>JAOPSE010000122.1:5979474-6579474 GCA_029449295.1 Zea luxurians | reverse complement strand
CCTCAAAGTTCTTAACCATTGAGCTGACTTTGTTTAAGTTAACCAACCCTTTCTGCAGTTCGTATCCGATACAAACCTATCTAGTCAAGGAAAACTGGTGGCACCCTAATTTCATAGACCCACCACCAATTGTACAAGACTTATGATAGTGCAAGGTTTGGAGAGGCATTAAAGCTTAAACATTTATGAGGGATCGTCCTACTTATAACATCGCACGCAAGGACATATATGCAATATAAACAAGTAGAACAATAAGAATGGCATTCACACAACAGTTGTGATTCGGTATGGCTTGCTGTCACATGGTGATCCCCATCTCCAATTATCTGTCCATCACGATGATCTCCATCTCCATGATATAGGTATGCCATCCTCCAGGTGATGAGTCCTTCAAGACCTATCTAACGTATGCTGGTAAACAAATTACATATACGCTTTGGATCATCACATGTTGACACGCAGGTCATTACACTAAATTTGGACAATACATGTGGCTCCAGCCGTATTGCCCTGGTCACGACACGCAGGTCATGAATAATTTATTAACATGCATCATATACACAATAGCCATACCGATCACAAGATGTCCTGCAAAAACAGGTTAGACAAACACGTTTCTATACGTTCGCCACTTCAGCAGATAGCCACGGTGGTCCATGCATCGTATGTATGGAAATTCCACTGGAAATCTCATGCGGTTGATCAAATCAACCCAAATCCGAGACTTTCGACCCGAAGAAGATTACATTCATGACATTGATCTGTTACATCAATCTGCTAGTTGTGTATGCAGTTAGCCTCGATGGTGATTCCAGCCGGTAGGGGCAAGTCACGCACATAACAGAGAAGGACGAACTGATCTCTCCAGTCATATCCGATGTAATCTACTTCAACCCTTTATAACCAATTGATCTAATCAAACCGTGCATCAAGTAGATCCATCTCATGAACCTAGATCCAGACCTAAAACTACGCAGAACCTGGCTCCGATACCACTGTAGGATTACGGGGAGGCTACGCTAGCGCAAAACAAAATTTTCATCCCCATAATACCAAGAACTACTGCGGTTATAGGTCATGGAATTACCACTAGACGCGCAGAGCAGCGGAAGACGTCTCGATGTAGACGAACGCGTCGAGCAGTGCCGTGCAGTCGCCGGCGTCCTTCACGTCCTCGCACGGTTCGTCCAAGTGCTCCAGATGCAGCACCTCCAAGGTATCCACACGTACAGGGAGGAAGCGCCGCGTACCGAACTGCTAGGTTCGCGATGGCGGCTTGGCGAGGGCGAGAGGCGAGCGGCGGCTGCTGATTTGCAGGTGACGAATTAGGTTATCTCTTAACCGCGCCCCCGCCCCTCATTATATAGGCGTTATGGTGGGCTTCTGACGCCGAGGCCCATCATTAACCCTAAAGCCCAGTCTAATTTCGGATCTAATCCGAATTAGGCTTCCTTCCCCTTAAGTGTGTGACCCTATAGGTTCACGTACAAATAGACATAGCCCGAGTACTCTTTCTTGGCCCAATAATTGATAGCGGCCTCTAGCAAGACATGTCAACTCCTATGTGTACGTAAAGATCATATCAGACGAACCATTGCGACATTAAGTACATGCTGTTCCCTTTGTCTCACGATATTTGGTCTGGCTCTAAGCTGACCTCTCTTTCTCGATACTGTGAATTGGAATCCTTTCAATGGTTAACTCTTAACCCTAGCACGGCCATGCATTTCTTGATCCAATCACTCGAGGGGCCCAGAGATATCTCTCTCACAAAGAGAGGGACAAATTCCATCTTGACTGACCATGCCTCATAGCATGCTTCCTGACAAACCCAAAACTACCTTTATAACTACCCAGTTACGGGATAGCGTTTGATAGTCCCTAAGTAAGTCAATTCACATCTTGAGAACATGCGACAATCTCAGATCTAAGGATACAGTATTCATGTTGCAAGAAGAGAACTATATTACAATATCTCACGTTGGGTCGGTCCAGCCTCATGTCATACATGTGCCCACATTATTAATTTAACATCTCCATGTTCATGACTTGTGAAATGTAGTCATCAACTAATACATGTGCTAGTCATCGACTCTGACTAGGGACATCATTTAGAATAACCATATAAGTTAAGAATCTCACAAACAATTCACATAATTGCTAATCAATACAAGGTGCCTTCCATGGATATTCAATTAAGCAATATATATATCATGGATACAAAGAAATATGCTCATCTCTATGATTATCTCTAGGGCATATTTCTAACACATGATGGGTACGTTCCTTGTGGCCAATCATCCCGCAGTCATTCTCTTTGATTCTGGAGCTTCGCATACATTCATCAGCAAGAAATTTGTGGAGCAACATTGCATTTCATGCTATGAATCAAAAGAAGGGTTTAAAATTCACTCACCTGGGGGACAAATCTTTACTAGAGAAGTGGCCTATCAAGTGCCTGTAACATTGGCCGAACGGGACTTTCCTACTAATATGATCGTTCTGAAAGGCCAAGACATAGATGTCATTTTGGGCATGAATTGGTTGGCCAAACATAAAGCAATCCTCAACACTGATCAAAGAACTATTAGGTTGAGTCATAATCAAGAGGAAAATCTATTATCTATCCCCATTCCAACCAAAGCTACTGGCAGAGTTTATGAAGCCATTATACCGGAAATCAAGGATATTCTGGTAGTATGCGAGTTTCCCGATGTCTTTCCAGAGGATTTGCCTGGATTGCCACCTTAAAGGGATGTAGAGTTTGTAATTGAGTTAAAGCCCGGTACAGCTCCCGTTTCTAGAAGATCGTACCGAATGCCTCCGAATGAGCTGGCAGAACTGAAGATTCAATTACAAGATCTACTTGAGAAAGGATTCATCCGGCCAAGCTCGTCACCATGGGGTTGTCCAGCCATATTCGTCAAGAAGGATCAAACTTTACGGATGTGTGTGGATTATCGACCCCTGAATGAGGTCACTATCAAGAACAAGTACCCTCTTCTGAGGATTGACATTTTATTTGATCAACTGACCGGGGCGAGGGTATTCTCCAAGATTGATCTCAGATCGGGCTATCATCAGATCCGTATTCGGCCTGAGGATATACCAAAGACCGCCTTCACTATGCGGTATGGATTATTTGAATACATGGTAAAGTCTTTCGGATTGACAAATGCTCCCGCCCACTTCACGTATTTGATGAACTCGGTGTTCATGCCCGAGTTGGACAAGTTCGTGGTGGTCTTCATAGACGATATTTTAATATATTCCAAGAATGAAGAGGAGCATGCCCAACATTTACGGATCGTGTTAACGCGCTTGAGAGAACATCAATTATATGCCAAGTTCAGTAAGTGCGCATTTTGGATGGAAGAAATTCAATTTCTGGGACATATTCTATCTACCAGGGGGATTGCGGTAGATCCCAGCAAAGTCAAGGACATTTTGGAGTGGAAACCCCCAACCACTGTTCATCAAGTCCGAAGCTTCCTTGGACTGGCTGGATATTACCGCCGATTTATACTAGATTTTTCTAAGCTTGTGAAGCCAATCACAAGTTTATTGAAGAACGATATTAAATTCAATTGGTCTTCCAAGTGTAATGAAGATTTTGAACAATTGAAGACATTATTAACCACTGCTCCGGTATTGGCTCAACCGGATATCACTAAGCCCTTTGATGTATATTGTGATGCATCAGGCAGTGGTCTCGGCTGTGTGTTAATGCAAGAAGGCCGAGTAATTGCGTATGCTTCAAGGCAGTTGCACCGACATGAGGAGCATTATCTAACTCATGATCTGGAGCTAGCCGCTGTGGTTTATGCCCTAAAGATTTGGCGTCATTATCTGCTGGGTAATATCTGTCACATTTATACAGATCATAAAAGCTTGAAGTATATCTTCACCCAGTCAGAGTTGAACATGAGACAAAGGCGATGGCTTGAGCTTATCAAGGATTATGAACTGGAAATTCATTATCACCCAGGCAAAGCCAATGTAGTGGCAGATGCACTTAGCCGTAAGGTTTCCTGTCACTGTCTTATGGTGAAGACCTCTGACAATACATTATGTCAGGAGATGGAGAAGCTAAACCTAGGAATGGTCCAACAAGGAACTCTAAGTCAGCTAAAGCTTGAGTCAGTCCTCTTGCAAAGGATAATTGATGCTCAAAGGGGTAATGAGGGTATGAAACACATTCGTGAGAAGATAAGGGCTGGAAAAGCCAAATGTTTCAAAGAAGATGATCAAGGCATTGTATGGTTTAATAACCGCATAGTGGTGCCGAAGAATGAAGAGGTCCGCCAGCAAATTCTTGATGAAGCACATCTTAGTCGCTATTCTATTCATCCCGGAAGCACTAAGATGTACCAAGATCTGAAACAACATTATTGGTGGACGAAAATGAAGATCGAGATTGCACGCTATGTGGCTAGATGTGACACCTGCAGACGTGTCAAGGCCATACACCTAAAAGCTGCTGGTCCATTATAGTCTCTACCAATACCAACATGGAAATGGGAAGACATTAGTATGAACTTTATTGTGGGGTTGCCCAGGACCGCAAAGGGGTATGACTCTATCTGGGTTATTGTTGATCGGCTCATGAAAATTGCTCACTTTCTGCCAGTCAAGACATATTACCCGGTTCTTACCTATGCGGAATTATACATTGCTCGCATTCTCAGTTTGCACGGTGTTCCAAAAACTATAGTGTCGGATCGTGGACCACAATTCGTATCCAAATTTTGGGAAGAACTTCATAAATCCCTGGGTACTAAACTGCTCCACAGTTCGGCCTATCATCCTCAAACAAGTGGACAGACTGAGAGGGTTAATCAAATACTTGAAGATATGTTGCGGGCATGTGTTCTGGACTTCTCACAAAAATGGGATGAATGTTTGCCCTTAGCGGAGTTTTCATATAATAATAGCTATCAAGAAAGTATCAAGATGGCACCCTTCGAAGCTTTATATGGACGACGATGTCGCACTCCGCTAAATTGGTCTGAACCTGGTGAAAGGTACTTCTTCAGGCCTGATATGGTGAAAGATACCGAAGAAAAGGTTCAGAAAATAATTCATAATATGAAGAAAGCCCAAGCTCGTCAAAAGAGTTATGCAGACAAACGGCGAATGCCCTTGTATTTTCTTGAAGGGGACTATGTCTACCTGAAGGTTTCACCGATGAAGGGTGTATCGCGTTTCGGGATAAAAGGGAAGCTTGCACCCAGGTACATTGGTCCATTCCCTATACTTGAAAGATATGGGCCAGTGGCGTATCGACTTCAACTACCCGAAACCTTGTCTGTTGTACATAATGTGTTCCATGTGTCACAATTGAAGAAATGTCTTCGGGTACCAGATCGAACCGTTGAGGTGACAGATGTTGTCCTTGAACCAGACTTGACATATTCCGCACATCCCATTCGGGTCTTGGATCAAAAGGACAGGGTTACCCGGAGAAAAACTCTCAAGTTCTATAAGATACAGTGGAACCAACATTCTGAAGATGAGGCTACATGGGAAACTCAAGACTTTTTAGATAAGAATTTCCCAGGCTTTTTAGCCTCATGTAATTTGTAAAGTGTGTATAGTTGTTGTAATAAAAGAGTAAGCCCCACACCACCCCTGCCTTGTACCAGAAATAATGAAATAAGAATGTGACACATTTCCTTTTCCATTACTTACCCTAGGACTTTTAATCTCGGGACGAGATTCTTTTATGGGGGGAAGGATGTAACACCCCTGGTGTTACTGCAACTAAAACTTGAGCATGGCATCATAAACATTGGAATTGCATATGTTTGACACACCTAGAGTGCATTCACTAGGTAAAAATTTCAAACAAGTTGTATTGTTATAGCATTTTGCAAATAGAACCCTGGATAGGGAACTTAACCCTAAATAGGGATTAAAGGGGGTAAAACCTAACCCAAATTGAGAAAACCTAAAAGCTTTAGGGGAATAGTCATAAAATGTTCCCAAGAATGAACTTGAATCACATTTATACCCCTGAGATACCAAAAACCCCATTTGAACCCTGGAAAACCCTAAGTCCAAACCCTAGGGGCCTATGTGCAAAAACAGTACACATTTGGACTAAAGTGTAAAAACTACAATGTTAAGGTATATTAAGTCCTTTGGTTCACAAATATGTGAATTTTCAAGTTAAACCCTAAGTTTTGGGACTATTTGCAAAAATCACCTCTTAAGTCCTATATAGCCTAAGTCTGAATTTTAGAGTTTTTGCTCAACTTTTGAGCCTTGCAACTTTCAAATTATAGGGTTTTTGCCCTAGGACACCACATCAAAGTTGTAGAGCAAACAAAGGAGAACAATTTTGCTTAAGGGTGTGAGCTTAGTTGTTAAGAATAATTTAGAGATAATTGAGCTTAAAGTTGAAATGTCAGGTCACTAAGGTCTGAATTTTCAGAGAGACACTGCAATCACTACGACTTTGAGCATAAATTCAACTATGATCAAGCAAGAATCTGTCCATGGCAGCTATGACAAACTTATAGCTGGTTTGTAGCTCTACAATTTAGCTGCAGAGCTTGATATGAGTTGTCATTAAAAATTGAGAGAAAACCAAGCTCAGAAACAGTCTGTCAGACTGACTGAACCCCGTTCGCCATGGTACAGTGCTCTCGGGTGGATCAGGTTGCCAGCGCTGCTTGCTCGTCGCCGGCGACCTCCCTGTGTGAAGATTCGTGCTGCCGCCGCCCGGATTCACGCTCGTGGCTAATGGATAATCTCGCGGGGTAAAAGACGGTTTGCCGCCGGTGAGCTGGAAGTCACTCCAGTGACTCACCGCCGCACCCTTCTGCTTTGCGGCTGGAACGGATAGGCACGCCGGTGATCGCCATCGCTCGGTCTTACGCCACGTATCCGAACACCTCTGTCGCGTCGCCGTGACTCTTTACAGCCGTTAAATCATCGCCGGTGAGCTCGCCACAACTGAGGACACGAACCCACTGCACCAGGGTCCTTCCTTGTTTCCGGCCGCCAGCGCTGCCCGGCCAAATTAAGCGCCACCGTCGAAGCCTCCTATAAATTGATGGCCTAGGTAACTGCGCTAGATTATCGCGAACCCAGTCTCCAAGAATTGTTCACATTTGTTCACCAAAGAGCACTGATTTCAAACTTCCCCCAAAACTGTTTTCCGCCACCGCGAAGAGTGCCTCACCGCGGCCAGCACAATTCGAGTCAGCTCACGCCTTCTGCTCCCTCAATTGAGTATTCTCAGGTACCCATGATGCTCCTCGACCTATCCAATTGCATTATACCACCATGAATCGCTTGGAACCTACTGTTCCTTTAAGTCTCTCCGTTGTCACCGTGGGCAGAGGGTTGTAGAACTTCAATTCAGAAATTGAGTGAGGGGAAATACTTCTCTGGGGTAGAATCAGGGGTAAACCGAAGACTAGCGCCGGTCTTGGCCCCCTCTGGCCGGTCTAGCTCGCTGGAGTTGGACTTCCCGTGCGGAGCGCCGTTGGGGACCTCGCCTCGCGAAGGAATAGAAGATCGAGGGCTTTTCTGCAATCTGTCAGAGACACAGTGAAACAGTGAAAGAACATGTTTTCCGTTAGCCGAAAACCCAAGGCCCTTTTCGCAAAACAACCAGCGCGCGCGGGCACGGGCGCGCTTCTGTCCACTGTTGGACCGTCTGGGCTGAAATCAGCCCAATACTATTCACAAGTTTCTCCTTTTCTTTTTATTCCAGAGCTAAAACAATTACAGAAAATTGTAGAAAAATCCTAAAATTATCAAACCAATTTTCCTAAACTCCTTATTTTTCATAGTATTTAATAAAAATAGTTTTATGAATTTTAGTTTAAGTAAGGAATTTTGAGGCATTTAAAGTAGTTTAAAACATTAGTTCTGGATTTTTAGAAAACAAATGGTAATTCCAAAAATGTCCAAACTTTTTATATGAGCTCTACACATTAGTTAGAAGCCATGGGTAGAATTTGGTTTAATTTGGACCTTGTTTGATACTTAGAACCCAAAACCCCCACCCCTGCCCTTTGAACTCCTTTACTGACTCCGGAAACCCTAAGTTCTCGGAGTTCCGTGAAGGAAAATTGTATTCAAGACCTTAGATAATAAATTCTTATTATCTTTGCACTCTCATGAGCATTACATGGCATTCATTCTTATATACATATATATGGTTGTGTATAGAAAACGAAGAAGAGGTCGAAGTGACTGAAGAGAAGACACCACCACCTTTGGAATCTCAGGCAGGGACTTGTCTCTACTTTGACATCTGCGGGCCCGAGCCTGACTCACCTACTAACGAAGGCAAGCCCCGGTGCATTTGCCACCTTCCTTGATGTTTTTAAAATCTTTCTCACTTGATTGATGCATTAGGTGATAGGAGTTGATTGCTAAACAATTCCTGCATTACCTTCCTTGATCTTGATTACTTTCCTTGATACCCTGTTTTACAAAAGGTTTTATTATGCTTAGTATTGCTTTACCAAGTTTTTGGGTTTAAATGATTAAGCTAAGACTGGGCGGGTGACTTGCACGAGAAGAGAGTCTCGGTGTAGTGTCTCCGTCTGAGTCGATTAAGGACCGTCTCGATGTAGGCTTGATGACCGAGGACCCTTTAACTGGTCACATGCCTCGTCATGGGTAAGCCTTGCCTCGGGCAGACTAAGGCCAGAATAAGATAACACGAAATGGGCGTGGAGCAGTGGCGAGAGTAGCGTGTACCCTCCGTAGCAAGAGGCTGGACGGTGGTGTATCTGTGCTCTCGGTTTGCATGAACCTGATCTGGTCTTAAGAACCCCGGTGGCGGGTTGACATATGCAAGGGTTAAGTGCTACATATGTCGTGTGATTGGACATCCTCAGCTGAGTATAATCGATTCGGATCGCCGTACCTTCGCGGTTATGAAGACTTGGTCACTGACTTACACGTAGAACTCCAGTGAAGATGAAGGGTTGATAAGAAATTGGCTAGTGCAGGTCAAGTGCTTGAACTAGGGTAGACAGAACTCTAGATGCAGGTAATTTTACTAACTTGACAATAAAACTGGATTTTTAAGGATCCACTTTAGTAAGCATTTATGCAAAACAAAGTCTTTGATCATTGAGGAACCTTACCTTGACTCCCTGATAACCAGCGTACCCTTGAGAGTCTTTTCTTTAGTCGGGTAAGACTTGCTGAGTAATTCCGTACTCAGGGTTTTATTCCCTATTGTTTTTAGGTGAGGAAGCAGCAAATTTTTGTTGCTTTTGTACCAAGGTGGTTCCACATGAAGAAAAATAAGAGTGAAGCTGCGGGAGGACATGGTCCTCCATAAAAACTTTTATGCAAGAACTTATCGGGAGGAGTTTATGCCTCCCTTGGTATTGTAATAATACTACTTAGCACTCATTTTATAACTCTGGTCTGTAATAAGTAACTTGATCTTACTTTCTAAATAAATGTAAGTTTATGTAATCGCTTCCGCATTTCTATATCTCCGATGTTCTGTAATGTCTGCAAGACGGGTGAAACGTTCCTGGAAAGGTAAGAAAGAAGATACCAAACTTATCAAGTGATTCAGGAACATCTACAGGGTTGTCTGATGTCTGTTGGACAAGGACAACTGTAGGTGGGCCTAATGACTTGGGAGGTTCTGTCACAGGTTTTTCCATTCCTCAAACGACTCGCGCATGCGCAACAGATACCCCGCGAGTCGCCCGTCCCGTCGCATTAACTCCCTGGTAGGACACATGTCTCCTCTAGCAGGCGGGCGGGCGCCGTTTCGCCTCCGTCATGATGGCTGCCTCAAAAAAGGTGTGCCACACTGTTTCGAAATATCTCCTTTCTTCCTTTCCTTTCTCTTTCTCTCTCTCCGCAGGGATCGGGAAACGGGACATTTCGAAGGAGTCCTTCGCAGCGAAAGAAACGGGCCCCAAGCCCTCCTACTGATCAGGGGTTCGAAGGTTGCGCCCCACGGGGTTCGCCGACCGCCCCAGAGCACTCGGGCTCCGAGCCCTTTACTCATCAGGGGTTTGAAGGCTGGCCCCTCGAAGGGATTCGACAGCCGCCCCAGAACATGCAGAGTCAGGGATGACCCTGGGTACGTCCGTTACATGGCCAAGGCTCGGGCTATGCTCCCGAGGTACCCTACGACATTTCCGAGACCAGCGGGAACGATTTGTAATGGAATCCCACCGAAGGGAGGCACCGAGCCCTCGGACCCTACCAAATGGGCCCGGGTCCAGCAAATCACCTGCAGGTACTTTTGGAGCGCGCCTCTGGGCCACTAGCTGACCCTAATCGAACGGGGCTCGGGCGTCCACTCGGATTACCCTTTAGAAACTCACTGGAAACACCGTGTTTGGTGCCCATCAAGGGTAACACGGCGCGTTCCCCTCCTCCTCCTTGCGGAAAGGCGACGAAGGGGCGTACAATAAAAAGCCGAGACGGTCCTCGATCGTCCTCTCGCTCCGTGCAGAGGCTCGGAGGATGCTCTCGCACCAGGCTACAGCTAAATTATTGACCACGTCGACAAACCAGCTTAAAAAAACTCGGAGCCTGACCATACACCCGGTCTACGGCCAGGCCGCATGAGAGAACGACAAGGCCGACCGAGGATTCACAAGAAGAATTAAGACCTCAGAGGAGTCAAACCACTCCTCTGAGGCCTCGGGAGCTACACCCGATGGTTGCGCTCGCGCGCACCCATTGGAACAAAATATGACCGAGAAAGGCTAGTCCCCTTGTAAAAAATCCGGCAGAACCTCCAAGCGAGTGCCTACACTCCCTTTGAGGCTCGGGGGGCTACTGTCGGGTACCGTAATTAGGGGTACCCCCAATACTCCTAAAGCATAGCTGAAAAACATCTTCAAAACAGACCGTAAAGGCTAGTAAGCACAACGCAAAGTTAAAGCCTCATCTGCCAAGGGACGAGATCTTGTCTCGCCCAAGCCCAGCCTCGGGCAAGAACAATAGTCTCGAACGGATTCATGCCTCGCCCGAGGGCCTCCTCAGGCAGCGGGCGCACCCCCGGCTCGACCAAGGCTAAGCTCGGGCAAACTTTGTCGTATAGCAACCTCGGCCAAATCGCCGCCTTACCGCCGACCGTATCGCATGCGCATTTAATGCAGGGATCACCTGACACCTTGTCCTGACACGCGCCTCAGTTGGCAAGGTCGAAGTGACCGCGGTCACTTTGCCCCTTTACTGGTCGTTCTGACAGGAAAATAACACTATCTACCCTGTTCCGACTACTGTGCCAACCACTAGGGTAAGACTAACAACAGTGAGTCACGGCCTCTCCCAAGTTCAGCCTCGGGCGCAACAAGGAGCTCCGCCTCGCCCGACCCCAGGCCTCGGCCTCAGCCTTGGCCTCGGGAGAAGGTCTCCGCCTCACCCGACCCCGACCTCGGCCTCAGCCTCGGCCTCGGGAGAAGGTCTCCGCCTCGCCTGACCCCGACCTCGGCCTCAGCCTCGGCCTCGGGAGAAGGCCTCCACCTCGCCCGACCCCGACCTCGGCCTCGACCTCAGGAGAAGTCACCGCCTCGCTCAACCTCGGCCTCGGACCGACTACGCTACAGGAGACACATCATTACCCTACCTCTAGCTAGCCGCCTCAGGCTACGAAGGAACAAGACCAGTGTCACATCTAGATTACTCCGGCAACAGGTAATGATGGTTCCCTGCATGCGCCCATGACGTCGATTGTTCTTAAGCTCTCTACGAAGGCAAAGAAACGTCAGCAGGACCCAGGGCCGCACCGCCAGCTACGCTTCATACAGGGCTCAAGCACTTCTCCGCCGGCCACGTTAGCACATAGCTACACCCCATATGTACAGCTGGACCATCCCCTTGTATCTATAAAAGGGGATGCCCAGGGCCTTCTCAAAGGAGGGGAGGGAGGTAAGGGCGATAAGGACGATGGAGACGGACTCACTCAAACATTGAACTCCACTCCGCAACACTAGACTTCTCAGGAGGCCTAGGACCCGTTCCCTCTCTCGTGAAGCTTGTAGCCCCTACTACAAGCACCCCGGTGCAAGATAATATAAGCCTCATCCCTCCTCTTGTGTTCCATCTTGCATCAACCCATCTGGGCAGGGACACGCGGCACAAAATTCACTAGTCGGTCCGGTTGAGGGTCCCCCGGGTCTGAAACGCCGACAAGAGTCCTCAAACACGAGCTCCCCTTCTATTTATATTCACATTTCTAGCCGTTACGTGCAACTAGCACAACTTCTGCGCACACGCGGACGGTCCACGCCCTTAGGCCAGACGGTCCGCCGTACAAGTAACGGCTAGATTTCCCGTTTGAAATATGTCAGAGCTGCCAGAAAAAGCGAAGTCCGGACAGTCTGCCAACCTTGGCCAGACCGTCCGAGACCTGGCAACATGGAGCACCAGAGCTCTGACCATGATGAGCTAACACACGCGGACTATCCGCCATACAAGGCTGGACGGTTCGCGACCTGTGAGATATAACTATCCGGGCTCAGGCCCCGGACAGTCCGTAGTACAAGTGTCCAAAAACACACAGTCCCTGTCCAAACTAATTTGGCACCTACGGACAATCCGCTGACCCCGGTCGGACAGTCCGCACAATTATACAGGGACTACGAAGAGGGCGACCCTCTCTGGTCAGGACTGCGGACGGTCCAGCCCTAAGGCCTGGACGGTCTGTAGTACAAACATACAGGACCAGTCCGAAGTGAACATACTTCGAACCCCTCTGGATAGATCGCGGACGGTCCGGCCACTTGGCCCGAACGGTCCGCCAATCCCATGACTTAGCAACTTTTTTTGAAGTAAAGACTTAGCAACTTTTCAAACACGCTTTCGAAAAGATTTTTTAACTCTCGAAACTGGAAGCGCTGTTAGACCTCATGCAAATGCAACCACTTGATGCTCTATGAGGCACTAAGCTTTACACAGACCAAAATCATTGACCCCTCTTAATAGTACGGCCATCTAGCCTATTAATCCGGTCAAATGTCTTATCTAAACTCCTCGAGATCGGCAAAAATAAAAACCTATGTTATACCTTTGCCTTTACTTGATCCACAACCAATGCTTATAAGTCTCCAAGATTTTCTGTTCTCTGTGGTCCAACCTGCATTCTTATTTCTCTAAGAACTGTTAGTCCACAAATAGTTGTCATTAATTACCAAAACATCACTAAGGGGCCTAGATGATTCACAGCCATGTGGCTTTAAATATGTCGGCCCCGACATACTTCATTTAAGTATGTCGGACTAGCGTAGTCGATGTTCTTTTAGCAATAAATATGTCGCTTTCCACTAACCGACGTACTTAAATCTCGGCCACGTGGCACCCACCACATGTTTCTTTAGTAGCCATGTGGCTTTAAATACGTTGGACTATAGATGACTAAGTGTGTCGTGCTAAATGGGCTGGCACTAAACACCACACGACCTGTACTGCTTCGACACAACATAAACATGATTCATATAGAACCAGTGCTGGCACGACACGAGTCTAGTACCATGCTTGGCCGCCACCCTGTCACGATAGGCTGGCACGAGCACGACACAATTAAGTGGCCTATGTACACGATTAGGCACGGCTTAGACCAATGGGTGGTATATAGATGTGATTGTGATGTATGCATGTGATTGTAATTTGTTATGATTTTAAACATCGTGAATTCACTTTATAATGGTATAAATGTTAAGATTTAAAACTGTATATATAATCTTAAAGATCTTCTATATTTTTGAGTTCTTAAAGCGAAATAGTGTCTGGACTGACACGTACACTATTAGGTGTTAGTGTCGTATAGTGCTCGCACGACACGATTAGGCACTATAGGGTAGTGCCTAGACCGCTAGTTAGGCACTAATACCGGCACGGCACATCCTGATTACTAATAGTGCCTAATAATGTCGTGTCTAATAGTGCCGGGCGACACGTTTAGCCATCTAAACGTTGGACCTCAGACGTACTTATGGTATTAAGACCGTGAGGCTGACACTGTTAAAAGAACCTACGTTTGTTCAACGTTTTCCCGTAGCGTGTCTAGGAGTGGAATATGTAGAGAGGGAGAGGGAAGGAGGTGTACATCATCACATGTATATATGTACCATGTAGCAAGAATGCAGCATGCATGCACATGTAACACTGATGCATTGCCTCGGTGTGCGTGGATGCCAGAGGGTAGTCACGGTTAGAGCTGGTTTGGTGACAATAATGAAATTGAAAAGAGATTAAGAAGAGAAAATAAACTAATTTCTTTCTGAATCTCCTTTAATTTCTCTTGGTTCCATGGTCACCAAAGCAGGCCTCTGGGTTGCACACTTTCACTCACGCAGCAACATGCAAGACAAGGGATCCGTTTGTCCACAGCTGTGCAAACCCCACAGACCACAGTTTCGTGGCAGCGTGAGCCCAGCCACTATTGGCCCATGCATGTCTCAAGCAAAGCTAGCGTTGCACCGCTTGCAATAGACTATGGTACCATTTAAGACTCATTCCAAAAAAAAATCTAGTATTTTATACAAACAATTTAAAATTAATGTGTCATGCCGGGTCCTAGGTGATGTGGTATCTTGAGAGCGCGCGCACACACAAAAGCCTGTCACCGAGACACTCAATTTAATTCAAAAAACACAATCTGAATTTTACAATCTCATTTACACATGTCATAGAGAGAGAAACAACCCAGCTAGGTAGCTGGGGTCGGGGAGAGAGAGAGAGAACTGACAATCTTTACATGCAATAGTGGCGCACTGTTCGTCAAGGAGAGATGGCCCAAGAGAGGAGACACACAGTTCTTCACTTCGCCCCCCCCCCCCCCCTCCTTGAAAACCCACCTTAATTAAAATAAAAAAGGCACACAGAGGGAGCATATATACAGTAGTAGCTGAGATGTATACATAATTGCATAGGAAAAAAATTACAAAGGTTTCGGCCCCGGCTCGTCGTAGAGGGCCATTTTTATCTCTCCAACCCACGAGGTTCTTTATACGGTGGTTGATTCTCATGATTAAAGTTTAGTCCATATTATAACCAATTTTTGAATATCAATTACCAATATTAAGTATAGTCAATTATAAAATTGATTACATAATTGAAGACTAAAAGGTGAGATAAGTTTTTCAAGCTTAATCAATTTATGGTTAACAAATGTTTATTGTAACATCGTATGAGTGAATTATGAATTAATTAGTTTAATAGATTCGTCTTGCCGTTTGTGCCATTAGTTTTATCATTAGACCATATTTAATACTCATAATTATTATTGAAATATTCAATGTGACATAGGCTAAATTTAATCAGAGGAACTAAACACGCCCTTAGTTGACAACCGTTAACGAAACTAAAAAGATCGTAGCAAGTCCTAGATCAGATTCACTGCTAAAAATCTAGAATCTCAACCAAACAGATATAATATCAGAATAGATTCTTCAAGATCCATAAATTTTATAGTTTAATTTAGAATCATGTTCTACCCTAGATTTCTGTAAGCCAAGCTGTCATGTTCTTACCCTAGATTTCTATAAGCCAAGCTGTCATGTTCTTACGTAATCTAAAGTCGACAATTGTTTTAATCAAACAAATTTTAGTTTTTTTCACAATTATCGGCTTACAACAACTTTTTTACAACTAAAATTAAATTTTCAAGATATCTACGGCTAAACTAAGCAGACCCTTAAAGCCGTGTCTAGCTACTAGTAGAAGAAGAAGAAGCAAAGGAGGATTGAGACAAGAAGAAAGGGTTAAACCAAAATTGACCGCCACCGATCCCTTCCATCATTCACAGCTCAAGCTAGATTCCCGTTGTCTCCCCCTTCATATCCGCCACATGCGTGTGTCTATTTGTGTGGCGTGTACCCTCCCCTTCTCACTCCTCTATACTACTACTCTCACCAAAAACATTTAATTTCCGCTGCAAAGACAACACACTGTATATCAACAGTTGAAAGCAGCATTCCCCTGGCCCGACCCGGCCCTTGTCATAAAAAGCTTCCCTTTACTTTACATGCATGTTCACTCACTCACAACACAAGGACACATGTACACACAACTGTAAAAAAAGTAATTTGGTTCAATATGCATGTACATAATAAACTTCAATTGGTTGCTGATAATATATAGTTGAGGATACTAGCAGGCTTTGCCCTTTTTTTTTGCATGTTGGCTAAAATTTGAAGGAAAACAATGTGGTACCTAATCCATTGCTACTATTTACGACTAACGAGCCTCACAATCGGCCTAATTAAAAGAAAGTCAATTTAATTTATCCGCGGATAGATATGCATGCATGCCTCCAATCCAAAAGAGAATATGAGCTTTTTTAATTAAGAGAAAAAAGGGGGCAAAGAGGAGAAAATATGTAGTCGAGACGAAGATACTTCACAAACTGTCAAGTCAATACATAACTAATACTATAATAATGCACATGACCTACCAACCAAAAAAACATTTTTTTTACCTCTTAGCACCTCTTACAATTTCCAAAACAACACCTCCATCAATAGACTAGACAACTCACCAATAAAGATCGACCCAAGCTCTTGTGATGCATCACTTTGCATGCATGATCTCTCTCTCTCTCTCTCTCTCTCTCTCTCTAATCGTCTCTAGCTGCTAAAAGAGTCACAGGATGATATATAAATAGAGTGCAAAAAATTAAAGGATCGTCTCGCCATCTTTCCAATCATCATCTTCTTCATCTCCTGTAATGTGGATATGATTAACAACATGTAATTAATTAGTTCTAAGCTTACAAGGAGATTGTAGAGCAGCAACCGGCCGCTCCAGCTTGTCAATGGTAGCCATGCGGGGAGAACAAAGAAGACGGCCCCCTGCCCCCGCCGTCATCGCCGTCGCCCATCTTGCCGAACTGCGCGTCCATCCCTAGGTTCAGGTACACCATCCTGTTGTCCAGGCTCAGGTTCACCAAGCTCGTGCTGCTGGTGCCGCTCGCACTGTACACGCCGCCGCCGGAAGGCTCGCCGTACATTGGCGCGGCGTTGACCGCCGTGTGCGCGTCCTCGCGGGACATGACCATGGCCGCCGACTGCACGAGCTCGAGGCAGAGCCGGAGCTTGTTGGGCTCGATGTGCGCGAGCCCCGGCACGGCGCCCTTGAAGAGGAGGTCGGAGGTGAGCGTGCGGAGGATGTCCAGCGGCGTCACGCCCTCGACGGTGCGCACGTTGGGGTCGGCGTGGTGGTCGAGCAGCACGGCGACCATGTCGGGGCACACCATCTCGGCGGCCACGTGGAGCGGCGTCTTCCCAGCGGGGCCCGCGGTGTGGTTCACGTCGGCGGCGCCCAGCTCCAGCAGCGCCTTCACCACCTCCCGGCTGCAGTTCTCCACGGCGTAGTGCAGCGCCAGCGCCTCGTCCAGGTTCAGCCCCTCGCCCATCACCATGAGCTTCACGAGCTCCACGTCGGAAGAGTCGAGCGCGCGCCGCATGCGCCGGATCTTGTGGTGGTCGTCGATGTCGGCCGCGGACGAGGCCTCCATGCCGCCCCCCGGCGCCGGGTGGTGGTGGTGCGCGAGGAACGGCGAGCGGCGGGACAGCGAGGACTTGAGGCGGAGCTCGTCGATCTTGGACACGACGTCGATGGGGAGGTGCTTGGCGAGCACCTCCGGCGGCAGCCCGGACTTGGCCACGAGGTGGGAGCACGTGGTCCACAGCTGGTGCAGGTCCTGCTTCCGCGACGCCATCAGCACCTTCATCACGTCCTCGATCGACGCCTTCTCCACCATGCCGGCCAGCTGCTTCTGCAAGCGCGTAGCAACGGAACCATTGCAATTCTGCATCAGTCAGTCTGCGCGCATGTGTAAGCTCGCTCACTTTCACTGTGAGACTGTGGGTCACTCAGACTCACTGGTAACTACCAAGCAGCGGCGCATTGCAAAAGCACACATGCAGCATGGCGTGCGGTGGGCATATAAAGGCCGGGGAGAAAGACGAGACGAGAGAATCCCTGAGATAAGCATCAGCAATTCAGCATATATGGTGAGTGGATTGGCCCTGTGCATAAAATATAGAGAAGGGGTGCAACAGTATGGGAGCGTCATGGTGCTGATTGGAGGAGCAGATTTTTTTGGGGGGGAAATTAAAGGAGAGGGAATTAAACAACTAAGCCTAGGTATGTATTGGAGAGACCCAGCCCGGCCAGCATGACGAAACCCTAGACAGAAATTGCAAATCAGGGGACGGAAAACTGAAAGAACGATTTTTTTTCTTTCTTTCTTTCCAGCTGACAGCAGGATGCATGCTAGCAAATTGCACAACCTTGCAGTACGTTGCCCTTGCACTGCACGACGGAAAGCCAAAGCCATCCTCTATCAACCCGTGCTGCTTGCGCTGCAACAGTGGTGAGCGTGGGCGGTAGGCGTGGCCATAAAAGAGAAGAGAAGAGAAGTGAGGCAGCAATGGCGTTTCGGATGTGGTAGACAGGGAGAGATAAAAGAAGACGATGCCTCCTCACCTCTCCTACAGTGGTGGAAAGATAAAGTGAGATCTCCGTGCAACGAACCCTAAGAGAGAAAGGAGAAAGCGCGGCAGCCGCAGCAGCAGGCCGACGGACGGACAGAAAGATGGATGGATGATGGATGGACAAAGGGAGAAAGAGAGCAAGGAGCGCACAGGTTCGCACGCGTGCATGCGCAGGGCGGCGGCGACGAAGAAGGCCGACCACTCCCTGCCCGGTGCCTGGCGCGCCTGCCTGCTGGCTGCTGCTACTGCCGCGGCTCATCATCCTTCACTTCATTTAAAAAGGGCGGACGGCGGAGCGGAAGCAGGAGGGGTACACAGCGAGATCAAATCAATATAATGCTGCAGAATGCTCGGCAATCCCAACATAACCAACCCCAACTCCCATCTTGATCCCCACAATAATCCTCATTTCCCTCGAGTAGCAGACGCGAAAAATAAATTGGAAGCCGTTGTTTTTTTTTTCTTTCGTTTTCTCCCTTTTAATTAATTATTTATCTTTCGTCCGGCTGGAGAAGGGGAGCAGGAAGAAGAACAGGAGGTCAGGAGCCACCAGCAATGGAGAAGAAACCAGCAAATCAAGAATTGAAGTCGGAGAGAGGGAGCGGGCGAGGGAGACGCTCGAATTATTGGTTACCTGGGTGAGGAGCGCGAGCTCCTCGACGCCGAAGGAGCGTGCGGCGGCGAGCGTGTCGAGCGCGAGGTCGACGGCGGCGGCGCAGTGCGTGTGCCAGCACGCGCGCTCGCCGCAGCCCGGCCGGGGCTCCCCCTTCTGCGGCACCAGGGACACCTGGCCGCTGTAGAGGAACTGCAGGAGCAGCAGGAACACCTCGTAGCTGACGGAGTTGACGGGTATGACGGCGGCGCCCGGCGCGGCGGCGGAGGCGCCGCGCGGGGAGGAGGTGCCGGACGGGGAGCGCGGGCTGAGGTGGTCCAGCAGCAGCGCGCCGGGCCCGGCGGCGGCCTGGTCGGCGCCGCAGAAGAACTTGCGGAAGAAGAGGCTGCGCGCGGCCAGGATGCAGCGGTGCGCGTGCACGAGGCGGCCCTCCACGTTGAACGTGACGTCGCTGAAGGCCTGGCCGTTGATGAGCAGGTTGAGGTAGTCCATGGACAGCGACTTGAGGGTGTCCTCCATGGGCGGGCGGCCGCGCCAAGCAGCTGCTGCCTGACTCTACTCGGGTCGGTCGATCTCCCGCCTCCGATTTTGGCCCGGTCCCCCCTTGCTGGGATTCAGTCGCTAGCTGGTAGCGACTAGATGCGCGGCGGAGGATGCTGCCGAATTGGGTGGGTGGATGGATGGATGGATGAGAGGAGGTGGAGTGGAGACTGGAGAGGCGAGGGGGACGGGGACCAGCACGGACGGAGAGCAGCTCGATCGCTTTGGCGCCTGCTGCTTCGGCGACTGCCACCGACGCAGCAGCTGCTTTCTTGGCTCGATCAGCTGAGGTCCTGCTGCACGCAGACGCAGCTGCTCAAACTCGAGCCGCCGCCTGCGTTGCATCCTTCCTCCCCATCTCTTTGCGTCATCAGCTCCCTTCTTCTCCTTCTTCTCTTCTGTCTGGCTGTCACCACTCACCACCACTTCCTCCTCCGATCCGATCCCTTCGGTTCTGCTTCTTCACTACTGCTACTTGTTTGTTACTTTTTTTCTGCTTCTTTTCCCTCCGTCCTCCCCCCTCTTTCTCTTGCGCGTGTCTCTCTCCAGAGAAAGAGAGAGAGAGAGGTCGACGAGAGAGAGGTGGACTGGAGGCTAGGCTACTGTTACTGTATGTGGCAGCCCATGCCGATGGAGATTTTTTTGGAGGGGGAGGGGAGGCTGTGTCGCAGGGAGGGGGTTGAGGCGTATGTATATGGGGGGAAGAGGAGGCAATCCGGGTGGCTGTCCTGCCCGCCTGGGGGCATATATAATTGGTGCGCTTAAAATATGTTGCATGTCAGGGCAGATCCAGATTAATTTAACCAGTACATAACATGAACGCTCACAACTTCAAACCAAGCATTTGCAGCCTCCACGTTCCATTCTAAATTACTTAAGCCCAGGTTCTTAAGAAACTGGTTTATAAAAATTGAGTTAGTTCCAAACATACCAATTTACAACTTATTTTATAAAAATTAGATTATCAGTTTTTTTAAAAAAGCAAGAAGCTGGTCTCTGCTAGCTAAAAAATAAAATCTGGTTCCTTAAAACTGAGGTTGCTTCTAAAATAGAGCCTTAGTCCGTCACTTCTATTTTTTTTATGAATATACAGGTTTTATTATATATCTGAACAGAGAGTACTGCGTATTGCGTATATAATAACATAATACTCATCTACAAAAAAACAGTAAACAATTTGCAATTTAAAATGGCAGGAGGACGTAGCGTGCGATGGAAATCAAAAGAGTTCCTTGCTTCGGCAGTTTGACCTATAAATTAGAAATGCCATAAATGATTGAATTATCTGCTGCTCGGGCTCTTACCTGCGCTGGCCCTGTAGCACATACTAAGAGCCAGAGCGAAGGAGAGATTAAAAAAAACCGACTGGTTTCGTTAGCTATTTGAAAGGAGGAAAAAGAAAAGAAGCTCTTGTGAATACTGTATGCATATAGTGCTTGAATAGTAGATGTGTCGGGGAAACTGGAGCTCCAGCAAAATGTTCCGCGCCATGCAGGGAGCCATGTTGCGAAACTGATCGGTAAGTACATACAGATTTAGGGCATGTTAGGACCAGTTTTGGATTCTTTAAAAAAAACAGTTTGGCCTCTTCTAATTTCTAAAATCTGGGCTCTGAGCAAAAACTGGTGGTTTTAAGAACATGGCCTCATTTATTACTCATTGAATCACAAGCTAGCTAGAAACGACAAAAGCTAGCTAGTTATCAACAGCTTTTCTGATCTTCAAGACTGGCAAAAACCGAATTGTTTTGATCTCATCCGGTTTCTAAGAGCTAGATTCTTTTCTTTAAAAAATATAACTGAGGAGATCCAAACAAGCAAGGCCATATTTCTTTATTCGCTAAAATGCACCAGCCCTACGTATACAGACTAGAGGCTAGCTGCTAGCAGAGGCACGTCATTTAATCAAGAGATATAGACTAGTACACAAATATGCATAAATTAAGATTATATTTTTATGTATGCATATATATGCATGGTTCAAGCTACGACACACATTCAAATATGTTGCGTGTCGCTATTATTATATTGCATATATAAACTGAGAAGCCGGCGTTACCACGCTATGCAATATATCATCGCAAACTAGCTAGCTAGCGGGTGACACATCACAATTCCTAACTACCGGGGATTTTCCCCTTCTTTGTACTAGATCTTTATAGGAAAAGAAACAATAGTTTTATTTGCTCCCACAGAATATATATACTAGAACTAGTTTGGGAATCCCAATTTTTCACGGGATTTTCATCTTTTAAAGGGATATTAGTTCATTTTCTCTTAGAAAAATAGAAATCCTCTCTTAGAAAAATATAGTTCTCAAACTATTTCTTAGAGTGAGTTTGTAGCAAGTCAAACTACAAGGGCGGAGAAATTTGGCGCCCAGTGGCACCACGGTGACGCTCTAGATAGCCGCTGATAAAATGATTTGGTGATAATTGCGTCGTCGTAGCTTCCAGAAAAAGAATGCACGCCTGCAACTGCAACACCGGCCCCTGCAGGCAAGCTTGCCACATGCATGCCCCATATAGCGTATATAATCCATGTATGATGCAGGGATATATATCATCATTCTTTCTGTTGACTAATTCGGCAAGATTCCTCATCATGCATGTGTGTTTGTGTTGACGCCTTTTTGGAGCGCCAAACACTCAACAAGAACCGTGGCGGTGCCCTCTGCACAGGGGCGGACGGTCCGCGCGTAGGGGCCGGACGGTCCGCGGCCTGGTGCGAGGCGCGGTGGTGCTCTCTGCGCAAGGGCGGACTGTCCGCGGCCTGGGGCCGGACGGTCCGCGGCCTGGTGCGCGGCTAGGGCTCCTGCCTGACGACCGGACGGTCCGCGCCCTGGGGCCGGACGGTCCGCGCGTACGCAGGGACGGCGGAAGATAGCCGACGGCGCCTGGATCTCGCTCCCGGGAGGGACCCCGTCGGGGAGTAGAGATCCTAGGTTGTGTCTAGGCTCGGGCTGGCCGACCTAGACTCCTCTAGTCGACGTAGAGTCGAAGAGAGACGAAGAATTTGGGGATTGGAAGACTAAACCTAAACTAGACTAGAACTACTCCTAGGATAAAATGCGAAATAGAAGTTGTATTGATTCGATTGTTGATGATTACAAATCGGCCGTAGACCTCTCTATTTATAGAGGAGGGGGGCTGGACCCTTTACAAACTAATTTCCGAGCTTTTCCCGTGATTTTAGCTAACAACCGTAACACAAAACTCGGAACCCTAATCTGTTCTGCGCACGCGCGGACCGTCCGGCCCATAGGCGCGGACTGTCCGGACCGCGGACCGTCCGGCCTCAGGGCCGGACCGTCCGGCCGCTCATTTTTGGTTCGAACATATGCCCCCCTGCCTTTTGGTGGAGCTGGGCGAACCAAAAGCAACTAACTCGATGTGATCACATCGGTTTTCTTAGGCATCTTGCCACATACTAGGATGGTACTGTTTGAGGAAACGCCCATTCAAAGACTTAGGTAAATCCTTGCCTTGTAATGTTTGTAGTAAATAAGCGTTACCAGACATCACCTGCTTCACTTTATAAGGACCCTCCCAGCTTGGCGACCATTTCCCGAACTTTCGATCTTTATTCCTTAGAGGTAGAATGGTCTTCCACACCAAGTCTCCTACTTGGAATGATTTTGCTTTGACCTTCTTGTTGTAGGCCCTGGCTACCATGATCTTGTCCTTTTCTATTGCTCCCAAAGCTATCATCCTCTTGTCGGTCACCTCATCAATATTATCCATCATTGAATTATAATAATCAGTAGCAGTTAGGTCATTTTGTCTGGCGAACCTGACAGCATTCAAACTTATTTCCACAGGCAATACTGCTTCCTGCCCATAGACAAGCTCAAAAGGAGATACTTTAGTAGCACTATGTTTAGATATTCTATGAGCCCATAAAGCTTCGGACAAAATCTTATGCCAATGTTTAGGATTATCAGATATCTTCTTTTTTATCAAATTAATCAATGTCCTATTACTAGACTCGGCCTGTCCATTGGCCTGAGCATAATATGGAGATGAATTAAGCAGCCTAATTCTGTATAATTCAGCAAATTCACGTACCTCCTTTGACATAAAAGAAGTCCCTTGATCTGTAGTCAAGGTCTGGGGAATGCCGAATCTATGAATAATATGCTCAGTTATGAACTCAATTACCTCCTTGTGCGCCATGTTTTTCAGAGCAACGGCTTCAGTCCATTTGGTGAAATAGTCAGTGGCAACTAACACAAACCGATGCCCCTTTGATGATGAAGGATGAATTTCTCCAATAAAGTCTAATCCCCATCCTCTGAACGGCCAAGGCTTGATGATAGGATGCAATTCGGCTGCAGGGACCAACTGTAAGTCGCCGAATTTTTGACACACTTGGCATCCCTTGTAGTACTTGAAACAATCAGCTATCATACTAGGCCAATAAAAACCAGACCTTCGCAACAACCACTTCATCTTTGGAGCCGATTGATGAGTACCACAAATTCCTTCATGTACTTCGGCCATGGCTAATATAGCATCATCTGGGCCCAAGCACTTCAGCAGGACATCACTGACTGTTCGGCGGTAAAGTTCATCACTCATCAAAACATACTTGAAAGTTGTTCGCCGAATGTTCTTATCTGTCCTAATATTGGGATTTCGTAAATAATTAAGTATAGGTGTCCTCCAATCACTTACATCGGCTTCATTGTCAGCCGAATCGATTGAGAAAACATTTCTGGAAACCCCGGACGGTCCGGCGTCGTCACGCGGACGGTCCGCGACCTGGGAATTTGGCTCTGCACTGGTTATCGGAATTTCAGTTTTGTGAAATTTCCCTCTCTTTATCCGATAACCTGATGCATCTTGTGCCAAATCGTTAGCTCTATGATTCTCAACCCTAGAGATATGTCGAATACTGAATTCGTCAAAAGAATGAATTATGCTCCAACATTTCTCAAGATAACTATTTAGAGTACCATCAAGACATTGATATTCTTCTAACACTTGTTGGATAACCAGCTGAGAATCACCAAATGCCTTCACATGTTTTACTCCCATACTATTTAAAAGTTCTAAACCGAATAGGAGGGCCTCATATTCAGCTTGATTATTAGTGCAATAAGTTTTCAATCGGCTAGAGAAGTCAAAGGAGACATTACTTGGTGAAACAAGCACAATGCCAATTCCTCGTCCTTCACTGCAAACCGATCCATCAAAATATAAAGTCCAAGGAGTAACAGTGAGGTATGACATGTCTAGTTCATGAATATCATTAACCTGATGTTCTACAATAAAATCCGCTACGACTTGGCCTTTCATAGATTTCAATGGTTCATAGGCCAAGTCATATTCTATGAGTGCATAAGCCCACTTACCAATTCTACCACTCATAATTGGGTTATGCAACATGTATTTGATTACATCGGCTTGACCAGAAACAGTGCAATGACTAGACAGTAAATAACATCTACATTTGGTGCATGCATAAAACAAGCATAAACATAACTTTTCAATAAAAGTGTACCTTGTTTCAGCATCCACCAACCTTCGGCTTAGATATGTCACCACATGCTCCTTCCCCTCAGTTTCTTGTGTCAGAACAGCCCCAATAACCTTGTCTTCAGCTGCAATGTATAATCTGAATGGCGCTCCTACTTGTGGTGCTTTTAACACGGGAGCCGAAGACAAGTATTTTTTAATGAGATCAAATGCGTCCTGCTGTT
Organism: Zea luxurians; assembly: GCA_029449295.1. Lineage (NCBI taxonomy): Eukaryota > Viridiplantae > Streptophyta > Magnoliopsida > Poales > Poaceae > Zea > Zea luxurians. The sequence goes on along the minus strand of JAOPSE010000122.1, from coordinate 6,554,166 downwards.
CCGCCCCCCAAGTGAATTCAGCATCATTCTTAAGCCGAAGGATAGGGGTGAAGGCATCAATCTTCCCGGCTAGGTTAGAAATAAACCTTCGTAAATAATTCACCTTGCCGAGAAACCTCTGCACTTCGACCTTACAAGTCGGAGGCCCCACATTCCGAATAGACTTGATTCGGTCAGGGTCTATTTCTATACCATGTTCATGGATGACAAATCCTAAAAACTTACCAGCCGACACTCCAAAAGCACATTTACGTGGGTTCATTTTTAAACCATACCGACGCATTTTATCAAAGGCTTTGCGCAAATCAGCTATATGAGAACTAAACTTAGCCGATTTGACTACAATATCATCAATGTAGACTTCCACAGTGTTTCCTAACAACTCATGGAAGATCAGATTCATAGCCCTCTGATAAGTAGCACCAGCATTTTTAAGACCGAATGTCATGACAACCCATTCAAATAAACCAATGAAGCCTGGACATATAAAGGCCGTTTTAGACGCATCTTCTTCGGCCATGAAAATCTGATTATATCCGGCATTACCATCAAGGAAGCTAATAATTCTATTTCCTGATGCATTATTGATTAATGTGTCGGCTATGGGCATGGGATATTCATCTTTAGGAGTCGCTTTATTTAAATTACGAAAATCAATGCATACTCTAAGTTTACCTGACTCCTTCTTCTCCACCGGCACAATATTGGAGACCCACTCTGCGTATCTGCAAGGTCTAATAAAATTAGCTTCTAGCAGCCGGTGGATTTCGTCCTTGATTCGTGGGAGAAGATCTGGACGAAACGTTCTAGCTTTCTGCTTGAAAGGTCTGAAACCAGACTTAATGGGCAGCCGATGTTCGACAATCTCTCGGCTTAGTCCAGGCATTTCAGTGTAATTCCAAGCAAAACAATCTGAATACTCCTTCAATAGACCGATCATCTCATCTCTAGGATCGGCCTCCAGGGTCTTGTTTACAAAAGTTGGCCTTGGAGTTTTACCATCTCCTATGTCAATCTCCTCCAATGGATCGGCCGATGTAAACCCCTGTCCTAGTTTATCAAGATCTCTGAATTCCTCTATCATGTCCCCCACAGAGGAATTAGATGATCTTTGTGTGATGGCGGACTTTCCGGTCTCGGGGACCGGATCATCCGTAATACTGTCTTTTCGCTGTGGTAGGTGTTCGGTCTTAAAGCCCGAACTGTTTTGTGAAAGACCAGACCATCCGGCTTTGAGAGCCGAATTGTCCGTGATCAACGACTCATGAACTTCATGTGTATTCATCATTTAAACTTTATTTAGGATTTAGCCGATTCTCCATCGGCTCTAGCATTACAGGAATGAAACCTTTCTTATCTATACTTATGAACTGATAATCAGAAAAATCTACTCCTGTGAGACATGTAGCAGTCTCATAAGTCCAGAGTACAGGGGCATCGGCCACAGCGATGCAGGCCGATACATCAGCATGTACTTGTTCTACCTCATCGCCTACCCATTGTATTAGCATTTGATGTAATGTAGAAGGTATACATTGATTGGCATGAATCCAATCTCTGCCTAGAATTAAACTGTAATTCCCTTCTACATCAGCGACGAAGAATGCAGCAGCAAGGGTCTTAGTCCCGATGGTTAATTCAACGGACGTGACTCCCCTGGCTTTAATCGAACTATCCCCAACACCACTGAGGGTCATGTTGGTTTTGACCAGTTCGTCATCTTGTTTACCTAATTTTCTGTATAATGAATAAGGCATTAGATTTACAGCCGCCCCTCCATCCACCAACATCTTAGCAATCGGTATTCCATCAATGTGACCGCGCACGAAGAGCGGCTTTAAATGATTTACCGATTCCTTTGGTTTAGTAAAGGCGGCTTCTTTAGGACCAAAATCGAACTGGGCAGCAACAGGTTCATCGTCGCCAATGATAGTGCAATCGGAAGAAAATGTAATAATATTTACATCCATACCTGAGCGTTCTGGAGAAGCCTCGTAGTCGACCAGGTCTTCTCCTAGCAGGTCGTCCTCTTCCATGGATGTTGTCGTGTTGTTGGAGGCTTCCTGATGAACGGCGGACAGTCCGCACGCGGGGGCCGGACGGTCCGCGCCTGGTGCAGGTTGTTCAGAGCCTTCCTGGTGAACGGCGGACGGTCCGCACGCGGGGGCCGGACGGTCTGCACCTGGTGCAGGTTGACTTTCTATTTCTATGGCCGTTTGTTTTTCCTCAACGGCCTTCGGTCTCCATTTCTTTTGTGGTGGCGGGTATAGTGGATGTGTGTCATTAAATGTCTTTTCCGCCTCCTTCTCCTGGCTTTCCTTTGCTCTTAGGCGCTGTAATTTTCTCTTTTGGGATCGTGTCAATCCCGCTGGGCACCATCGAGGCATGGAGTATTTTGGATCGGCTGTTTTGATGGTAGCCGTATCCTTTTCGGTCGTGTTGGTCGATTCGCCGAAAATCATCGGCCCTTTATTGTCTCCCTGTATGACAACATCCGCAGTGCCTATTTTGATGATATCCTTTTTTGTTCTTTGAGTTGCTACAGGCATATGCCCCCCTGCCGGATTGGTCGGCCTAGGAGGCCGAGTAGTCCGGCAACCTTGTTGGGCCTGTGCCTGGTGACCGGATTCAGCAGTGCTCAATCGGTCTTGCACTGGCGGTGCCAACCTATCAAAAACGGATGTTTGGGGTGCCCCCCAGGCGGGGTACTGTGGCATCCCAAATGGATATGGTGACATGCCCCACATTTGATTTGGGACATATGGTAGAGGTAAGTAAGTGTATGGATATGGCATAGATGGATAAGGAGGTGGAGGAGTCCATGTCGGCATGTTAGGTCTCAATTGTACAATAGGACCTTTCATTTCTTCCGATTGGTGATGTGGTCCAATCGGCCTGACCTGACGTTGCTCATGAATGGGTGAGCGGGGTCGCTTCGGTGGCCGGTCACTGGGGCCGGCCTTCTTTTTCACATATTTAGACAACAATTGGTCGAAAGTCGGGCCAGGCCTGATCAGCCGACCAGCTGCTTTAAATGTATTTGTTTTCCACGTACCGATCTCCGGTCGTCGTGGTTTGAAGGTACGTGGTCGCTGCGAGTCCTGAGCATAGCCGGACCGTCCGCCAGAGCTCTCCGGACCGTCCGGTGGGGTACCGGACCGTCCGCGCCTACGTGCCGGACCGTCCGGGATACGCAGCACGGGTTCCTGTATCTGTCTCCCTGTCTGCGCTTGCCCCCTGGTACTAGAGGCTGTGATGGTCACCTTTAGCGTCTCCCCTCCATCGGGAGTCTTCTCAGCTACCACTTTCCTGCAAGAAACTTTATGATCCTCATCGGCCTTTTTTGCATTGCCGATGACTATTTCTTTGCCTTTGCCTTCATCAGCTGTGTTTGGCCGAGTCAGGACTTTCTTGCCCTCAAAGTCGATCATGTTCATTGGAAAGGGCTCCGTGTCCACCTGCATTTCCTGAAATTTCAATCGTCCTTCGTTAATGGCCGATTGAATCTGTCGACGGAATACATTACAATCATTAGTGGCATGAGAAAATGAGTTATGCCACTTGCAATATGCACGACGCTTCAGCTCATCGGCGGATGGAACAGTGTGATTTATTTTAATGTTGCCATTTTTAAGTAATTCATCAAATATTCTATCACACTTACCAACATTAAATGTAAACTTAACCTCCTCTTGCCGTTTCTTTTGAACCGGCTGTAAGGAAGCACAAGCCGAAGACTTGGCCTGCTTTGGCCAAACCATTTCAGCAGCATACACCTCTGCTGATTCGTCTTCTGAGCTACTTTGGTCGCATTCTACTACATGTACGTTGTGACGAGTTGTTTTAGCAGTTTCTTTGCTTCGGCTTTCACAAGCCAAAGCTCTCTGGTGTAATTGTGCTAGTGTAAAGAATTGGATGCCTTCTAACCTTTCTTTTAAATAATATCGCAGACCATTAAAAGCTAATCCTACTAGCTGTTTCTCTGCTAAATGAATTTGAAAGCATCGGTTTCTTGTATCTCGGAATCTCCGGATGTAATCATTAACCGATTCATCTTTTGTCTGTCGCAACGACACTAAATCTACTAAATCCAACTCATAGTCACCGGAGAAAAAATGATCATGAAATTTTTGTTCTAAATCCCCCCATGATGAAATGGAATTAGGAGGTAAAGTGGCATACCATGCAAACGCGGTTCCTGTTAGCGATAATGAAAATAAACGCACGCGAAATGCCTCTGTGTCGGCCAATTCTCCCAATTGTGCTAGGAACTGGCCTATATGTTCGCGTGTGTTTTTCCCTTGATCACCCGAAAACTTTGCGAATTCGGGTATCCTGGTTCCCTGTGGGTACGGGTGGTGATCAAATCGGCTGTCATAAGGTTTCCGATATGATTGCCCCCCAGGGACCATGCTTACTCCGAGCTTATCTCGGAACGCCCCGGCTATTTCTTCCCTTACTATATCAATGGCAGCCGGTGCGAGACCACCGGCTCTCTGGTCAAACATAGATGGGGTTGGCTAGATATTAGCATGCTGTCTTTCCCCCCATTGGTTTGAGTTACGTGGTGCATTTTCATTTGCCCTATATGGGTCATAGGTTTGATCGTTTCTTTCCGGCCTTCTGGGTGGGGCCGGAAAGCTTTCCTGGGCTCTGGATCTTGAATTAATGGGTTGATGCATTGTATAGTGTGATGGGAAGTGTTGCTGGGACGGGCGAGGATTTATGTAATAATCCTCCTCAAAAGACTCCTGCACGGACTGTCCGGATACGTACCCGAACTGTCCGGCTGGGTAGTTTGGGTTCTGTGTCGTGTGTGGTGGCTCGGGCGCATACCTAGGTAACTCATTAAAAATAGGCCCGACTGTTGCTGGCCCGGACGGTCCGCGCTCACGTGCGGACGGTCCGGGCATGTGCAGATCGGCTGGTTTGCTGCCGATTTGCGGTTGCTTAGGGTATGTGTCCATCGGCATCCCATAAAGGGGTTGTGACTGGTCGTGACAACTTTTAGCCGATGTGTTACACACGTTATTTCCTAACTCAACCTCGTGCGAAGGAAAATTTGCGGTACTAGATTTATCAAATGCACGTACTAGTCTCTTAAGATCGCTTTGCATACCCCCTATGATGTTCTGCATTTGTTCACGCTGATCTTCTACATAATTTCTAAGAGATTGCAGATCGTTGGTATTACTTACATTGGGAATATCTGGCGTGGGTTGGAACGAAGCCGGATCCGTTGCCCGATGTCGGACGACCTTGTTGTTCCTGTCCACTTTGAAGTTGGCCAAGAACTTTGCTTTCGCCTCCTGGATCATCCGCTCCTTGTGCTCCTCGAACTGGAGCTGCTCGTCAGCCGGCAAGGTTTCCCAAGTCGGCTCTATGATGTTGCTTGGAGAAATATCAGAGCTATCCCTTGAACCGGCCATTGAGGGCCGATTTGATGAGCTTAGATATGTCGTCCCCAGCGGAGTCGCCAAAAAGTATGTTGACGCCTTTTTGGAGCGCCAAACACTCAACAAGAACCGTGGCGGTGCCCTCTGCACAGGGGCGGACGGTCCGCGCGCAGGGGCCGGACGGTCCGCGGCCTGGTGCGAGGCGCGGTGGTGCTCTCTGCGCAAGGGCGGACTGTCCGCGGCCTGGGGCTGGACGGTCCGCGGCCTGGTGCGCGGCTAGGGCTCCTGCCTGACGACCGGACGGTCCGCGCCCTGGGGCCGGACGGTCCGCGCGTACGCAGGGACGGCGGAAGATCGCCGACGGCGCCTGGATCTCGCTCCCGGGAGGGACCCCGTCGGGGAGTAGAGATCCTAGGTTGTGTCTAGGCTCGGGCTGGCCGACCTAGACTCCTCTAGTCGACGTAGAGTCGAAGAGAGACGAAGAATTTGGGGATTGGAAGACTAAACCTAAACTAGACTAGAACTACTCCTAGGATAAAATGCGAAATAGAAGTTGTATTGATTCGATTGTTGATGATTACAAATCGGCCGTAGACCTCTCTATTTATAGAGGAGGGGGGCTGGACCCTTTACAAACTAATTTCCGAGCTTTTCCCGTGATTTTAGCTAACAACCGTAACACAAAACTCGGAACCCTAATCTGTTCTGCGCACGCGCGGACCGTCCGGCCTATAGGCGCGGACTGTCCGGACCGCGGACCGTCCGGCCTCAGGGCCGGACCGTCCGGCCGCTCATTTTTGGTTCGAACAGTTTGTTAATCTCCCAAACCATTATTAGGTGATGATTAGGGGACACGTAAAGTATTAGGAAGAGATCTTTGTTAATTGCCTTCAGCTAGCATATGGTTTTGTATCCATCGCTTGCGGCCAAAGCTGCATATTTTTTTAATAGTTTTTCCTGGTTGACTTTTTAGTTCAATCATTTTCTTTTCTTTCCTTTTCCCCCTCCGCCTTCCCATCCTAGCTTCCTGCTGTCAGATTGGATATGAGATAAGAAAAAAAGAGGTGTGGGTATATTCCTTGATCGCTACAATATTATATAGTTCCAGCACATTGCTCTTTGTAGATATGGGTTGTTAAGGAATATTAGCTGCAAAAACTCCCATCAATAATAGCAGCGAGCTAGTGGCAATTAAGAGCATCATGTATGATTGGATGAGACTGGAACGAATGAAGGCGTGGGGTCACAAGCTAGCTAGGTACAACAACAACGACGACGATGTCAAGTTGTCCCCTATTCCATTCATGTTATATGGTTCACATACAATAATTTTTTGGCATTTTCTACTTATTTTTCAACTATTCGATTGAGATGAAAATGTGTCTAGATCGTGGAATCAGTGGCTTGATGAATTATTAGTTATTAATTGGTAAAAACAAATGTCCGAGTAACTTAACTGAGCTGCAATTAAAGCTGACGATCAGCATCTATATATCTTGTTGGAGTTAGTAGTTGCAGGGTAGTTGTAAGTGGTTGGTTTATTTTAAGAAAACTTTAAGCAATGAATTCTATGGAGTATATATAAAACCTGCCCTTTATAAACCCTAGTGAATCCTTAAGCAAAGACCAATGAAACTTCTAGTTAATTCACTACAGGAAAATGCAATTTTTCCGACGGCCGATACTATTTCCGACGGTTCCTAGGGTACCGTCGGAAATAGCGCTATTTCCGACGGCCCACGGCCAGCCGACGGAAATAACTCTATTTCCGACGGCCCAGGAAGTGGGCCGTCGGAAATAAGTGGAGGCCCCTAACGGCCGTTACCCGCGCGGCCCCCCGGCCGCACACACGCACAGCGTCGCCGCCACGCACACACGCACAACGCCGCCGCGCCCCTGGAGCCGCCGCCCGGTTTGCCCGCCGCCGCCGCCCGGCCGGGGCTCGCCAGAGCCGCCGCCGCCCGGGGCTGCCAGAGCCGCCGCGCGGACGTCCCCGCCGCCCGGTTTGCCCGCCGCCGCCGCCCGGCCGGGGCTCGCCAGAGCCGGCGCCGCCGTGCGGACGTCCCCGCGCGACGCCTGCCGCTGCCCCTCGAGCCGCCCACGTCCGGTTTGCCCGCCGCCGCCGCCCGAGCCCGTCGTCCCCGCGCGACGCCTGCCGCTGCGCCACCCGTCTCAGGTTTGCGCCCCCATCACATAATCTTACTAGGTAAATATAATAGTTTAAAGTAGTCATATATTAAAACACTGATGGACAATTAAAATCATAAAATACGTACCGAGAAATACAGGATGCAATTTTTAAGAGGGCTTTACGGAGCTCTATGAGCGATAGGGGGGGCTTCAGCCTCACCCACCTGCAACTGCCACCGTCTCTAATGATTATATTTAGACTTGGAGAGTTGTAATCCAAGTGTAAATAGTAGACAATTGGATATCCTATTGTCTAAAATCCATTAGGTCATCAAAAGAAAGAAAAAAAAATCCATGTCACAACCTCTACCACTGGCAAGGGTGAATATGGACGAGAGACTCCTATTTGAGACGATTGCGCCAAGTTGCTCTAATATGGCTTGTATAATATGCTGGTGGTGCATAACATAGTATTAGTAATAGGTCTATAGGCGATACTTAACTAAAATAGGTCTAAACTTATGCGTCACCCGTTTCGGTCCAACACATTGCTTAATAAAGTAGTGTGTTGCACCGAAATTGCCCCTTTTTGGACAGCCTTAGAGTGAACGACATATCAAATAGGATTTATGATGAGTCAATGAGTTTGAGCGAGATTTCGACAGCATAACCCTCTTGTTCTCCGTTGCACCATTACGGGCGTGCAATGGAGAACAACAGGGTTATGCTGCCGAAATTTCGTTCAAACTCATTGACTTATCATAAATCTGTGATATGTCGTTCACTCTTAGGTGCGTTTAGGACCTATCCTTTCCTATAATTGTAGGACCACCGGCTGATAATATATCTAGAAATTAATGAACTTGTCTTGATCTTTAATTAGTCGAACGATGGGTGATAGTCGTCGCTAGATGTATGAAGGCTGGCGAAAAAATGATCCTTCGCTTGAGTGGATACAGAAAACCGAAGATTTTATCAATCGTGTTTTTTCTTCGACAAGAAATGGTCGAGTGTGGTGCCCATGCAGTGTTTGCAAAAATTATCAACGTCAAACCATGAAAGAGATGTCTGGTCATCTTTGCAAAAATGGCTACGTGCCAAATTATGAAGTTTGGGTGCATCATGGTGAGGAGCTTCCCCGTGGATATGCTCCAGAAGGTCAAGACGATTTTGACCCGGATTTAGACCGAATGGAGGAGATGGTTCAGGATTTAAGAGAGGATCCCGATTTAGTGTTTCCAGATAATCCTGAGGATCCTCAACCGCCGGAAGTTAAAAAATTCTTTGAACTTCTCAAGGCAGCAGAAGAGCCGTTGCACGAACACACGAGAGTAACCATTCTTGCTTTTGTGACGCGACTTATGGCTATCAAGTCTAAGTTCGCATTCTCCATCAACTGCTTAAATGAACTTTTGAATTTGATCAGCGACGTATTACCACCAAATCACAAAATGCCCAAAGACGTGTATCAGTCAAGAAAGTTACTCTCTGGCTTAGGTATGGAGTATCAAAAAATTGATGTTTGTCCAGATAACTGTATGCTTTTCTGGAAGGAAAATGAAAAATTAGACAAATGTTTGAGATGCAGCAAATCAAGGTTCGTTGAGGTCGTAAATGAAGATAGAGAAAAAATGACAACAGAAGTAGCAAAGAAGCAACTTCATTACATGCCTCTCACGCCTCGTGTAAAACGGTTGTTTCTCTCAAAAAACACCGCTAAGCAGATGAGATGGCACAAAGAACGTGAACGCGAGAACCCTCAAGTTATGATGCACCCATCTGATAGTGATGCGTGGAAGGCGCTTGATGATTTTGATTCGGATTTTGCTAGTGAAGCTAGAAATATTCGAATCGGGTTGGCGATGGACGGGTTCTCACCTTTCAATATGACCGCATCACCGTATTCTTGTTGGCCTGTATTTGCAGTTCCATACAATCTTCCACCTCACCTTTGCATGAAATACGATTACATGTTTCTGTGTCTAATCATTCCTGGACCAGAACACCCTGGAAAACATCTCAATGTAATGTTGGAACCTTTAGTCGATGGGTTGAAAAAATTGTGGGACGGAGTCGAAGCTTACGATTGCTACAAGAAAGAGAGATTCAATCTTCAAGTTGCGTACTTGTGGTCGATTCATGATTTCATGGCCTACGGTATTTTTGCTGGATGGAGTTGTCATGGAAAGTTGACATGTCCAATATGTGGTAAGGATACAGATTGTTTTCGTCTTGAGTTTGGTGGGAAGATCTGTTACTTTGATTGCCACAGATGTTTCTTGCCTCTCGATCACCCGTTTAGATTTGAGGCAAATCAATTCAGAAAAGACACCATTGTTACCAAAGGCCCACCGAAACGTTTGAGTGGCGTAGAGATTCATGCTGCGCTCGATAATTTGAAACCAGACGGTACTGGTTACCTGGGATTTGGAATAGAACATAATTGGACACATAAATGTTCTTTGTGGGAACTCCCTTATACGGAGGCCTTGATTCTGATGCACAACATTGATGTCATGCACCAAGAGCGGAATGTTGCTGAAAGCATTATTAGTACATGTATGGATTTTCCCGATAAAACCAAAGATAATATAAAGGCCAGAAAAGATTTAGAGAAAATTTGTAACCGACCAAGCCTGGTCTTGCTTCAGAGTGGTGCTAAGCCACGTGCGTCATTTTGTCTAAAATCTAAGCAAAAGAAAGAGGTGATGGTGTGGTTGAAAAACTTAAAATTTCCAGATGGGTATGCCGCGGGATTCAGAAGGTCCGTGAATTTGAGGACAGGAAAAATGAATGGATTGAAGAGTCATGATTATCACATTATTATGGAAAGATTACTTCCTGTAATGTTTCGTGGTTACTTGAATAATGATGTGTGGACGGCGTTAGCTGAGTTAAGCTACTTCTATAGACAACTTTGTACTAAAGAAATTAAAAAAAGATGTGATGGAGAAATTAGAGAAGGAGATTCCGGTCCTTATTTGCAAATTGGAAAAAATATTTCCCCTTGGATTCTTCAATCCGATGCAACATCTACTTGTACACCTTCCATATGAAGCTAAGATTGGGGGTCCTATGCAGTATAGATGGATGTATCACATAGAAAGGGCACTTAAGAAGCTTAGTGCAATGGTTGGCAACAAGGGAAGAGTTGAAGGGTGTATTGCTGAAGAATTTAAATATAAAGAGATATCATCCTTCACGAGCGTATACTTTGCAGAAGAACACAATGTAAATGCACCTACATTAAGGTATAATGTTGATCAAGCTGGTCCATGCAGTAAACTCAAAATTTTGTCATTCGAGGGAAAGACAGTTGGAGCATCAACTGAATATCACATTGAAGAATTAAAATTTAATTTATTGTTATACTATGTTGTTATCTCTTTATTGTTATACTAATATAATTTTCAATATGCAGGATGGCGGCTCGAAAGTTGAAGAATTTTGTGAAGGGCATGACGAAGGGCTCTTCTTCTTCTTCAGGAAGAAGCAAAGCACAGGAGTGTCTGTTCCAAGGTACTGAGTCGCTCTCGAGCAACAGACGACAGGCTTTGATGGAACATCTTCCACCTGATATGCAGGGACAGGTGTGATTACTCTAAATTATTATTTTATTTCAATATAGTAATGTTTATATGAATCTAATGATTAAAGTGTTTCATGTGCAGGATGTTAACGAGACTCGAGAGGAGGAGGCGAGGGGTGAGGATGCGACCGATTACGATGCGGCCGATGCAGACTATGAGCAGGAAGATGATGCTGGAGGTGGAGCTGGAGATGGGTGGTCTTCTGGTGGTGGTCAGTTTGAGGGTGTGAGAGCACCTAGAGGGGGGGGTGAATAGGTGATCCTGTAAAAACTTCAAACTTAAGCCACAAAAACTTGTTAAGCGTTAGCACGATTAATGCCAAGTGGCTAAGGTGAAGTCTCAACAAAACACAATACCACAAGAATCAAGCACAGAGGGACACAGTGGTTTATCCCGTGGTTCGGCCAAGCCAATGCTTGCCTACTTCCACGTTGTGGCGTCCCAACGGACGAGGGTTGCAATCAACCCCTCTCAAGCGGTCCAAAGACCCACTTGAATACCACGTTGTTTTGTTGTTCCTTTCACTATCCCGTTTGCAAGGAATCTCCACAAATTGGAGTCTCTTGCCCTTACAAGTATATGATCACAAAGAAAGCACAGAGTAAGGGAGGGAAGCAACACACACAAATCCACAACAAAAGCGCACACACACGGCCAAGACTCGAGCTCGAATGACTATCTCAGAGTTCACACTAGAACAGAGCTCGAATCACTTAGAATCACAAACGAATGCGCAAAGAACTTGTGTGGATGATCAAGAATGCTCAAGAGTTGCTTGTGTGTCTCCTCCATGCGCCTAGGGGCTCCTTTTATAGCCCCAAGGCAGCTAGGAGCCGTTGAGAGCAAATCCGGAAGGCCATCCTTGCCTTCTGTCGTCGGGGGCACCGGACAGTCCGGTGCACACCGGACACTGTCCGGTGCCCGATTTGTTTCCTTATCTGGCGCTGCCGACCGTTGCAGCCCGTTGGAGATCTGCGAGCCGTTGGCGCACCGGACAGTCCGGTGCACACCGGACAGTCCGGTGCCGTCTTCCGACCGTTGGCTCGGCCACGTGTCTCGCGCGGATTGCGCGGCCGACCGTTGGCCCTGGCCGACCGTTGGCTCACCGGACAGTCCGGTGCACACCGGACAGTCCGGTGAATTTTAGCCGTACGCCGTCGGCGAATTCCCGAGAGCGGCCAGTTCGAGCCGAGTCAGCCTGGCGCACCGGACACTGTCCGGTGCACACCGGACAGTCCGGTGCTCCAGACCGAGCTGGGACTTGGCTGCACACAGCCAAGTCATTCTCTCCCCTTTTCTCTTTTTCTTCTTTCTGTTTCTAACACTTAGACAAATATGTTAGTCCACAAAACCAATGTACTAAGGCTTAGAAACATACCTTTACTTCATGATTTGCACCTTGTTCATCCATGTACACAAATTCACAATTAAACACATGTGTTGGCACTCAATCACCAAAATACTTAGAAATGGCCCAAGGGCACATTTCCCTTTCAATCTCCCCCTTTTTGGTGATTTATGCCAACACTACATAAAGCCACTAGAACAAGTGCAAACTCAATTCAAATAACACTTAAATTTATTTTGAATCAATTTTGGCATATATGGATCATCCTTTGCCACCACTTGGTTTGTTTTTGCAAATCAAACACAAATCTCTATCTCTAAGTTAAACACACATGTTTAAGCATAAAGAGAGTCATTCAAAAAGAGATTGATCAAGGATTTCAAAAACTCCCCCTTTTTCCCATAATTACTACTTCTCCCCACAAGAAGCCAACTTTTGACAAGAGAGACAACAAAAGAGTTTTGACAAACCAAAAGCTCTATTCTACTAATTTCAAAATCTCTCAAGTGGTAGCTGATCCATTTATTGCTTTGGCCTTTATTTTCTCCCCCTTTGGCATCAAACACCAAAACGGGATCAATTTTGGCCCTTTAACCCCATTGCCTCACCAAAATCTTCAATTAAGAGCAAATGGCAATAAGAGGTCATGAGATGAACTTGGAATAAGTTACCCCTCATCGGAGTGCAGTGGAAGTCTTGCATGATCCAAGTCCACCTTTTCCCTTTCAATTCTCCTTTGTGACTAACACAAGCAAACTCAAACATATGGTTAGTCTCAAAGGGTCAAGTTGTAACACATCTCCCCCTAAACATGTGCATCACATTGCAACGGACTTGTGAGGTCCAGGGAGTGTTTGTACAACTTGAGCACCATAATAAGCAACAAAATGCAGAATGAACATGATCAAAGGCATGAATACATGTATGCTACAATTCAATCCAAGTTCCGCGAATCTAAGACATTTAGCTCACTACGCAGCCTGCAAAAGGTCTTCTCATCTAAAGGCTTGGTAAAGATATCGGCTAGCTGGTTCTCGGTGCTAACATAAAACACTTCGATATCTCCCTTTTGCTGGTGGTCTCTCAGAAAGTGATGCCGGATGTCAATGTGCTTTGTGCGGCTGTGCTCAACAGGATTTTCCGCTATTCGGATAGCACTCTCATTATCACATAGGAGTGGGACTTTGCTCAGATTGTAGCCAAAGTCCCTGAGGGTTTGCCTCATCCAAAGTAGTTGCGCGCAACACTGACCTGCGGCAACGTACTCGGCCTCAGCGGTGGATAGGGCAACGGAGGTTTGTTTCTTAGAGTTCCATGACACCAGGGACCTTCCTAAGAATTGGCACGTCCCCGATGTACTCTTCCTATCGACCTTACATCCAGCATAGTCGGAATCTGAGTACCCAATTAAGTCAAAGTTAGACCCCTTTGGATACCAGATCCCGAAGCAAGGCGTAGCGACTAAATATCTAAGAATTCGCTTCACCGCCACCAAGTGACACTCCTTAGGATCGGATTGAAATCTAGCACACATGCATACGCTAAGCATAATATCCGGTCTACTAGCACATAAATAAAGTAAAGACCCTATCATTGACCGGTATGCCTTTTGATCAACGGACTTACCTCCTTTGTTGAGGTTGGTGTGTCCGTCGGTTCCCATCGGCGTCTTTGCGGGCTTGGCGTCCTTCATCCCAAACCTCTTTAGCAGATCTTGCGTGTACTTCGTTTGGGAGATGAAGGTGCCGTCCTTGAGTTGCTTCACTTGGAACCCAAGGAAGTAGTTTAACTCGCCCATCATCGACATCTCGAATTTCTGCGTCATCACCCTGCTAAACTCTTCACAAGACTTTTGATTAGTAGAACCAAATATTATGTCATCGACATAAATTTGGCACACAAACAAATCACCATTACAAGTCTTAGTGAAAAGAGTTGGATCGGCTTTCCCAACCTTGAAAGCATTAGCAAGTAAGAAATCTCTAAGGCATTCATACCATGCTCTTGGGGCTTGTTTAAGTCCATAGAGCGCCTTAGAGAGCTTACACACGTGGTCGGGGTACCGCTCATCCTCGAAGCCAGGGGGTTGCTCCACGTACACTTCCTCCTTTATTGGCCCGTTGAGGAACGCGCTCTTCACATCCATTTGGTACAACCTGAAAGAATGGTGAGCGGCATATGCTAGCAAGATGCGAATGGATTCTAGCCTAGCCACAGGAGCAAAAGTCTCCTCAAAGTCCAAACCTGCGACTTGGGCATAACCTTTTGCCACAAGTCGAGCCTTGTTCCTTGTCACAACTCCGTGCTCGTCCTGTTTGTTGCGGAACACCCACTTGGTTCCCACAACATTTTGCTTGGGACGAGGCACCAGCGTCCAAACTTCATTGCGCTTGAAGTTGTTGAGTTCCTCCTGCATGGCCAACACCCAATCCGGATCTAGCAAGGCCTCCTCTACCCTGAAAGGCTCAATAGAGGAGACAAAGGAGTAATGTTCACAAAAATTAACTAATCGAGACCGAGTAGTTACTCCCTTGCTAATGTCACCCAGAATTTGGTCGACGGGATGATCCCTTTGAATCATCGCTCGAACTTGGGTTGGAGGTGCCGGTTGCGCTTCTTCCTCCATCACATGATCGTCTTGTGCTCCCCCTTGATCACACGCCTCCTTTTGATGAACCTGTTCATCGTCTTGAGTTGGGGGTTGCACCGTCGTTGAGGAAGAAGGTTGATCTCGTTCATCCTGTTCCTGTGGCCGAATGTCTCCAATCGCCATGGTTCGTATAGCGGCCGTCGGAACATCTTCTTCATCTACATCATCACAATCAACAACTTGCTCTCTTGGAGAGCCATTAGTCTCATCAAATACAACGTCGCTAGAGACTTCAACCAAACCCGATGATTTGTTGAAGACCCTATACGCCTTTGTATTTGAATCATAACCTAATAAAAACCCTTCTACAGCTTTGGGAGCAAACTTAGAATTTCTACCTTTCTTTACTAGAATGTAGCACTTGCTCCCAAAAACACGAAAGTAGGATACATTGGGTTTGTTACCGGTTAGTAGCTCATATGACGTCTTCTTGAGGAGGCGGTGAAGATAGACCCTGTTGATGGCGTGGCAAGCCGTGTTCACGGCTTCCGACCAAAAGCACTCGGGGGTCTTGAACTCTCCAAGCATCGTCCTCGCCATATCGATTAGCGTCCTGTTCTTCCTCTCTACCACACCATTTTGCTGTGGTGTGTAGGGAGCGGAGAACTCGTGCTTGATCCCTTCCTCCTCAAGAAACTCCTCCACTTGAAGGTTCTTGAACTCGGACCCGTTGTCGCTCCTAATCTTCTTCACCTTGAGCTCAAACTCATTTTGAGCTCTCCTGAGGAAGCGCTTGAGGGTCCCTTGGGTTTCAGACTTATCCTGCAAAAAGAACACCCAAGTGAAGCGGGAAAAGTCATCAACAATAACTAAACCATACTTACTTCCTCCTATGCTTAGATAGGCGACGGGTCCGAAGAGGTCCATATGCAGCAGCTCCAGAGGTCTTGACGTGGTCATCACATTCTTGCTGTGATGTGCTCCTCCAACTTGTTTACCTGCCTGACAAGCTGCACAAGGTCTATCTTTTTCGAAATAAACATTGGTTAGACCTATCACGTGTTCTCCCTTTAGAAGCTTGTGGAGATTCTTCATCCCCACATGTGCTAAGCGGCGATGCCACAGCCAGCCCATGCAAGTCTTAGCCATTAAGCATGCATCTAGACCGGCCTCTTCTTTTGCAAAATCAACTAAGTAAAGCTTGCCGTCTAGTACACCCTTAAAAGCTAGTGAACCATCACATCTTCTAAAGACAGACACATCTACATTTGTAAATAAACAATTATATCCCATTTGACATAATTGACTAACAGATAGCAAATTATATCCAAGACTCTCCACTAGGAATACATTTGATATAGAATGCTCATTAGAAATTGCAATTTTACCTAACCCTTTTACCTTGCCTTGATTCCCATCACCGAATATAATTGAATCTTGGGAATCCTTATTTTTGACGTAGGAGGTGAACATCTTCTTCTCCCCCGTCATATGGTTTGTGCATCCGCTGTCGATAATCCAGCTTGAACCCCCGGATGCATAAACCTGCAAGGCAAATTTAGGCTTGGGTCTTAGGTACCCAACTCATGTTGGGTCCTGCAAGGTTAGCACAAATGTCTTTAGGGACCCAAATGCAAGATTTATCTCCCTTGCATCTAGCCCCTAATTTCCTAGCAACTACCTTCTTACCCTTTCTACAAATAGCAAAGGGAGCATTACAAGCATAATAAATGGTAGAAGGTTCATTCCCTACTTTCCTAGGAGCATGAATAACATTCTTTCTAGGTACATGAGCAATATCTCTCCTAGGCATATGTACAACATTTCTCCTACACATATCTCTACCATGATTATAAGAAGAACTAGAAGCAAACATTGCATGAGAATCATAAACATGTGAATCAAAATGATTATAAGCATTTCTAGCATGTCTCCTATCATAATACATAAAAGCATGATTCTTTTTAGCATTACTAGCCATCGGGGCCTTCCCCTTCTCCTTGACGAAGATGGGAGCCTTATGGCTTGTTAAGTTCTTGGCTTCCCTCTTGAAGCCAAGCCCATCCTTAATTGAGGGATGTCTTCCAATTGTATAGGCATCCCTTGCAAATTTTATCTTTTCAACTTCACTCTTGCTAGTCTTAAGTTGAGCATTAAGACTAGCCACTTCATCTTTTAGTTTTGAAATTGAAACTAAGTGTTTGCTACAAGTGTTAACATCAAAATCTTTACACCTAGTGCAAATTGTAACATTTTCAACACAAGACTTAGATTTATTTGTTACTTCTAATTTAGCATTTAAATCATGGTTAACACTTTGTAAAGTAGCAATGGTTTCATGACAAGAAGATATTTCACTAGAAAGCACTTCATTTCTTTTCACTTCTAAAGCATATGATTTTTGTGCCTCTATAAACTTATCATGTTCATCATACAATAAATCCTCTTGCTTCTCTAAAAGCCTATCCTTTTCATTCAAAGCATCAATCAATTCATTGATTTTATCTATCTTAGATCTATCTAAGCCTTTGAACAAGCAAGAATAATCTATGTCATCATCGTCACTAGACTCACTATCACTAGAAGAAGTATAAGTGGAGTCTTGAGTACTCACCTTCTTCTCCCTTGCCATAAGGCAAGTGAGACGCTCGTTGGGGAAGAGAGCCGATTTGTTGAAGGCAGTGGCGGCGAGTCCTTCGTTGTCGGAGTCGGAGGAGGAGCAATCCGAGTCCCACTCCTTTCCTAGATGCGCCTCGCCCTTTGCCTTCTTGTATTGCTTCTTCTTCTCTCTTTTGTTCCCCTTTTCCTGGTCACTTTCATTATCGGGACAGTTAGCAATGAAATGACCAAGCTTACCGCATTTGAAGCATGAGCGCTTCCCCTTGGCTTTGGTCTTGCTTGGTTGTCCCTTGTGACCTTTAAGCACCGTCTTGAATCTCTTGATGATGAGAGCCATCTCTTCATCATTGAGCCCGGCCGCCTCGACTTGCGCCACCTTGCTAGGTAGCGACTCCTTGCTCCTCGTTGCTTTTAGAGCAATGGGTTGAGGCTCGTGGAGTGGTCCGTTCAACGCGTCGTCGACGTATCTTGCCTCCTTGATCATCATCCGCCCGCTCACGAATTTTCCAAGTACTTCCTCGGGCGTCATCATCGTGTACCTGGGATTCTCACGAATATTGTTCACGAGATGAGGATCAAGTACGGTAAAGGACCTGAGCATTAGGCGGACGACGTCGTGGTCCGTCCATCGCGTGCTCCCGTAGCTCCTTATCTTGTTGATGAGGGTCTTGAGCCGGTTGTATGTTTGTGTCGGCTCCTCGCCCCTTATCATGGCGAACCGTCCAAGCTCTCCCTCCACCAACTCCATCTTGGTGAGCAAGGTGACGTCGTTCCCCTCATGAGAAATCTTGAGGGTGTCCCAGATCTGCTTGGCATTGTCCAAGCCGCTCACCTTGTGATACTCGTCCCTGCACAAAGAGGCTAGCAACACAGTAGTAGCTTGTGCATTTTTATGAATCTGTTCATTAATAAACATAGGGCTATCCGAGCTATCAAATTTCATTCCACTTTCCACAATCTCCCAAATGCTTGGATGGAGAGAAAACAGGTGAGTACGCATTTTGTGGCTCCAAAATCCGTAATCCTCTCCATCAAAGTGAGGAGGTTTGCCAAGTGGAATGGGAAGCAAATGAGTATTTGAGCTATGCGGAATACGCGAATAATCAAAAGAAAAGTTTGAGTTAACCGTCTTTTGTTTGTAGTCGTTGTGGTCCTCGTCCTTTTGGGAAGAAGTAGACTCGTCGCTGTCGTAGTAGACAATCTCCTTGATGCGCCTGGTCTTCTTCTTCTTCCCTTCCTTCCGTTTTTGGCCCGAGCCGGAGTCGGTAGGCCTGTCATCCTTCGGCTCGTTGACGAAGGTCTCCTTCTCTTTATCGTTGATCACTATACCCTTCCCCTTAGGATCCATCTCTTCGGGCGGTTAGTCCCTTTGAGAAGAGAACGGCTCTGATACCAATTGAGAGCACCTAGAGGGGGGGGTGAATAGGTGATCCTGTAAAAACTTCAAACTTAAGCCACAAAAACTTGTTAAGCGTTAGCACGATTAATGCCAAGTGGCTAAGGTGAAGTCTCAACAAAACACAATACCACAAGAATCAAGCACAGAGGGACACAGTGGTTTATCCCGTGGTTCGGCCAAGCCAATGCTTGCCTACTTCCACGTTGTGGCGTCCCAACGGACGAGGGTTGCAATCAACCCCTCTCAAGCGGTCCAAAGACCCACTTGAATACCACGTTGTTTTGTTGTTCCTTTCACTATCCCGTTTGCAAGGAATCTCCACAAATTGGAGTCTCTTGCCCTTACAAGTATATGATCACAAAGAAAGCACAGAGTAAGGGAGGGAAGCAACACACACAAATCCACAACAAAAGCGCACACACATGGCCAAGACTCGAGCTCGAATGACTATCTCAGAGTTCACACTAGAACAGAGCTCGAATCACTTAGAATCACAAACGAATGCGCAAAGAACTTGTGTGGATGATCAAGAATGCTCAAGAGTTGCTTGTGTGTCTCCTCCATGCGCCTAGGGGCTCCTTTTATAGCCCCAAGGCAGCTAGGAGCCGTTGAGAGCAAATCCGGAAGGCCATCCTTGCCTTCTGTCGTCGGGGGCACCGGACAGTCCGGTGCACACCGGACACTGTCCGGTGCCCGATTTGTTTCCTTATCTGGCGCTGCCGACCGTTGCAGCCCGTTGGAGATCTGCGAGCCGTTGGCGCACCGGACAGTCCGGTGCACACCGGACAGTCCGGTGCCGTCTTCCGACCGTTGGCTCGGCCACGTGTCTCGCGCGGATTGCGCGGCCGACCGTTGGCCCTGGCCGACCATTGGCTCACCGGACAGTCCGGTGCACACCGGACAGTCCGGTGAATTTTAGCCGTACGCCGTCGGCGAATTCCCGAGAGCGGCCAGTTCGAGCCGAGTCAGCCTGGCGCACCGGACACTGTCCGGTGCACACCGGACAGTCCGGTGCTCCAGACCGAGCTGGGACTTGGCTGCACACAGCCAAGTCATTCTCTCCCCTTTTCTCTTTTTCTTCTTTCTGTTTCTAACACTTAGACAAATATGTTAGTCCACAAAACCAATGTACTAAGGCTTAGAAACATACCTTTACTTCATGATTTGCACCTTGTTCATCCATGTACACAAATTCACAATTAAACACATGTGTTGGCACTCAATCACCAAAATACTTAGAAATGGCCCAAGGGCACATTTCCCTTTCAGGGTGGAGGGTCAGCAGGCGGATGGGACTCATGGCTTAGCAGTGATGCTGGAGCTTCTAGTGGTGGAGGGTCTTCTCGGGCACGGAAGTCGAGGAAAACACATTGGGTGCCTCCTCCTAAAGTTCCTGCTCGTGAGGAGGATAAGATTCTGATCGTACCGTGTGGCGACGAGTGAGTTGATTCTAATGTTAAATATTTGTTCATACATTATATGAAATTTGTTAATGCTTCTTTTGTACAATGTGGTTGCAGGTCTTGGATTGATGCATCTTTTCAAGGTCAAGGACGTCGCACACAGGTGAATAAAGTTTTGGGAAGTATATGCAAATATCTCTGGCCTGGTGTAGTGATGGAGAAAGGCGTTGAGGTGCCTTGTATGTCTTGGGATCAGTACGGGCTCGCGTTCAATGCAGAACATAGGAATGCCCAAGGTGCTGTGTGGCATGAGTTCTGGGTATGTTCTCTAGCCCAACTTGAATTGATTCAACTATACAATGTGCTAAAAATCTTGTTTCTTGTTTTTTCAGAAACGTTACAAGTTGCCTGAAGATGGAAGTATGAACGATCGTGCATGGATCGTTTTTAACAAGAGCGCGACTACCTTGGTTAGGGATCAGATGTATTATGCTCGGATCCAGGTCACTTCTGATTACATATTAAGGCAGGAAGGACGTCGGCCACGTTCCAAAAGTGAGGCATCAAACAAATACTTAACCGAAGAAGAATATCTTGAGGTAAATTGTTTTTATCCTAATTCATGTCCAAGTGTTAGTACTAACAATACATTAGATCGAAATAAAGTTTTCAGACTCGGTGCCATGGATGGCATCAAATGAGGCTGGTTGGCGGGCTGTATGCAAATATTGGGCAACAGATGGATTTAAAGGTGTTTCATTGAGAAACAACTCAAATCGTGGGCATGATGTTCACCACAGATATGGTGGTGATGGCCACGTTCGTTTGGCAAAGCGCATGGTAAGTGTAATTTATGGTCGTGCATATCATGAATCTTCTATGTGTTTTATGTTATTTTCTTTTGCCTGTAGGAAGCTAGTTCTGGTGTTACGCCGAGTGATGTTCAGGTTTACCTTAGAGGTCACAGGGGGTCGGATCCTACAAATCCAGAACAGTTGTGTTCTCAGTCAGCTGCTGAGCGTGTGGTGAGACTTTCGCAACTAGTTACAATGCACTTCTATTCTAAGAGTCGAGAAAAATATAACTGCATTGTTTATTATTTGTCAGGCCTCATATGGTGCTTCCATGATGTCGGAGCATGGGCAAGACTATGATTGGATGAATCAGCCTATCGATCCTCAGATTGTGTATGCTAGTGGAGGCGGAAAACCTCATGGACGGTGAGTTTGCTATTATTAATTCGTCGATTTGATCTTTTTTAACATGATGTGTTGCGTGTTTAACTTCTTTCTATTTTTTGTAGTTACCCCATGTTTGGTAGTGTTATCGACTCGACTCAGGTGAGGCCTGAAAGGTCTCGCCCATCGAGGTCGTCTAGCCATGGTCCTCGCTCTAGTACCCAAGGAAACGCCGAGCTGATCCGGGTGCAGGAAGCTTTGAGGCGGCAGGAGGAGTATAACAAGCAACAACAAGAGTACTGGGCTGCTCAATTTGCACGACAGCAGGAGATGATGCAGGTAATTAGATCCTCGTGAGCCTCTACTATAATTGGAGCACATATTTTCTAATATATCCTCGTAACATAGCTTTCAATTTCTTTCAGCAAATAGCACTAGGACAACGTCCAGATTTTTCAGCGATGACTATGCCACCTCCTCCACCTATCCCGCAGTTTGTACCGACTCCACAATTTAGTTGGCCCACACCTGCACCTCAGGTTATATTACTTGACTTTTTCTTTTGACGTTGCATAACAAGAATTTAACTACTAACACATTTTTTTGAATGTTGTAGGTCCCTCCAGGAAACTTGCTAACTCTGGGAAATGAGGACTCTGAAGATGCAGTCGCTTCTTTTGTGGACGGTCTTCTAAACAGCGGAGGAGCTAGCGGATCAAATCAACCCCATCCATTTGATCAACCTCCTCCATTTGAGTAGCTTGTCTCCTTGTGTTTTTCTCGTACTATGGACTTGTGAACTTGTGGTATTGTGAACTTGTGCTATTGTGAACTTGTGAACTTGTGAACATGTGAACTTGTGAACTTGTGCTTTAATTTGTGGACGGGTGAACATTTTGTGAATTTAATTGTGTGTTTCATGTGAAACGATGAATTATGGATATTTGTGGTATTGTATGTGATTCTGGATGAATTATTGGAAACTGGATATTGATTGAATTTGTGTGATTGTTTGTAAAACAAAAAGCAGGCAAATTCTGTTTCTCTGTTTTTTAATTACTTCCGACGGCCTCTTATTTCCGACGGGGCCGTAGGAAATAAGCTGTGACGGCGTCAGGCGCCGGCGGCTGGCCGTCTGCGGGGCCCACCTCACTTTATTTCCGACGGTCCCACGCTGGCCGTCAGAAATAAACTTACTTCCGACGGCCCCGTCGGAAACGCGGATACTTCCGACTGGGTATCCCCTACGGCGTTACTTCCGACGGGACCTGCCTTAAGCCGTCGGAAGTAACTACTTCCGACGGTTCAGAACATATTTCCGACGGTTTAGGCCGTCGGAAACTAAACGTTTTCCTGTAGTGATTAGGCACCGCCCACATACGCACACAACGTTCCAAGCATGTCTAAACGCTCACATGTGTCATGATCTATAGGAAATATCACAAATAATAAGTCTCAAAAGGGCCTGATTGGTTGCCCTGTAGACTGGATGAACGCATCTAGGCTCAAGTTGTTTTTTCTTGTGTTTGGTTCGTTGCGTATGTAGCTAAGCTTGTCTCTCGTGATGTAAAAAAAGACCTTAGGCTCTTATAATATGACCAAAATCTACGTGTTTGTGGAGCCATGCTCGCGCGATGCACGATTAGGCTGTCGTAGGCCTCGCTCGCCCCGCCAAGCTACCTAGATGTTGCAACCAATGAGGCCCAAAGTTTCTCATGTTGATAGGATCTAGATGACTAGAAAGGAGTAATAGTGTGTAAAAATTGTTCATCAAAAAAACAATATTATACCTAACCCAAGTTAATTGATGTGGAGATGTATACTTTATCTAGCCCTAATTTACTTTATACTAGCTTATAATCAATATAGTCTATTGGTAAAATGTTGTTTTGATTGTAGCAAGCTACTTACCATAAACAACAATATAATTAAGTGCTTGTAAAATAGGGGTCATGCACTAGGCATTGCCTGTGTAAATGGGAGTACACTAAGTTCCTTCCTTCTTTTGTACATGATCATCCTCCATCAATATTTGACCGCTATTACACTTTCACTTTCAACTCCAATGTAGCTATGCTTCGATGACAATGGCACTATATTATGTGTACCCAAGACACCACAACACCATCATTACACATTGGAACCACATTTTCTTTTTTACTTACTTTCAATTAATTTGACCTATTCAACAAGCCTATTACACAATAAACAGTTGCTCGGTAAATAAACATCCATTATATATCAGATTTTTACCACAACACATATATGTCAACTCTAGTATGCCATAAAAGTTTTATTAGAGACGAAGCATAGGAACTACACTTATAGATTGAACACTATAAAAATATAGATTCAATTATACATAAAAATTATACTAAAGCACATAATATTGTACATATTCTGCAAATATGTATCTAATAGGAATCTAACAAAACTATGCATTGTTTTGTTTTATTTATTTTCTACAAATTATTATGAATTTTTTATCCCTGTTTTTTTTAGAGAAAGGAAAAGGCTGAGAAAAAGGAAAAGGACCCACTTGGGCCAAATCTGGCTTCGTCCAGACCAGGGCCAGCACGAATTAAACCCCGCGTGGAAAGGAGACCGGCACACACGGTCAGGCGCCGCGCGGGACGAAGAAATTGCAAACGGAACCCGAACATATCGAATGGAAACCACGTTTTGATGCAAATACTGTATAAATCTATTAAAAAATTTCAAAAAATTCTGAAAAAATATGAACGTACATCTCAGTTTATCTCATATATATAAAATTTCATTGTCAAATTCATCCTACTCTAGCAGTTATAAAAAAGAACGGAGGCAAACGTTCATGGTCAAAAAAAAGAACGAAGATGGCCTGCCGAGGCAAACGTCTATGCTCACGCTCAGTACAATGATTGTTTATTTTTTAATTAAATCGTAACAAATAAAAAAAAAGAACGGAGGAGTACGTGACTCGGTTAATTTAAGAGTACTGGCTCACAAAATCATATATGCAGCTCTACATTTAGACAACATGATAGTGACATGACTATATTAGTCAATTAAAAGCTACTAGTTTTATTAATTACTCCATTCATGGTAAGTTATAATCATTTTCTCTTCTTAAAGAGTCAAAGTAACTTAAATGTGATTAAATCTAAATAATAAAAATAATAGTAATTGTCGGGGAGGGAATTCTCCGGCCGGTGGCGGAGTGCACCCGCCCTAGATCCTAAGATGAGGAGGGAGCTTAAGCATTTTGCCTATCTTGCTAGGCGATCATTAAACACATGAACACGCGAGGATTTAGAGTGGTTCGGGCCGCCGGAGCATAATACTCTACTCCACTTTGTGCTGGATTGTTGAGGAAGCTTGTGCTGTGTGTAAGCTTGAATGACTTGAGTCTTCTTGTCTACGTCGCATGCCTCCCCTTTTATAGTTCAAGGGGGGCATGTCCTAGGGTTCTGAGCCCCGACACATGGGCCCAGGGACAAATGGAAGAATGGAACTATTGCTTGCCATGCCCATGTAATCTTCGTACGCCCTGACACCCGAGATCTGCGTTGTCTCGGTGCACAGGGGGGAGCTTCTCGTATAAGGGATGAGCACAGCGCACCGCGCAGCACGGGCACACTGTCTTGATAATGGACTGGACAGGTGCGCTATCTGCAGGACGACCCTGGCGTCGCCTGCCAGCGGAATAGTCAGGACGCAATAAATGCCGTGGGGGCACATCATCTGTCAGAAGGGTGGACAGGCGGCGTGTCCTCTCCGCAATAAATGCCGAGGCCGCGTGGCTCAGAGCACTTACGTCACGCTCCGCCCGCTGGCCTACGTCACGGTCAATAAGCCGTTAGACCCTTGACCGAGCGAGGGGGTGGAGGCGCTACGGATAGAGCCAGGACACGCGTCAGTCCCGGACCTAAGCCTAGTTTATGACACTCCTTTTTCCGGGACCTTGTTATGGGCGGTCCGGAGCTCACTAGATGGGGCCCGAACCTTATCCAATGGCTTCGGGCTGCTTTACTTCGGGGGTCCGGGTCATGCGCACAGGGGTCCGGCGTCTTCTGGGCCTGATAGCGTTATTTCTGAGAACGCCACCTTAACTGCCCACAAGATACCCCTGAGGCTGTTCTCCGCGCGGCTATGAGTAGCTGCACAGACATCGTGCCCTTATACCGTAGTAAGGGGTACCCCTAATCCATGGTACCGACAGTGGCCCCCGGGCCCGCCTCAGGGGAGGATGCGAGCCTGCAGGTGGGGCCAGAGTTTAACTGGCGATCGGCTCGCTACTCCTACGCGCCTGTTGATGCAGTTACTGCCGGCCCGCCTATGGTCACGTCGACTGCCACGCCTGTTCCGTGGCTAACTGGCCCGTGACCTCCGTACTTAATGTCTTTGTTGGGCCATGCGCGGGGTACCTCGAGTCGCTGCCTTGGTTTTTGAAAATTTATCTTCTTAGTCTTCTACGACGGTCTCGAGGAGACGCGGTATTGGCGCGAGCGGCGGTGCAACTTTCCTGTACCCAGGAACCGGCGCGTCGGGTGTATGACACGTGGGCCTGTCCCCCCATGCCAGAGGTTGAACCACCAGTTGTAGCAAACCTCAGGGGGGGCACGACCGCAGGGCGGTTGCATGCTCCCTGTGCGGCGGTTCATCTCCTTGACCACTGGTTGCGGTGGAGATGAAAGGTCGTATAACCGCAGGGCGGTTGCACGCTCCTTGTGCGGCGGTTCGCCTTTTTGACCGCTGGTTACGGTGGAGATGGAAGGGCGTATAACCGCAGGGCGGTTGCATGCTCCCTGCGTAGGTTACACAGGGTTGGGCCCCCATGCCATAGGCTGGGTGCCTTGGTGCGCATTGGGGGAGACTTGCCCGTGATGCTTCAGGCCACGAGCGGGGAAATCTGCCTTTAAAAAGGAGTTCACCCCCCGGGGCAGTAGCCATGCCTCGCTTTTCTTGCATTCATCGCGCCCTTCCGCCTTCCGAACCTCTGGATGAGGCTCGCCGGTGTTCGCTGGGGGGATCCGCGTCAGGGTCACCTTTCCCAGCAGTCTCACCGCCGGGGAGCTCGCGCTCTTCGTTTCCTGCGCGGTGGTGCTGCCGATCTTGTCTTCTTCTTGTTGCTGTTGGAGGGGCGCAACCTCGTGGGGGTTGGCACCCTTCTGCCATCGCTCGACTTCAAGGATTTTCATCATGCAACCCGGCTGCAGTCTCCCGCTGGTGGTGAAGAGAAGCAAGCCGGGCTGCGGCCTCCCCCCTACCCTCAGCTTCAAGGATGTTCATCATCCTCGCTGGGGTGGAAGGCGAGCCGAGTCGGGGCCCTGCCCTCCGTATGGGCTAGTGACCCACTTCTTCCTCCAGCATTTGGAGGAGAAGGATGTTCACCAGCCTTGCGGAGAGGCGAACCTCGGCTACGCGGGGCCGGCTGGCTGCAGGCTGTCAGCTGCAGCGTGTCTGGCTCCTTGGCCCGGATGGCTTTGGTGCCGCCTCCAACGCTGCCTCCACCGTCAAGTGGGGCATGGCTGTCCGTCCACCGCACGGGCGACGGTCGCGTCGTGCGCAGATCCACCGCACCCGTAGCGTCGCCTGCACCACCGGCCACACTGTTCCGACGCCGCCCCGGGGGGTTGTACAAGACGTCATACACCGTGGAGGTGGCGGCCACGTTCTTGGATGGTCTTGTCCTCACCCCCGCAGGAGGACGGGGGCGAGGACCTTTCTGCACGCGCTGAGGCGTCCGCCGTCGCCGGTAAGCCATCGGTGCAGAGGTGGTCGCCTTCGCTGGCGGGGGCTGCCTGTTGCAGAGGTGGTCGCCTCCACTGGCAGGGGTTGAGGTGGTCGCCTCTGCTGGCAGGGGCTGCCTGTTGCAGAGGTGGTCTCCTCCGCTGGCGAGGGCTGCCCATCGCAGAGGTGGTCGCTGCTGCTGGTGAGGCTGCCCAGTGTAGAGGTGGTTGCCTCCGCTGGCGAGACCACCAGCGCCGCCTGCGGCCAAGCCTCCAACTCTTTGGCTTTAATGGCCTCGTTGTCGCCCCCCCGTAGGAGGACGGGGGCGAGGACCTCTTCGCAATGGCGCGCGCATTGAGGTGGCCATCACCGCTGTCACACCGTCTTGGAGGATTCTGCAAGGACAGCGGCCGCGAACTTCCAACGCGACTCCACTGGCGTCTGGTAGTTTATACCTGCAGAGTAGAGATGGAACTAGGATTCCGCTTGAAGGCGGATGTAATACTTTTGCTTTTTGTAAGGTACTTTTGAGTACTATTTATCAAGCAGTATTAGCACTTATCTGTGTACCACTTGTCTCTGTTATGTGGGTGTAACCGATTCCTCCTTGGTACTTGGCTGTCACACCCGGTTTTAAAGGACAAAGCCGGGTGCATCTCATACATGCGCCAAGGAAGACAACATATATAATAACAGAGTGTATAGAGATAAATGTCACAAAACATCAGAGTATTTATTACATAGCGGAAGACTTATTACAAAATAAAAGTATAACCATAAAACGAACTAAGGATCGTCGGCGCCAATGTCGATGGAGAAACGCCACCTAGATCAAGTCGAATGCCTCAGTGTTAGGCGGCTCCTCTTCGACCACCTGTTCTTCTCCTGTGGGGGGTGTGAGACAGCAAGAGTGAGCTCACATACGTTCATAGCTCAACAAGTCGTGGGGAATAATGTGGCATGAACTCACCAAAGGTGGGAGTTCATGAAGTGTAAGGCTGATCAATGAAATAAAGGCTGAAGCTGAGCATTGCTTTTATAAGTTGGTCAAAATTTTATTAGCAATTACTAAGTGTAAGTAAATACCAAACCTTAATAATAATAAAGAAAAGTAATAGTAAAATAATCCCAAATGCGATGCAAATGTCAAAATAAATTTAAGTTCCATAATTAATCATGTGAGGGTCCGAGCCGCTCATGACCGTGAGCATGGCTAGTATACTAGTTTTACACTCTGCAGAGGTTGCGCATCTTTACCCACAAGTCATGTTACCCATCTGCCAAGAGACGGCCAATCCCATACACCTCTACCGAGGAGGCGAGGCAGGGTAACACTACGAGGCCTTTACAAAGTTCCACTAGCTTCAGAAATCCCGCTACAGTTTATAGGAAGCTCCAGTGCAGGGTTCTTGCCTGACCGCCATCGCAGCAAAATCAACCAAGGACCTCCCTACACCGACCACTCCCCTACTGCCCTTGCCCCTTTCGGGTAAGGAAGACCTCCACTAGCTTTCCTAGTTAATCAGCCAAGGGCGTCCCATTAAACCCTTGTGGTAGCACTGTTTTCCCGGGTGGTCGCTCCATGTTCCCATTAATTTAATGATCTTAACATGAACAGTAATAATAACAAGATAATAACAGGATAATCATGAGTAGTGTATCTCCATACCCAATCCACATAAAGCAATAGCAAGTACTACCCAAAAGTATTTCAGGGGTGAACAAGGTATAGAGGTAATCAAAACTGGGGTAACATAAAGGATCCCATCAAAATTAACCTATGCAGATCATTAAAATTAATAAGAACATGGCTGGGAAAAGTAAGTGATCAAGGGCACAACTTGCCTTCAATGAGCTCCTGCTCAGCTACCTCTACTTGTTGAACCTCAGTTTCCACAGTGGCTTGCTCGTCTATTCGCATCAACACAATACATACATAGTATAGCCAAAATCAACATCACACCAAACATGTAAATAAAATATACAGTAAAAATCTACACATTAAAATGAGATCATAAGAACTAGAATCACTAAATTTGGAGTTATAGAATTCAAGTTATGAATTTCCTAAGGTTTAATGTGATTAAAATAGGATTAGATGAGAAATTAATTTTCTAACTGAGTTCATGTCAAAACAGAGACACTAAATGATAGACAATAATATTACAAAATTATAGGAAGTGGAATGGATCAATTTGGAGCTAAAATGAATTTAATATGAAATTATCAAATTCTAGTAATTATTTTCATATTAAAAATCTATTTTCCATTTATATTCTCTAGTTTTCGAGTTCTCTGGACAGGGCCTCAATTATCAGAAAACGCAGGGGCTAAACTAAAAAGATCCCCGAGACTCAGAGGGCTGTAGCAAGGGACGGCGGGTTCTAAATCCTAGAAACCTAAGGTCTCTTTTGTAAAGTGTACCCGCGAAGGGGTACGGTGGTATTCTAGCCGTCCGATCACAGATATACGCTCCAGATTAGAGCAACACTACACCGAACCGGTATGCAATCGTAGCCGCGAGATCGGACATCGACGGTTTGGATTTTATTACCCTAGATCCAATCCTGTCCGTCGAAACTAGATCAATGGACCAGATTGAATCCACGCGAAAGGGTACACGGGGACTAATCCCAGCCGTCTGGCAGAAGATCAACGGCCCACGTGATTTCCCCCAATCTCCCTACGAGCGACGGCGGCGCAGAGCTGTGGCACGGCGGCGCCATTGCCGGCGCAAGCAAAGCGGTCCCAACGAGCCCTAAACTCCAGTACAATTGACCCTAAACGATTCGGAAGCGACAGCGAATTGATCTAGGGTTTTCTTACCAGCTATCGTGGGGTAGTCGCAGCTGTCCTCGAGCAGAGGCGGACGCCGAGCGCCGGCGTGGAATTCCGGTGTCGCCCAAAGTCCTTCCTCCAATCCGGGTCTTCGGTCCCCACCGTAGAGACCCGCAGAAGCTTCTCCGGTCGGCACTAAGGTCAACCACGGCAACCAAGATGGGGTACGTCGTCGACGGTCGCGGCGGCAATCTCTCTCGCCGCGCGTAGGCTTTCTGGTGACGGTGCAGAGGGAAGAATCGAGGGGAAAGGTGAGGAGGGAGTCAGAGGCCACGTACTTATACTCCAGTAACGCCCCGCGGTCGTTGCACGGATGCCGAGATCACCGGCGAGGAAGACGCGGTACGTGCAGGTCTGTTGTGCCGCCGAGCAAGCGCGCAGACAGGTGGGGGCAGCCTGTCGGTGTGAGAAAGGTGGGAGGCGGCTGACACGCGGGCCCGACACGCAGCGAGCCCGCAAGCGCGAGCGCGGGTGGTGTCTGGCCAGTGGGGCCCTGGTGACCGAGCATCGCGCGCGGTTATAGAGGGGCTAAGCAGCGGGCCCGTGGCGTCGGCGCATACCTGTGAATAGAGGTGGGCCGCGCGGAGGGAATGGCATGGTGGGCCGAAATTTGGTACAGTCGGCCCAGGTAGCTTTTTATTCTTTTTCTTTTTTCTGATTTCCCTTTTCTTTCTTATTTTCAAGTTCAATTTGAATTCGATTTTAGTTTCAAACCTTGTGCAAATTTGTTATCAAATCATATTATGAAATGAAAAATACAAATTCTAGAAATATATTTATATTATTTATATTTATATCATTTCTCTTCTTACTTTCAAACCCTAATTTTCAATTTAGGATTTAATCCAATTCCTAGCCATTTTTATATTATTATTATTTTTATTTAATGCACAAACATAAAACTCCAACAAGATGTACTTTATTTTATTTTAGAATCATTTGTTTGGATTAAATCCTCTTAATTACATGTATGCTCTTTTCATGATGTAAATGAGGCACATAAAATGAGGAGATCTCTCTATTATTGTTGGTATACAATTTTGAGTATTACAAATCCTACCCCCCTTAAAAATAATCTCGTCCTCGAGATTTAGGAAGATCTAGGGAAAAGGTGGGGATAATCTATACGAAGCTCTTCTTCTCTTTCCTAAGTTGCTTCATCTTCACCGTGGTGACTCCATTGCACTTTGCACATCTTTATAACCTTATTCCTCGTAACTCGAGTCAAAGTATCCAAAATCTTGATGGGGTACTCAGCATAAGTCAGGTCATCTTGAACACTAAGGTCTTCCATTGGTAACTGTTCTTCAGGCACCCTGAGACATTTCTTCAGCTGAGATACATGAAAAACATCATGAACATTCGCAAGATGATCCGGTAACTCCAATTGGTATGCAACCTCTCCCACTCGCTTTAAGATCAAGAAGGGTCCAATAAAGCGAGGGGACAACTTTCCTTTGACTTTAAATCTTCTCATACCCCTGAGTGGTGACACCTTCAAATAGACATAATCTCCCTCCTTAAACTCGAGCTGTCTCCTTCGAGTATCAGCATAGCTTTTCTGCCTGGATTGTGCAGTTCTCAAATTCTCCCTTATTTGCTGAACTTGTTCCTCTGCTTCTTGTATAATCTCAGGTCCAAACAACTGCCTTTCACCAGTTTGATCCCAATACAATGGAGTCCTGCACTTTCTGCCATACAAAGCCTCAAACGGTGACATCTTCAAACTGGCCTGATAGCTATTATTATAAGA
Source organism: Zea luxurians (assembly GCA_029449295.1). Lineage (NCBI taxonomy): Eukaryota > Viridiplantae > Streptophyta > Magnoliopsida > Poales > Poaceae > Zea > Zea luxurians. The sequence goes on along the minus strand of JAOPSE010000122.1, from coordinate 6,522,210 downwards.
GAACTCCGCATAAGGCAAACTCTTATCCCAACTTCCACCATGTTTAAGAGCACAAGCTCTTAACATATCCTCTAGCACTTGGTTGGTCCTCTCAGTCTGCCCATCAGTCTGTGGATGGTAAGCCGAACTAAAATTCAATCTCGTATCCAAGGACTCGTGTAACTTCTTCCAATACCGAGAGGTAAACTGTGATCCCCGGTCTGACACAATCTTCTTTGGCACACCATGTAGGCAAACAATCCGTGCCATGTACAACTCTACCAACTTAGCTCCTGAATATGTGGTCTTCACTAGAATAAAGTGGGCTACCTTAGTTAGCCTGTCCACAATCACCCATATAGAATCATATCCAGCAGACATGCGGGGTAATCCAACAATGAAGTCCATGCCAATCTCTTCCTATTTCCACTCAGGTATCTTCAGTGGATGCAATAGTCCGGCTGGCCTCTGGTGTTCAGCTTTAACTCTTTGGCATACATCGCACATAGCCACATGTGCAGCCACATCTCTCTTCAATCCATGCCACCAATATTTTTGCTTCAAATCCTGATACATCTTAGTACTCCCAGGATGGATAGATAAAACTGAGTCATGTGCCTCCTTCAATATAGTTTCTCGAAGACTATCAATATCGGGAACACAGATCCGATTCTTGAACCATATCGTGCCTTGCTCATCCTCCGTGAACTCTGGGCCTCTACCCTCTGTTATCAGATCCTTGATCTCCTGAATTTTAGCATCACCAATCTGACCTTTACGAATTTCTTGCTCCAAGGTAGGTTCCAATTCAATAGTAACTCCTTCCGTATGTGTAACAATTCCCAGGTTGAGCCTCTCAAAATCTTTGGCTAATTCATCGGGTAGCTGGACAACGAAAGCGGAGTGAACATGCTCCTTCCGACTCAAGGCATCTGCAACCAAATTTGCCTTGCCTGGGTGGTAGTGAATCTCCAAATCATAATCCTTAATGAGCTCCAACCAACGGCGTTGCCTAAGGTTGAGGTCCTTCTGAGTGAATATATACTTCAAGCTCTTATGATCCGTGTATACTTGGCACTTAGTTCCCATAATGTAGTGTCTCCAAATCTTAAGTGCATGCACAACTGCTGCCAGCTCCAAGTCATGAGTGGGGTAGTTCAATTCATGTTTCCGCAACTGACGAGATGCATAGGCGATCACATGACCTTCTTGCATAAGCACGCATCCCAATCCTTGGCCACATGCATCACAATAAATGTCAAATCCCTTCTGCAGATCTGGCATAATCAATACTGGTGGTGACATTAGTTTCTCCTTCAATTGATCAAAGCTTTCTTGGCACTTCTCATCCCACTTGAATTCTCTTCCTTTTTCCAAAAGCGATGTCATAGGCTTAGCAATTTTAGAGAACCCTTCAATAAATCTCCGATAATATCCTGCGAGTCCCAAGAAACTCCGAATCTCCGTAACTGTAGTGGGCACTCTCCACTCCATTATCTCCTTCACTTTAGCAGGATCCACTGCTATTCCTCTATTAGAAATAATATGACCAAGGAATGGCACCTTGTCAATCCAAAACTCGCACTTGCTGAACTTAGCGTAGAGTTGATTATCTCGTAGCTTTTGTAGCACCAACCTTAGATGTTGTTCATGATCACTTTCATTCCTAGAATAGATCAGAATATCGTCGATAAACACCATGACGAATCTGTCCAAATACTCCATAAACACTTTGTTCATCAAATTCTTGAAATAAGCCGGTGCATTGGTTAATCCAAATGACATAACAGTAAACTCATATAATCCATATCGGGTTGAGAAAGCCGTCTTAGGAATATCCAAGGGTCTAATCTTCATCTGATGGTATCTCGATCGGAGATCAATCTTCGAGAATACCCTGGCTCCTCTCATCTGGTCGAAAAAATCCTCAATACGGGGTAATGGGTACTTGTTCTTTACCGTGACATCATTAAGTGATCTATAGTCCACGCACATTTGTTGCGATCCATCCTTCTTCTGTACGAATAACACTGGTGCTCCCCAAGGTGAGGAACTCGAACGAATATACCCCGCCTCCTGTAACTCAGTCAACTGCTTCTTAAGTTCCTTCAACTCCTCTACGGACATCCTATATGGCCGTTTAGAAATAGGAGCGGTTCCAGGTAAGAGATCAATAACAAACTCAACTTCTCTATCAGGTGGCATCCCTGGTAACTCCTCTGGAAAGACATCCGGAAAATCTCTAACCACCCGGATGTTGTCACCAACAAACTCCTCAGGCATAAAGAACATTGCACGCATGGATGAGGAGGTTACTGCAATATTAACTTGAAATCTTTCTCCTTTAGTGGTAGTGAGTTCTACAATACCTCTACCACATGCTATAACAGCCTTTGCCTTTCTTAGCCATGACATACCAAGGATCAGATCTATACTGCTTGACTCTAATATTATAGCAGTAGCTCCAAATTCTCTACCCATAATGGTCAATGTCAATCTACGTGTCATTTGATTCGCCTCAACAGGCCCTTTAGGTGTAATTACTATCATGGGTTTTCTCATATTTAGCAGTGGTATTTCATTTGTGTTGGCATATCTAGCAGACATGAATGAATGTGTAGCACCAGAATCAAATAATATGGTTGCAGGAATTGCATTAACATAAAACATACCAAGTACGATGTCCCCACCATCCGGAGTAGCATCAACGCTGACTTGATTAACCTTGGCAATAGAATATCCCTTGCCAGATCCTGGAGTTTGCTGCCTGTTCTGAACTGGAGTAGTAGCAATCCTCTGTGGGCAGACATTTGCATAATGACCAGTCTTCCCACACTTGAAACAAGTAGTGCCTGGACTCTGTCCTGAAAACTTCGTCGGGGTGCCAGTGGGGGTAGCTTGTCGAGTAGGTGTCCGTGGAGACCCCTGTGGAGCATACTGAGCTGTACGTGGCCCTCCTGGTCGAGTCGGTGTACCCTGTGGTGGAACGTAGCGGGGACGAACACTGCTGCTACCCTATCCCTGTGAGATAGCCTTCCTCTTCAAATCACCCAACTGAACACGCTTGTGTTCAATAGCAAGAGCCTTATCCAGTAGCCTTTGAAAGGATGGAAAGGTGTGTGCAACCAGTGCATACTGCAAGGGTCCATTAAGTCCTTCAATGAAGTGCTCCTGCTTCCTCTCATCCTCAGCAACTTCCTCCGGAGCATACCTCGACAGCTGAATAAATTTGTCTCTGTACTCGCTGACTGACATGTTGCCTTGCTTCAGTGACAGGAACTCCTTCTTCTTGATCTTTATCATACCAGCTGGAATATGGTAGTTCCTGAACTGTGTACTGAACTCTGGCCAAGTAATAGTGTCAGCAGCATCATGGGCAGCAGTATAGGAATCCCACCAGTCAGCAGCAGGACCAGTCAGACGTCCAGAAGCATATAAAACCTTCTCCCGGTCAGTGCATTGTGCAATATTCAGCATCTTTTCAACGGACTTCAGCCAATCATCCGCGTCCAGTGGGTCAGGAGAGCTTGCAAATGTAGGTGGCTTATGACTCATGAATTCTCGGTGCTTATCTCGGGGTGGAACTGGTGGTGGAGGTGGAGGCAATGGCACTTGTTGCTGTTGCTGCTGTTGTTGATGTTGTTGTTGCAGCTGCTGTTGTTGCACCCTTCTCTCCTGGCGTATCTCCTCTCGCTCCTGGCGCAACTCCTGTCGTATATCTTCTCTTTCCTGACGCATCTCCTGGCGTTCTTGCTGCATCTGGGCACGCATATCAGCCATAGTGTCCGCCATTTGCTGCATCACCGCCATCTGAGCAGCAACCAGTGGGTCAACTCCGCCTGGTGGAGGATTAGGAGGATTCATCTCTGCAGGCTGTGGCTGAGGTTGTCTATATATCCTTCGAGTGTGTCGGTTAGGAGGCAAATCAATTCCACCACCCCTCCTGGTATTGACCATCTGAGTTAGATACATATGGTAAGAAAGAGCAGTAGACAAGGCAGTAATTACAATCATGTTACTTTGGGGGATTTATTAGCTAAGCAGTTTAATGTTTTACCTACCATAGCTAATTTATTACCTTACGCTGGCACATGCTAAGATGTCCATATATAATATCTCAATCAATCAAAGAAGCAAATCAGGCATTGATCATCAGAACAATCAACCAACATTTTTAATAGAGAAAATAATTTTAATTTTTTCTTAGGCTTCCTATCTCTTAAAAATGTCATAGGGGTAGGGATTCCAAGGTGTGAAATCCATCTTGTCTAAGAGTAGAAAAGGTAAGAATGATCAGAGTAGAATAGTAGAAGGTGAGACAGGATCAAGATGAGTGTAGAAAGAATCAGAGTAAGGTAAGTGTAGAATGAATCAGAATAAGATAAGTAGGTAAGGGTTTTGTCCATTTCTATCTAGGTTTCGTCCTACAGTCAACATTCCTCTGATACCACTTCTATCACACCCGGTTTTAAAGGACAAAGCCGGGTGCATCTCATACATGCGCCAAGGAAGACAACATATATAATAACAGAGTGTATAGAGATAAATGTCACAAAACATCAGAGTATTTATTACATAGCGGAAGACTTATTACAAAATAAAAGTATAATCATAAAACGAACTAAGGATCGTCGGCACCAATGTCGACGGAGAAACGCCACCTAGATCAAGTCGAATGCCTCAGTGTTAGGTGGCTCCTCTTCGACCACCTGTTCTTCTCCTGTGGGGGGTGTGAGACAGCAAGAGTGAGCTCACATACGTTCATAGCTCAACAAGTCGTGGGGAATAATGTGGCATGAACTCACCAAAGGTGGGAGTTCATGAAGTGTAAGGCTGATCAATGAAATAAAGGCTGAAGCTGAGCATTGCTTTTATAAGTTGGTCAAAATTTTATTAGCAATTACTAAGTGTAAGTAAATACCAAACCTTAATAATAATAAAGAAAAGTAATAGTAAAATAATCCCAAATGCGATGCAAATGTCAAAATAAATTTAAGTTCCATAATTAATCATGTGAGGGTCCGAGCCGCTCATGACCGTGAGCATGGCTAGTATACTAGTTTTACACTCTGCAGAGGTTGCGCATCTTTACCCACAAGTCATGTTACCCATCTGCCAAGAGACGGCCAATCCCATACACCTCTACCGAGGAGGCGAGGCAGGGTAACACTACGAGGCCTTTACAAAGTTCCACTAGCTTCAGAAATCCCGCTATAGTTTATAGGAAGCTCCAGTGCAGGGTTCTTGCCTGACCGCCATCGCAGCAAAATCAACCAAGGACCTCCCTACACTGACCACTCCCCTACTACCCTTGCCCCTTTCGGGTAAGGAAGACCTCCACTAGCTTTCCTAGTTAATCAGCCAAGGGCGTCCCATTAAACCCTTGTGGTAGCACTGTTTTCCCGGGTGGTCGCTCCATGTTCCCATTAATTTAATGATCTTAACATGAACAGTAATAATAACAAGATAATAACAGGATAATCATGAGTAGTGTATCTCCATACCCAATCCACATAAAGCAATAGCAAGTACTACCCAAAAGTATTTCAGGGGTGAACAAGGTATAGAGGTAATCAAAACTGGGGTAACATAAAGGATCCCATCAAAATTAACCAATGCAGATCATTAAAATTAATAAGAACATGGCTGGGAAAAGTAAGTGATCAAGGGCACAACTTGCCTTCAATGAGCTCCTGCTCAGCTACCTCTACTTGTTGAACCTCAGTTTCCACAGTGGCTTGCTCGTCTATTCGCATCAACACAATACATACATAGTATAGCCAAAATCAACATCACACCAAACATGTAAATAAAATATACAGTAAAAATCTACACATTAAAATGAGATCATAGGATCTGGAATCACTAAATTTGGAGTTATAGAATTCAAGTTATGAATTTCCTAAGCTTTAATGTGATTAAAATAGGATTAGATGAGAAATTAATTTTCTAACTGAGTTCATGTCAAAACAGAGACACTAAATGATAGACAATAATATTACAAAATTATAGGAAGTGGAATGGATCAATTTGGAGCTAAAATGAATTTAATATGAATTTATCAAATTCTAGTAATTATTTTCATATTAAAAATCTATTTTCCATTTATATTCTCTAGTTTTCGAGTTCTCTGGATAGGGCCTCAATTATCAGAAAACGCAGGGGCTAAACTAAAAAGATCCCCGAGACTCAGAGGGTTGTAGCAAGGGACGGCGGGTTCTAAATCCTAGAAACCTAAGGTCTCTGTTGTAAAGTGTACCCGCGAAGGGGTACGGTGGTATTCTAGCCGTCCGATCACAGATATACACTCCAGATTAGAGCAACACTACTCCGAACCGGTATGCAATCGCAGCCGCGAGATCGGACATCGACGGTTTGGATTTTATTACCCTAGATCCAATCCTGTCCGTCGAAACTAGATCAATGGACCAGATTGAATCCACGCGAAAGGGTACACGGGGACTAATCCCAGCCGTCTGGCAGAAGATCAACGGCCCACGTGATTTCCCCCAATCTCCCTACGAGCGACGGCGGCGCAGAGCTGTGGCACGGCAGCGCCATTGCCGGCGCAAGCAAAGCGGTCCCAACGAGCCCTAAACTCCAGTACAATTGACCCTAAACGATTCGGAAGCGACAGCGAATTGATCTAGGGTTTTCTTACCAGCTATCGTGGGGTAGTCGCGGCTGTCCATGAGCAGAGGCGGACGCCGAGCGCCGACGTGGAATTCCGGTGTCGCCCATAGTCCTTCCTCCAATCCGAGTCTTCGGTCACCACCGTAGAGACCCGCAGAAGCTTCTCCGGTCGGCACTAAGGTCAACCACGACAACCAAGATGGGGTACGTCGTCGACGGTCGCGGCGGCAATCTCTCTCACCGCGCGCAGGCTTTCTGGTGACAGTGCAGGGGGAAGAATCGAGGGGAAAGGTGAGGAGGGAGTCAGAGGCCACGTACTTATACTCCAGTAACGCCCCGCGGTCGTTGCACGGATGCCGAGATCACCGGCGAGGAAGACGCGGTACGTGCGGGTCTGTTGTGCCGCCGAGCAAGCACGCAGACAGGTGGGGGCAGCCTGTCCGTGTGAGAAAGGTGGGAGGCGGCTGACACGCGGGCCCGACACGCAGCGAGCCCGCAAGCGTGAGCGCGGGTGGTGTCTGGCCAGTGGGGCCCTGGTGACAGAGCAGCGCGCGCGGTTATAGAGGGGCTGAGCAGCGGGCCCGTGGCGTCGGCGCATACCTATGAATGGAGGTGGGCCGCGTGGAGGGAATGGCATGGTGGGCCGAAATTTGGTACAGTCGGCCCAGGTAGCTTTTTATTCTTTTTCTTTTTTCTGATTTCCCTTTTCTTTCTTAATTTCAAGTTCAATTTGAATTCGATTTTAGTTTCAAACCTTGTGCAAATTTGTTATCAAATCATATTATGAAATGAAAAATACAAATTCTAGAAATATATTTATATTATTTATATTTATATCATTTCTCTTCTTACTTTCAAACCCTAATTTTCAATTTAGGATTTAATCCAATTCCTAGCCATTTTTATATTATTATTATTTTTATTTAATGCACAATCATAAAACTCCAACAAGATGTACTTTATTTTATTTTAGAATCATTTGTTTGGATTAAATCCTCTTAATTACATGTATGCTCTTTTCATGATGCAAATGAGGCACATAAAATGAGGAGATCTCTCTATTATTCTTGGTATACAATTTTGAGTATTACATTGGCCCCCTTGGGGTGTAGGCTCGATTTGTTGAGGCTGCAGACCAGCATACCTAAGAAAGAATTGACAATGGCCCATAGGAGGTAGCCTCGACTGGGACCTGGACCTGTACACAGCTTCGGCTAGGGAGCATTAGTAGTACACCCGCAGGACCCGCCACCCGACACTATCCATCCTTTGACACATGCTCGGGACCTGCAGGGTCTAGTCTGGGAAGCCAAGTTGTGTGTCGGGACCCCTGAATGGTGGTTCTAGGTACTAGGATACCCGTCGCAAAGTGGTGGAGTGTGCAGGCCCACGGTACGGAACCAGGCTGAGCGGCTACACGGCTCCGGACCTCCCCAGGAGACAAGTGTCCATTCTCTAGTTCTGAACCCCAGGTTGCCGGACCCACAAGACTTATAACTCCAAATACTAGGGTACTCGTCACGGAGTGGTGGAGTGTGCAGGCTTTTGGGTACGGAACCAGGCTAAGCGGCCACACAGGCTCCGGACCACCCCATGGAACGGGCTCCTACTCTTTAGAGCCGGCCCCCAGGCTGTCGGGCCCTTCTGCTTTCGCAGAGAGGTCCTAAACTGCAAGCCTGGCTGTTCAATTCGGATGTCATCATGTCTGATGGGATTGGAACTGTTTGGGTGGGTTAGATAAAATATCATCCGGGAAACTGCAAGGTAAAACCATGGAGCAGTAGGATAAAACTACCATAGAGACACATATGAGGGGGTAAATCTTCTCTTTGTAACCTGTCATGCATGGGTGCAGACCGACAGGCCGGGCTTACGAGGGCGGATTGAAAGGGAAATAGGGTCAAACCTTTTCCATATGAATTTTGGTGGTTGAATTGCCCAACACAAAATTATTGGACTAACTAGTTTGCTCTAGAAAATATTTTCTATAGGTGCCAAAGGTTCACAACAAACCAATACAAAGTCCAAGAAAGGGTTCAAATAAAAGGAGCAAAGTTAAACCGAAGGCAACCCTGGTCTGGCGCACCGAACTGTCCGGTGTGCCACCGGACAGTGTCCGGTGCACCACGGAGAATTAACTCAAACTTGCCAGCCTCGGGAATTCTGGAAGCCGCTCCGCTATAATTCATCGGACTGTCCGGTGTAGCACCAGACTGTCCAGTGTGCCAGCGGAGCAACGGCTACTTCCTGCCAACGGTCGTCTGAGAAGGCATTAAATGCGCTGCAGTGCGCGTCTGCGCGCGCAGAAGTCAGAGCAGGCACCAGAAGACGCACCGGACAGTCTACAGGACTTGTCCGGTGCACCACCGGACTGTCCGGTGGCCTAGAAGCCAGAAGCTCCAACGGTCAAAATCCAACTGCCAGGTGACATGGCAGGCGCACCGGACAGGTGCGTCATGCGACAGCAGGCTCCACCAACGGCTACTTTGGTGGTTGGGGTTATAAATACCCCCAACCACCCACCATTCATTGCATCCAAGTTTTTAGACTTCCTACACCTTACAAGAGCTATAGCATTCAATACAAGACACACCAAAGAGATCAAATCCTCTCCCAAGTCAAAAGATCATTCCCAATGAAATAGTGACTAGTGAGAGAGTGACTTGTGTTCATTTGAGCTCTTGCGCTTGGATTGCTTCTTTTCTTCTTCATTCTTTCTTGTGATCAACTCAATTGTAACCGAGGCAAGAGACATCAATTGTGTGGTGGTCCTTGTGGGGACTTAGTGTCCCGTTTGATTGAGAAGAGAAGCTCACTCGGTCTAAGTGACCGTTTGAGAGAGGGAAAGGGTTGAAAGAGACCCGGTCTTTGTGACCACCTCAACGGGGAGTAGGTTTGCAAGAACCGAACCTCGGTAAAACAAATCATCGTGTCTCACTTCTTATTTGCTCGTGATTTGTTTTTCGCCCTCTCTCGCGGACTCGTCTACATTTCTAACGCTAACTCGGCTTGTAATTGTGCTTAAACTTGTAAATTTCAGATTCGCCCTATTCACCCCCCCTCTAGGCGACTTTCAATTGGTATCAGAGCCCGATGCTTCATTAGAGCCTAACCGCTCGAAGTGATGTCGGGAGATCACGCCAAGAAGGAGATGGTGACCGGCGACAAGCCCGCTACAAGTCACGGGAAGGCTCCATCGGGAGAGTCCCACAGCAAGGGGAAGGAGAAGGAATCCCCTTCACACAAGTTGCATCGGAGTGGAGAAAAGAAAAAGAAGATGAGGAAGGTGGTCCACTACGAGACCGACTCGTCATCGCCATCCACCTCCGACTCCGACGCACCGTCCGTAACTTCTAAGCGCCATGAGCGCAAGAAGTTTAGTCAGATTCCCCTACACTACCCTCGCATTTCTAAACGTACTCCATTACTTTCCGTTCCACTAGGCAAGCCACCGGTTTTTGAAGGTGAAGATTATAACATGTGGAGTGACAAAATGAGGCATCACTTAACCTCACTCCACACTAGTATTTAGAACGTTGTTGAGTTTGGTGTACATGTACCATCCGTAGGGGATGAGGACTACGATTCGGACGAAGTGGCCCAAATCCAACACTTCAACTCCCAAGCCACTACTATACTCCTCGCCTCTCTAAGTCGAGAGGAGTATAATAAGGTGCAAGGGTTGAAGAGCACAAAGGAAATTTGGGACGTGCTCAAGACCGCGCACGAAGGAGACGAGGTGACCAAGATCACCAAGCGGGAGACGATCGAGGGGGAGCTCGGTCGCTTCATGCTTCACCAAGGGGAGGATCCACAAGCCATGTACAACCGGCTAAAGACCTTGGTGAACCAAGTGCGCAACCTCGGGAGCACCAAGTGGGATGACCACGAGATGGTCAAGGTTATTCTAAGATCCCTCATTTTTTTAACCCTACACAAGTTCAATTAATTCAAGGTGATCCTAGATACACGCTAATGTCTCCCGAGGAAGTGATAGGCAAATTTGTGAGCTTTGAACTAATGATCAAAGGCTTCAAAAAGATCATCGAGCAAGGCGCATCCTCCTCCGTGCCCGAAGCACAACCCGTTGCATTCAAAGCAACGGAGGAGAAGAAAGAAGATTCTACTCCAAGTAGAACCCCCATCGACGCCTCCAAGCTCGACAACGAGGAAATGGTGCTAATCATCAAGAGCTTTCGCCAAATCCTCAAGCAAAGGAGGGAGAAGGATTACAAGCCCCGCTCCAAGAAGGTTTGCTACAAATGTGGTAAGCCCGGTCACTTTATTGCAAAATGTCCTATCTCTAGTGACAGTGACAGGGGCGATGACAAGAAGGGGAAAGAAAGGAAAAGAAGAGGTACCACAAGAAGAAGGGCGGCGATGCCCATGTGTGCCGCGAGTGGAACTCCGACGAAAGCTCCACCCACTCCTCCTCCGACGAGGACGCCGCCAACATCGCCGTCAACAAGGGACTCCTCTTCCCCAATGTCGGCCACAAGTGCCTCATGGCAAAGGACAGCAAAAAGAAGAAGGTTAAATCCAAATCCTCCACTAAATATGCAACCTCTAGTGATGAGAATAATTCTAGTGATGATGAGGACAATTTGCTTACTCTTTTTGCCAATCTTAACATGCAACAAAAAGAGAAATTGAATGAATTAATTAGTGCTATTCATGAGAAGGATGAACTCTTGGATAGCCAAGAGGACTTCCTAATTAAGGAAAACAAGAAGCATGTTAAGGTAAAACATGCTTATGCTCTAGAAGTAGAAAAGTGTGAAAATTATCTAGTGAGCTAAGCACGTGCCATGATATTATTGCCAACCTTAGAAATGAGAATGCTAGATTAATCGCTAAGGTTGATTCAAATGTTAGTGATGATTCATATGCCAATCTTAGAAATGATCATGCTATTTCTATTGCTAAGATTGAAAAATTAAATGCCTCTCTTGCTAGCCTTAGAAATGAAAATGAAAAACTAATTGCTAAGGCTAAGGAATTAAATGTTTGCAATGCTTCCATTTCCAACCTTAGAGATGAAAATGTCATATTACATGCTAAGATTGTTGAATTAAATTCTTGCAAACCCTCTACATCTACCGTTGAGCATGTTTCTATTTGCACTAGATGTAGAGATGTTAACATTGATGCTATTCATGATCACATGACTATGATTAAACAACGAAATGATCATATAGCAAAATTAGATGCTAAAATTGCCGAGCATGAATTAGAAAATGAAAAATTTAAATTTGCTCGTAGCATGCTTTATAGTGGGAGACGCCCTGACATTAAGGATGGCATTGGATTCCAACAGGGAGACAATGTCAAACTCAATGCCCCTCCTAAAAGATTGTCTAATTTTTTTAAGGGCAAGGCTCCCATGGTTCAGGATAACGAGGGTTACATTTTATACCCTGCCGGTTACCCCGAACATAAAATTAGGAGAATTCACTCTAGGAAGTCTCACTCTGGTCCTAATCATGCTTTTATGTATAAGAGTGAGACATCTAGTACTAGGCAATCAACCCATGCTAAATTGCCTAAGAAGAAAACTCCTAAAACATCAAATGATCATAATGTTTCATTTAGAACTTTTGATGCTTCTTATGTGCTTATTAACAAATCCGGCAAGGTAGTTGCCAAGTATGTTGGGGCCAAACACAAGGGATCAAAAACTTGTGTTTGGGTACCCAAAGTTCTTGTATCTAATGTCAAAGGACCCAAAACTGTTTGGGTACCTAAAATCAAGAACTAAATTTGTTTTGTAGGTTTATGCATCCGGGGGCTCAAGTTGGATCATCGACAACGGGTGCACAAACCATATGACTGGGGAGAAAAAGATGTTCTCCTCCTACGAGAAAAACCAAGATTCCCAAAGAGCGATCACATTCGGGGATGGAAATCAAGGTTTGGTCAAAGGATTGGCTAAAATCGCTATATCACCTGACCATTCTATTTCCAATGTTTTTCTTGTAGACTCTTTAGATTACAACTTGCTTCCGTTTCTCAATTATGTAAAATGGGCTACAACTGTCTTTTTATGGATACAGGTGTTACTGTCTTTAGAAGAAGTGATGATTCAGTAGCTTTTAAGGGAGTATTAGAGGGTCAGCTATACTTAGTTGATTTCAATAGAGCTGAACTCGATACTTGCTTAATCGCTAAGACTAACATGGGTTGGCTCTGGCATCGCCGATTAGCCCACGTTGGAATGAAGAATCTTCACAAGCTTCTAAAAGGAGAGCACATTTTAGGACTAACAAATGTGCATTTTGAGAAAGACAGGATTTGTAGCGCATGCCAAGCAGGGAAGCAAGTTGGTGTTCATCATTCACACAAGAACATCATGACGACTGATAGGCCACTAGAACTACTCCACATGGATTTATTCGGCCCGATAGCTTATATAAGCATCGGCGGGAGTAAGTACTGCCTTGTTATTGTGGATGATTATTCTCGCTTCACTTGGGTATTCTTTCTACAGGATAAATCTCAAACCCAAGGAACTTTGAAAGGATTCTTGAGACGGGCTCAAAATGAGTTCGGCTTGAGGATCAAGAAAATTAGAAGCGACAATGGGATGGAGTTCAAGAACTCACAAATAGAAGGCTTTCTTGAGGAGGAGGGCATCAAGCATGAGTTCTCTTCTCCCTACATGCCACAACAAAATGGTGTAGTGGAGAGGAAGAATAGAACTCTATTGGACATGGCAAGGACCATGCTTGATGAGTACAAGACTTCGGATCGGTTTTGGGCCGAGGCGGTCAACGCCGCTTGCTACGCCATCAACCGGTTGTATCTACACCGAATCCTCAAGAAGACATCATATGAACCCCTCTCCGGTAAAAAGCCCAATGTTTCATATTTTAGAGTCTTTGGTAGCAAATGCTTTATTCTTGTTAAAAGAGGTAGAAAATCTAAATTTGCTCCTAAGGCTGTAGAAGGCTTTTTACTAGGTTATGATTCAAACACAAGGGCATATAGAGTCTTTAACAAGTCCACTGGACTAGTTGAAGTTTCTTGTGACATTGTGTTTGATGAGACTAACGGCTCTCAAGTAGAGCAAGTTGATCTTGATGAATTAGATGATAAAGAAGCTCCGTGCATAGCGCTAAGGAACATGTCCATCGGGGATGTGTGTCCTAAGGAATCCGAAGAGCCCATTCAAGCACAAGATCAACCATCCTCCTCCATGCAAGCATCTCCACCAACTCAAGATGAGGGTGAGGCTCAAGATGATGATGAAGAAGATCAAGAAGATGAGCAACCTCAAGAAGATGGCAACGATCAAGGGGGAGATGCAAATGATCAAGATAAGGATGATGAACAAAATCCAAGGCCGCCACACCCAAGAGTCCACCAAGCAATCCAACGAGATCACCCCGTGAACACCATCCTAGGAGATATTCATAAGGGGTAACTACTCGATCTCGTGTTGCTCATTTTTGTGAACACTACTCGTTTGTTTCCTCTATTGAGCCACACAGGGTAGAGGAAGCACTTCAAGATTCGGATTGGGTGCTGGCGATGCAAGAGAAGCTCAACAACTTCACGAGGAATGAGGTATGGCATTTAGTTCCATGTCCTAAACAAAATGTTGTAGGAACCAAGTGGGTCTTCCGCAACAAGCAAGATGAGCATGGTGTGGTCATAAGGAACAAAGCACGACTTGTGGCCAAAGGGTATTCACAAGTCGAAGGTTTGGATTTCGGTGAAACTTATGCACCCGTAGCTAGGCTTGAGTCAATTCGCATTTTACTTGCCTATGCTACTTACCATTGCTTCAAGCTTTATCAAATGGACGTGAAGAGTGCCTTCCTCAATGGACCAATCAAGGAAGAGGTCTATGTTGAGCAACCTCCCGGCTTTGAAGATAGTGAGTATCCTAACCATGTCTATAGACTCTCTAAGGCGCTTTATGGGCTCAAGCAAGCCCCAAGAGCATGGTATGAATGCCTAAGAGATTTTCTTATCACTAATGGCTTCAAAGTCGGAAAGGCCGATCCTACTCTATTTACTAAAACACTTGCAAATGATTTGTTTGTATGCCAAATTTATGTTGATGATATTATATTTGGGTCTACTAACGAATCTACATGTGAGGAATTTAGTAGGATCATGACACAAAAATTCGAGATGTCAATGATGGGGGAGTTGAAGTATTTCTTAGGATTTCAAGTGATGCAACTCTAAGAGGGCACCTTCATTAGCCAAACAAAGTACACTCAAGACATACTCACCAAGTTTGGGATGAAGGATGCCAAGCCCATCAAGATACCCATGGGAACCAATGGGCATCTCGACCTCGACACGGGAGGTAAATCCGTAGATCAAAAGGTATATCGGTCGATGATAGGTTCTTTACTCTACTTATGTGCATCTCGACCGGATATTATGCTTTCCGTATGCATGTGTGCAAGATTCCAAGCCGATCCTAAGGAAGTTCACCTTAGGGCCGTAAAACGAATCTTGAGATATTTAGTTTATACTCCTAAGTTTGGCCTTTGGTACCCCAGGGGATCCACATTTGATTTAATTGGATATTTCGATGCCGATTGGGCAGGGTGTAAAATTAATAGAAAGAGCACATCAGGGACTTGCCAGTTCTTGGGAAGATCTCTAGTGTCTTGGGCTTCAAAGAAGCAAAATTCTGTCGCTCTTTCTACCACCGAAGCCGAGTACATTGCCGCAGGCCATTGTTGCGCGCAATTGCTTTGGATGAGGCAAACCCTTAGGGACTATGGCTACAAGTTTAGCAAAGTCCCTCTCCTATGTGATAATGAGAGTGCAATCCACATGGCGGATAATCCCGTTGAACACAGCCGCACTAAGCACATAACCATTCAGTATCACTTTCTGAGAGATCACCAACAAAAGGGGGATATCGAGATAGCCTATATAAACACTAAAGATCAATTGGTCGATATCTTTACCAAGCCTCTAGATGAGCAATCCTTTACCAAACTTAGGAATGAGCTAAATATTCTTGATTCTAGGAATTTTGATTGATTCTTGCACACATAGCTCTTTTATATACCTTTGATCATATCTCTTTATGTCTGTGACTAATGTGTTTTCAAGTGTCATCTTATGCTTAGTCACAGATATTGAAAGGGAAATGGAGTATTCAGCAAAGAAGGCGCTTCCACTCAACTCAAATTGTATTTGCCGGTACTTCGCTTCGTTCTCCACTTTGGTATAATCTTCACTCATATTTTTGTTTGCCAAAGGGGGAGAAAGTTTGAAAAATGGCTTATATCTCACTCACAAGTATCCGTTTTTGGCGATTCATGCCAAAGGGGGAGAAAGTATGAGCCCAAAGCAAAAGGACTGCACCACCACCAAATTTTATTTTAAAAATGAAGTTTTTCAAATTGATATCTTATTATGTTCAAAAGGGGAAGAAAGTAGTAACTTCAAAACTTGCAAAACCCTCTTGAACACTAAGAGGAGAATTTTATTTAGGGGAGTTTTGTTTTAGTCAAAGGAAAAAGCATTTGAGACAGGGGGAGAAAATTTCAAATCTTGAAAATGCTTTCTTCAATCTTATTCATGTACCTTTGACTATTTGCAAAATGTTTTTGAAAAGAACTTTACAAAGAATTTGCAAAACAAAACCCGTGGTGCAAATGTGGTCCAAAATTTTAAATAAGAAGAAAACCATCCATACACATCTAGAGATAAGTATATTGGTTTCAACTCCAAGCAACCTTTGCACTTACATTATGCAAACTAGTTCAATTCTGCACTTCCATATTTGCATTGGTTTGTGTTGGCATCAATCACCAAAAAAGGGGAGATTGAAAGGGAAATAGGGTCAAACCTTTTCCATATGAATTTTGGTGGTTGAATTGCCCAACACAAAATTATTGGACTAACTAGTTTGCTCTGGAAAATATGTTCTATAGGTGCCAAAGGTTCACAACAAACCAATACGAAGTCCAAGAAAGGGTTCAAATAAAAGGAGCAAAGTTAAACCGAAGGCAACCCTGGTCTGGCGCACCGGACTGTCCGGTGTGCCACCGGACAGTGTCCGGTGCACCAGGGAGAATTAACTCAAACTTGCTAGCCTCGGGAATTCTGGAAGCCGCTCCGCTATAATTCACCGGACTGTTCGGTGTAGCACCGGACTGTCCGGTGTAGCACCGGACTGTCTGGTGTGCCAGCCGAGCAACGGCTACTTCCTGCCAACGGTCGTCTGCGAAGGCATTAAATGCGCTAGAGTGCCGTCTGCGCGCGCAGAAGTCAGAGCAGGCACCAGAAGGCGCACCGGACAGTCTACAGGACCTTTCCAGTGCACCACCGGACTGTCCGGTGGCCCAGAAGCCAGAAGCTCCAACGGTCAGAATCCAACGACCGGGTGACGTGGCAGGCGCACCAGACAGGTGCATCATGCGACAGCAGCCTCCACCAATGGCTACTTTGGTGGTTGGGGTTATAAATACCCCCAACCACCCACCATTCATTGCATCCAAGTTTTCAGACTTCCTACACCGTACAAGAGCTATAACATTCAATACAAGACACACCAAAGAGATCAAATCCTCTCCCAAGTCAAAAGATCATTCCCAATCAAATAGTGACTAGTGAGAGAGTGACTTGTGTTCATTTGAGCTCTTGCGCTTGGATTGCTTCTTTTCTTCTTCATTCTTTCTTGTGATCAACTCAATTGTAACCGAGGCAAGAGACAACAATTGTGTGGTGGTCTTTGTGGGGACTTAGTGTCCTGTTTGATTGAGAAGAGAAGCTCACTCGGTCTAAGTGATCGTTTGAGAGAGGGAAAGGGTTGATAGAGACCCGGTCTTTGTGACCACCTCAATGGGGAGTAGGTTTGCAAGAACCGAACCTCGGTAAAACAAATCATCGTGTCTCACTTCTTATTTGCTCGTGATTTGTTTTTCGCCCTCTCTCGTAGACTCGTCTATATTTCTAACGCTAACCCGGCTTGTAATTATGCTTAAACTTTTAAATTTCAGATTTGCCCTATTCACCCCCCTCTAGGCGACTTTCACAGACCTCACCAGGTTGGTGTACACGTGTGTGCTACCTAGTTACAAAAGGGAGAGAAATTCGACCCCTCAGACTTGCTCCTATGGATAGAACTTACAGAGATGCTCCAGCACTAGGGGGACGTACTCCTTCGGTCGTAGCTGGACGGTCACCCTCGGGTCGGCGTATTCCCGTTACCTTGAAGGGTCCTTCCCGGCCGAGGGAGAGTTGTGGAGCCCTTCTTGGTTTGGTACTTGCCATAGGACTAGGTCCTGACCCTGGGTTCCCATCTGCGTTCGACGAGGGAGCCCTTGTCTTCGGCTGTGGCCATTTCTGTATGACCCTCTCGGAAGTTTGGACCCGTGGGGAGTCTAGAAGGGTTTTCGGGGGAAGGCAGGCTTCGGCCCCGTAGACGAGGGAGCATGGGGTCCCTCTGGGGGTCCGTCTAGTTGTTCCCACCGGAGTAGGAACCTCCAGCGAAGACTTATTTCAGGTCCCCTCGGGTGACTGATACCCGAGGTCCCGTTCAACTGCGGCCACCTCGCCATCGTCGACCTTTTCTTTGCCAGATCGAAGACGAGGTGGGGAGCCGTCCTTGGAGGACTGCTCGCGCCGCTTGCTGACACGTTCCGTGAGATCAATGATCTCGCGACACTCCGCGGCGCTGTGGCGACCGTTGGGGTGCACAGGGCATGGGCCGCAGCTACCCCTCTGCGGCCGTGGGCGTTTGTTGCGGTCGCCCCGGCCCTCGGTCGTGGCAGCAACGACTAGAGCGGTGGACCGCGATCTCTGGAAGTCGCGGTCCTTCTTCTTTTTCTTCTTACTGTCCCGGGGACGGCACCCGAGCCTCCCGATTGGGCAACCCTGGTTTGTGGGGACGAGTGCCATGCACGGCCCTTGGCAGCTCTGGCGCACTTGTTAGCCAGAGCAAAGAGTGTGGGGACAGTCTCCACGTCATGCGTGGCCAACTTCTCCAGCATTTTCTCATCACGTACTCCCTGTCGGAATGCCATGATGATGGAAGCATCGGAAATGCGAGGTATAGTACCATGCACCTTGGTGAAGCGGGAGATGAACGTTCGGAGAGTCTCCCCGGGCTCCTGCCTCACCGCATGGAGGTGAGCCTCCACACCGTGCTGCTGGTAAGCTCTGGCGAAGTTCGCAACGAACCACACGCAAAGCTCTTCCCAAGAGTAGACTGACCCTGGGGCGAGGTTCATGAGCCAAGTTCGGGCAGGTCTAGACAAGGCGACATGAAAATATGTCACCATCACAGCGGTGTTTCCACCTGCTGCCGTGATGGCGGTGACATACATCTACAGGAACTCCGACGGGTTTGACGTCCTATCGTATTTTTCCGGCAGGTGTGGTCGGAACTTGGGCGGCCATGACGCTGCGCGGAGATGATCCGCGAGAGCGGCGCAGCCCACGCCGACTAAGGGGACACTCGCTTGGGATCGAGCGCCCATTGGTGTCTGCGGTGCTACCGCAGCGAAGTCCTGATCGAGGTTGCAGCCCTCGATGTTCTGTCGGCGCTCACGTGCCCTCTTCAGAGAGACTCGGGCGTCCTCTCCCGCACGCCTGCGGTTGAGCTCCGCTCGGAGGTCGTTGGTCTGTGCGTCCCTCACTGAAGGTGAGCGCACAGACGCCGACGCTTCATGTTGGCGCCGGGAGGACTATGGCCTCGACCTGGTCGAGGTAGAATGTGCCATACTGAGCAACCGATCAATGTCGTCCCGCTATTGCTTCATGGCACTTGGCGAGGCCGTGGAGCTAGGAGGGTGTCGCAGCAACTCTCTGGCTGCTGACAACGCTCCTGGAGCCGCCCTTGATGGAGTCCGGGATGTTTGCGCAGCTGTATGCTACTGTGCGGCGTGCATAGCGGCAGTGCCCGACACAGGGCGGTTGGGAACCTGTGGCGTGGAAGAAACAACTTCTTCCTCCACCGCGAAATCCATCGATGTCTCGACGCGGTGCTCAACGATTTACACCATCATGCTGAGTGAGAAAACAAGAAAAAACTTATGCCTAGCCCCCTACCTGGCGCGCCAAATGTCGGAGAGGGAATTCTCCGGCCGGGTGGCGGAGTGCACCCGCCCTAGATCCTAAGATGAGGAGGGGGTTTAAGCATTTTGCCTGTCTTGCTAGGCGATCATCAAACACATGAACACGCGAGGATTTAGAGTGGTTCGGGCCGCCGGAGCGTAATACCCTACTCCACTTTGTGCTGGATTGTTGAGGAAGCTTGTGCTGTGTGCAAGCTTGAATGACTTGAGTCTTCTTGTCTACGTCGCATGCCTCCCTTTTTATAGTTCAAGGGGGCATGTACAAGGGTTCTGAGCCCCGACACGTGGGCCCAGGGACAAATGGAAGAATGGAACTATTGCTTGCCATGCCCATGTAATCTTCGTACGCCCTGACACCCGAGATCTGCGTTGTCTCGGTGCGCAGGGGGAAGCTTCTCATATAAGGGATGAGAACAGCGCACCGCGCAGTACGGGCACACTATCTTGATAATGGACTGGACAGGTGCGCCGTCTACAGGGCGACCATGGCGCCGCCTGCCAGCGGAATAGACAGGACGCAATAAATGTCGTGGGGGCACATCATCTGTCAGAAGGGTGGACAGGCGGCATGTCCTCTCCGCAATAAATGCTGAGGCCGCGCGGCTCAGAGCCCTTATGTCACGCTCCGCCCGCTGGCCTACGTCACGGTCAATAAGCCGTTAGACCCTTGACCGAGCGAGGGGGGTGGAGGCGCTACGGATAGAGCCAGGACACGTGTCAGTACCGGACCTAAGCCTAGTTTATGACACTCCTTTTCCCGGGACCTTGTTATGGGCGGTCCGGAGCTCACTAGATGGGGTCCGAACCTTATCCAATGGCTTCAGGCTGCTTTTACTTCGGGGGTCCGGGTCGTGCGCACAGGGGTCCGGCGTCTTCTGGGCCTGATAGCGTTATTTCTAAGAACGCCACCTTAACTGCCCACAAAATACCCCTAAGGCTGTTCTCCGCGCAGCTATGGGTAGCCGCATAGACATTGTGCCCTTATACCATAGTAAGGGGTACCCTAATCTAGGGTACCGACAGTAATAATGAGATAAAAATAAGTATCATTAGATTCTTCATTAATTAATTCTCTACTATAGCACCGGTTTTTATGGTTCGTGCTTCATCTTTTATTATCTTCCCACATTAAATCTCGATCTTTGGCTCCATACTCGCACCTGACTAACCAATAGAACACATGTATTTTTTGTATTTTATTAAAACATAATCTACCCTCTATGATATATAGAAACCAGAGCAATTAATGTGTATAGGCATAATCTACCCACATGTATAGATGGCCAATAAGCACGAGGCTCGCGAGCCCGGTATGAAGCCCGCTGTTCGGGCCTGATCCGAGCCCGGCACGGCCCGCACAACAGCACGTACAGTCACTTTTGGCTAGAGTTATTTTCGGCGGCGACTGACACAGCCGCCGAAAATTACCTTATTTTCGGCGGCCAAGTCGTGGCCGCCGAAAATATAGTAATTTTAAAGGCAGCCCGACTCCTTCTCTCTTCTCTCTCTTTCTCTGTCCGTCGCCGCCGGCCGCGTGCCGCCCTCCCCTGCCCGCCCGTGCGTCTGCCCCCAGCGCGCCTCGCTCCTGCCCGTGTGCCGGCCCTAGCGCCGCCCGCCTGCCGCGCCGCGCCCGACCCCGACCGTCCGCCGTCGCCACCATCATCCGCCGTCGTCCTCAACTACAGTCGACCGGTCACGACGAAGCTCTACTCCTCCCATCACTCCGTCGTTGTCGCTAAACTCTTCGCCATCCAAATCTTATTTTTTCGTATTTTATTTCATATTTTTTGTATTTTTTCAATTTTTCTCTGAAATTATTAATTTTCGGTGGTCTTAGTGGGCCGCTAAAAATAAGCCTAGGATATTTTTGGCGAGACCAGAGGAGTACGTGACTCGGTTAATTGAAAAGTACTGGCTCACAAAATCATATATGCAGTTGTACATTCAGACAACATAATAGTGACTTGATTATATTAGTCAATTAAAAGCTAATAGTTTTATTAATTACTCCATCCATAGTAAGTTATAATCATTTTCTCTTCTTAAAGAGTCAAAGTAACTTAAATGCGATTAAATCTAAATAATAAAAATAATAGTAATAATGAGATAAAAATAAGTATCATTAGATTCTTCATTAATTAATTCTCTACTATAGCACCGGTTTTTATGGTTCTGCTTCATCTTTTATCTTCCCGCATTAAACCACGATCTTTGGCTCCATACTCGCACCTGACTAACCAATAGAACACATGTATATTTTGTATTTTATTAAAACATAATCTACCTCGCATAATATATAGAAACCAGAGCAATTAATGTGTATAGACATAATCTACCTACATGTATAGATGGCTAATAAGCATGAGGCTCGCGAGCCCGGCACGAAGCCCGCTGTTTGGGCCTGATTCGAGCCCGGCATGACCCGCACAACAGCACGTACAGTCACTTTCGGCGGCCAGAGTTATTTTCGGCGGCCAAGCTCTGGCCGCCGAAAATAAGTTAGTATTTTCGGCGGCCACTGACACATCCGCCAAAAATAACATTATTTTCGGCGGCCAAGTTCTGACCGCCAAAAATACAGTATTTTTAACGGCAGCCCGACTCCTCTCTTCTCTCTGTTTCTCTCCTACGCCACCGCTCTCTGTCTCCGTCTCTCTGCCGCGCATGCCACCCGCCACCGCCTCTGCCCGCCGCGCTGTCCGCCACCGCCGCCCGCGCGTCAGCCCTAGCGCCGCCCGCTCGCCGCGCCACGCCCGACCCCGGTGAAAGGGAATTAGGCTTACACCTATTTCCTAATTGATTTTGGTAGTTGAATTGTCCAACACAAATAATTGGACTAACTAGTTTTGTCGGGGACCATAATTAGGGGTACCCCCAAGACTCCTAATCTCAGCTGGTAACCCCCATCAGCACTAAGCTGCAAAGGCCTGATGGGTGCGATTAAGCCAAGGCTCAGTCCACTCAAGGGACACGACCTCGCCTCGCCCGAGCCCAGCCTCGGGCAAAGGCAGCCGACCCCGGAAGATTCATGTCTCGCCCGAAGCCCAGTCTTCGCCAAGAAGCAACCTTGGCCAGATCGCCACACCGACCGACCAAATCGTAGGAACATTTAATGCAAGGATGGCCTGACATCCTATCTTGTCATGCGTCCTTCAGTCGACAGAGCCAAAAGTGACCGCGGTCACTTCGCCGCTCCACTGACCGGCCGGACAAGAAGACAGCGCCGCCTGCGTCGCTCCGACTGCTGTGCCGCTCGATAGAGTGAGGCTGACAGCAGCCAAGTCCAGCCTCGGGCGCCATAGGAAACTCCGCCTCGCCCGACCCAGGGCTCGGACTCGGGCTCGGCCCCGGAAGACGACGAACTCTGCCTCGCCCGACCCAGGGCTCAGACTCGGGCTCGGCCCCGGAAGACGACGAACTCCGCCTCGCCCGACCCAGGGCTCGGACTCGGGCTCGGCCCCGGAAGACGACGAACTCCGCCTCGCCCGACCCAGGGCTCGGACACGACCTCGACCTCGGAAGACCGACTCGACCCTGACCTCGGAGGAGCCTCCGCCTCGCCCGACCTAGGGCTCGGACCGACCACGTCACAGGGGGGCCATCATTACCCTATCCCTAGCTAGCTCAGGCTATGGGTAACGGGACCGGCGTCCCATCTGGCTCGCCCCAGAAAACAGATAATGATGGCGCCCCGCGTGCTCCATGACGACGGCGACTCTCAAACCCTTACGAAAGCAAGGAGACGTCAGCAAGGACTCGACAGCCTCGACAGCTGTCCTTCCGTAAGGCTCCAACGCTCCTCCGACGACCACGACATCATATGAACAGGGTGCCAAAACCTCTCTGGCTACCAAGAAGGCATGTACTTAGGGCACTAGCTCCTCTCTGCTAGACACGATAGCGCATTGCTACACTCCTCCATTGTATAACTGGACCCTCTCCTTACGCCTATAAAAGGAAGGTCCAGGGCTCTCTTACGAGAAGGTTGGCCGCGCGGGAGGACGGGGCGATGCGTAGAGTCCCTCGCTCTCCCCCCCCCCCCCGCGCAGACGCTTGTAACCCCCTACTGAAGCGCACCCGACCTAGGCGCAGGACAAACACGGAGGCCACGGGCTTTCCCCTCTCTCCTACCCCCCTTCGTGCTCTGTCTCACGCCGACCCATCTAGGCTGGGACACACGACGACAATTCACTCGTTGGTCCAGGGACCCCCCGGGGTCGAAACGCCGACAGTTGGCGCGTCAGGTAGGGGCCTACTGCGTGTTGATGAACAGCTCCCCGTCAAGCTCCAGATGGGTAGTCTCCAGCAACCTTTCCAACCCGGTACGGTGCTCCGTTTCGGGAGTCTTGAGTTCATGTCCCTCGACGGCAGCTACGACATGATACTCCTTCCTCCGCCGCGCGACGGCGACAGTGGCGGCCGACAACCCGCCCGCCGGTGGCAGAATCGACGACGTCTTCCCCACGAGGCGGAAGAACGGCGTCCGAGTTTGTCCCGTCACCTCCCCCGCCCCGAGGAGGAGGTGGGGCAACCACGGACAAGTAGGAGGCAGCACCTCATCGGCTGTCGAGCGAGTCGACGGCGCCGGCGCCCCGACGGGGGACACGTCGGGCGTCGACCTCGCGTCTGAGACGAAGACGAGCGCCGTTTCCCTGCAACACGCCAACTCCAAGCAGACGAACGACGCCAGCACGCTCGCGAAGGACTTGCTAGGCGTCACCCTCGTGCCTGAGATGATGGTGCAGTCCGCCCCTGACGTGACAACGTCACCACCTGTCGACGAAGAGGTACCGACCGACTCCCGTCTCATGCCTTTTGGATTCGGCCTCGACCCACCAAGCGACCCCGCTTTGGTGGAAGCCTTCATAGAGGCATTCACCAGCCCTCCGGGGTATCATATGCGGTCACCCTGGGACCGGCTGACGACCGTCTTGACCTACGGAACCTCGGGTTTCGAGGAAGATGACGAGCCCGACTTTGGTTGGGATTTCTCCGAGCTCGTTAACCCCAGCGCCATGTGGGACTTTATGACCGCATGCGACTACTGCCTTTCCGATTGTTCCGACGGTAGCCACGGCTTCAGCGATGGAGACAGCGGCCCAAGTCGTGAATGTTTCCACGTCGATCTAGGGGGTCCCGACGAAGGCAACCATCTTGGTATACCGGAAAACGGTGATCCCCCTAGGCCTGCGCCTCGCGTTGACATCCTTCGGGAGCTAGCTATGGTCCCAGTCCCTACGGGGGGTCAGGACGCACAGCTTGAGAAAATCCGCGAGATGCAGGCCAGGCTCGACGAGGGGGCAGGAACACTTGAGCCGCTCCACCGGAACATCGGGCAGGAATGGGTAGACCAAGCTCCGGCCGGAGAAGCGCGTCATCTACCCCAGGGCGTCCAGCTCCACATCGCCGACGATGTCAGGACAAGGCCACCACTGGCTTCAAGTGGGGTCGGCCAGAACCTGGCTGCAGCAGCGATACTTCTCCGCGCGATGCCGGAACCATCAACCACCGTAGGGCGGCTGTAACACCCTTGGTGTTACTGTAACTAAAACTTGAGCATGGCAT
This sequence comes from Zea luxurians, assembly GCA_029449295.1. Classification (NCBI taxonomy): domain Eukaryota; kingdom Viridiplantae; phylum Streptophyta; class Magnoliopsida; order Poales; family Poaceae; genus Zea; species Zea luxurians. Next base: position 6,496,975 of record JAOPSE010000122.1, on the reverse strand, counting down.
CATGAACATTGACATTGCATATGTTTGACACACCTAGAGTGCATTTACTAGGTAAAAATTTCCAACAAGTTGTATAGTTTTGGTGTTTTGCAAATAAGACCCTGGAATAGGAAACTCAACCCTAAATAGGGATTAAAGGGGTAAGACATAACCCAAGTTGAGAAAACCTAAAGGCTTTAAGGGAATAGTCATAAAATGTTCCCAAGAATGAACTTGAATCATATTTATACCCCTGGGATACCAGAAACTCTAATTGGAACCCTGGAAAACCCTAAAACCAAACCCTAGGGACCTATGTGCAAAATTAGTCCACTCTTGGACTAAAGTGCAAAAACCAAGTTAAATAAGTGTCTTAAGTCATTTTGGTCACTCATATGTGAATTTGCAAAACTAAAACCCTGAGTTTGGACTTATTTGCAAAAGAGCCACATTTGAACTCTTTTGACTAAGTCTGAATTTCAGTGTAATGTGCTCATCTTTGTGACCTTGTAACTTCTAAACAAAAGGGTTTTTGCCCTAGGTCACCACATCAAGATTGTAGCCCAATTGTAGGAGAACAACTTTGCTTAAGAGTGTGAGCATGGTTGTTAAGAAAATATTGGAGATAATCAGGCATGAAGTCAAGCTGTCAGGCTGATTCAGTCTGAATTTCAGATAGGCAGTGACTTGGATCTGAGTTGAGAGCCAATTCAACTAAGATCCAGTACAAGTTTGAGAATGATTCCTATAACAAATTTGTAGCTGGTATGTAGCATTACAACTTTGATGCAGAGCTTGTGTTGAGTTGTCATTCAAAATTGAGAGAAAACCAAGCTCCAAAATGGTCTGTCAGAGTGCGTGAACATCATCGCCATGGTACAGTGCTATCGGGGGGGGGGATTCAGAGCACTCCACCGCCGTCGATCACCCCTCCGCCGCGATTCGCGTCGCCGGCGTTAAGATTCGCGTGCGGGGTGGATTGATAACGTCGCGAGGTAAGGATCCTCGCCGACGGTGAGCTGGAGGTCACTCCGGCGACTCACCGTGGCTCCCCCTCTGCTTTATGGCTGGAGATAGATAAACTCGCCGGTGAACGCCGCCTCCCGGCCGTGCGCCGCGTGGCTTTGTCTTTCCACCACATCGCCGTAGCTCCCTACTGCTGTCTAATCAACGCCGGTGAGCCTGCCACGGCGGTGGACACGAATTCACCGCGCCAGGTTCTTCTTCATCTCCGACAGCCAGCGTTGCTCGACCAAATTGGCCACCACCGCTTAAGTATCCTATAAATTGAAGCCTCAGCCCATTCCGCTAGGTAATCGTGCGTCCAGAGAACCCACTCGTAGCTCCGATCATTCCCCACAGCTCCCCAATTTCATATTCCCCCCAAATCAGTTGAAGAACACCGTGAAACCAAGTTCACCGTGGCCAGCCGGTTCTGGTAAAGCTCTGCTCAATTCAAACCCTGTTTAAGTGCTCTCGTATGCCTGTGATGCCCATCGACCCACTCAATTGCGCAGAGTAGCCTCTGGTCGCCGGGAACACGGCAGTTTTGCTATAGTTTTCTCGGTCACCGTGGCCAATGCTAATTAGTTGGTCTTAGATGCAATTAGGTTGGGGGAAATGATTAAGGTAGCCCCAATTTCATGTCTGTTGCTCGGAGAACCTAGCCGTTGCCCCAATCGGCCGGTACAGATGCTCGCCGGAGCTCTGCCGTGCGCGACGCCGTCGGGGACTTGGCCGTGCGAAGAAATAGAAGTCGAGGGGGCTTTGTGTAAACCGTCAGCGACACATAGGAATAGTAAAGGAACTTGTTTCCTGTTACCCAGAACCCCGAGGGCCCTTCTGCAAGATTACCACGCGGGCGCGGGCGAGCACGCGATCTGCGTAGGTTTGGGCCGCCTGGGGCTGAAATCAGCCCAATACTATTCACTCTTTCTCCTTTTCTTTTTCAGAATAACTTTAGAAATCCATGGAAAAAATGTAGAAAAATCCTAAAATTGTGAAACCGATTTTCCTAGGCTTCTTATTTTCCCTAGAATTTAATAAAAATAGTTTCATGATTTTTAGGTTAAATTAGGAATTTTAAGGTATTTAAAATAATTTAAGGTAGTGATTCTGGATTTTTAAAAGATAAATGGTAACCCCAAAAATGCTCAAACTTTTTATATGAGTTCCACATATTATTTAGAAACCTTGGGTAGAGTTTGGCTTAATTTGGACCTTGTTTGACACCTAAACCCCAAAACCCCCCTGCCCTATGAACTCCTTTACTGACTCCGGAAACCCTAAGTTCTCGGAGTTCCGTGAAGGAAAGTTGTATTCAAGACTTAGATAATAAGTTTATATCATCTTTGCACTCTCATGAGCATTACATGGCATTCATTCTTATACATATGTATGGTTATGATTAGAACACGAGGAAGAAGTGGAAGCCACTGAAGAGCAAGTACCACCACCTTTGGAAACTCAGGCTGAGAATTGTTTCTACTTCGATATTTGTGGATCCGAGCCTGACTCACCCGTAAACAAAGGCAAGCCCCGGTGCATTTGCCACCTTCCTTGATGTTTTTAAAATCTTTCTCACTTGATTGGTGCATTAGGTGATAGGAGTTGATTGCTAAAACAATTCCTGCATTATCTTCCTTGAATTTGATTACCTTCCTTGATCACCCGTTTTACAAAAGATTTTTGATGCTTAGCTTTGCTTTAGAAAAACAAAATGTTTTGTTTTTACAAAATATGATGTGGCAAAAGTAGGTGGGATGTTTTCAAAAATAAAACTTGATGGTGGATCCATCATGGCCGTGATGGGTTCAACATCCGGAAAAGATGTACCTCTACCAGGTACCAACCTTTGGGGTTAAATGATTAAGCTGAGACCGGGCGGGTGACTTGCACGAGAAAGAGAGTCTCGGTGTAGTGTCTCCATGTGAGTCGATTAAGGACCTTGTCGATGTAGGCCTGCTGACCGAGGACCCTTTAACTGGTCACATGCCTCGTCATGGGTAAGCCTTGCCTCGGGCAGACTAAGGTCAGAATAAGATAACACGAAATGGGCGTGGAGCGGTGGCGAGAGTAGCGTGTACCCTCCGTGGCAAGAGGCTGGATGTAACACCCAAAGTCTGGATTGGGAATTAGTAGAAGAAATTTGAACAAAATATCATAATGTTTTGGAAATTGAGAAATAAGAAAATGATGGGAAAAGAATTTTTCTTTTTCTTTTAAGAGAAACCATTTATACATCTCATAAAATAAATAAAAAGGAGAATAAAAACTTAAGTTAGTAATATTAAAATAAGTATGGTTTATATTCACCTTTGGGTTTCAATTGATACATTTGAAAAATCTGAAAACTAAAATAGAAGTATAAATTTGAATTTGGAATAGAAAATAGAAAATAAAAGAGAAGGGAAGAGCTAAGAAAAATATTACATAAAATAAAATAAATATCCTTCACACTTATATTAATAAATTATATCTTTCAAACTGAGGACAAGTTATCTCACAAAATTTGAATTTAAACTTGAACTCAAATTGAATTTGAATTGAAGTTTGAATTTGAAAAGAAATGAAAAGAAAAGAAAAAGGAAAAAGAATAAAACTCAAACTGGGCCTCGGTATCCCATTTTGGCCCATCTGCCCTAACCTTCCTCGCGCGGCCCAGCTTTCTCCCACGGCGCCGACAGGCGGGGCCACCTCGTCGGCCTCTCATCCTCGCGCACGCCCTCGCACTCTGTTTCGCTGGCGGCTGGGTCCCACCTGTCGGACTCATCCCCTTCCCAAGTCCGTGGCCAACAAACCCGACCGTAACAGCCGGCGCGGAACTCCGGGCGGCCTGGCCGATTCTCGCGGGCGCACGGTGCAGCCGTGGCAATAAAAGGGGCCCGCCGCGCTTGGTTCCCTCCGTGTTAACCAGAGACCTGCGTCGTCGTCTACTCCAGTGCACACCGAGAGGGAGAGAGTGCCGCGCCGGTGAATCGCTTGGCCACCGTCGTTTCGGGGTCGCCGTGGGGTCTTGGCTCCTCGTTTGGGTGCGGCGAATACAACCGGGGCCTCCACGTGCGGAATCAGTGCTCACCACGCGGCCAATTCGTCACCGACGTCCGCTGCGAGCTCGGATCCGCCGTGCGCCGTGGGCCAACTCCCCGGAGCGTCGATTGCCGGTAAGAACACTTTCTCCAATCTCGCCATTCTCTGAATTTCATTTTGCGCCCGAGCTGCGTGGGGATTGTGTACGGATTGGGTGCGGTGGATGCCTCAACCATGGCGCCGCCGCGAGCTGTTCGCCGGCGTCTCGGGTGTTGGCTGTGGGTAGGTGAAGGCGCTGGGGCCATGGATCCGAGAATGAACGACCAAGATTAAAAGATGAGTACCGGTTCGGTGCGGTGGGTTTACGCCGTTCGATCAGAATCCAGTGACCCAGATTCGATCCCGTTTCATTAAACCACAACCGCTGATCTCGGATCCAAGGGCTCATATTGCATACCGTTTCATTTAAAGCACGATCTAATCTGGGGCGTCCGATTTTGATCGGAGGGCTCGGATCTCCCGATACCCCTTCGCGGGTATGATTTATAAAAGAAACCCTGGGTTTTCTCGGATTCAACCCGCCGTCCGTTGTCTCTGTTCACTGGGTCTCAGGAAACTTGCGCCGAGCCCCCTGTGCTTCCCAGTAATTGAGGCCCAGTCCAGTGATTGTTTAAACTGAATAAATAAAATAGAAAATAGATTTTTAGTACAAAAATAATTGCTAGAACTTGGATAATTCATAGAAAATCCATTTTAGCTCCAAATTGAACCATTCCAGTTTCTAAAATTTTGTAATAATATTCTTCATCATTTAGTGTCTTTGTTTTGACATGAACTCTGTCAGAAAATTAATTTATCATTTAATCATATTTTTATCACATTAAACCATAGGAAAATCATAACTTGAATTCTACAACTCCAAAATTAATAATTCTTTTTCCTGTGATCTTATTTTAATATGTAGATTATTAATATGTATTTTGTTCTTATGTTTGGTGTAATGTTAATTTTGCCTACACCATGTTTGTTTGAATTGCTACGACTAGCAGTGAGGTCACGAGTCATCTGAGGATCATCCTGGTACCTGGAATCTCAAGGCCCAGGCAAGTTGTGCCCTTGATCACTTCTTTTCACCTACTCATGTTCTGATTAATCATAATGATCTGCATAGGTTAATTTTGATGGGACCCAATAGGTTACCCTAGTTTGACTATCTTTATACCTTGTTCACCACTGAATCTTTGGGTAGTACTTGCTAGTGCTATATGTGGCTTTGGGTATAGAGATACACCTTACTATTCATGATTATACTTTTGTTATCAGTTGTTATTTATGGTTCATGTTAAGATCATTATGTTAATTGGAACATGGAGCGACCACCCGGGAAAACAGTGCTACCACAAGGGTAGTATGGGATGCCCTTGGCTGATTAATTAGGAAAGCTAGTGGAAGACTACCTTACCCGAAAGGGGCAAGGGCAGTAGGGGAGAGGTCAGTGTAGGGAGGCCCTCGGGAGGATTTTGCTGCGATGGCGGTCCTGCAAGGGATTCCTGCACTGGATCTTCCTATAAACTGTAGCGGGTTTTCGGAAGCTAGTGGAACTTTGTAAAGGCCTCGTAGTGCTACCCTGCCTCACTTCCTTGGTAGAGGTGTATGGGATTCATGACCCCTTGGCAGATGGGTAACACGACTTGTGGGTAAAGATGCGCAACCTCTGCAGAGTGTAAAACTGGTATACTAGCCGTGCTCACGGTCATGAGCAGCTCGGACCCTCACATGATTAATTTATGGAACTAAATTCAATTTGTCATATGCATTGCATCGCGGGTGAAGTTGTTATTACTTTTGTTCTATTACTTAATTGGGTTTGGTATTTACTTATACTTAGTAACTGCTAATAAAATTTTGACCAACTTTAAAAGCAATGCTCAGCTCTAACCATCTTCTTTGGTAAGCCTTACACTTTATGAGCTCCCACCTTTGGTGAGTTCATGCACATTATTCCCCACAACTTGTTGAGCGATGAACGTATGTGAGCTCACTCTTGCTGTCTCACATACACCACAGGTCAAGACCAGGTACTGCAGGATGATGCTCATGGAGGATGCTGCGATGAGTTCGTGAGAGGTCTAGGTCGTCGTCTCCCAGTCAACTTTGGGTTGCTGGACCGTTGTCTCCTTATAATGTAATTATTTATTTTGTATAGAACTCCTGTTATATATAAAGATGTGACATTCGATCCTGTGCCACTATACATCATATGTATGAGACTTGGTCCCAGCATACCTGGTGTTTATGTTAACCTCGGGTTTTGGACCCCTAAAATCCGGGTGTTACAGAAGTGGTATCAGAGGCATGTTGACTGTAGGACGAAACCTAGATAGAACTGGACAACCATTATCTACTTACCTCTGCTACTCTGATTTTTTCTAAACTTAACTTAATCTTTTCTCATCTATTTCCGCTTCACTCTGATTATTCTTATCTTTTCTTTCTAAAGACAAATGTGGATTTCACACTTTGAAATCCTGTGCCTAAAGTGACCTTTAGGGATAGGAGACCTACTCTTAGGAACAAAAGCAAAACTAATTTTGTAAATATTTATATGCTTGAATGTTTGTTCTTATGATACTTGTCTGATTTGGATCTTTGATTGAGTGTGATGGGTTGTGGAGTAATGTCCACAATTACATCTGCATATACATCTAGGTATAAAGGATAGCATTTGTAAGATAACTAGACAAACTAGATTATCCCCTCAGAAAATATATGTAGTATTCCGTATCTATCTCATCTTGACACATTCTATCTTACCTTTGGACATTCACCTCGTACAACTAATTACCCTAGTCTTAGCGTAAAATAATTGGTCCAGCCCTGCCAAAGAAATTCCAGTACATAACCAACTATTAGTTTATTCATTCTATCTATGAAATGATTCCCTTGTAAAGCTATCTTACCATATGCTTCTAACTTAGATGGTCAATACCAGGCGGGGTGGTGGAATTGATATACCTGCTAACCAACAACCTCAACCACAGTCAGCAGCAATGAATCCTCCTAATCCTCCACAAGGCGGAGTTGATCCACTAGTCGCAGCTCAGATGAGAATGATGCAGCAAATGGCGGACACTATGGCAGATATGCGCACCCAAATGCGGCAAGAACGCCAAGAAATGCACCAGGAAAGGGAGGATGCACGTCGGGAAATGCGCCAAGAACGGGAAGAAATACGCCAGGAGAGGAGGGTACAACAACAACAGCTGCAGCAACAACTTCAACAACAGCAGCAACAACAACAAATGCCATTGCCTCCACCACCAGTTCCACCCCGGGACAAGCACCGGGAATTCATGAGCCACAAACCACCAACCTTCTCCAACTCCGCAGATCCACTGCAAGCAGATGACTGGTTAAAGTCCATAGAGAAGATGCTCAACATAGCCCAGTGCTCGGACCGGGAGAAAGTACTCTATGCTTCAGGTCGTCTTGCTGGTCCCGCTGCAGATTGGTGGGATGCGTACTGTGCAGCTCATGCTGCTGCCGATACAATTACCTGGGAAGAATTCTCCGCACAATTCAGGAATTACCATATTCCTGCTGGACTCATGAAGATTAAGAGGAAGGAGTTTCTATCTCTCAAGCAAGGAAGTATGTCCGTAAGTGAATATAGAGACAAATTCATCCAGTTATCTCGATATGCTCCCAGAGATGTTGAGGATGATGAGCAAAAGCAGGAGCTCTTTCTGGATGGTTTGATTGGACCCTTGCAATATCAACTGGTATCGCACACATTCCCATCTTTCCAAAGGCTACTTGACAAAGCTATTGCTGTAGAAAACAAGAGGAGTATATTTGGGGAGAAAAGAAAGGCTATCAACCAAGGACAGGCTGGAAGCAGTTCCCGTCCTCGCTATACTACCACTTCAAATACATCAGCTAGTGGCAGTTCTGGACAACAAACCCAACAGACACCAACTGCTCCTCCAAAGGCAAGCATTTCAGGAGGAACCGTTGCTCCCAACACAACCGCCATCAGAACATGCTTCAAATGTGGACAACCGGGACACTATGCCAACTACTGTCCCAACAGAGCTGCCTACACTACACCGGCACCAATGAAGCAAGGACAAGCCTCAGCAGGGAAGAGTCAGCCCCTATCCATCAACCGAGGATATGCCCATCATACAGAAGTAGAAGCTGAACCCGGTGAACTTGAAATTCAAATTCAAGAAGAAGAGCCAGTTGGAGATGAAGTAGTCGGTGAAGAAGTCAACGAGCAACAAGAATAAGGAGATAAACATAGATATAGATACATATATATATATATATATATTTTACTATTTGTAAGACCTAAATATTAGTTTAGCTAGTAGTGGTATTTTACTATTTTAGTAATGATAATAAGGTCCATTTGACCCTGTGTTTTGCTAATAAGATATGCATCATGCCGAGATTTTGTTTATGCATATGTGTTGAATCAATATGAACATACACCCTTTTTCCTTACAAATCTCGGGGACGAGATTATTTTTAAGGGGGGTAGGATTTGTAACACCCAAAGTCTGGATTGGGAATTAGTAGAAGAAATTTGAACAAAATATCATAATGTTTTGGAAATTGAGAAATAAGAAAATGATGGGAAAAGAATTTTCTTTTTCTTTTAAGAGAAACCATTTATACATCTCATAAAATAAATAAAAAGGAGAATAAAAACTTAAGTTAGTAATATTAAAATAAGTATGGTTTATATTCACCTTTGGGTTTCAATTGATACATTTGAAAAATCTGAAAACTAAAATAGAAGTATAAATTTGAATTTGGAATAGAAAATAGAAAATAAAAGAGAAGGGAAGAGCTAAGAAAAATATTACATAAAATAAAATAAATATCCTTCACACTTATATTAATAAATTATATCTTTCAAACTGAGGACAAGTTATCTCACAAAATTTGAATTTAAACTTGAACTCAAATTGAATTTGAATTGAAGTTTGAATTTGAAAAGAAATGAAAAGAAAAGAAAAAGGAAAAAGAATAAAACTCAAACTGGGCCTCGGTATCCCATTTTGGCCCATCTGCCCTAACCTTCCTCGCGCGGCCCAGCTTTCTCCCACGGCGCCGACAGGCGGGGCCACCTCGTCGGCCTCTCATCCTCGCGCACGCCCTCGCACTCTGTTTCGCTGGCGGCTGGGTCCCACCTGTCGGACTCATCCCCTTCCCAAGTCCGTGGCCAACAAACCCGACCGTAACAGCCGGCGCGGAACTCCGGGCGGCCTGGCCGATTCTCGCGGGCGCACGGTGCAGCCGTGGCAATAAAAGGGGCCCGCCGCGCTTGGTTCCCTCCGTGTTAACCAGAGACCTGCGTCGTCGTCTACTCCAGTGCACACCGAGAGGGAGAGAGTGCCGCGCCGGTGAATCGCTTGGCCACCGTCGTTTCGGGGTCGCCGTGGGGTCTTGGCTCCTCGTTTGGGTGCGGCGAATACAACCGGGGCCTCCACGTGCGGAATCAGTGCTCACCACGCGGCCAATTCGTCACCGACGTCCGCTGCGAGCTCGGATCCGCCGTGCGCCGTGGGCCAACTCCCCGGAGCGTCGATTGCCGGTAAGAACACTTTCTCCAATCTCGCCATTCTCTGAATTTCATTTTGCGCCCGAGCTGCGTGGGGATTGTGTACGGATTGGGTGCGGTGGATGCCTCAACCATGGCGCCGCCGCGAGCTGTTCGCCGGCGTCTCGGGTGTTGGCTGTGGGTAGGTGAAGGCGCTGGGGCCATGGATCCGAGAATGAACGGCCAAGATTAAAAGATGAGTACCGGTTCGGTGCGGTGGGTTTACGCCGTTCGATCAGAATCCAGTGACCCAGATTCGATCCCGTTTCATTAAACCACAACCGCTGATCTCGGATCCAAGGGCTCATATTGCATACCGTTTCATTTAAAGCACGATCTAATCTGGGGCGTCCGATTTTGATCGGAGGGCTCGGATCTCCCGATACCCCTTCGCGGGTATGATTTATAAAAGAAACCCTGGGTTTTCTCGGATTCAACCCGCCGTCCGTTGTCTCTGTTCACTGGGTCTCAGGAAACTTGCGCCGAGCCCCCTGTGCTTCCCAGTAATTGAGGCCCAGTCCAGTGATTGTTTAAACTGAATAAATAAAATAGAAAATAGATTTTTAGTACAAAAATAATTGCTAGAACTTGGATAATTCATAGAAAATCCATTTTAGCTCCAAATTGAACCATTCCAGTTTCTAAAATTTTGTAATAATATTCTTCATCATTTAGTGTCTTTGTTTTGACATGAACTCTGTCAGAAAATTAATTTATCATTTAATCATATTTTTATCACATTAAACCATAGGAAAATCATAACTTGAATTCTACAACTCCAAAATTAATAATTCTTTTTCCTGTGATCTTATTTTAATATGTAGATTATTAATATGTATTTTGTTCTTATGTTTGGTGTAATGTTAATTTTGCCTACACCATGTTTGTTTGAATTGCTACGACTAGCAGTGAGGTCACGAGTCATCTGAGGATCATCCTGGTACCTGGAATCTCAAGGCCCAGGCAAGTTGTGCCCTTGATCACTTCTTTTCACCTACTCATGTTCTGATTAATCATAATGATCTGCATAGGTTAATTTTGATGGGACCCAATAGGTTACCCTAGTTTGACTATCTTTATACCTTGTTCACCACTGAATCTTTGGGTAGTACTTGCTAGTGCTATATGTGGCTTTGGGTATAGAGATACACCTTACTATTCATGATTATACTTTTGTTATCAGTTGTTATTTATGGTTCATGTTAAGATCATTATGTTAATTGGAACATGGAGCGACCACCCGGGAAAACAGTGCTACCACAAGGGTAGTATGGGATGCCCTTGGCTGATTAATTAGGAAAGCTAGTGGAAGACTACCTTACCCGAAAGGGGCAAGGGCAGTAGGGGAGAGGTCAGTGTAGGGAGGCCCTCGGGAGGATTTTGCTGCGATGGCGGTCCTGCAAGGGATTCCTGCACTGGATCTTCCTATAAACTGTAGCGGGTTTTCGGAAGCTAGTGGAACTTTGTAAAGGCCTCGTAGTGCTACCCTGCCTCACTTCCTTGGTAGAGGTGTATGGGATTCATGACCCCTTGGCAGATGGGTAACACGACTTGTGGGTAAAGATGCGCAACCTCTGCAGAGTGTAAAACTGGTATACTAGCCGTGCTCACGGTCATGAGCAGCTCGGACCCTCACATGATTAATTTATGGAACTAAATTCAATTTGTCATATGCATTGCATCGCGGGTGAAGTTGTTATTACTTTTGTTCTATTACTTAATTGGGTTTGGTATTTACTTATACTTAGTAACTGCTAATAAAATTTTGACCAACTTTAAAAGCAATGCTCAGCTCTAACCATCTTCTTTGGTAAGCCTTACACTTTATGAGCTCCCACCTTTGGTGAGTTCATGCACATTATTCCCCACAACTTGTTGAGCGATGAACGTATGTGAGCTCACTCTTGCTGTCTCACATACACCACAGGTCAAGACCAGGTACTGCAGGATGATGCTCATGGAGGATGCTGCGATGAGTTCGTGAGAGGTCTAGGTCGTCGTCTCCCAGTCAACTTTGGGTTGCTGGACCGTTGTCTCCTTATAATGTAATTATTTATTTTGTATAGAACTCCTGTTATATATAAAGATGTGACATTCGATCCTGTGCCACTATACATCATATGTATGAGACTTGGTCCCAGCATACCTGGTGTTTATGTTAACCTCGGGTTTTGGACCCCTAAAATCCGGGTGTTACAGAAGTGGTATCAGAGGCATGTTGACTGTAGGACGAAACCTAGATAGAACTGGACAACCATTATCTACTTACCTCTGCTACTCTGATTTTTTCTAAACTTAACTTAATCTTTTCTCATCTATTTCCGCTTCACTCTGATTATTCTTATCTTTTCTTTCTAAAGACAAATGTGGATTTCACACTTTGAAATCCTGTGCCTAAAGTGACCTTTAGGGATAGGAGACCTACTCTTAGGAACAAAAGCAAAACTAATTTTGTAAATATTTATATGCTTGAATGTTTGTTCTTATGATACTTGTCTGATTTGGATCTTTGATTGAGTGTGATGGGTTGTGGAGTAATGTCCACAATTACATCTGCATATACATCTAGGTATAAAGGATAGCATTTGTAAGATAACTAGACAAACTAGATTATCCCCTCAGAAAATATATGTAGTATTCCGTATCTATCTCATCTTGACACATTCTATCTTACCTTTGGACATTCACCTCGTACAACTAATTACCCTAGTCTTAGCGTAAAATAATTGGTCCAGCCCTGCCAAAGAAATTCCAGTACATAACCAACTATTAGTTTATTCATTCTATCTATGAAATGATTCCCTTGTAAAGCTATCTTACCATATGCTTCTAACTTAGATGGTCAATACCAGGCGGGGTGGTGGAATTGATATACCTGCTAACCAACAACCTCAACCACAGTCAGCAGCAATGAATCCTCCTAATCCTCCACAAGGCGGAGTTGATCCACTAGTCGCAGCTCAGATGAGAATGATGCAGCAAATGGCGGACACTATGGCAGATATGCGCACCCAAATGCGGCAAGAACGCCAAGAAATGCACCAGGAAAGGGAGGATGCACGTCGGGAAATGCGCCAAGAACGGGAAGAAATACGCCAGGAGAGGAGGGTACAACAACAACAGCTGCAGCAACAACTTCAACAACAGCAGCAACAACAACAAATGCCATTGCCTCCACCACCAGTTCCACCCCGGGACAAGCACCGGGAATTCATGAGCCACAAACCACCAACCTTCTCCAACTCCGCAGATCCACTGCAAGCAGATGACTGGTTAAAGTCCATAGAGAAGATGCTCAACATAGCCCAGTGCTCGGACCGGGAGAAAGTACTCTATGCTTCAGGTCGTCTTGCTGGTCCCGCTGCAGATTGGTGGGATGCGTACTGTGCAGCTCATGCTGCTGCCGATACAATTACCTGGGAAGAATTCTCCGCACAATTCAGGAATTACCATATTCCTGCTGGACTCATGAAGATTAAGAGGAAGGAGTTTCTATCTCTCAAGCAAGGAAGTATGTCCGTAAGTGAATATAGAGACAAATTCATCCAGTTATCTCGATATGCTCCCAGAGATGTTGAGGATGATGAGCAAAAGCAGGAGCTCTTTCTGGATGGTTTGATTGGACCCTTGCAATATCAACTGGTATCGCACACATTCCCATCTTTCCAAAGGCTACTTGACAAAGCTATTGCTGTAGAAAACAAGAGGAGTATATTTGGGGAGAAAAGAAAGGCTATCAACCAAGGACAGGCTGGAAGCAGTTCCCGTCCTCGCTATACTACCACTTCAAATACATCAGCTAGTGGCAGTTCTGGACAACAAACCCAACAGACACCAACTGCTCCTCCAAAGGCAAGCATTTCAGGAGGAACCGTTGCTCCCAACACAACCGCCATCAGAACATGCTTCAAATGTGGACAACCGGGACACTATGCCAACTACTGTCCCAACAGAGCTGCCTACACTACACCGGCACCAATGAAGCAAGGACAAGCCTCAGCAGGGAAGAGTCAGCCCCTATCCATCAACCGAGGATATGCCCATCATACAGAAGTAGAAGCTGAACCCGGTGAACTTGAAATTCAAATTCAAGAAGAAGAGCCAGTTGGAGATGAAGTAGTCGGTGAAGAAGTCAACGAGCAACAAGAATAAGGAGATAAACATAGATATAGATACATATATATATATATATATTTTACTATTTGTAAGACCTAAATATTAGTTTAGCTAGTAGTGGTATTTTACTATTTTAGTAATGATAATAAGGTCCATTTGACCCTGTGTTTTGCTAATAAGATATGCATCATGCCGAGATTTTGTTTATGCATATGTGTTGAATCAATATGAACATACACCCTTTTTCCTTACAAATCTCGGGGACGAGATTATTTTTAAGGGGGGTAGGATTTGTAACACCCAAAGTCTGGATTGGGAATTAGTAGAAGAAATTTGAACAAAATATCATAATGTTTTGGAAATTGAGAAATAAGAAAATGATGGGAAAAGAATTTTTCTTTTTCTTTTAAGAGAAACCATTTATACATCTCATAAAATAAATAAAAAGGAGAATAAAAACTTAAGTTAGTAATATTAAAATAAGTATGGTTTATATTCACCTTTGGGTTTCAATTGATACATTTGAAAAATCTGAAAACTAAAATAGAAGTATAAATTTGAATTTGGAATAGAAAATAGAAAATAAAAGAGAAGGGAAGAGCTAAGAAAAATATTACATAAAATAAAATAAATATCCTTCACACTTATATTAATAAATTATATCTTTCAAACTGAGGACAAGTTATCTCACAAAATTTGAATTTAAACTTGAACTCAAATTGAATTTGAATTGAAGTTTGAATTTGAAAAGAAATGAAAAGAAAAGAAAAAGGAAAAAGAATAAAACTCAAACTGGGCCTCGGTATCCCATTTTGGCCCATCTGCCCTAACCTTCCTCGCGCGGCCCAGCTTTCTCCCACGGCGCCGACAGGCGGGGCCACCTCGTCGGCCTCTCATCCTCGCGCACGCCCTCGCACTCTGTTTCGCTGGCGGCTGGGTCCCACCTGTCGGACTCATCCCCTTCCCAAGTCCGTGGCCAACAAACCCGACCGTAACAGCCGGCGCGGAACTCCGGGCGGCCTGGCCGATTCTCGCGGGCGCACGGTGCAGCCGTGGCAATAAAAGGGGCCCGCCGCGCTTGGTTCCCTCCGTGTTAACCAGAGACCTGCGTCGTCGTCTACTCCAGTGCACACCGAGAGGGAGAGAGTGCCGCGCCGGTGAATCGCTTGGCCACCGTCGTTTCGGGGTCGCCGTGGGGTCTTGGCTCCTCGTTTGGGTGCGGCGAATACAACCGGGGCCTCCACGTGCGGAATCAGTGCTCACCACGCGGCCAATTCGTCACCGACGTCCGCTGCGAGCTCGGATCCGCCGTGCGCCGTGGGCCAACTCCCCGGAGCGTCGATTGCCGGTAAGAACACTTTCTCCAATCTCGCCATTCTCTGAATTTCATTTTGCGCCCGAGCTGCGTGGGGATTGTGTACGGATTGGGTGCGGTGGATGCCTCAACCATGGCGCCGCCGCGAGCTGTTCGCCGGCGTCTCGGGTGTTGGCTGTGGGTAGGTGAAGGCGCTGGGGCCATGGATCCGAGAATGAACGGCCAAGATTAAAAGATGAGTACCGGTTCGGTGCGGTGGGTTTACGCCGTTCGATCAGAATCCAGTGACCCAGATTCGATCCCGTTTCATTAAACCACAACCGCTGATCTCGGATCCAAGGGCTCATATTGCATACCGTTTCATTTAAAGCACGATCTAATCTGGGGCGTCCGATTTTGATCGGAGGGCTCGGATCTCCCGATACCCCTTCGCGGGTATGATTTATAAAAGAAACCCTGGGTTTTCTCGGATTCAACCCGCCGTCCGTTGTCTCTGTTCACTGGGTCTCAGGAAACTTGCGCCGAGCCCCCTGTGCTTCCCAGTAATTGAGGCCCAGTCCAGTGATTGTTTAAACTGAATAAATAAAATAGAAAATAGATTTTTAGTACAAAAATAATTGCTAGAACTTGGATAATTCATAGAAAATCCATTTTAGCTCCAAATTGAACCATTCCAGTTTCTAAAATTTTGTAATAATATTCTTCATCATTTAGTGTCTTTGTTTTGACATGAACTCTGTCAGAAAATTAATTTATCATTTAATCATATTTTTATCACATTAAACCATAGGAAAATCATAACTTGAATTCTACAACTCCAAAATTAATAATTCTTTTTCCTGTGATCTTATTTTAATATGTAGATTATTAATATGTATTTTGTTCTTATGTTTGGTGTAATGTTAATTTTGCCTACACCATGTTTGTTTGAATTGCTACGACTAGCAGTGAGGTCACGAGTCATCTGAGGATCATCCTGGTACCTGGAATCTCAAGGCCCAGGCAAGTTGTGCCCTTGATCACTTCTTTTCACCTACTCATGTTCTGATTAATCATAATGATCTGCATAGGTTAATTTTGATGGGACCCAATAGGTTACCCTAGTTTGACTATCTTTATACCTTGTTCACCACTGAATCTTTGGGTAGTACTTGCTAGTGCTATATGTGGCTTTGGGTATAGAGATACACCTTACTATTCATGATTATACTTTTGTTATCAGTTGTTATTTATGGTTCATGTTAAGATCATTATGTTAATTGGAACATGGAGCGACCACCCGGGAAAACAGTGCTACCACAAGGGTAGTATGGGATGCCCTTGGCTGATTAATTAGGAAAGCTAGTGGAAGACTACCTTACCCGAAAGGGGCAAGGGCAGTAGGGGAGAGGTCAGTGTAGGGAGGCCCTCGGGAGGATTTTGCTGCGATGGCGGTCCTGCAAGGGATTCCTGCACTGGATCTTCCTATAAACTGTAGCGGGTTTTCGGAAGCTAGTGGAACTTTGTAAAGGCCTCGTAGTGCTACCCTGCCTCACTTCCTTGGTAGAGGTGTATGGGATTCATGACCCCTTGGCAGATGGGTAACACGACTTGTGGGTAAAGATGCGCAACCTCTGCAGAGTGTAAAACTGGTATACTAGCCGTGCTCACGGTCATGAGCAGCTCGGACCCTCACATGATTAATTTATGGAACTAAATTCAATTTGTCATATGCATTGCATCGCGGGTGAAGTTGTTATTACTTTTGTTCTATTACTTAATTGGGTTTGGTATTTACTTATACTTAGTAACTGCTAATAAAATTTTGACCAACTTTAAAAGCAATGCTCAGCTCTAACCATCTTCTTTGGTAAGCCTTACACTTTATGAGCTCCCACCTTTGGTGAGTTCATGCACATTATTCCCCACAACTTGTTGAGCGATGAACGTATGTGAGCTCACTCTTGCTGTCTCACATACACCACAGGTCAAGACCAGGTACTGCAGGATGATGCTCATGGAGGATGCTGCGATGAGTTCGTGAGAGGTCTAGGTCGTCGTCTCCCAGTCAACTTTGGGTTGCTGGACCGTTGTCTCCTTATAATGTAATTATTTATTTTGTATAGAACTCCTGTTATATATAAAGATGTGACATTCGATCCTGTGCCACTATACATCATATGTATGAGACTTGGTCCCAGCATACCTGGTGTTTATGTTAACCTCGGGTTTTGGACCCCTAAAATCCGGGTGTTACACTGGATAGTGGTGTATCTGTGCTCTCGGTTTGCGTGAACCTGATCTGGTCTTAAGAAACCCGGTGGCGGGTTGACATATGCAAGGGTTAAGTGCTACATATGTCGTGTGATCGGAGATCCTCAGCTGAGTATAATCGATTCGGATCGCCGTACCTCCGCGGTTATGGAGACTTGGCCACTGACTTACACGTAGCACTCCACTAAAGATAAAGGGATTAACGAGAAATTGGCTAGTTCAGGACAAGTGTTTGAACTAGGATAGAAAGAACTCTAGAAGTAGGTAAGTTTACTTAACTTGACAATAAAACTGGATTTTAAGGATCCATGTTAGTAAGCTATTCTGCAAACAGAGTCTTTGATTATTGAAAGGCCTTACCTTGACTCCCATATAACCAGCATACCCTTGAGAGTCTTTTCTTTAGTCGGGTAAGACTTGCTGAGTAATCCCATACTCAGGGTTTATTCCCCCGTTGTTTTTAGGTGAGGAGACAACAAACCTTTGTTGTTTTTGTACCAAGGTGGTGAAAAATGAAGACAATCAAGAATGAAGCTGCTGGAGGACCGAGTCCTCCTTAAAAACTTTTATGTAACAAACTTAATGGGAGGAGTTTTTGCCTCCCAGGTATTGTAATAATACTTTTCAGCACTCGCTTTACACACTGGTCTGTAATAAATGACTTACTCTTACTTTTTAAATAAATGTAAGTTTATGTAATCACTTCCGCATTTCCGCATCTCCGATGAACATATTGTCTGTCAGACGGGTGAAACGTTCCTGGAAACGTAAGGAAAAAGATACCGAACTTGTCAAGTGATTCAGGAACATCTACAGGGTTGTCTGATGTCTGTTGGACAAGGACAACTGTAGGTGGGCCTAATGACTTGGGAGGTTCCGTCACAGCTGGTATCGGAGCGTAGCCCTTCTTGGCAGATATTATGTAGCATCTTCAAAAAGATTTTCTTAGACTTATCTACAAAAATTTCTTCTCTTCTTACCTAAACATCTCTGAAGAGTTTATTTCCAAGACCAGATAGGAAGAGTGCAATATGTAGAAGGTTGAATCAACTAAGGTTGATTATGTAATTATTCATGCATCATGCTAAGAATTGTACTAATAAATTTTCCCCCTTAGAAAATGCCGCCGCGTACAAGGAAAACTGCGCGAAAGCATACTGGGCCTATCGGTGTACCTCGACACCAACTTGCCCCACGGGAGGAAGATAGCAGTAGCGGAAGCAATGATCCGATTGGAGAGCTTGAAGCTCGAGTGAATCAGCTTCAAACGGAATTGCAACGCAGGACCAATTTATGGGTCGCGGATGGAGACCGAATAAATGAATTAAGAAGTTACATCCGCCGCCTGCAAGATCAACTTGCTGATCGGGATTTGGCGCTTGATTGGGTGGTACAATCTCGTTCAGTAGCCTGGGCTAAGGAAGCGAAGGCTCGAGCCCGAGTCGAAGAACTTAGCACTGCTATTGACAACTTGCAGGCATATTGCAATACTTTACATGAGGAAGTTCATGTACTGTATTCGCAATTACACCCAAATGTCCCTGCGGATCCTGTCAGGTCAAAAGCCGGACCCTCGCATGATGCGGGAGAAGCGCTTGGTGGTGAGTTAGACCTTTTTAGGCCCCCTCCTTCTATGAGGCTGGTCGATGAATGGTCTCCCACACCTGACGATGAAGCTACCAAGAGCAACCAGAAGCAGGAGTAGTAGTATAGTTGTAGAAATAGAAGTAGTATGCTGTATAATAGGTTGAACTATTGTATAATGGGTAATGTATCCTGTTGTATAACATCGAGTCTGTATCATTACTCTTGATGGTAATGTAAAATGGAAGGTTTCTCTGGCATATTATATTTATTTTAAATGTTCTTTGCCTCAGATGCCTACCAGGACTCGAGGACAGGATGCAGCAGGAACTTCTGGGGGGAGGGAGGTTACCCCAAATCCACCTCCGGTTCCTCCCACATTGGCCGAGGCGATTGCCGCCTTGGTGAACGCAACTGCAGACAATACCCGCTTTCTGAGGGAAATGGCGGGCCAACAAATCCAGCAGCAGGGTGGAAGGGGTTATCAACAGGGCCCCCGTGAAACCACATATTTGGATTTCTCTGAAACCAGTCCACCACTATTTGTCAAGGCTGAGGACCCGTTGGAAGCAGATGAATGGATACGGGTTATTGAGCAAAAATTTGGTCTTCTGCGCTGTTCAGAGACACAGAAGCCTTTATTCGCAGCGCAACAACTGCGCGGCCCTGCCAGCACCTGGTGGGGAAATTTCGTGGCTATTCAACCTGCTAATCATCAAGTAACATGGGAAGAATTTAAAGTGGCCTTCCGTGAACATTATATCCCGGAGGGTGTTCTTCATATGAAGCAAGAAGAGTTCATGAAGCTAAAACAAGGAGGAGATATTGTCAATCAGTATCTCAATAAGTTCAATCACCTATCGCAATATACAATCGATCAGGTGAACACTGATTTAAAAAAGAAGAATTGCTTTATGAGAGGTCTAAATGATCGATTGCAGAGAAAAATGGCAGCCTGCATAGATCTTACGTATGGAAAGGCTGTCAGCACAGCCCTATCTGTTGAAGCAAAATATGCAGGTTCCGGGAAAAACAAGGGATTTGGAGGTGAGAAGTCTAATCAGGGCCAGGCAAAAGGGCAACGGTTTGTGATCCAGCCTTCTAGCCAAAATCGCTCTTTTTCTCGTCCACCCTCATTCCCTTTCAAGCAACCCATAATTATTCGTCCCAATAATGCCCCCACTACCCCAAGTCAGCCGGGTGCCCCGGGCACTCGATTCCCTGCTTTGCCCAGCTCTTCAACCGGGTGTTTCAATTGTGGCAAGTCTGGGCATTTTATCAAGGATTGCCCATATCCCAAGCAGAATCAATCAAATAATCAGCAAGGATCTGGGAAATCAGCTCAGCCCAAGGGAAACAATGTGGGGAAGAATACAAAGAAGACGGGGCGGATATACTATACTCAAGTGGCCACTACACCGGAAGGTGAACCGGTGATGATGGGTACGTTTCTTGTGGCCAGTCACCCTGCAATTATTCTTTTTGATTCTGGTGCTTCGCATACATTTATTAGCAAGAAATTTGTGGAGCAACATCACATTTCATGTCATGAATCAAAAGAAGGGTTTAAAATTCATTCACCTGGGGGACACATTTTTACTAGAGAAGTGGCCTATCAAGTGCCAGTAACAATGGCCGGTCGGAACTTTCCTGCTCACATGATTGTTCTGAAAGGCCAGGATATAGATGTAATTTTGGGTATGAATTGGTTAACCCAACATAAGGCAATTCTCAACACTGAGCTGAGAACCGTCAGGTTGAGCTATAATCAAGAAGAGATTCTTTTGTCCATCCCTGTAACCAATCCAGCCAAAGCTTCTGGTAGAATATATGAAGCCATTGTACCGGAGATCAAGGATATTCCGGTAGTATGTGAGCTTCCAGATGTATTTCCGAAAGATTTGCCTGGACTGCCACCTGAGAGAGATGTAGAATTTGTAATTGAGTTAAAGCCCGGTACGGCTCCCATTTCCCGAAGATCGTACCGCATGCCTCCTAATGAGTTGGCAGAATTGAAGATTCAATTACAAGATCTACTGAATAAAGGATTCATCCGGCCAAGCTCGTCTCCATGGGGTTGCCCTGCCATTTTTGTTAAGAAGAAGGATCAAACCTTACGAATGTGCGTGGATTATCGACCCCTGAATGAGGTCACTATCAAGAACAAGTACCCTCTTCCGCAGATCGACATCTTATTTGATCAACTAACTGGAGCGAGGGTATTCTCCAAGATCGATCTCAGGTCGGGCTATCACCAAATCCGTATTTGGCCCGAGGATATACCAAAGACCGCGTTTACTACGCGGTATGGTTTATTTGAATATTTGGTAATGTCCTTCGGACTAACAAATGCTCCTGCCCATTTCACTTATTTGATGAACTCGGTGTTCATGCCCGAGTTGGACAAGTTTGTGGTGGTCTTCATCGACGATATCTTGTTATATTCCAAAAATGAAGAGGAGCATGCTCAACATTTGCGGATTGTATTGACGCGCTTGAGGGAACATCAGTTGTATGCCAAGTTCAGCAAGTGCACGTTCTGGCTGGAGGAAATTCAATTTTTGGGGCATGTGTTATCTGCCAAGGGAATTGTGGTAGATCCTAGCAAAGTTAAGGATATTCTGGAGTGGAAACCCCCAACCACTGTTCACCAAGTCTGGAGTTTTCTTGGACTAGCTGGATATTATCGCAGATTCATACAAGATTTTTCTAAGCTTGTGAAGCCAATCACAAGTTTATTGAAGAATGATATTAAATTCAATTGGTCTTCTAAGTGTAATGAAGCTTTTGAATAATTGAAGACATTATTAACCACTGCTCCGGTATTGGCTCAACCGGACATCACCAAGCCTTTTGATGTATATTGTGATGCATCAGGCAGTGGACTCGGCTGTGTATTAATGCAAGAAGGCTGAGTAATTGCATATGCTTCAAGGCAGTTGTGCCGACATGAGGAGCATTACCCAACTCATGATCTGGAGCTAGCTGCTGTGGTTCATGCCCTGAAGATTTGGCGTCATTATCTGCTGGGAAATATCTGTCACATTTATACAGATCATAAAAGCTTGAAGTATATCTTCACCTAGTCAGAATTGAATATGAGGCAAAGGCGATGGCTTGAGCTTATTAAGGACTATGAACTGGAAATTCATTATCACCCAGGCAAGGCCAATGTTGTGGCAGATGCACTGAGCCATAAGGTTTCCTGCCACTGTCTTATGGTGAAGACCTCTGACAATACCGTATGTCAGGAGATGGAAAAGCTAAACCTGGGAATGGTCCAACAAGGAACCCTGAATCAGCTAAAGCTTGAGTCAATCATCTTGCAAAGGATAATTGATGCTCAAAGAGATAATGCTGGTATGAAGCACATACGGGAGAAGATAAGGGCTGGAACAGCCAAATGTTTCAAAGAAGACGATCAAGGTGTGATATGGTTCAATAACCGCATAGTAGTGCCAAAGAATGAAGAACTCCGCCAGCAAATCTTAGATGAAGCGCATCTTAGTCGCTATTCTATTCATCTGGGAAGCACTAAGATGTATCATGATCTAAAGCAGCACTACTGGTGGACGAAGATGAAAATTGAAATTGCACGCTATGTGGCTAAGTGTGACACTTGCAGATGTGTCAAAGCCATACACATGAAAACTGCTGGTCCATTACAATCTTTGCCGATCCCAACATGGAAATGGGAAGACATAAGTATGGACTTTATCGTGGGATTGCCCAGGACTGCAAGAGGGTATGATTCTATCTGGGTTATAATTGATCAGCTTACGAAGATTGCTCACTTTCTGCCGGTCAAGACAGATCACCCGGTTACTGTCTATGCCCAATTGTACATTGCTCGTATTCTTAGTCTGCATGGTGTTCCGAAGACCATAGTGTCGGATCGTGGACCTCAATTTGTAGCCAAGTTTTGGGAAGCACTTCACAAATCCTTGGGTACTAAGTTGCTCCATAGTTCGGCATATCATCCACAAACCAGTGGACAGACTGAGAGGATTAATCAAGTACTCGAAGATATGTTGCAAGCATGTGTTCTGGACTTCTCACCGAAATGGGATGAATGTTTGCCTTTAGCGGAGTTTTCATATAATAATAGCTATTAAGAAAGTATTAAGATGGCACCTTTTGAAGCTTTATATGGGCGACGATGTCGAACTCCGCTAAATTGGTCTGAACCTGGAGAAAGGTACTTCTTTAGGCCTGATATAGTGACGGAGGCCGAAGAAAAGGTTCAGAAAATTATTCATAATATGAAGAAAGCACAAGCCCGTTAGAAGGGTTATGCAGAGAAACGGCGAATGCCCTTGTATTTTCATGAAGGGGACTATGTCTACCTGAAAGTTTCACCAATGAAGGGAGTATCGCGTTTCGGGGTTAAAGGGAAACTTGCACCCAGGTACATTGGTCCATTCCCGGTACTGGAGCAATGTGGACCAGTGGCGTATCGACTGCAGCTCCCCGAAATTCTGTCTGCTATCCATAATGTGTTCCATGTGTCGCAATTGAAGAAGTGTCTTCGAGTTCCCGATCGAACCATTGAAGTGACAGATGTTGTCCTGGAACCAGATTTAACATACCCGGAACATCCTATTCGAGTTCTGGATCAAAAGGACAGGGTTACCCGGAGAAAAACTCTCAAGTTCTATAAGATACAGTGGAACCAACATTCTGAAGAAGAGGCTACATGGGAAACTCAAGACTTTTTAGATAAGAATTTCCCAGGCTTTCTAGCCTCATGTAATTTGTAGAGTGTGTATAGCTACTGTAATAAAGGAGTGAACCCCCACACCACCCCTGCCTGGTACCAGAAATAAGGGAATAAAAATGTGACACATTTCCTTTTCCACTACTCACCCTAGGACTTTTAATCTCGGGACGAGATTCTTTTATGGGGGGAAGGATGTAACACCCTTGGTGTTACTGTAACTAAAACTTGAGCATGGCATCATGAACATTGGCATTGCATATGTTTGACACACCTAGAGTGCATTTACTAGGTAAAAATTTCAAACAAGTTGTATTGTTTTGGTGTTTTGCAAATAAGACCCTGGAATAGGAAACTCAACCCTAAATAGGGATTAAAGGGGTAAGACATAACCCAAGTTGAGAAAACCTAAAGGCTTTAAGGGAATAGTCATAAAATGTTCCCAAGAATGAACTTGAATCATATTTATACCCCTGGGATACCAAAAACTCTAATTGGAACCCTGGAAAACCCTAAAACCAAACCCTAGGGACCTATGTGCAAAATTAGTCCACTCTTGGACTAAAGTGCAAAAACCAAGTTAAATAAGTGTCTTAAGTCATTTGGGTCACTCATATGTGAATTTGCAAAACTAAAACCCTGAGTTTGGACTTATTTGCAAAAGAGCCACATTTGAACTCTTTTGACTAAGTCTGAATTTTAGTGTAATGTGCTCATCTTTGTGACCTTGTAACTTCTAAACAAAAGGGTTTTTGCCCTAGGTCACCACATCAATATTGTAGCCCAATTGTAGGAGAACAACTTTGCTTAAGAGTGTGAGCATGGTTGTTAAGAAAATATTGGAGATAATCAGGCATGAAGTCAAGCTGTCAGGCTGATTCAGTCTGAATTTCAGATAGGCAGTGACCTGGATCTGAGTTGAGAGCCAATTCAACTAAGATCCAGTACAAGTTTGAGAATGATTCCTATAACAAATTTGTAGCTGGTATGTAGCATTACAACTTTGATGCAGAGCTTGTGTTGAGTTGTCATTCAAAATTGAGAGAAAACCAAGCTCCAAAATGGTCTGTCAGAGTGCGTGAACATCATCGCCATGGTACAGTGCTATCGGGGGGGATTCAGAGCACTCCACCGCCGTCGATCACCCCTCCACCGTGATTCGCGTCGCCGGCGTTAAGATTCGCGTGCGGGGTGGATTGATAACGTCGCGGGGTAAGGATCCTCGCCGGCGGTGAGCTAGAGGTCACTCCAGCGACTCACCGTGGCTCCCCCTCTGCTTTATGGCTGGAGATAGATAAACTCGCCGGTGAACGCCGCCTCCCGGCCGTGCGTCGCGTGGCTTTGTCTTTCCACCACATCGCCGTAGCTCCCTACTGCTGTCTAATCAACACCGGTGAGGCTGCCACAGCGGTGGACAAGAATTCACCGCGCCAGGTTCTTCTTCATCTCCGACAGCCAGCGTTGCTCGACCAAATTGGCCACCACCGCTTAAGTATCCTATAAATTGAAGCCTCAGCCCATTCCGCTAGGTAATCGTGCGTCCAGAGAACCCACTCGTAGCTCCGATCATTCCCCACAGCTCCCCAATTTCATATTCCCCCCAAATCAGTTGAAGAACACCGTGAAACCAAGTTCACCATGGCCAGCCGGTTCTGGTAAAGCTCTGCTCAATTCAAACCCTGTTTAAGTGCTCTCGTATGCCTGTGATGCCCATCGACCCACTCAATTGCGCAGAGTAGCCTCTGGTCGCCGGGAACACGGCAGTTTTGCTATAGTTTTCTCGGTCACCGTGGCCAATGCTAATTAGTTGGTCTTAGATGCAATTAGGTTGGGGGAAATGATTAAGGTAGCCCCAATTTCATGTCTGTTGCTCGGAGAACCTAGCCGTTGCCCCAATCGGCCGGTACAGATGCTCGCCGGAGCTCTGCCGTGCGCGACGCCGTCGGGGACTTGGCCGTGCGAACAAATAGAAGTCGAGGGGGCTTTGTGTAAACCGTCAGCGACACATAGGAATAGTAAAGGAACTTGTTTCCTGTTACCCAGAACCCCGAGGGCCCTTCTGCAAGATTACCACGCGGGCGCGGGCGAGCACGCGATCTGCGTAGGTTTGGGCCGCCTGGGGCTGAAATCAGCCCAATACTATTCACTCTTTCTCCTTTTCTTTTTCAGAATAACTTTAGAAATCCATGGAAAAAATGTAGAAAAATCCTAAAATTGTGAAACCGATTTTCCTAGGCTTCTTATTTTCCCTAGAATTTAATAAAAATAGTTTCATGATTTTTAGGTTAAATTAGGAATTTTAAGGTATTTAAAATAATTTAAGGTAGTGATTCTGGATTTTTAAAAGATAAATGGTAACCTCAAAAATGCTCAAACTTTTTATATGAGTTCCTCATATTATTTAGAAACCTTGGGTAGAGTTTGGCTTGATTTGGACCTTGTTTGACACCTAAACCCCAAAACCCCCCTGCCCTATGAACTCCTTTACTGACTCCGGAAACCCTAAGTTCTCGGAGTTCCGTGAAGGAAAGTTGTATTCAAGACTTAGATAATAAGTTTATATCATCTTTGCACTCTCATGAGCATTACATGGCATTCATTCTTATACATATGTATGGTTATGATTAGAACACGAGGAAGAAGTGGAAGCCACTGAAGAGCAAGTACCACCACCTTTGGAAACTCAGGCTGAGAATTGTTTCTACTTCGATATTTGTGGATCCGAGCCTGACTCACCCGTAAACAAAGGCAAGCCCCGGTGCATTTGCCACCTTCCTTGATGTTTTTAAAATCTTTCTCACTTGATTGGTGCATTAGGTGATAGGAGTTGATTGCTAAAACAATTCCTGCATTATCTTCCTTGAATTTGATTACCTTCCTTGATCACCCGTTTTACAAAAGATTTTTGATGCTTAGCTTTGCTTTAGAAAAACAAAATGTTTTGTTTTTACAAAATATGATGTGGCAAAAGTAGGTGGGATGTTTTCAAAAATAAAACTTGATGGTGGATCCATCATGGCCGTGATGGGTTCAACATCCGGAAAAGATGTACCTCTACCAGGTACCAACCTTTGGGGTTAAATGATTAAGCTGAGACCGGGCGGGTGACTTGCACGAGAAAGAGAGTCTCGGTGTAGTGTCTCCATGTGAGTCGATTAAGGACCTTGTCGATGTAGGCCTGCTGACCGAGGACCCTTTAACTGGTCACATGCCTCGTCATGGGTAAGCCTTGCCTCGGGCAGACTAAGGTCAGAATAAGATAACACGAAATGGGCGTGGAGCGGTGGCGAGAGTAGCGTGTACCCTCCGTGGCAAGAGGCTGGATAGTGGTGTATCTGTGCTCTCGGTTTGCGTGAACCTGATCTGGTCTTAAGAAACCCGGTGGCGGGTTGACATATGCAAGGGTTAAGTGCTACATATGTCGTGTGATCGGAGATCCTCAGCTGAGTATAATCGATTCGGATCGCCGTACCTCCGCGGTTATGGAGACTTGGCCACTGACTTACACGTAGCACTCCACTAAAGATAAAGGGATTAACGAGAAATTGGCTAGTTCAGGACAAGTGTTTGAACTAGGATAGAAAGAACTCTAGAAGTAGGTAAGTTTACTTAACTTGACAATAAAACTGGATTTTAAGGATCCATGTTAGTAAGCTAGTCTGCAAACAGAGTCTTTGATTATTGAAAGGCCTTACCTTGACTCCCATATAACCAGCATACCCTTGAGAGTCTTTTCTTTAGTCGGGTAAGACTTGCTGAGTAATCCCATACTCAGGGTTTATTCCCCCGTTGTTTTTAGGTGAGGAGACAACAAACCTTTGTTGTTTTTGTACCAAGGTGGTGAAAAATGAAGACAATCAAGAATGAAGCTGCTGGAGGACCGAGTCCTCCTTAAAAACTTTTATGTAACAAACTTAATGGGAGGAGTTTTTGCCTCCCAGGTATTGTAATAATACTTTTCAGCACTCGCTTTACACACTGGTCTGTAATAAATGACTTACTCTTACTTTTTAAATAAATGTAAGTTTATGTAATCACTTCCGCATTTCCGCATCTCCGATGAACATATTGTCTGTCAGACGGGTGAAACGTTCCTGGAAACGTAAGGAAAAAGATACCGAACTTGTCAAGTGATTCAGGAACATCTACAGGGTTGTCTGATGTCTGTTGGACAAGGACAACTGTAGGTGGGCCTAATGACTTGGGAGGTTCCGTCACAGCTGGTATCGGAGCGTAGCCCTTCTTGGCAGATATTATGTAGCATCTTCAAAAAGATTTTCTTAGACTTATCTACAAAAATTTCTTCTCTTCTTACCTAAACATCTCTGAAGAGTTTATTTCCAAGACCAGATAGGAAGAGTGCAGTATGTAGAAGGTTGAATCAACTAAGGTTGATTATGTAATTATTCATGCATCATGCTAAGAATTGTACTAATAAATTTTCCCCCTTAGAAAATGCCGCCGCGTACAAGGAAAACTGCGCGAAAGCATACTGGGCCTATCGGTGTACCTCGACACCAACTTGCCCCACGGGAGGAAGATAGCAGTAGCGGAAGCAATGATCCGATTGGAGAGCTTGAAGCTCGAGTGAATCAGCTTCAAACGGAATTGCAACGCAGGACCAATTTATGGGTCGCGGATGGAGACCGAATAAATGAATTAAGAAGTTACATCCGCCGCCTGCAAGATCAACTTGCTGATCGGGATTTGGCGCTTGATTGGGTGGTACAATCTCGTTCAGTAGCCTGGGCTAAGGAAGCGAAGGCTCGAGCCCGAGTCGAAGAACTTAGCACTGCTATTGACAACTTGCAGGCATATTGCAATACTTTACATGAGGAAGTTCATGTACTGTATTCGCAATTACACCCAAATGTCCCTGCGGATCCTGTTAGGTCAAAAGCTGGACCCTCGCATGATGCGGGAGAAGCGCTTGGTGGTGAGTTAGACCTTTTTAGGCCCCCTCCTTCTATGAGGCTGGTCGATGAATGGTCTCCCACACCTGACGATGAAGCTACCAAGAGCAACCAGAAGCAGGAGTAGTAGTATAGTTGTAGAAATAGAAGTAGTATGCTGTATAATAGGTTGAACTATTGTATAATGGGTAATGTATCCTGTTGTATAACATCGAGTCTGTATCATTACTCTTGATGGTAATGTAAAATGGAAGGTTTCTCTGGCATATTATATTTATTTTAAATGTTCTTTGCCTCAGATGCCTACCAGGACTCGAGGACAGGATGCAGCAGGAACTTCTGGGGGGAGGGAGGTTACCCCAAATCCACCTCCGGTTCCTCCCACATTGGCCGAGGCGATTGCCGCCTTGGTGAACGCAACTGCAGACAATACCCGCTTTCTGAGGGAAATGGCGGGCCAACAAATCCAGCAGCAGGGTGGAAGGGGTTATCAACAGGGCCCCCGTGAAACCACATATTTGGATTTCTCTGAAACCAGTCCACCACTATTTGTCAAGGCTGAGGACCCGTTGGAAGCAGATGAATGGATACGGGTTATTGAGCAAAAATTTGGTCTTCTGCGCTATTCAGAGACACAGAAGCCTTTATTCGCAGCGCAACAACTGCGCGGCCCTGCCAGCACCTGGTGGGGAAATTTCGTGGCTATTCAACCTGCTAATCATCAAGTAACATGGGAAGAATTTAAAGTGGCCTTCCGTGAACATTATATCCCGGAGGGTGTTCTTCATATGAAGCAAGAAGAGTTCATGAAGCTAAAACAAGGAGGAGATATTGTCAATCAGTATCTCAATAAGTTCAATCACCTGTCGCAATATGCAATCGATCAGGTGAACACTGATTTAAAAAAGAAGAATTGCTTTATGAGAGGTCTAAATGATCGATTGCAGAGAAAAATGGCAGCCTGCATAGATCTTACGTATGGAAAGGCTGTCAGCACAGCCCTATCTGTTGAAGCAAAATATGCAGGTTCCGGGAAAAACAAGGGATTTGGAGGTGAGAAGTCTAATCAGGGCCAGGCAAAAGGGCAACGGTTTGTGATCCGGCCTTCTAGCCAAAATCGCTCTTTTTCTCGTCCACCCTCATTCCCTTTCAAGCAACCCATAATTATTCGTCCCAATAATGCCCCCACTACCCCAAGTCAGCCGGGTGCCCCGGGCACTCGATTCCCTGCTTTGCCCAGCTCTTCAACCGGGTGTTTCAATTGTGGCAAGTCTGGGCATTTTATCAAGGATTGCCCATATCCCAAGCAGAATCAATCAAATAATCAGCAAGGATCTGGGAAATCAGCTCAGCCCAAGGGAAACAATGTGGGGAAGAATACAAAGAAGACGGGGCGGATATACTATACTCAAGTGGCCACTACACCGGAAGGTGAACCGGTGATGATGGGTACGTTTCTTGTGGCCAGTCACCCTGCAATTATTCTTTTTGATTCTGGTGCTTCGCATACATTTATTAGCAAGAAATTTGTGGAGCAACATCACATTTCATGTCATGAATCAAAAGAAGGGTTTAAAATTCATTCACCTGGGGGACACATTTTTACTAGAGAAGTGGCCTATCAAGTGCCAGTAACAATGGCCGGTCGGAACTTTCCTGCTCACATGATTGTTCTGAAAGGCCAGGATATAGATGTAATTTTGGGTATGAATTGGTTAACCCAACATAAGGCAATTCTCAACACTGAGCTGAGAACCGTCAGGTTGAGCTATAATCAAGAAGAGATTCTTTTGTCCATCCCTGTAACCAATCCAGCCAAAGCTTCTGGTAGAATATATGAAGCCATTGTACCGGAGATCAAGGATATTCCGGTAGTATGTGAGTTTCCAGATGTATTTCCGAAAGATTTGCCTGGACTGCCACCTGAGAGAGATGTAGAATCTGTAATTGAGTTAAAGCCCGGTACGGCTCCCATTTCCCGAAGATCGTACCGCATGCCTCCTAATGAGTTGGCAGAATTGAAGATTCAATTACAAGATCTACTGAATAAAGGATTCATTAGGCCAAGCTCGTCTCCATGGGGTTGCCCTGCCATTTTTGTTAAGAAGAAGGATCAAACCTTACGAATGTGCGTGGATTATCGACCCCTGAATGAGGTCACTATCAAGAACAAGTACCCTCTTCCGCGGATCGACATCTTATTTGATCAACTAACTGGAGCGAGGGTATTCTCCAAGATCGATCTCAGGTCGGGCTATCACCAAATCCGTATTTGGCCCGAGGATATACCAAAGACCGCGTTTACTACGCGGTATGGTTTATTTGAATATTTGGTAATGTCCTTCGGACTAACAAATGCTCCTGCCCATTTCACTTATTTGATGAACTCGGTGTTCATGCCCGAGTTGGACAAGTTTGTGGTGGTCTTCATCGACGATATCTTGTTATATTCCAAAAATGAAGAGGAGCATGCTCAACATTTGCGGATTGTATTGACGCGCTTGAGGGAACATCAGTTGTATGCCAAGTTCAGCAAGTGCACGTTCTAGCTGGAGGAAATTCAATTTTTGGGGCATGTGTTATCCGCCAAGGGAATTGTGGTAGATCCTAGCAAAGTTAAGGATATTCTGGAGTGGAAACCCCCAACCACTGTTCACCAAGTCTGGAGTTTTCTTGGACTAGCTGGATATTATCGCAGATTCATACAAGATTTTTCTAAGCTTGTGAAGCCAATCACAAGTTTATTGAAGAATGATATTAAATTCAATTGGTCTTCTAAGTGTAATGAAGCTTTTGAATAATTGAAGACATTATTAACCACTGCTCCGGTATTGGCTCAACCGGACATCACCAAGCCTTTTGATGTATATTGTGATGCATCAGGCAGTGGACTCGGCTGTGTATTAATGCAAGAAGGCTGAGTAATTGCATATGCTTCAAGGCAGTTGTGCCGACATGAGGAGCATTACCCAACTCATGATCTGGAGCTAGCTGCTGTGGTTCATGCCCTGAAGATTTGGCGTCATTATCTGCTAGGAAATATCTGTCACATTTATACAGATCATAAAAGCTTGAAGTATATCTTCACCTAGTCAGAATTGAATATGAGGCAAAGGCGATGGCTTGAGCTTATTAAGGACTATGAACTGGAAATTCATTATCACCCAGGCAAGGCCAATGTTGTGGCAGATGCACTGAGCCATAAGGTTTCCTGCCACTGTCTTATGGTGAAGACCTCTGACAATACCGTATGTCAGGAGATGGAAAAGCTAAACCTGGGAATGGTCCAACAAGGAACCCTGAATCAGCTAAAGCTTGAGTCAATCATCTTGCAAAGGATAATTGATGCTCAAAGAGATAATGCTGGTATGAAGCACATACGGGAGAAGATAAGGGCTGGAACAGCCAAATGTTTCAAAGAAGACGATCAAGGTGTGATATGGTTCAATAACCGCATAGTAGTGCCAAAGAATGAAGAACTCCGCCAGCAAATCTTAGATGAAGCGCATCTTAGTCGCTATTCTATTCATCTGGGAAGCACTAAGATGTATCATGATCTAAAGCAGCACTACTGGTGGACGAAGATGAAAATTGAAATTGCACGCTATGTGGCTAAGTGTGACACTTGCAGATGTGTCAAAGCCATACACATGAAAACTGCTGGTCCATTACAATCTTTGCCGATCCCAACATGGAAATGGGAAGACATAAGTATGGACTTTATCGTGGGATTGCCCAGGACTGCAAGAGGGTATGATTCTATCTGGGTTATAATTGATCAGCTTACGAAGATTGCTCACTTTCTGCCGGTCAAGACAGATCACCCGGTTACTGTCTATGCCCAATTGTACATTGCTCGTATTCTTAGTCTGCATGGTGTTCCGAAGACCATAGTGTCGGATCGTGGACCTCAATTTGTAGCCAAGTTTTGGGAAGCACTTCACAAATCCTTGGGTACTAAGTTGCTCCATAGTTCGGCATATCATCCACAAACCAGTGGACAGACTGAGAGGATTAATCAAGTACTCGAAGATATGTTGCAAGCATGTGTTCTGGACTTCTCACCGAAATGGGATGAATGTTTGCCTTTAGCGGAGTTTTCATATAATAATAGCTATTAAGAAAGTATTAAGATGGCACCTTTTGAAGCTTTATATGGGCGACGATGTCGAACTCCGCTAAATTGGTCTGAACCTGGAGAAAGGTACTTCTTTAGGCCTGATATAGTGACGGAGGCCGAAGAAAAGGTTCAGAAAATTATTCATAATATGAAGAAAGCACAAGCCCGTTAGAAGGGTTATGCAGAGAAACGGCGAATGCCCTTGTATTTTCATGAAGGGGACTATGTCTACCTGAAAGTTTCACCAATGAAGGGAGTATCGCGTTTCGGGGTTAAAGGGAAACTTGCACCCAGGTACATTGGTCCATTCCCGGTACTGGAGCAATGTGGACCAGTGGCGTATCGACTGCAGCTCCCCGAAATTCTGTCTGCTATCCATAATGTGTTCCATGTGTCGCAATTGAAGAAGTGTCTTCGGGTTCCCGATCGAACCATTGAAGTGACAGATGTTGTCCTGGAACCAGATTTAACATACCCGGAACATCCTATTCGAGTTCTGGATCAAAAGGACAGGGTTACCCGGAGAAAAACTCTCAAGTTCTATAAGATACAGTGGAACCAACATTCTGAAGAAGAGGCTACATGGGAAACTCAAGACTTTTTAGATAAGAATTTCCCAGGCTTTCTAGCCTCATGTAATTTGTAGAGTGTGTATAGCTACTGTAATAAAGGAGTGAACCCCCACACCACCCCTGCCTGGTACCAGAAATAAGGGAATAAAAATGTGACACATTTCCTTTTCCACTACTCACCCTAGGACTTTTAATCTCGGGACGAGATTCTTTTATGGGGGGAAGGATGTAACACCCTTGGTGTTACTGTAACTAAAACTTGAGCATGGCATCATGAACATTGGCATTGCATATGTTTGACACACCTAGAGTGCATTTACTAGGTAAAAATTTCAAACAAGTTGTATTGTTTTGGTGTTTTGCAAATAAGACCCTGGAATAGGAAACTCAACCCTAAATAGGGATTAAAGGGGTAAGACATAACCCAAGTTGAGAAAACCTAAAGGCTTTAAGGGAATAGTCATAAAATGTTCCCAAGAATGAACTTGAATCATATTTATACCCCTGGGATACCAAAAACTCTAATTGGAACCCTGGAAAACCCTAAAACCAAACCCTAGGGACCTATGTGCAAAATTAGTCCACTCTTGGACTAAAGTGCAAAAACCAAGTTAAATAAGTGTCTTAAGTCATTTGGGTCACTCATATGTGAATTTGCAAAACTAAAACCCTGAGTTTGGACTTATTTGCAAAAGAGTCACATTTGAACTCTTTTGACTAAGTCTGAATTTTAGTGTAATGTGCTCATCTTTGTGACCTTGTAACTTCTAAACAAAAGGGTTTTTGCCCTAGGTCACCACATCAATATTGTAGCCCAATTGTAGGAGAACAACTTTGCTTAAGAGTGTGAGCATGGTTGTTAAGAAAATATTGGAGATAATCAGGCATGAAGTCAAGCTGTCAGGCTGATTCAGTCTGAATTTCAGATAGGCAGTGACCTGGATCTGAGTTGAGAGCCAATTCAACTAAGATCCAGTACAAGTTTGAGAATGATTCCTATAACAAATTTGTAGCTGGTATGTAGCATTACAACTTTGATGCAGAGCTTGTGTTGAGTTGTCATTCAAAATTGAGAGAAAACCAAGCTCCAAAATGGTCTGTCAGAGTGCGTGAACATCATCGCCATGGTACAGTGCTATCGGGGGGGATTCAGAGCACTCCACCACCGTCGATCACCCCTCCGCCGTGATTCGCGTCGCCGGCGTTAAGATTCGTGTGCGGGGTGGATTGATAACGTCGCGGGGTAAGGATCCTCGCCGGCGGTGAGCTGGAGGTCACTCCAGCGACTCACCGTGGCTCCCCCTCTGCTTTATGGCTGGAGATAGATAAACTCGCCGGTGAACGCCGCCTCCCGGCCGTGCGTCGCGTGGCTTTGTCTTTCCACCACATCGCCGTAGCTCCCTACTGCTGTCTAATCAACGCCGGTGAGGCTGCCACAGCGGTGGACACGAATTCACCGCGCCAGGTTCTTCTTCATCTCCGACAGCCAGCGTTGCTCGACCAAATTGGCCACCACCGCTTAAGTATCCTATAAATTGAAGCCTCAGCCCATTCCGCTAGGTAATCGTGCGTCCAGAGAACCCACTCGTAGCTCCGATCATTCCCCACAGCTCCCCAATTTCATATTCCCCCCAAATCAGTTGAAGA
Organism: Zea luxurians; assembly: GCA_029449295.1. Lineage (NCBI taxonomy): Eukaryota > Viridiplantae > Streptophyta > Magnoliopsida > Poales > Poaceae > Zea > Zea luxurians. The sequence goes on along the minus strand of JAOPSE010000122.1, from coordinate 6,462,119 downwards.
ACACCGTGAAACCAAGTTCACCGTGGCCAGCCGGTTCTGGTAAAGCTCTGCTCAATTCAAACCCTGTTTAAGTGCTCTCGTATGCCTGTGATGCCCATCGACCCACTCAATTGCGCAGAGTAGCCTCTGGTCGCCGGGAACACGGCAGTTTTGCTATAGTTTTCTCGGTCACCGTGGCCAATGCTAATTAGTTGGTCTTAGATGCAATTAGGTTGGGGGAAATGATTAAGGTAGCCCCAATTTCATGTCTGTTGCTCGGAGAACCTAGCCGTTGCCCCAATCGGCCGGTACAGATGCTCGCCGGAGCTCTGCCGTGCGCGACGCCGTCGGGGACTTGGCCGTGCGAAGAAATAGAAGTCGAGGGGGCTTTGTGTAAACCGTCAGCGACACATAGGAATAGTAAAGGAACTTGTTTCCTGTTACCCAGAACCCCGAGGGCCCTTCTGCAAGATTACCACGCGGGCGCGGGCGAGCACGCGATCTGCGTAGGTTTGGGCCGCCTGGGGCTGAAATCAGCCCAATACTATTCACTCTTTCTCCTTTTCTTTTTCAGAATAACTTTAGAAATCCATGGAAAAAATGTAGAAAAATCCTAAAATTGTGAAACCGATTTTCCTAGGCTTCTTATTTTCCCTAGAATTTAATAAAAATAGTTTCATGATTTTTAGGTTAAATTAGGAATTTTAAGGTATTTAAAATAATTTAAGGTAGTGATTCTGGATTTTTAAAAGATAAATGGTAACCTCAAAAATGCTCAAACTTTTTATATGAGTTCCTCATATTATTTAGAAACCTTGGGTAGAGTTTGGCTTGATTTGGACCTTGTTTGACACCTAAACCCCAAAACCCCCCTGCCCTATGAACTCCTTTACTAACTCCGGAAACCCTAAGTTCTTGGAGTTCCGTGAAGGAAAGTTGTATTCAAGACTTAGATAATAAGTTTATATCATCTTTGCACTCTCATGAGCATTACATGGCATTCATTCTTATACATATGTATGGTTATGATTAGAACACGAGGAAGAAGTGGAAGCCACTGAAGAGCAAGTACCACCACCTTTGGAAACTCAGGCTGAGAATTGTTTCTACTTCGATATTTGTGGATCCGAGCCTGACTCACCCGTAAACAAAGGCAAGCCCCGGTGCATTTGCCACCTTCCTTGATGTTTTTAAAATCTTTCTCACTTGATTGGTGCATTAGGTGATAGGAGTTGATTGCTAAAACAATTCCTGCATTATCTTCCTTGAATTTGATTACCTTCCTTGATCACTCGTTTTACAAAAGATTTTTGATGCTTAGCTTTGCTTTAGAAAAACAAAATGTTTTGTTTTTACAAAATATGATGTGGCAAAAGTAGGTGGGATGTTTTCAAAAATAAAACTTGATGGTGGATCCATCATGGCCGTGATGGGTTCAACATCCGGAAAAGATGTACCTCTACCAGGTACCAACCTTTGGGGTTAAATGATTAAGCTGAGACCGGGCAGGTGACTTGCACGAGAAAGAGAGTCTCGGTGTAGTGTCTCCATGTGAGTCGATTAAGGACCTTGTCGATGTAGGCCTGCTGACCGAGGACCCTTTAACTGGTCACATGCCTCGTCATGGGTAAGCCTTGCCTCGGGCAGACTAAGGCCAGAATAAGATAACACGAAATGGGCGTGGAGCAGTGGCGAGAGTAGCGTGTACCCTCCGTGGCAAGAGGCTGGACGGTGGTGTATCTGTGCTCTCGGTTTGCGTGAACCTGATCTGGTCTTAAGAAACCCGGTGGCGGGTCGACATATGCAAGGGTTAAGTGCTACATATGTCGTGTGATCGGAGATCCTCAGCTGAGTATAATCGATTCGGATCGTCGTACCTCCACGGTTATGGAGACTTGGCCACTGACTTACACGTAGCACTCCACAAAAGATAAAGGGATTAACGAGAAATTGGCTAGTTCAGGACAAGTGTTTGAACTAGGATAGAAAGAACTCTAGATGTAGGTAAGTTTACTTAACTTGACAATAAAACTGGATTTTAAGGATCCACGTTAGTAAGCTATTCTGCAAACAGAGTCTTTGATTATTGAAAGGCCTTACCTTGACTCCCATATAACCAGCATACCCTTGAGAGTCTTTTCTTTAGTCGGGTAAGACTTGCTGAGTAATCCCATACTCAGGGTTTATTCCCCCGTTGTTTTTAGGTGAGGAGACAACAAACCTTTGTTGTTTTTGTACCAAGGTGGTGAAAAATGAAGACAATCAAGAATGAAGCTGTTGGAGGACCGAGTCCTCCTTAAAAACTTTTATGTAACAGACTTAATGGGAGGAGTTTTTGCCTCCCAGGTATTGTAATAATACTTTTCAGCACTCGCTTTACACACTGGTCTGTAATAAATGACTTACTCTTACTTTTTAAATAAATGTAAGTTTATGTAATCACTTCCGCATTTTCGCATCTCTGATGAACATATTGTCTGTCAGACGGGTGAAACGTTCCTGGAAAGGTAAGGAAAAAGATACCGAACTTGTCAAGTGATTTAGGAACATCTACAGGGTTGTCTGATGTCTGTTGGACAAGGACAACTGTAGGTGGGCCTAATGACTTGGGAGGTTCCGTCACAGCGGCGAATCCAGGGAGAGCTCAAGAATCTCCTGGAGGATGCCACGGTCCGACGGGCCAAGAGCTCTGCCTTACGAAGGCAGGGATACCCCTCGGAGCACCGCGCCGTGACTTCCCGATTCGTGCGGGAAGCCTCGGTCCACACCGGGCGCACGCGCAACACAGCGCCTGCAGCCCCGGGATGCCTCGGCAACGAGCACCACCACCGCAACCATCGAGCCCGCCTCGACGAGAGGGTGCGCCGAGGCTACCACCCCAGGCATGGGGGACGCTACGATAGCGGGGAGGATCGGAGCCCCTCGCCCGAACCGCCCGGCCCTGTCACACCCGGCTTTAAGGAACAAAGCCAGGTGCATCTCATACATGCGCCAAGAAGACAACATATATAATAACAGAGTGTATAGAGATAAATGTCATAAAACATCAGAGTATTTATTACATAGCGGAAGACTTATTACAAAATAAAGTAATGAAGATAAAACGAACTAAGGATCGTCGGCGCCAATGTCGACTGGGAAACGCCACCTAGATCAGATCATACTCCTCGCCTTGTGGCTCCTCCTGAACCACCTGCTCTTCTCCTGTGGGGGGGGGGTGTGAGACAGCAAGAGTGAGCTCACATACGTTCATAGCTCAACAAGTCGTGGGGAATAATGTGGCATGAACTCACCAAAGGTGGGAGTTCATGTAGTGTAAGGCTGATCAATGAAATAAAGGCTGAAGCTGAGCATTGCTTTTATAAGTTGGTCAAAATTTTATTAGCAGTTACTAAGTGTGAGTGAATACCAAACCATAGTAATAATAAGTAAAAGTAATAATAAAATAATCCCAAATGCAATGATATGACAAATTAAGTTTAAGTTCCATAAATTAATCATGTGAGTGTCCGAGCCGCTCATGACTGTGAGCACGGCTAGTATACCAGTTTTACACTCTGCAGAGGTTGCGCATCTTTACCCACAAGTCGTGTTACCCATTTACCACGGAGTTGATCAGACTCCATACACCTCTACCTAGGAAGCGAGGCAGGGTACCGCTACGAGGCCTTTACAAAGTTCCACTAGCTTCAGACTACCCGCTACAGTTTATAGGAAGCTCCAGTGCAGGGTTCTTGTCTGACCGCCATCGCAGCGAAATCAACCCAAGGACCTCCCTACACTGACCACTCCCCTACTGCCCTTGCCTTTTTCGGGTAAGGTAGCCCTCCACTAGCTTTCCTAGTTAATCAGCCAAGGGCGTCCCATTAAACCCTTGTGGTAGCACTGTTTTCCCGGGTGGTTCTCCATGTTCCAATTAACATAATGATCTTATCATGAACATAAAATAATGAACAGATAATAACAAGTATAAAAGTGAGTGATGAATATCTCTATACCCAAAGCCACATAAAGCAATAGCATGTACTACCCAAAAGTTTAGTAGTAAAACTAGTGGTGAAACAAGGTATAAAGATAGTCAAAATCTAGGGCAGCCTATTGGGTCCCATCAAAATTAACCTATGCAGATCATTATGATTAATAAGAACATGAATGGGTAAAAGAAGTGATCAAGGGCACAACTTGCCTTCCACGAGCTCCTGCTCAGCAGTCTCTACTTGTTGAACCCCAGATTCCACAGTGGCTTGCTCGTCTACTCGCAGCAATACAATACATACATAGCATAGCATAAATTAACATCACATCAAACATGCAAATAGAATATACAGTAATAATCTAGACATTAAAATAAGATCACAGGAATTGGAATCATTAAATTTGGAGTTATATATTTTAAGTTATGGATTTTCTAAGGTTTTATGCATTTAATACAAGATTAAGTGAAAGAATAATTTTAATGTGTTTGTCATGTCAGAACAGAGGCACTAATGGGTAGACAATATTATTACAAAAATTTAGGAACTGGAATCATTAAATTTGGTGTTCATATGCATTTTCTACAATTTAAACAAGTTTCAGCAATTATTTTTGTACTAAAAATACATTTCTGGTTTATTTTTCTCTGGTTTTATACTTCCCTGGAGTGGGCGTCAATTTCAGGAAAATCCAGGGGCTTCTACATAAAGCTACCTATGACACAGAGCACCAGCCACAGGACTGCGGGTTAATTTCCTTAAAGGCCAAGGGTTCTTTAGATAATATGCCACGCGAAGGGGTATCCCCGCGTACTGGCCGTCCGATCTAATATCTATGGCGTGGATTAGATCTGCTTACTTATGAACCCACCCACATTATTGGTCGTTGGATCATGGATCGACGGCGCAGATTTTAAATACCCCTCACCTCCCTAGATGCATCCGATCGAGATCCAACGGCACTGATGCGATCCAGCCGAATCCGGTATTCCAGACGTAATCTCAGCCATTCGTTTGCTCATCTATGGCATATGACGTTCTTCCTCACTCTCTCCTCGCCGGTCAAACCGAGACGGCGGCGTTATCTGTCCTGCGGCGAATCCCCCATCGCCGGAATCCAGGCCCGATGATTTAGCGCACAACTCATGATTCTATCGGGTCCTACACTATCGCAGGGAACAGGCGAACTCGGAATAGGGTTTACTCACCGGAGTTGGGGACCAGACGAAGCCACCCGCGGCGCACGGTGGGTTTCAGTCGAGGTGAAGGCTCCGGCGAGGAATTCGACCAATCCTCCCGGCTCACCCAACCCCAATCAGCTACGGTTACGCTCCCCGCGATTAGACGCGTCGCCCAGACTCCCTGTCCACCCCGGAACGTCGGTGAAGTAGCGAGCCCACGACGGCGGCGCCTGCTTCCTTCCGATCCCCTCTCTGTCACTGCCTTGGTCTATAGCGATGGGCCTTCCAGCACTAGGCGCCTCGGTCGCATGCGGGGAGGGAAAGGCGGCCACGTTCTTAAACAATCCCCAGGAAGGCTAAAATCTTGCGGTGCGCGCGATTCCATCGCGACGGACGCGGTATCGTTGGCGTTCTGTTACAGCGAAGAAGGGAGGAGGTCGTTGAAGCTGACAAAGTGGGGTCAGTGCGCAAGCGGGACAAACACTCACGGCGGCTGACAAGGTGGCCCCAGACGTCGGCATGCGGACTCGTTATCTGAGACGGGCGCGCGGTGACCGACACCGAGGGCCCGCCTGTCGGCGCGTGGATTTCTTCTGCTGGCGCGCATAGACTTAAATGGGCCACGCGGTGAGATAATTCTGGTGGGCCAAAATGGGTGCTGAGGCCCAGTTAGGGGTTTCAATCTTTTTCCATTTTATTTTCTATTTTCTTTTCTTCATTTCCAAGTTAAATTTGAATTCAAACTTAAATTCAAACTTCTATGGCTCATCACTTCAACTTATTTTTGTGAAATTAGGGATATTAATTCTGAATATATTTATTTATATATATATTATTTATATTTTTGTTTTATATCCCTTCTCTTTTTCTTATTTCCAAACTCTAATTTCCATTTAGGGTTTGACCCAACCTTTAGAATTATTATCTCATTGTTATTATCCTTATTATTTTATTTAATGTGCAAACATATAAAACTCCAACATGATGCATATTCTTTTTATCATTTGTTTTAATTCATCTCCAACTTTCATGTATGCTCTTTTTATGATGCAAATATGGCACATAAGATAAGGAATTCACTATATAATCCTTTTATACAATTTTGAGTATTACACATCCTACCCCCCTTAAAAATAATCTCGTCCTCGAGATTTAAGAAGATCTAGGGAAAAGATGGGGGAAGTCTATGTGAAGCTCTTCTTCTATTTCCCAAGTAGCTTCATCTTCTCCATGGTGACTCCATTGTACTTTGCACATCTTTATCACCTTATTTCTGGTAACTCGAGTCAAAGTGTCCAGAATCTTGATAGGGCACTCAGCATAGGTCAGGTCATCTTGAACACTAAGGTCCTCCATTGGTAACTGCTCCTCAGGTACCCTGAGGCACTTCTTTAGCTGAGACACATGGAATACATCATGTACATCTGACAGGTGATCGGGTAGCTCTAGTTGATATGCAACTTCTCCCACTCGCTTTAAGATCAAGAAAGGTCCAATGAAGCGAGGGGACAACTTTCCTTTAACTTTAAATCTCCTCATACCCCGGAGTGGTGACACCTTCAAATAGACATGATCACCCTCCTTAAACTCCAGTAGTCTTCTCCTATTATCAGCATAGCTCTTCTGCCTTGATTGTGCGATTCTCAAATTTTCTCTTATCATTCGAACTTGTTCTTCTGCCTCTTGTATAAGTTCAGGCCCAAAGAACTGTCTTTCTCCAGTCTGATCCCAATACAGTGGAGTCCTGCATTTTCTACCATACAGAGCTTCAAATGGTGACATCTTCAAACTGGCCTGATAGCTATTATTATAAGAAAACTCAGCATATGGTAAACTCTTCTCCCAACTGCCATCATGTTTAAGAGCACAAGCTCTTAACATATCCTCCAGTACTTGATTTGTCCTCTCTGTCTGTCCATCAGTCTGGGGATGGTAGGCTAAACTAAAATTCAACTTTGTGTCCAAACTCTCATGCAACTTCTTCCAAAACCGAGAAGTAAACTGTGATCCTCGATCAGACACAATCTTCTTAGGCACACCATGTAGACAAACTATCCGAGTCATATACAATTCTGCTAGCTTGGCTCCCGTGTAATTAGTCCTCACAGGTATGAAATGAGCCACTTTTGTCAATCTGTCCACAATTACCCAAATAGAGTCATACCCAGCAGGGGTGCGGGGTAGTCCAACAATGAAATCCATACCAATTTCTTCCCATTTCCACTCGGGTATCTTCAATGGGTGCAATAGTCCAGCGGGTCTTTGATGTTCAGCCTTAACTCTTTGACACACATCACACTTAGCCACATGAGCAGCAACATCTCTTTTCAGTCCATACCACCAATACTTTTGCTTCAAATCTTGATACATCTTAGTGCTTCCAGGGTGGATGGAGTAATCAGAATCATGAGCTTCTTTCAATATAGCCTCACGGAGGCTATCGATCTCTGGAACACATATCCGATCTTTGAACCATATAGTACCTTGCTCATCCTCCGTGAATTCCGGAACTTGACCTTCCGTAATCAGATCCTTAATCTCTTGAATCTTAGCATCACCAACCTGACCTTTACGAATCTCTTGCTCCAAGGTAGGTTCCAACTCAATGGTAACTCCTTCAGTGTGAGTAACAATTCCCAGGTTGAGCTTCTCAAAATCTTTTGCTAATTCGTCGGGTAGCTGGACAACAAAAGCGGAGTGGACATGTTCTTTCCGACTCAAGGCATCTGCAACCAAATTTGCCTTGCCTGGGTGATAGTGAATCTCCAAATCATAATCCTTGATGAGCTCCAACCAACGGCATTGCCTAAGGTTGAGATCCTTCTGAGTGAATATATACTTCAAACTCTTATGATCCGTGTATACTTGGCACTTAGTTCCCATAATGTAGTGTCTCCAAATCTTAAGTGCATGCACAACGGCAGCTAGTTCCAAGTCATGAGTGGGGTAGTTCAGTTCATGCTTCCGCAACTGACGAGATGCATAGGCAATCACATGTCCTTCTTGCATAAGCACACATCCAAGTCCTTGGCCACATGCATCACAGTAAATGTCAAATCCCTTCTGCAGATCTGGCATAATCAATACTGGAGGTGACATCAATCTCTCCTTCAACTGATCAAAGCTTTCTTGGCACTTCTCATCCCACTTAAATTCTCTTCCTTTTTCCAAAAGCGATGTCATAGGCTTAGCAATTTTAGAGAACCCTTCAATAAATCTCCGATAATATCCTGCGAGTCCCAAGAAACTCCGAATCTCAGTAACTGTAGTGGGCACTCTCCACTCCATTATCTCCTTCACTTTAGCAGGATCCACTGCTATTCCTCCATTAGAAATAATATGACCAAGGAATGGCACCTTGTCAATCCAAAACTCGCACTTGCTAAACTTAGCGTAGAGTTGATTATCTCGTAACTTCTGTAGCACCAACCTTAGATGTTGTTCATGATCACTTTCACTTCTAGAATAAATAAGAATATCATCGATGAACACCACGACGAATCTGTCGAAATACTCCATAAACACCTTATTCATCAAATTCATAAAATAAGCTGGTGCATTGGTCAATCCAAATGACATAACAGTAAACTCATATAATCCATATCGAGTCGAGAAAGCCGTCTTGGGAATATCCGATGGTCTAATCCTCATCTGATGGTAACCGGATCGGAGATCAATCTTCGAGAATACTCTAGCCCCTCTCATCTGATCAAATAAATCCTCAATACGGGGCAACGGATACTTGTTCTTCACCGTAACATCATTAAGAGATCTATAATCCACACACATCCGCTGCGATCCATCCTTCTTCTGTACAAACAAGACCGGTGCTCCCCAAGGTGAGGAACTCGAACGAATGTACCCAGCCTCTTGTAACTCAGTTAACTGCTTCTTAAGTTCCTTCAACTCCTCTACGGACATCCTATATGGCCGTTTAGAAATAGGGGCGGTTCCAGGTAAGAGATCAATAACAAACTCAACTTCTCTATCAGGTGGCATCCCTGGTAACTCCTCTGGAAAGACATCCGGAAAATCTCTAACCACCCGGATGTTGTCACCAACAAACTCCTCAGGTATAAAGAACATTGCACGCATGGATGAGGAGGTTACTGCAATATTAACTTGAAATCTTTCTCCTTTAGTGGTAGTGAGTTCTACGGTACCTCTACCACATGCTATAACGGCCTTTGCCTTTCTTAGCCATGACATACCAAGGATCAGATCTATACTGCTTGACTCTAATATTATAGCAGTAGCTCCAAATTCTCTACCCATAATGGTTAATGTCAATCTACGTGTCATTTGATTCGCCTCAACAGGCCCTTTAGGTGTAATTACTATCATGGGTTTTCTCATATTTAGCAGTGGTATTTCATTTGTGTTGGCATAACGAGCAGACATGAATGAATGTGTAGCACCAGAATCAAATAATATGGTTGCAGGAATTGCATTAACATAAAACATACCAAGTACGAGGTCACCACCATCAGGAGTATCATCAATGCTGACTTGATTCACCCTGGCTATAGAATATCCCTTGCCAGGAGTCTGTTGCTTGTTCTGAACTGGAGTAGTAGCAATCCTCTGTGGGCAGACATTTGCATAATGACCAGTCTTCCCACACTTGAAACACGTAGTGCCTGGACTCTGTCCTGCAAACTTTGTCGGAGTGCCAGTGGGAGTGGCCTGTCGAGGGGGTGGAGTCCTCAGTGGTGATTGCTGAACTGGGCGTGGTCCTCCGGGTCGAGTCGGTGTACCCTGTGGTGAACTGTAACGAGGACGAACACTGCTGCTACCCTGTCCTTGTGAGATAGCCTTCCTCTTCAAATCACCCAGTTGAACACGCTTGTGTTCAATAGCAAGAGCCTTATCCAGTAGCCTCTGAAAGGATGGAAAGGTGTGTGCAACCAGTGCATACTGCAAGGGTCCATTAAGTCCTTCAATGAAGTGCTCCTGCTTCCTCTCATCCTCAGCAACTTCCTCCGGAGCGTATCTCGACAGCTGAATAAATTTGTCTCTGTACTCGCTGACTGACATATTGCCTTGCTTTAATGACAGAAACTCCTTCTTCTTGATCTTTATCATCCCAGCTGGAATATGGTAGTTCCTGAATTGTGTACTGAACTCTGCCCAAGTAATAGTATCAGCAGCATCGTGGGCAGCAGTATAAGAATCCCACCAATCAGCAGCAGGACCTGTCAGACGTCCAGAAGCATAAAGAACTTTCTCCTGGTCCGTGCACTGTGCAATATTCAGCATCTTCTCAACGGACTTCAGCCAATCATCCGCGTCCAGTGGATCAGGTGAGCTAGCGAATGTAGGTGGCTTATGACTCATGAACTCTCTATGCTTGTCTCGGGGTGGAACTGGTGGTGGTGGTGGAGGCAGTGGCACTTGTTGCTGCTGTTGCTGTTGCTGTTGTTGAAGTTGTTGTTGCAGCTGCTGTTGTTGCGCCCTCCTTTCTTGGCGTATCTCATCTCTCTCCTGGCGCAACTCCTGGCGTATATCTTCTCTTTCCTGACGCATTTCCTGGCGTTCTTGCTGCATCTGGGCACGCATATCAGCCATAGTGTCCGCCATTTGCTGCATCACCGCCATCTGAGCAGCAACCAGTGGGTCAACTCCGCCTAGTGGAGGATTAGGAGGATTCATCTCTGCTGGCTGTGGCTGAGGTTGTCTGTATATTCTCCGAGTGTGTTGATTAGGAGGCAAATCAATTCCACCACCCCGCCTGGTATTGACCATCTGAGTTAGATACATAAGGTAAGAGAATAGTAGACAAGGCAGTAATTACAAATCATGTTACTTTGGGGGATTTATTAGTTAAGCAGATTAATATTTTACCCACCATAGCTAATTTATTACCTTATGCTGGCACATGCTAAGGTGTCCATATAATATTACTTCAATCAATCAAAGAAGCAAATTAGACATTTTTCATCAGAACAATCAACCAACATTTTTAATAGAGAAAATATTTTTTTTGTCTTAGGTCTCCTATCTCTTAAAAATGTCATAGGGGTAGGGATTCCAAGGTGTGAAATCCATCTTGTCTCAGAGTAGAAAAGGTAAGAATGATCAGAGTAGAACAGTAGAAGATGAGACAGGATCAAGATAAGTATAGAAAGAATCAGAGTAAGGTAAGTAGGTAATGGTCTGTCCATTTCTATCTAGGTTTCGTCCTACAGTCAACATTTCCTCTGATACCACTTCTGTCACACCCGGCTTTAAGGAACAAAGCCAGGTGCATCTCATACATGCGCCAAGAAGACAACATATATAATAACAGAGTGTATAGAGATAAATGTCATAAAACATCAGAGTATTTATTACATAGCGGAAGACTTATTACAAAATAAAGTAATGAAGATAAAACGAACTAAGGATCGTCGGCGCCAATGTCGACTGGGAAACGCCACCTAGATCAGATCATACTCCTCGCCTTGTGGCTCCTCCTGAACCACCTGCTCTTCTCCTGTGGGGGGGGGGTGTGAGACAGCAAGAGTGAGCTCACATACGTTCATAGCTCAACAAGTCGTGGGGAATAATGTGGCATGAACTCACCAAAGGTGGGAGTTCATGTAGTGTAAGGCTGATCAATGAAATAAAGGCTCAAGCTGAGCATTGCTTTTATAAGTTGGTCAAAATTTTATTAGCAGTTACTAAGTGTGAGTGAATACCAAACCATAGTAATAATAAGTAAAAGTAATAATAAAATAATCCCAAATGCAATGATATGACAAATTAAGTTTAAGTTCCATAAATTAATCATGTGAGTGTCCGAGCCGCTCATGACCGTGAGCACGGCTAGTATACCAGTTTTACACTCTGCAGAGGTTGCGCATCTTTACCCACAAGTCGTGTTACCTATTTGCCACGGAGTTGATCAGACTCCATACACCTCTACCTAGGAAGCGAGACAGGGTACCACTACGAGGCCTTTACAAAGTTCCACTAGCTTCAGACTACCCGCTACAGTTTATAGGAAGCTCCAGTGCAGGGTTCTTGTCTGACCGCCATCGCAGCGAAATCAACCCAAGGACCTCCCTACACTGACCACTCCCCTACTACCCTTGCCCCTTTCGGGTAAGGTAGCCCTCCACTAGCTTTCCTAGTTAATCAGCCAAGGGCGTCCCATTAAACCCTTGTGGTAGCACTGTTTTCCCGGGTGGTTCTCCATGTTCCAATTAACATAATGATCTTATCATGAACATAAAATAATGAACAGATAATAACAAGTATAAAAGTGAGTGATGAATATCTCTATACCCAAAGCCACATAAAGCAATAGCATGTACTACCCAAAAGTTTAGTAGTAAAACCAGTGGTGAAACAAGGTATAAAGATAGTCAAAATCTAGGGCAGCCTATTGGGTCCCATCAAAATTAACCTATGCAGATCATTATGATTAATAAGAACATGAATGGGTAAAAGAAGTGATCAAGGGCACAACTTGCCTTCCACGAGCTCCTGCTCAGCAGTCTCTACTTGTTGAACCCCAGATTCCACAGTGGCTTGCTCGTCTACTCGCAGCAATACAATACATACATAGCATAGCATAAATTAACATCACATCAAACATGCAAATAGAATATACAGTAATAATCTAGACATTAAAATAAGATCACAGGAATTGGAATCATTAAATTTGGAGTTATATATTTTAAGTTATGGATTTTCTAAGGTTTTATGCATTTAATACAAGATTAAGTGAAAGAATAATTTTAATGTGTTTGTCATGTCAGAACAGAGGCACTAATGGGTAGACAATATTATTACAAAAATTTAGGAACTGGAATCATTAAATTTGGTGTTCATATGCATTTTCTACAATTTAAACAAGTTTCAGCAATTATTTTTGTACTAAAAATACATTTCTGGTTTATTTTTCTCTGGTTTTATACTTCCCTGGAGTGGGCGTCGATTTTAGGAAAATCCAGGGGCTTCTACATAAAGCTACCTATGACACAGAGCACTAGCCGCAGGACTACGGGTTAATTTCCTTAAAGGCCAAGGGTTCTTTAGATAATATGCCACGCGAAGGGGTATCCCCGCGTACTGGCCGTCAGATCTAATATCTATGGCGTGGATTAGATCTGCTTACTTATGAACCCACCCACATTATTGGTCGTTGGATCATGGATCGACGGCGCAGATTTTAAATACCCCTCACCTCCCTAGATGCATCCAATCGAGATCCAACGGCACTGATGCGATCCAGCCGAATCCGGTATTCCAGACGTAATCTCAGCCATTCGTTTGCTCATCTATGGCATATGACGTTCTTCCTCACTCTCTCCTCGCCGGTCAAACCGAGACGGCGGCGTTCTCTGTCCTGCGGCGAATCCCCCATCGCCGGAATCCAGGCCCGATGATTTAGCGCACAACTCATGATTCTATCGGGTCCTACACTATCGCAGGGAACAGGCGAACTCGGAATAGGGTTTACTCACCGGAGTTGGGGACCAGACGAAGCCACCCGCGGCGCACGGCGGGTTTCGGTCGAGGTGAAGGCTCCGGCGAGGAATTCGACCAATCCTCCCGGCTCACCCGACCCCAATCAGCTACGGTTACGCTCCCCGCGATTAGACGCGTCGCCCAGACTCCCTGTCCACCCCAGAACGTCGATGTAGTAGCGAGCCCACGACGGCGGCGCCTGCTTCCTTCCGATCCCCTCTCTGTCGCTGCCTTGGTCTATAGCGATGGGCCTTCCAGCACTAGGCGCCTCGGTCGCATGCGGGGAGGGAAAGGCGGCCACGTTCTTAAACAATCCCCAGGAAGGCTAAAATCTCGCGGTGCGCGCGATTCCATCACGACGGACGCGGTATCGTCGGCGTTCTGTTACAGCGAAGAAGGGAGGAGGTCGTTGAAGCTGACAAAGTGGGGTCAGTGCGCAAGCGGGACAAACACTCACGGCGGCTGACAAGGTGGCCCCAGACGTCGGCACGCGGACTCGTTATCTAAGACGGGCGCGCGGTGACCGACACCGAGGGCCCGCCTGTCGGCGCGTGGATTTCTTCTGCTGGCGCGCATAGATTTAAATGGGCCACGCGGTGAGATAATTCTGGTGGGCCAAAATGGGTGCTGAGGCCCAGTTAGGGGTTTCAATCTTTTTCCATTTTATTTTCTATTTTCTTTTCTTCATTTCCAAGTTAAATTTGAATTCAAACTTAAATTCAAACTTCTATGGCTCATCACTTCAACTTATTTTTGTGAAATTAGGGATATTAATTCTGAATATATTTATTTATATATATATTATTTATATTTTTGTTTTATATCCCTTCTCTTTTTCTTATTTCCAAACTCTAATTTCCATTTAGGGTTTGACCCAACCTTTAGAATTATTATCTCATTGTTATTATCCTTATTATTTTATTTAATGTGCAAACATATAAAACTCCAACATGATGCATATTCTTTTTATCATTTGTTTTAATTCATCTCCAACTTTCATGTATGCTCTTTTTATGATGCAAATATGGCACATAAGATAAGGAATTCACTATATAATCCTTTTATACAATTTTGAGTATTACAGGCCCGCAGGCTTTCAGCCGAGCCATACGACGGGCGCCGTTCCCGACCCGGTTCCGAACCCCGACTACCATCACAAAGTACTCGGGGGAGACAAGACTGGAACTGTGGCTCGCGGACTACCGGCTGGCCTGCCAACTGGGTGGAATGGACGATGACAACCTCGTCATCCGCAACCTCCCCCTGTTCCTCTCCGACTCCGCTCGGGCCTGGCTGGAGCATCTGCCTCCGGGGCAGATCTCCAACTGGGACAACCTGGTCCAAGCCTTCGCCGGTAATTTCCAAGGCACGTATGTGCGCCCTGGGAACTCCTGGGATCTCCGAAGCTGCCGCCAGCAGCTGGGAGAGTCTCTCCGGGACTACATCCGGCGATTCTCAAAGCAGCGCACCGAGCTGCCCAACGTCACCGACTCGGATGTCATCGGTGCGTTCCTCGCCGGCACCACCTGCCGCGACCTGGTAAGCAAGCTGGGTCGCAAGACCCCCACCAGGGCGAGCGAGCTGATGGACATCGCCACCAAGTTCGCCTCTGGCTAGGAGGCGTTTGAGGCCATCTTCCGGAAGGACAAGCAGCCCCAGGGCCGCCAGCCGGAAGATGTTCCCGAGGCGTCCGCTCAGCGCGACACCAAGAACAAAGGCAAGAAGAAGTCGCAAGCGAAACGCGACGCGGCCGACGCAGACCTTGTCGCCGCCGCTGAGTACAAGAACCCTCGGAAACCTCCCGGAGGCGCCAATCTATTCGACAAGATGCTCAAGGAGCCGTGCCCCTATCATCAGGGACCCGTCAAGCACACCCTTGAGGAATGCACCATGCTTCGGCGTCACTTTCACAGGGCCGGGCCACCTGCGGAGGGTGGCAGGGCCCCCCACGACGACAAGGAGGATCACCGGGTAGAGGAGTTCCCCGAGGTCCGCGACTGCTTCATGATCTACGGTGGGCCAGTGGCGAACGCCTCAGCTCGGCACCGCAAGCAAGAGCGTCGGGAGGTCTTCTCGGTAAAGGTGGCGGCGCCGGTCTACCTAGACTGGTCCGACAAGCCCATCACCTTCGACCAGGGCGATCACCCCGACCGCGTGCCGAGCCCGGGGAAATACCCGCTCGTTGTTGACCCCGTCATCGGCAACGTCAGGCTCACCAAGGTCCTCATGGACGGAGGCAGCAGCCTCAACATCATCTACGCCGAGACCCTCGAGCTCCTGCAGATCGATCTGTCCTCGGTCCGGGCCAGTGCGGCGCCTTTTTCACGGGATCATCCTCGGGAAACGCGTCCAACCCCTCGGACGACTCGATCTGCCCGTCTGCTTCGGGACTCCCTCCAACTTCAGAAGGGAAACCCTCACGTTCGAGGTGGTCGGGTTCCGAGGAACCTACCACGCGGTACTAGGGAGGCCATGCTACGCCAAGTTCATGGTCGTCCCCAACTACGCCTACCTCAAGCTCAAGATGTCGGGCCCCAACGAGGTCATCACCGTCGGCCCCACGTACCGACACGCGTACGAATGCGACGTGGAGTGCGTGGAGTACGCCGAGGCCCTCGCCGAATCCGAGGCCCTCATCGCCGACCTAGAGAGCCTCTCCAAGGAGGCGCCAGACGTGAAGCGCCATGCCGGCAACTTTGAGCCAGCGGAGACGGTTAAGGCCGTCCCACTCGACCCCAGCAACGACGCCTCCAAGTAGATCCGGGTCGGCTCCGAGCTCGACCCCAAATAGGAAGCAGTGCTTGTTAGAAATATGCCCTAGAGATAATCATAGAGATGAGCATATTTCTTTGTATCCATGATATATATATATATTGCTTAATTGAATATCCATGGAAGGCACCTTGTATTGATTAGCAATTATGTGAATTGTTTGTGAGATTCTTTACTTATATGGTTATTCTAAATGATGTCCCTAGTCAGAGTCGATGACTAGCACATGTATTAGTCGATGACTACATTTCACAAGTCATGAACATGGAGATGTTAAACTAATAATATGGGCGCATGTATGACATGAGGCTGGACCGACCCAACGTGAGATATTGTAATATAGTTCTCTTTTTGCAACATGAATACTGTATCCTTAGACCTGAGATTGTCGCATGTTCTCAAGATGTGAATTGACTTACTTAGGGACTATCAAACGCTATTCCATAACTGGGTAGTTATAAAGGTAGTTCTGGGTTTGTCAGGAAGCATGATGTGAGGCATGGTCAGTCAAGATGGAATTTGTCCATCTCTTTGTGAGAGAGATATCTCTGGGCCCCTCGAGTGATTGGATCAAGAAATGCATGGCCGTGCTAGGGTTAAGAGTTAACCATTGAAAGGATTCCAATTCACAGTATCGAGAAAGAGAGGTCAGCTTAGAGCCAGACCAAATATCGTGAGACAAAGGGAACAGCATGTACGTAATGTTGCAATGGTTCGTCTGATATGATCTTTACGTGCGCATAGGAGTTGATATGTCTTGCTAGAGGCCGCTGTCAATTATTGGGCCAAGTAAGAGTACTCGGGCTATGTCTATTTGTACGTGAACCTATAGGGTCACACACTTAAGGGGAAGGAAGCCTAACTCGGATTAGATCCGAAATTAGACTAGGCTTTAGGGTTAATGATGGGCCTCGGTGTCAGAAGCCCACCATAACGCCTATATAATGAGGGGCAGGGGCGCGGTTAGGCTTAACCTAATTTTGCCACCAGCAAACGAGCAGCCGCCGCTCACCTCTCGCCCTCGCCAAGCCGCCGTCGCGAACCTAGCAGTTCGGTACGCGGCGCTTCCTCCCTGTACGTGTGGATACCTCGGAGGTGCTGCATCTGGAGCACTAGGATGAACCGTGCGAGGACGTGAAGGACGCCGACGACTGCACGGCACTGCTCGACGCGTTCGTCTACATCGAGACGTCTTCCGCTGCTCTGCGCGTCTAGTGGTAATTCCATGACCTATAACCGCAGTAGTTCTTGGTATTATGGGGTTGAAATTTTTGTTTTGCGCTAGCGTAGCCTCCCCATAATCCTACAGTGGTATCAGAGCCAGGTTGTGCGTAGTTTTAGGTCTAGATGCACGGTTTGATTAGATCAATTGGTTATAAAGGGTTGAAGTAGATTACATCGGATATGACTGAAAAGATTAGTTCGTCCTTCTCTGTTATGTGCGCGACTTGCCCCTACCGGCTGGAATCACCATCGGGGCTAACTGCATACACAACCAGCAGATTGACGTAACAGATCGACGTCATGAGTGTAATCTTCTTCGGGTCGAAAGTCTCGGATTTGGGTTGATTTGATCAACCGCATGAGATTTCCAGTGGAATTTCCATACATACGATGCATGGAATCCTGTGAGGTTTTCAGGGCACTGCCCTGAGACCCGCGGGGGGCGGCTCCCCCCTCGACCCCCCGCCCTGAGACCCGCGGGGACCGCCGTGGCTATCTGCTGTAGTGGCGAACATATAGAAACGTGTTTGTCTAACCTGTTTTTGCAGGGCATCTTGTGATCGGTATGGCTATTGTGTATATGATGCATATTAATGAATTATTCATGACCTGCGTGTCGTGACCTAGGCAATACGGCTGGAGCCATATGTATTGTCCAAATTTAATGTAATGACCTGCGTGTCAACATGTGATGATCCAAAGCATATATGTAATTTGTTTACCAGCATACGTTAGATAGGTCTTGAAGGACTCATCACCTGAAGGATGGCATACCTATATCATGGAGATGGAGATCATCGTGATGGACAGATTATTGGAGATGGGGATCACCATGTGACAGCAAGCCATACCGAATCACAACTGTTATGTGAATGCCATTCTTAATGTTCTACTTGTTCATATTGTATATATGTCCTTGCGTGCGATGATATAAGTAGGACGATCCCTCATAAATGTTTAAGCTTAAATGCCTCTCCAAACCTTGCACTATCATAAGTCTTGTACAATTGGTGGTGGCTCTATGAAATTAGGGTGCCACCAGTTTTCCTTGACTAGATAGGTTTGTATCGGATACGAACTGCAAAAAGGGTTGGTTAACCTAGACAAAGTCAGCTTAATGGTTAAGGACTTTGAGGCATAAGGTTGGGAGCCGAGACATAGAGATGTCACCCAACAACAGGAGTCATATATATGATATGATTAGCAAGGAGTTGCTTACCGATCTACCTTGTCTTCTAGCGGTGATGCTAAAGCTCACTAGTAGACTTGTTAGTTGTGGGTTCTGAATCACTAAGTATCAATCGAGGGATATTGATTTTAGTGGGAGTAGACTATTAAATGTTTAATATGATTTACTCTGTCATGGATATTTTTGTCTTAGTATTTTGCATTATTTTGTTGTAGATAAATGGCACCTAGCACACCAACATTTACTTTGCGATCAATTCTTGAAAAGGATAAGTTAAATGTAACAAACTATACGGATTGGATCCGTAACCTGAGAATTGTTCTCAGGGCTGAAAAAAAGGAAGACGTTCTAGACACCCCACTACCAGAGGATCCTGGTGAAAATGCAACTGCTGCAGCTAAAACCGCTTACAAGAAAGCAATGGATACTAATCTTGAAGTGAGTTGCCTAATGCTTGCTTGCATGGAGCCTGAGCTACAGATGCAGTTTGAGACAAACCATGAGGTGCACGATATGATCGTGGCGCTCAAGGATATGTTCCAGACTCAGGCTAGGACTGAAAGGTTCAATGTGTCCAAAGCCTTTCTGGAATGCAAGCTAGCAGAAGGCGCAACAGTTGGGCCACACGTAATCAAAATGGTTGGTTACAGTCAGAGGTTGGAGAAGCTAGGCTTCCCAATAAGCCAAGAGTTGGCCACTGACTTCATTTTGGCATCTCTTCCGCCCAGCTATGGAAACTTCATCACGAACTACCATATGCATGGGGCGGAGAGGGGCCTCAATGAACTATGTGGCATGCTGAAAACTGCAGAGGGGGACATAAAGAAAAGCGCTGGCAGCAGCGGCCATGTGATGGCGGTCCAAAACAAACCCAACTTTAAGAAGAAGGGTAAATCTCAAAAGAAGAAGGGCAAGGCAAAGGATACAGTATCCAAGCCAAATCAAAAGCCCAAGGCTGGACCAGCTGCAGATGCAGAGTGCTTTTATTGCAAAGAACTTGGTCACTGGAAAAGGAATTGCAAGCAGTACTTGGCCTCTATTAAGGATCGCGGCGGTAAGGGTACAGCCGCAGCAGGTACACTTGCTATTCACATTACAGAAATTTTTCTTGCTGATTCTTATATTAATTCTTGGGTATTTGATACCGGATCGGTTGCCCATATTTGCAATTCAATGCAGGGAATGATAAGAAGTAGAAGCGCGAAAAGAGGAGAAGTTGATTTCC
Organism: Zea luxurians; assembly: GCA_029449295.1. NCBI lineage: Eukaryota > Viridiplantae > Streptophyta > Magnoliopsida > Poales > Poaceae > Zea > Zea luxurians. Next base: position 6,442,118 of record JAOPSE010000122.1, on the reverse strand, counting down.
GGGTAGGCAATAATGCAAGAGTTGCTGCGTTGACCGTCGGGACGATGCAACTCCACCTCCCATCAGGATTTATTTTGGAGTTAAATAATTGTTATCTAGTTCCTAGTATGAGTCGAAACATTATGTCTCCTTCATGTTTGATGAAGGATGGTTATTCATTTACGAGTGAAAACAATGGTTGTGTGATCTCTAAGAATGGCATGTTTGTGGCTTTTGCATCCATTATGAATGGGTTATTCATTTTAAATCTTGATGATGCACCTATCTGTAATATTAGTGCTAAAAGGCCTCAGCCTAATGATTTAAGTCCTACCTACATGTGGCACTATCGTTTGGGTCATATAAGTGAGAATCGCATGAAGAAGCTTCATTCTGATGGGCTTTTAACTTCATTTGATTTTGAATCATACGAGACATGTGAAGCTTGCTTACTTGGTAAGATGACCAAGACACCCTTCACGGGTTTACCGGAGAGGACGTTAGATTTATTGGAACTCATACATACTGATGTGTGCGGACCAATGAGTACGACAGCTAGGGGAGGATTCCAATACTTCATAACCTTCACTGATGATTTTAGTAGATATGGGTATGTCTACTTAATGAAACACAAGTCTGAATCCTTAGAAAAGTTCAAAGAGTTTCAGAATGAAGTAGAAAATCAGCGTGGCAAGAAAATTTAAGCACTGCGATCAGATTGTGGAGGTGAATATTTGAGTCATGAGTTTAGCAATCATCTAAAGAGTTGTGGAATTGTTCCACAGCTTACGCCGCCTGGAACGCCTCAGAGGAATGGCGTGTCTGAGCGACGTAATCGAACTTTATTAGATATGGTTCGATCAATGATGAGCCAGTCGGACCTACCTTTGTCGTTTTGGGGATACGCTCTAGAAACAGCAGCTTTCACACTAAATAGGGTACCGTCTAAGTCCGTAGTTAAGACACCATATGAGATGTGGACTGGGAAGACTCCCAGTTTGTCTTTTCTGAAGATTTGGGGTTGTGAGGTTTACGTCAAGCGACTTCAGTCAGATAAACTCACTCCAAAATCGGACAAGTGCATGTTCGTGGGATATCCAAAGGAAACTTTAGGATATTACTTTTACCACCGGTCAGAGGGCAAAGTGTTTGTCGCCCGGAACGGTGTGTTCTTAGAGAAAGAGTTTCTCAAAAGAGAGAAAAGTAAACAAAAGGTGTATCTTGAAGAAGTTCAGGATGTGCCAGTGGGACAAGATTCAACAAGTGATGCTAATGTAGCAGAACAAGTTGAGACGTCTATGGCAAGAGAATCACCACCACAACCACGAAGGTCAGCAAGGCTTCACGAGGCACGAGGAGAAGTGCTATTGTTGGGCAATGGGGAAGTGTTGTTGTTAGACAACAATGAACCTGCAACATATTCAGAAGCGATGATGGACCCAGATTCCAAGAAATGGCATGTCGCCATGAGATCCGAGATAGATTCCATGGGAGAAAATCAAGTTTGGAACTTGGTTGACCCGCCTGATGGTGTTAGACCTATAGAATGCAAATGGATCTATAAGAAGAAGAAAGACATGGATGGAAATGTTCACATCTATAAGGATCGACTTGTTGCAAAGGGTTTTCGACAAGTTCAAGGAGTTGACTATGACGAGACATTCTCGCCAGTAGCGATGCTTAAATCTATTCGGATCATTCTAGCTATTGCCGCATATTTCGATTATGAGATTTGACAGATGGATGTCAAAACAGCTTTCCTTAATGGAAACCTAGATGAGGACGTGTATATGATACGGCCCGAGGGTTTTGTCGATCCGATCAATGCTGGAAAGATATGCAAACTTCAGAAATCCATTTATGGGTTGAAGCAAGCATCTCGGAGTTGGAACATTCGTTTTGATGAAGTGATCAAAGGGCTTGGTTTTCATCAGAATGAAGAAGAAGCTTGTGTTTACAAGAAGGAAAGTGGGAGCGCTGTTGTATTTCTGATCTTGTATGTGGATGACATATTATTGATTGGGAATGACATTCCTATGCTGGAGTCCGTCAAGGCTTCACTGAAAAAGAGTTTTTCTATGAAGGACTTAGGGGAAGCAGCATATATTTTGGGCATAAGGATCTATAGAGATAGGTCGAAGAGGCTTATAGGATTAAGTCAAGATACGTACATTGACAAGGTTTTGAAACGGTTCAACATGGAACAGTCCAAGAAAGGGTTCATACCTATGTCACATGGTAAACACCTTAGCCAGATGCAATGTCCTGCGACGGCTAATGAGCGGGAGCGCATGAGTAAGGTACCATACGCCTCAGCAATTGGATCAATCATGTATGCCATGATAAGTACACGCCCAGATGTTTCATATGCTATAAGTGCTACGAGTAGGTACCAGGCTGATCCAGGTGAGGATCACTGGACAGCGGTAAAAGGCATTCTTAAGTACTTAAGAAGGACTAAAGATATGTTCCTGGTATATGGGGGTAAGGAGGAGCTCGTTGTAACTGGTTACACTGATGCTAGCTTCCAAACTGACCCAGACGAGTTAAAATCGCAATCAGGTTTTGTGTTCACAATAAATGGTGGTGCTGTTAGTTGGAAGAGTTCCAAACAGGAGACTGTGACTGATTCTACAACAGAAGCCGAGTACATTGCAGCTTCTGAATCTGCGAAGGAAGGTGTTTGGATAAGGAAGTTCCTCATTGAGCTTGGTGTGTTTCCTAATGCTTCTAGTCCATTGAACCTCTACTGTGACAATAATGGGGCTATTGCGCAAGCTAAGGAGCCAAGGAACCACCAGAAAAACAAACACGTACTGCGGAAGTTTCACCTCATACGGGAATTCATTAGGTGGGGTGAGATAAAGATATGCAAAATACATACGGATTTGAATGTTGCTGATCCTTTGACAAAACCTCTTCCACAACCTAAGCATGAGGCACACATGAGATCTATGGGTATTAGATATCTTCTAGATTAACTCTAGTGCAAGTGGGAGACTGTTAGAAATATGCCCTAGAGATAATCATAGAGATGAGCATATTTCTTTGTATCCATGATATATATATATTGCTTAATTGAATATCCATGGAAGGCACCTTGTATTGATTAGCAATTATGTGAATTGTTTGTGAGATTCTTTACTTATATGGTTATTCTAAATGATGTCCCTAGTCAGAGTCGATGACTAGCACATGTATTAGTTGATGACTACATTTCACAAGTCATGAACATGGAGATGTTAAACTAATAATGTGGGCGCATGTATGACATGAGGCTGGACCGACCCAACGTGAGATATTGTAATATAGTTCTTTTTTTGCAACATGAATACTGTATCCTTAGACCTGAGATTGTCGCATGTTCTCAAGATGTGAATTGACTTACTTAGGGACTATCAAACGCTATTCCATAACTGGGTAGTTATAAAGGTAGTTTTGGGTTTGTCAGGAAGCATGCTGTGAGGCATGGTCAGTCAAGATGGAATTTGTCCCTCTCTTTGTGAGAGAGATATCTCTGGGCTCCTCGAGTGATTGGATCAAGAAATGCATGGTCGTGCTAGGGTTAAGAGTTAACCATTGAAAGGATTCCAATTCACAGTATCGAGAAAGAGAGGTCAGCTTAGAGCTAGACCAAATATCGTGAGACAAAGGGAACAGCATGTACATAATGTTGCAATGGTTCGTCTGATATGATCTTTACGTGCGCATAGGAGTTGACATGTCTTGCTAGAGGCCGCTGTCAATTATTGGGCCAAGTAAGAGTACTCGGGTTATGTCTATTTGTATGTGAACCTATAGGGTCACACACTTAAGGGGAAGGAAGCCTAACTTGGATTAGATCCGAAATTAGACTGGGCTTTAGGGTTAATGATGGGCCTCGGTGTCAGAAGCCCACCATAACGCCTATATAATGAGGGGCGGGGGCGCGGTTAGGCTTAACCTAATTTTGCCACCAGCAAACGAGCAGCCGCCGCTCACCTCTCGCCCTCGCCAAGTCGCCGTCGCGAACCTAGCAGTTCGGTACGTGGCGCTTTCTCCCTGTACGTGTGGATACCTTGGAGGTGCTGCATCTGGAGCACTAGGACGAACCGTGCGAGGACGTGAAGGACGCCGACGACTGCACGACACTGCTCGACGCGTTCGTCTACATCGAGACGTCTTCCGCTGCTCTGCGCGTCTAGTGGTAATTCCATGACCTATAACCGCAGTAGTTCTTGGTATTATGGGGTTGAAATTTTTGTTTTGCGCTAGCGTAGCCTCCCCATAATCCTACAGTGCTCGTTGACTTTCTCCGCGCAAACGCCGAAGTTTTCGCGTGGAGTCCCTCGGACATGCCTGGCATACCGAGGGATGTCGCCGAGCACTCGCTGGATATCCGAGCTGGAGCCCGACCCGTGAAGCAACCTCTGCGTCGATTCGACGAAGAAAAGCGCAGAGCCATAGGCGAGGAGATCCACAAGCTGATGGCCGCAGGGTTCATCAAAGAGGTATTCCATCCCGAATGGCTTGCCAACCCCGTGCTTGTGAGAAAGAAAGGAGGGAAATGGCGGATGTGTGTAGACTACACTAGTCTAAACAAAGCATGCCCAAAAGTTCCCTATCCTCTGCCTCGCATCGATCAAATCGTGGATTCCACTGCAGGATGCGAAACCCTGTCTTTCCTCGATGCCTACTCATGGTATCACCAAATCAGGATGAAAGAGTCCGACCAGCTCGCGACTTCTTTCATCACACCTTTTGGCATGTACTGCTATGTTACTATGCCATTTGGTTTGAGGAATGCGGGTGCGACGTACCAAAGGTGCATGAACCACGTGTTCGGCGAACACATTGGTCAAACGGTCGAGGCTTATGTCGATGACATCGTAGTCAAGACGAGGAAAGCCTCCGACCTCCTTTCCGACCTTGAGACGACATTCCGGTGTCTCAAGGCAAAGGGCGTAAAACTCAATCCCGAGAAGTGTGTCTTCGGAGTTCCCCGAGGCATGCTCTTGGGGTTCATCGTCTCCGAGCGGGGCATCGAGGCCAACTCGGAGAAAATCGCAGCCATCACCAACATGGGGCCCATCAAGGACTTGAAAGGCGTACAGAGGGTCATGGGATGCCTTGCGGCTCTGAGCCGTTTCATCTTGCGCCTCGGCGAAAGAGGCCTACCTCTGTACCGCCTCTTAAGAAAGACCGAGTGCTTCACTTGGACCTTCGAGGCCGAGGAAGCCCTCGGGAACCTGAAGGCACTCCTTACGAACGCGCCCATCTTGGTGCCCCCCGTCGCCGGAGAAGCCCTCTTGATCTACATCGCCGCTACCACTCAGGTGGTCAGCGCCGCGATCGTGGTTGAGAGACAAGAAGAAGGGCATGCATTGCCCGTCCAGAGGCCGGTTTACTTCATCAACGAGGTACTATCTGAGACCAAGATTCGCTACCCGCAAATTCAGAAGCTGCTGTACGCGGTGATCCTGACGCGGCGGAAGTTGCGACACTACTTCGAGTCTCATCCAGTGACTGTGGTGTCATCCTTCCCCTGGGGGAGATCATCCAGTGCTGAGAGGCCTCGGGTAGGATTGCAAAGTGGGCAGTGGAAATCATGGGCGAGACGATCTCGTTCGCCCCTTGGAAGGCCATCAAGTCCCAAGTCTTGGCGGACTTTGTGGCTGAATGGGTCGACACCCAGCTCCCGGCGGCTCCGATCCAGCCGGAACTCTGGACCTTGTTTTTCGATGGGTCGTTGATGAAAACAGGGGCAGGCGCGGGCCTGCTCTTTATCTTGCCCCTCGGGAAACACCTACGCTGCGTGCTGCGCCTCCATTTCCCGGCGTCCAACAACGTGGCTGAGTACGAAGCTCTGATCAACGGGTTGCGCATCGCCATTGAGCTAGGGGTCTGACGCCTCGACGCTCGCGGTGACTCGCAGCTCGTCATTGACCAAGTTATGAAGAACTCCCACTGCCACGACCCGAAGATGGAGGCCTACTGCGATGAGGTTTGGCGCCTGGAGGATAAGTTCTACGGGCTTGAGCTCAACCACATCGCCCGACGACACAACGGGACTGCGGACAAGCTGGCTAAGATAGCCTCGGGGCGGACAACGGTCCCCCCCGGACGTCTTCTCTCGAGACCTACATCAACCCTCAGTCAAGACTGACGACACGCCCGAGCCCAAGAAGGCCTCGGCCCAGCCCGAGGTGCCCTCGGCTCGGCCCGAGGCACCCTCGGCCCCCGAGGGTGAGGCACTGTGTGTCGAGGAAGAGCGGAGTGGGGTCCAGCCTAGTCGAAACTGGCAGACCCCGTACCTGCAATATCTCCACCAAGGAGAGCTGCCCCTCGACCGAGCCGAGGCTCGGCCACTGGCGCGGCGTGCCAAGTCGTTCGTCTTACTGGGTGACAAAAAGGAGCTCTACCACTGCAGCCCATCTGGCATCCTCCAGCGGTGCATATCCATCGCCGAAGGCCAGGAGCTCTTACGAGAAATACACTCGGGGGCTTGCGGTCATCACGCAGCGCCCCGAGCCCTTGTTGGAAACGCCTTCCGACAAGGTTTCTACTGGTCGACCGCGGTGGTCGACGCCACTAGAATTGTCCGCGCCTGCCAAGGATGTCAGTTCTACGCAAGGCAGACCCACCTGCCCGCTTAGGCTCTGCGGACAATACCCATCACCTGGCCGTTTGCTGTGTGGGGACTGGACCTCGTCGGTCCCTTACAGAAGGCACCCGGGGGCTACACGCACCTGCTGGTCGCCATCGACAAATTCTCCAAGTGGATCGAGGTCCGACCCCTAAACAGCATCAGGTCCGAACAGGCGGCGGCATTTTTCACCAACATCATCCATCGCTTTGGGGTCCCGAACTCCATCATCACTGACAACGGCACCCAGTTCACCGGCCGAAAGTTCTTGGACTTCTGTGAGGATCACCATATCCGGGTGGACTGGGCTGCCGTGGCTCACCCCATGACGAATGGGCAAGTGGAACGTGCCAACGGCATGATTCTGCAAGGACTCAAGCCGAGGATCTACAGCGACCTCCACAAGTTCGGAAGGCGGTGGATAAAGGAACTCCCCTCGGTGGTCTGGAGTCTGAGGACAACGCGGAGCCGAGCCACGGGCTTCACACCGTTCTTTCTAGTCTATGGGGCCGAGGCCGTCTTGCCCACAGACTTAGAATACGGTTCCCCGAGGACGAAGGCATACGACGACCAAAGAAACCAGACCGACCGAGAAGACTCACTGGACCAGCTCGAAGAGGCTCGGGACATGGCCTTACTACACTCGGCGCGGTACGAGCAGTCCCTGCGACGCTACCACGCCCGAGGGGTTTGGTCCTGAGACCTCCAAGCAGGCGACCTAGTGCTTTGGCTGCGACAAGACGCCCGAGGGCGGCACAAGCTCATGCCTCCCTGGGAAGGGCCATTCGTTGTTGCCAAGGTTTTGAAGCCCGGGACATACAAGCTGGCCAACAGCCAAGGCGAGGTCTACAGCAACGCTTGGAACATCCGACAGCTACGTCGCTTCTACCCTTGAGATGCTTTCAAGTCGTTCGCACACCTCGTTCACGTTCAAAGTCTAACCATCAAGGAAGGGTCGGCCTTGCCTCGGCAAAAAGCCCGACCCTCTCTTGGGGGCTAGAAGGGGGGAACCCCCTCTGCGTCAAAATTTTCCTCGGAAAAAGTCTTTCTGCCAGAGCGCCTTTCGTGCTTTTTGACTACTTCGAAAGTGGGGTCTTGAAAATGACGGAGTAAACGTAAGCAGCCAAGGTCGACCGAGCCGAGGGACTCCTACGCCTCCGGGATACGGATACCTCACTCATCACCTTCTGCGATAAGTAACTCATGCTCGGATAAGCGATTCCGCTAACCGAACAAGTCCCAATGCTCGGAGACCCTTCTGCCGAAACGATTTTTCGGGCCTTCTCGACTACATCGTTAGCAGAATCCTACGGACGAGTAAGAGTACACGTAAGCGGCAAGGCCGATCGAGCCGAGGGACTCCTACGCCTCTGGGATATGGATACCTCACTCGTCACCTTCCGTGAAAAGTAACTCTCACTCGAACAAACAATTCTGTTGCCGACAAATAAGTCTTGATACTCGAAACAAAGGGAAAAAGAAACGCAGCTTTACAACATAACGACAGCATGTTTGGGCCTCGGCGGCCGCAGAAAACATACGCACACTACAAGGTAAACTGATCCTGCAGGTTCAGACCTCGATGGAGGGGGAGCAGCAGCACCCTCGACGTCAACACCACCTTCGGCGAAGTCCGACCGAGCCTCGAATGGCAACACAGTCGGAGGATCTCCGCTCCGAAGGACGACGTCAGCACCACGCCCGGGCCATCGCCGCTAGGGTCTCCTCCAGGAGTCCGGCTCGAGCAGACGGCTCAGCCGGTCACCCCGAAGCCTCAGCCAGTTGTCCTCCGAGGACATCAGCCCGGCCCATGGCCTCGGCAACTCGACTCCGGCGCCGGTCCCGCCAGCAGACGGCCTGGTCAGGCTCCGGCCGACGAAGTCTTCTTTTCGAGCCAACTCTGCCTCTGTCCACGCTGATACCGCTGCCTCCGGCTCTGGCTCATCGAAGGGCGGCCGAGGGTTTGCTTTAACTAAGCAAGAGAAGCCTCGGGCGGCAAGGCCGACTGAGCCGAGGGACTCCTACGCCTCTGGGATATGGATACCTCACTCATCGCCTTCGCACGAGACAACTCACACTTGGTGAAGCGGTTCAGTTAGCCGACAGGCGAGTCCCAGTGCTCGGAATGAGGGAAAAACACGGCTTCACGCCGATAGATACATACATGTTCAGGCCCCGACAGCCACAATGAACATACGCCAGCACTCAAGGTGCCATTACAAACGGAACTCCGGTTCCGCCCCCGCAGGTACGAACAACCCCCCACGTTGGAGGGCCTGCGGGGCGACAAAACCCCTGGAAACTCGCCGGCGCCCACTCCGGTAGCAGCGACAACGACCTCCGCCCTGGGCGGTGAAACAGCTACAGCAACGGCTTCCGGGCAGATGCTGCGGCTGAAGGGCTCTCGCCCGCGAAGGATGAGAACCAACCATTCGAGTTAGGGGACGGAGGTCCAAGGGAGCAGGTGGAGTAGGCAATCTCGTCGGCAGAGAAACCTTCTCCGGCTGCCACCACCTCAACACCGCACCAGCGGGCGCCGGGCGCCCCAACGCGCACCGGCAGGTCCTCGCTCCCGCCCTCGCCGAGGCCGCCCCAGCATGTTGTGCGCCGCCCTCGCAGCACACAACGTGCTGGGCTGTCGGCACGAGGAAGACCCGAACATGGCCGGCCCGTACGCGGCGCGACCATCGCCCGGACAGAGGACGGAATGCTGCACCCTGGTTGGGCAGCAACAGTTCGCCTTCCCCGGCATGGCTGGAGGAAGCCTCCGCAGGGCTGGAGGATGCCTTTTTAAACCCAAATGCTGGGGGAAGAAAAGGGTTACCGGCCCACACGGAGGCAACCCCCCACTCGGTGCGCCCCTCCGCCTCAGCCCGGATAACGAAAATCCTTGAAGCTGAGGGCGGGGCGGAGGCCGCAACCCGGCTCGCTTCCCTCCACCAAACTGCCCATTGGTGGGGGGATGCAGCCGGGCTGCCCGACGAAAATCCTTGAAGCCGAACGATGGCTGAAAGGTACCAACTTCCGCGAAGTTGCGTTCCCCCAACGACGACAAGGCGGAAGAACCACGAGCGCCCCCCATCTGGGGGCTCGAAAGGTGGAAAGACAAAATGCATGAGGAGAGCGCGAAGACATGGTTGCCCTTCAAGGGGGTCTCCCTCCTTTTAAAGGCAACTCTCCCCACTTGCGTCCTCAGCCGTCGCGGGCTGAGTCTTCTCCAACACGCTCCATGGCCCTCCCCCAACGACACAGGGGCTGGGCCCCACACGTCATGCAGGCTGGCGCAGGGGAGACAGGGCCAAACCGCTGCCCACGGTGCGCACGACTGCCCAGCGGTTACGAGCATTCCTCCACTCTCGCCCAGGCCAGCGGGTGAAAGGGCAGGCCGCCATGCAGGCGGCGTGCAACTGCACCCAGGGGGACACACCTTTTCGACTTCGACACATCCAGCATGGAGGCCCAGGCCCACACGTCATGTAACCGGCGCGCCGGTTACTACGTGCAAGAAACTGCACCGCCACTCGCGCCAGTACCGCGCCTTCTCGACTGCGGAACCTGTACCGCAACTCGAGGTGACCCTGCGCATGACCCGAAAGTGCCAATCGAGCACATCGGTCACGGGCCGATCAGCCGCGGGAGAGGGCGCGACGATCGATATGGCCAGAAATGGGCCGGCAGTAATGGCGGTGGCAGGCGGGCGGAAGCGGCAGTCGAGTCATCAGCAAGCTCACGTCCCCGCCTGGGATAGCGAAAGGACCTTCTCCCACGGCGAAAGACGACACGTCCGTGTTCCGTTCCTCGAATGGCTCGCGCACGCGCAACGGTCACCTCGTGAACCACTCATCCCATCGCATTAACTCTGCGGCAGGTCAGGCGGCACCTTTGGCAGGCGAAGCAGGCGACGCTTCACCTCCGCCATAATGACCGCGTCAAAAAAGGTGCGCCACGCCATTCGATTTCGTATCCTTTTCACTTCCTCTTTTTCTCTCTTGCCTCAGGGGTCAGAAAAGGGGATACTCCGAAAGGGAACCTTCTCCGCAAAGGAAGCGAGCCCTGAGCCCCCCTACTGATCAGAGGTTCAAAGGTTGACCCCTCGGAAGGGTTCAACAGCCGCCTCAGAGCGCTCGGGCTCCGCGCCCACTACTGGTCAGAGGTTCAAAGGTCGGACTCTCGAAAGGGTTCAACGGTCGCCTCAGGCCACTCGGGCTCCACGCCCACTATTGATCAGGGGTTCGAAGGCTGGCCCCCGAAGGGTTCGACAGCTGCCTCAAACGCAGAGCGAGGGATGACCCTGGGTATGTTCGATACATAACCGAGGCTCGGGCTGCGCTCCCGAGGTACCCTAGGACATTTCCGAGACCAACAGGAACGATTTTGTAACGGAATCCCACCAGAGGGAGGCATCGAGCCCTCGGACCCCGTCAAAAGGGGACCGGGTCCAGCAAGTCACCCGCAGGTACTTTTGGGGCGCGCCTCTGGGCCACTAGCCGACCCCTAACAAATGGGGCATGGGCGTCCACTCGGATTACCCGTTAGCAACCCACTGGAGACACCATGTTCGGCGTCCTCCGAGGGCAACATGGCGCTTTCCCCCCTCCTCCTTGCGGAAAGGCGATGCAGGGGCGTATGTAAAAAGTCGAGTCTGTCCCTGACCGTCCTCTCGCTCTGTGCGGAGGCTCGGGGGCTGCTCTCGCAAACCTGGCTCCGGCCAAACCGTTGACAGCGTCAACATACCAGCCCGAGAACTTGGGACCCGACTGTTCACCCGGGCTACGGCCAGTTCGCATGAGGGAGCAGCTAGACCGGCCGAAACATTACGAAACGTACTAAGACCTCGAAGGAGTCAAACTACTCCTCCGAGACCTCGGGGGCTACACCCGGCGGGTGCGCTCGCGCGTACCCACCGGAACAAAAGATAACCGAGGAAGGCCGGTCCCCTTGCAAAAAAGTACGACAAAAGCCTCCATGCGAGTATCAACACTCCCTTCGAGGCTTGGGGGCTACTGTCGGGGACCATAATTAGGGGTACCCCCAAGACTCCTAATCTTAGCTGGTAACCCCCATCAGCACTAAGCAGCAAACGCTTGATGGGTGCGATTAAGCCAAGGCTCGGTCCACTCAAGGGACACGACCTCGCCTCGCCCGAGCCCAGCCTCGGGCAAAGGCAGCCGACCCCAGAAGATTCACGTCTCGCCCGAAGCCCAGTCTTCGCCAAGAAGCAACCTTGGCCAGATCGCCACACCAACCGACCAAATCGCAGGAGCATTTAATGCAAGGATGGCCTGACATCCTATATTGTCATGCGCCCTTCAGTCGACAGAGCCGAAAGTGACCGCGGTCACTTTGCCGCTCCACTGATCGGCCTAACAAGAAGACAGCGTCGCCTGCGTCGCTCCGACTGCTGTGCCGCTCGATAGAGTGAGGCTGACAGCAGCCAAGTCCAGCCTTTGGCGCCATAGGAAACTCCGCCTCGCCCGACCCCAGGGCTCAGACTCGGGCTCGGCCCCGGAAGATGACAAACTCCGCCTCGCCCGACCCAGGGCTCGGACTCGGGCTCGGCCCCAGAAGACGACGAACTCCGCCTCGCCCAACCCAGGGCTCGGACTCGGGCTCGACCCCGGAAGATGACGAACTCCGCCTCGCCCGACCCAGGGCTCGGACTCGGGCTCGGCCCCGGAAGACGACGAACTCCGCCTCGCCCGGCCCAGGGCTCGGACACGACCTCGACCTCGGAAGACCGACTCAACCCTGACCTCGGAGGAGCCTCCGCCTCGCCCGACCCAGGGCTCGGACCGACCACGTCACAGGGGGGGCCATCATTACCCTATCCCTAGCTAGCTCAGGCTATGGGTAACGGGACCGGCGTCCCATCTGGCTCGCCCCGGAAAATAGATAATGATGGCGCCCCGCGTGCTCCATGACGACGACGACTCTCAAACCCTTACGGAAGCAAGGAGACGTCAGCAAGGACTCGACAGCCCCAACAGCTGTCCTTCCGTAAGGCTCCAACGCTCCTCCGACGGCCACGACATCATATGAACAGGGTGCCAAAACCTCTCTGGCTGCCACGAAGGCATGTACTTAGGGCACTAGCTCCTCTCTGCTAGACACGATAGCGCATTGCTGCACCCCTCCATTATACATCTGGACCCTCTCCTTACGCCTATAAAAGGAAGGTCCAGGGCTCTCTTACGAGAAGGTTGGCCGCGCGGGAGGATGGGGCGACACGTAGAGTCCCTCGCTCTCCCCCCCCCCCCGCGCGGACGCTTGTAACCCCCTACTGCAAGCGCACCCGACCTGGGCGCAGGACAAACACGGAGGCCGCGGGCTTTCCCCTCTCTTCTACCCCCCTTCGTGCTCCGTCTCGCGCCGACCCATCTGGGCTGGGACAAGCGGCGACAATTCACTCGTCGGTCCAGGGACCCCCCAGGGTCGAAACGCCGACAAGTTTGCTCTAGTTTATAAGTTCTACAGGTGCCAAAGGTTCACAATAAGCCAATAAAAAGACCAAGAAAAAGGGTTCAAACAAAAGAGCAAAGGGACAACCGAAGGCACCCTGGTCTGGCGCACCGGACTGTCCGGTGTGCCACCGGACAGTGTCCGGTGCACCAGGGGACTCCAAGCTGAACTCTTCACCTTCGGGAAATCTCAGAGGCGCTTCACTATAATTCACCGGACTGTCTGGTGAACCACCGGACAGTGTCCGGTGCTCCAGGGGAGAGCGACTCTGAACTCGCCAGCTTCGGGAATTCGCTCCACTAAAATTCACTGGACTGTCCGGTGAGTCATCGGACAGTGTCTGGTGCACACCGGACTGTTCGGTGTGAGAGCAGAGCAACGGCTAGTTCGCGCACAACGGTCGACTGCAACGCATTAAATGCATGCCTGTGTGCGCAGAGGAGCAGTGCACGCGCGGGTGGCACACCGGACAACCTACAGGGCCTGTCCGGTGCACCACCGGACAGCCAGGCGGGCCCACAAGACAGAGCTCCAACGGTCGGAACCCTTCGGTCAGGTGACGTGGCTGGCGCACCGGACAGTGTCAGGTGGCGCACCGGACTGTCCGGTGCGCCATTGAAAGGGAAATGTGCCCTTGGGCCATTTCTAAGTATTTTGGTGATTTAGTGCCCAACACAAGTGCCTAATTGTAAAATGGTGGACAAAGTACAAATCAAGGATAAAGGTATGTTTCTCAGACTTAGTACATTGTTTTATGGACTAATGTATTGTGTCTAAGTGCTGGAAACAGAAAAAATCGAGTTGGAAAAGAGATGGCTCGAGCAGCCAAAGTCTGCCCAGTCTGGGTACACCGGACTGTCCGGTGTGCACCGGACATGTCCGGTGCGCCAGGCTGGCTCGGCGCGAAGTGGCTGCTCTCGGGAATCCACCGGCGACGTACAGCTAAAATTCACCGGACTGTCCGGTGTGCACCGGACTGTCCGGTGTGCACCGGACTGTCCGGTGAGCCAACGGTCGGCCGGGCCAACGGTCGGCCGCGCAATCTGCGCGGGACACGTGGCCGAGCCAACGGCTAGAAGACGGCACCGGACTGTCCGGTGTGCACCGGACATGTCCGGTGCGCCAACGGCTCCAAGTCTGCCAACGGTCGGCAGCGCCATTTTAGGAAGGAAATCGGGCACCGGACAGTGTCCGGTGTGCACCGGACTGTCCGGTGCCCCCGACGACAGAAGGCAAGATTGGCCTTCCAGATTTGCTCTCAACGGCTCCTAGCTGCCTTGGGGCTATAAAAGGGACCCCTAGGCGCATGGAGGAGACACCCAAGCAACCTTAGAGCATTCTTGATCATTCACACTCATTCTTTGCGCATTCGTTTGTGATTCTAAGTGATTCGAGCTCCGTTCTAGTGAGAACTTTGAGATAGTCATTCGAGCTCGATTCTTGGCCGTGTGTGTGCGCATTTCGCTGTGGATTTGTGTGTGTTGCTTCCCTCCCTTACTCTGTGCTTCTTTGTGATCATATACTTGTAAGGGCAAGAGACTCCAATTTGTGGAGATTCCTTGCAAACGGGATAAAGAAAAGAAAACAAAACACCGTGGTATTCAAGTGGGTCTTTGGACCGCTTGAGAGGGGTTGATTGCAACCCTCGTCCGTTGGGACGCCACAACGTGGAGTAGGCAAGCGTTGGTCTTGGCCGAACCACGGGATAAACCACTGTGTCATCTCTGTGATTGATCTTCTGTGGTTTCTGTGTTTTGTTGAGACTCCTCTCTAGCCACTTGGCATTATTTGTGCTAACACTTAACCAAGTTTTGTGGCTTAAGTTTGAAGTTTTACAGGATCACCTATTCACCCCCCCCCCCTCTAGGTGCTCTCAATTGGTATCAGAGCCGTTCTCTTCACAAAGGGACTAACCGCCCGAAGAGATGGATCCTAAGGGGAAGGGTATCGTGATCAACGACAAAGAGAAGGAATCCTTCGTCAACGAGCCGAAGGACGATAAGCCTACCGACTCCGGCTCGGGCCACAGACGGAAGGAAGGGAAGAAGAAGAAGACAAGGCGCATCAAGGAGATCGTCTACTACGACAGCGATGAGTCTACTTCTTCCCAAAAGGACGACGACCACAACGACTACGAGAGAAGGAAACCAGTTAATTCGAACTTTTCCTTTGACTACTCTCGTATTCCGCAAAGTTCAAATTCACATTTGCTCTCCATTCCACTCGGCAAGCCCCCACACTTTGATGGGGAGGACTACGGATTTTGGAGCCACAAAATGCGTAGTCACCTATTCTCTCTCCATCCTAGTATATGGGAGATTGTAGAGAGTGGAATGCACTTTGATAGTTCGGATAGTCCCATGTTCATTAATGAACAAATTCATAAGAATGCACAAGCTACTACTGTTCTTCTAGCTTCTTTGTGCAGGGATGAATACCATAAAGTGAGCGGCTTGGATAACGCCAAGCAGATCTGGGACACCCTCAAGATTTCTCATGAGGGGAACGACGTCACCTTGCTCACCAAGATGGAGTTGGTGGAGGGTGAGCTTGGACGGTTCGCGATGATAAGGGGCGAGGAGCCGACGCAAACATACAACCGGCTCAAGACCCTTATCAACAAGATAAGGAGCTACGGAAGCACGCGATGGACGGACCACGACGTCGTCCGACTGATGCTAAGGTCCTTTACCGTTCTTGATCCTCATTTGGTAAATAATATTCGTGAAAATCCCAGGTACACCAAAATGTCGCTCGAGGAAGTCCTAGGAAAATTCGTCAGCGGGCGAATGATGATCAAGGAGGCGAGGTATGTGGACGACGCCTTGAATGGACCGATCAACGAGCCGCAACCTCTTGCTCTCAAGGCAACAAGGAGCAAGGAGGCACTACCGAGCAAGGTGGCGCAAGTTGAGGCGGCCGGGCTAAATAATGAGGAGATGGCCCTCATCATTAAGCGCTTCAAGACGGCGCTTAAGGGTCGCAAGGGACAGCCAAGCAAGACCAAGACAAAGGAGAAGCGCTCGTGCTTCAAATGTGGTAAGATTGGTCATTTCATTGCTAACTGTCCCGATAATGAAAGTGACCAGGAAAAGGGGAACAAGAGGGAGAAGAAGAAGGCATACAAGAAGGCAAAGGGCGAGGCACATCTAGGAAAGGAGTGGGATTCGGATTGCTCCTCCTCCGACTCCGACAATGAAGGACTCGCTGCCACCGCCTTCAACAAGTCATCCCTCTTCCCCAACGAGCGTCTCACATGCCTTATGGCAAGGGAGAAGAAGGTATGTACTCGAGACTCTACGTATGCTTCTTCAAGTGAGGATGATTCTAGCGATGAGGAAATAGATTACTCTAGCTTGTTCAAGGGATTGGATAGAAATAAAATTGATAAAATCAATGAATTGATTGATGCCTTGAATGAAAAGGATAGGCTTTTAGAAAAGCAAGAGGATTTGTTGTATGATGAACATGATAAATTTGTAGAGGCACAAAAATCATATGCTTTAGAAGTTAAAAGAAATGAAATGCTTTCTTACGAACTATCTACTTGTCATGAAACCATTTCTACTTTACAAGGTGTTAACAATGATTTAAATGCTAAATTAGAAGTAGCAAATAAATCTAATTCTTGTGTAGAACATGTTATGATTTGCACTAGGTGTAAGGATTTCGATATTGATGCTTGTAGTGAACACCTAGTTTCAATTTCCAAATTAAATGAGGAATTGGCTAGTCTTAATGCCCAACTTAAGACTAGCAAGAATGAATTTGATAAGCTGAAATTTGCAAGGGATGCCTACACGATTGGTAGACACCCCTCAATTAAGGATGGACTTGGCTACAAGAGGGAAGCCAAGGACTTGACAAGCCATAAGGCTCCCATCTCTGCCAAGGAGAAAGGGAAGGCCCCTATGGCAACTAGTGCTAAAAAGAACCATGCCTTCATGTACCATGGTAGGAGACAAACTAGAAATACTTATAGGAGTTATAATGCTTATAATGATTTTGACATGTTTGCTTCTAGTTCCTCCTATGTGCATGATAGAAATTTTGGTAGGAGAAATGTTGTTCATAATGTGCCTAGAAAGAATATTATTCATGCTCCTAGGAAAGTAGTGAATGAACCTTCTACAATATATCATGCTTTGAATGCTTCCTTTGCTATTTGTAGAAAGGATAGGAAAATAGTTGCTAGGAAGTTAGGGGCAAGATACAAGGGAGACAAAACTTGCATCTGGGTCCCTAAGGATATTTGTGCTAACCTTGCAGGACCCAACATGAGTTGGGTACCTAAGACCCAAGCCTAAATTTGCCTTGCAGGTTTATGCATCCGGGGGTTCAAGCTGGATTATCGACAGCGGATGCACAAACCATATGACGGGGGAGAAGAAGATGTTCACCTCCTACGTCAAAAATAAGGATTCCCAAGATTCAATTATATTCGGTGATGGGAATCAAGGCAAGGTAAAAGGGTTAGGTAAAATTGCAATTTCTAATGAACACTCAATATCCAATGTGTTTTTAGTTGAGTCTCTTGGTTACAATTTGCTATCTGTTAGTCAACTATGCAATATGGGATATAATTGTCTTTTTACAAATGTAGATGTGTCTGTCATTAGAAGAAGTGATGGTTCACTAGCCTTTAAGGGTGTACTAGACGGCAAGCTTTACTTAGTTGATTTTGCAAAAGAAGAGGCCGGTCTAGATGCATGCTTAATGGCTAAGACTTGCATGGGCTGGCTGTGGCATCGCCGCTTAGCACATGTGGGGATGAAGAACCTCCAAAAACTTCTAAAGGGAGAACACGTGATAGGTCTAACCAATGTTTATTTCGAAAAAGATAGACCTTGTGCAGCTTGTCAAGCAGGTAAACAAGTGGGAGGAGCACATCACAGCAAGAATGTGATGACCACGTCAAGACCTTTGGAGCTGCTGCATATGGACCTCTTCGGACCCGTCGCCTATCTAAGCATAGGAGGAAGTAAGTATGGTCTAGTTATTGTTGATGACTTTTCCCGCTTCACTTGGGTATTCTTTTTGCAGGATAAGTCTGAAACCCAAGGGACCCTCAAGCGCTTCCTAAGGAGAGCTCAAAATGAGTTTGAGCTCAAGGTGAAAAAGATAAGGAGCGACAACGGGTCCGAATTCAAGAACCTTCAAGTGGAGGAGTTTCTTGAGGAGGAAGGGATCAAGCACGAGTTCTCCGCTCCCTACACACCTCAGCAAAATGGTGTGGTAGAGAGGAAGAACAGGACGCTCATAGATATGGCGAGGACTATGCTTGGAGAATTCAAGACCCCTGAGTGTTTTTGGTCGGAAGCCGTGAACACGGCTTGCCACGCCATCAACAGGGTCTACCTTCACCGCCTCCTCAAGAAGACGTCGTATGAGCTACTAACCGGTAACAAACCCAATGTATCTTACTTTCGTGTATTTGGGAGCAGGTGCTACATTCTAGTGAAGAAGGGTAGAAATTCTAAATTTGCTCCCAAAGCTGTAGAAGGGTTTTTATTAGGTTATGATTCAAATACAAAGGCGTATAGGGTCTTCAACAAATCATCGGGTTTGGTTGAAGTCTCTAGCGACGTTGTATTTGATGAGACTAATGGCTCTCCAAGAGAGCAAGTTGTTGATTGTGATGATGTAGATGAAGAAGATGTTCCGACGGCCGCTATACGAACCATGGCGATTGGAGAAGTGCGGCCACAGGAACAAGATGAACGAGATCAACCTTCTTCCTCAACAACGGTGCATCCCCCAACTCAAGACGATGAACAGGTTCATCAAAAGGAGGCGTGTGTTCAAGGGGGAGCACAAGATGATCACGTGATGGAGGAAGAAGCGCAACCGGCACCTCCAACCCAAGTTCGAGCGGTGATTCAAAGGGATCATCCCGTCGACCAAATTTTGGGTGACATTAGCAAGGGAGTAACTACTCGATCTCGATTAGTTAATTTTTGTGAGCATTACTCCTTTGTCTCTTCTATTGAGCCTTTCAGGGTAGAGGAGGCCTTGCTAGATCCGGACTGGGTGTTGGCCATGCAGGAGGAACTCAACAACTTCAAGCGCAACGAAGTTTGGACACTGGTGCCTCGTCCCAAGCAAAATGTTGTGGGAACCAAGTGGGTGTTCCGCAACAAACAGGACGAGCACGGGGTGGTGACGAGGAACAAGGCTCGACTTGTGGCAAAAGGTTATGCCCAAGTCGCAGGTTTGGACTTTGAGGAGACTTTTGCTCCTGTGGCTAGGCTAGAATCAATTCGTATCTTGCTAGCATATGCCGCTCACCATTCTTTCAGGTTGTACCAAATGGATGTGAAGAGCGCGTTCCTCAACGGGCCGATCAAAGAGGAGGTGTACGTGGAGCAGCCCCCTGGCTTCGAGGATGAACGGTACCCCGACCACGTGTGTAAGCTCTCTAAGGCGCTCTATGGACTTAAGCAAGCCCCAAGAGCATGGTATGAATGCCTTAGAGACTTTTTAATTGCTAATGCTTTCAAGGTTGGGAAAGCCGATCCAACTCTTTTTACTAAGACTTGCGACGGTGATCTTTTTGTGTGCCAAATTTATGTCGATGACATAATATTTGGTTCTACTAACCAAAAGTCTTGTGAAGAGTTTAGCAGGGTGATGACGCAGAAATTCGAGATGTCGATGATGGGCGAGTTGACCTACTTCCTTGGGTTCCAAGTGAAGCAACTCAAGGACGGCACTTTCATCTCCCAAACAAAGTACACACAAGACTTGCTGAAGCGGTTTGGGATGAAGGACGCCAAGCCCGCAAAGACTCCGATGGGGACCGACGGACACACCGACCTCAACAAAGGAGGTAAGTCCATTGATCAAAAAGCATACCGGTCAATGATAGGGTCTTTACTTTATTTATGTGCTAGTAGACCGGATATTATGCTTAGCGTATGCATGTGTGCTAGATTTCAATCCGATCCTAAGGAGTGTCACTTAGTGGCAGTGAAGCGAATTCTTAGATATTTGGTTGCTACGCCTTGCTTCGGGATCTGGTATCCAAAGGGGTCTAACTTTGACTTGATTGGGTACTCAGATTCCGACTATGCTGGATGTAAGGTCGATAGGAAGAGTACATCGGGGACGTGCCAATTCTTAGGAAGGTCCCTGGTGTCATGGAATTCTAAGAAACAAACCTCCGTTGCCCTATCCACCGCTGAGGCCGAGTACGTTGCCGCAGGACAGTGTTGCGCGCAACTACTTTGGATGAGGCAAACCCTCAGGGACTTTGGCTACAATCTGAGCAAAGTCCCACTCCTATGTGACAATGAGAGTGCTATCCGAATAGCGGAAAATCCTGTTGAGCACAGCCGCACAAAGCACATTGACATCCGGCATCACTTTTTGAGAGACCACCAGCAAAAGGGAGATATCGAAGTGTTTCATGTTAGCACCGAGAACCAGCTAGCCGATATCTTTACCAAGCCTTTAGATGAGAAGACCTTTTGCAGGCTGCGTAGTGAGCTCAATATCTTAGATTCGCGGAACTTGGATTGAAATGTAGCATACATGTGTTTATGCCTTTGATCATGTTCGTTCTGCATTTTATTACTTGTTGTGGTGCTCAAGTTGTACAAACACTCCCTGGACCTCACAAGTCCGTTGCAAAGTGATGCACAGTTTTAGGGGGAGATGTGTTACAACTTGACCCCTTGAGACTAACCATCTGCTTGAGTTTGCTTGTTTTAGTCTCAAAGGAGAATTGAAAGGGAAAAGGTGGACTTGGACCATGAAAGACTTCCACTGCACTCCGATGAGAGGGTAACCTATTCCAAGTTCATCTAATGAACTATTATTGCCATTTGCTCTTAATTGAAGATTTTGGTGAGGCAATGGGGTTAAAGAGCCAAGATTAATCCCGTTTTGGTGTTTGATGCCAAAGGGGGAGAAAATAAAGGCCAAAACAATAAATGGATCAGCTACCACTTGAGAGATTTTGAAAATAGTATAATAGAGCTTTTGGTTTGTCAAAACTCTTTTGTTGTCTCTCTTATCAAAAGTTGGCTTCTTGTGGGGAGAAGTATTGATTATGGGAAAAAGGGGGAGTTTTTGAAATCTTTGATCAATCTCTTTTGGAATGACTCTCTTTATGTTTCAACATGTGTGTTTGACTTAGAGATAGAGATTTGAGTTTGATTTACAAAAACAAACCAAGTGGTGGCATAGAGTGATCCATATATGTCAAAATTGAATCAAAATAATTTGAGTTCTTATTTGAAGTGTTTTTGTACTTGTTCTACTTGCTTTATGTTGTGTTGGCATAAATCACCAAAAAGGGGGAGATTGAAAGGGAAATGTGCCCTTGGGCCATTTCTAAGTATTTTGGTGATTTAGTGCCCAACACAAGTGCCTAATTGTAAAATGGTGGACAAAGTACAAATCAAGGATAAAGGTATGTTTCTCAGACTTAGTACATTGTTTTATGGACTAATGTATTGTGTCTAAGTGCTGGAAACAGAAAAAATCGAGTTGGAAAAGAGATGGCTCGAGCAGCCAAAGTCTGCCCAGTCTGGGTACACCGGACTGTCCGGTGTGCACCGGACATGTCCGGTGCGCCAGGCTGGCTCGGCGCGAAGTGGCTGCTCTCGGGAATCCACCGGTGACGTACGGCTAAAATTCACCGGACTGTCCGGTGTGCACCGGACTGTCCGGTGAGCCAACGGTCGGCCGGGCCAACGGTCGGCCGCGCAATCTGCGCGGGACACGTGGCCGAGCCAACGGCTAGAAGACGGCACCGGACTGTCCGGTGTGCACCGGACATGTCCGGTGCGCCAACGGCTCCAAGTCTGCCAACGGTCGGCAGCGCCATTTTAGGAAGGAAATCGGGCACCGGACAGTGTCCGGTGTGCACCGGACAGTGTCCGGTGCCCCCGACGACAGAAGGCAAGATTGGCCTTCCAGATTTGCTCTCAACGGCTCCTAGCTGCCTTGGGGCTATAAAAGGGACCCCTAGGCGCATGGAGGAGACACCCAAGCAACCTTAGAGCATTCTTGATCATCCACACTCATTCTTTGCGCATTCGTTTGTGATTCTAAGTGATTCGAGCTCCGTTCTAGTGAGAACTTTGAGATAGTCATTCGAGCTCGATTCTTGGCCGTGTGTGTGCGCATTTCGCTGTGGATTTGTGTGTGTTGCTTCCCTCCCTTACTCTGTGCTTCTTTGTGATCATATACTTGTAAGGGCAAGAGACTCCAATTTGTGGAGATTCCTTGCAAACGGGATAAAGAAAAGAAAACAAAACACCGTGGTATTCAAGTGGGTCTTTGGACCGCTTGAGAGGGGTTGATTGCAACCCTCGTCCGTTGGGACGCCACAACGTGGAGTAGGCAAGCGTTGGTCTTGGCCGAACCACGGGATAAACCACTGTGTCATCTCTGTGATTGATCTTCTGTGGTTTCTGTGTTTTGTTGAGACTCCTCTCTAGCCACTTGGCATTATTTGTGCTAACACTTAACCAAGTTTTGTGGCTTAAGTTTGAAGTTTTACAGGATCACCTATTCACCCCCCCCCCCTCTAGGTGCTCTCAGCCATGCGACAGAAGCCTCCACCAACGGTCAAGTTTGGTGGTTGGGACTATAAATACCCCAACCACCCCCACATTCAAGTCATCCAAGTTTTCACCTTCCAACTACTTACAAGAGCTCTAGCATTCAATTCTAGACACACCAAAGAGATCAAATCCTCTCCCAATTCTACTCAAAGCTTTAGTGATTAGAGAGAGTGATTGTTGTGTTCATTTGAGCTCTTACGCTTGGATTGCTTCTTTTTCTCATTTTTTCTTGCGATCATCTCAATTGTAATCAAGGCAAGAGACACCAATTGTGTGGTAGTCCTTGCGGGGAAGTTTGGTTCCCGTGAGATTGAGAAGAGAAGCTCACTCGGTCCGAGGGACCGTTTGAGAGAGGGAAAGGGTTGAAAGAGACCCGGTCTTTGTGACCACCTCAACGGGGAGTAGGTTTTAGAAAACCGAACCTCGGTAAAACAAATCCTTGTGTCTCACTTCTTTGTTCGCTTGCAATTTGTTTTTACGCCCTCTCTCGGACTCACATTATATTTCTAACGCTAACCCGGCTTTGTCGGGGACCATAATTAGGGGTACCCTCAAGACCCCTAAATCTCAGCTGGTAACCCCCATAAGCACAAAGCTGCTAAGGCCTGATGGGTGCGATTAAGTCAAGGATCGGTCCATCCAAGGGACACGATCGTGCCTCACCCGAGCCTAGCCTCGGGCAAGGGAAGCCGAGCCCGGAGAACCTACGTCTCGCCCGAAGACCCCCCACCAGCAACGGGCACACTGTCGGCTCGCCCGAGGCCCCGTCTTCACCAAGAAGCAACCTTGGCCACATCGCCACGCCAACTGACCAAATCGCAGGGGCGTTTAATGCAAAGGTGGCCTAACACCTTTATCCTGACGCACGCCCTCCAGTCGACAGAGCCGAGGTGACCGCAGTCACTTCGCCGCTCTACTGACCGGTCTGATAAGAGGACAGCGCCGCCTGCGCCGCCCCGACTGCTGAGCCACCCGACAGAGTGAGGCTGACAGCAGCCAAGGCCGGCCTCGGGCGTCATAGGAAACTCCGCCTCGCCCGACCCCAGGGCTCGGACTCGGGCTCAGCCCCGGAAGACGGCAAACTCCGCCTCGCCCGACCCCAGGGCTCGGACTCAGGCTCAGCCCCGGAAGACGGCGACCTCCGCTCCGCCCGACCTAGGGCTCGGACTCGGGCTCAGCCCCGGAAGACGGCGAACTCCGCTCTGCCCGACCCAGGGCTCGGACTCGGGCTCAGCCCCGGAAGACGGCGAACTCCTCTCCGCTCGACCCAGGGCTCGGACTCGGGCTCAGCCCCGGAAGACGGCGAACTCCGCTCCGCCCGACCCAGGGCTCGGACTCGGGCTCAGCCCCAGAAGACGGCGAACTCCGCTCCGCCCGACCCAGGGCTCGGACATGGGCTCAACCCCGGAAGACGACGAACTCCGCCTCGCCTGACCCCAGGGCTCGGACTCAGCCCTGGCCTCAGCCGACGGTCTCCGCCTCTCCCGACCGAGGGGCTCGGACTCGACCACGGCCACGGAAGACAGACTCGACCTCGACCTCGGAGGAGCCTCCACATCGCCCAACCTAGGGCGCGGACCGACCACGTCGACAGGAGGCGCCATCATTACCCTACCCCAAGCTGACTCAGGCTACGGGGAACAAGACCGGTGTCCCATCTGGCTCGCTTCGCCAGATAGGCAATGATGGCGCCCCGCGCGCTCTGTGACGACGGCGGCTCTCGGCCCCCTTACGGAAGCAAGAGGACGTCAGCAAGGACTCGACAGCCCCAACAGTTGTCCTCCGCCAAGCTCCAGCACTCCTCCGACGGCCACGACACCACACGAACCAGGTGCCAAAACCTCTCCGGCTGCCACGACGGCGTGTACTTAGGGCGCTAGCTCTCCTTCGCTAGACACGTAGCACTCTGCTACACCCCCCATTGTACACCTGGATCCTCTCCTTACGCCTATAAAAGGAAGGACCAGGGCCCTCTTACAGAAGGTTGGCCCGCGCGGAGAAGGACGGGACGGCGCTCGCAAGGCCGCTCGCTCCCACTCCCGTGTGGACGCTTGTATCCCCCTACTGCAAGCGCACCCGACTCAGGCGCGGGGCTAACACGAAGGCCGCGGGATCCACACTCTCTCACGCCTGCCTCCCTCCGGCTGCTTCCTTTCCCCCCTTCGCGTTCCGCCTTGCGTCGACCCATCTGGGCTGGGGCACGCGACGATAATTCACTCGTCGGTCCAGGGACCCCCCGGGTTTCGAAACACCGACAGTTGGCGCTCCAGGTAGGGGCCTGCTGCGTGTTGACAAACAACTTCCCGTCAAGCTCCAGATGGGCAGTCTCCAGCAACCTTTCCAGCCCGGGACGGTGCTCTGTTTCAGGAATCTTGAGTTCATGTCCCTCGACGGCAGCTACGACACGATACTCCTTCCCCCGCCGTGCGACAGCGACAATGGCGGTCGACAACCCGCTCACCGGCGGGGAAATCGACGACGCCTTCCCCACGTGGTGGGAGGACGACATTCGGGCTTGTCCCGCCTCTCCCCCGCCGACGGAGGAGGCGGGGCAACCAAGGCCAAGCGGGAAGCGGCACCTCGTTGGCTGTCGAGCGAGTCGACGGCGCCGGCGCCCCAACGGAGGGCGCGTCGGGCATTGATCTCGCGTCTGAGACGAAGACGAGCGCTGCCTCCCCGCAACGCGCCGATCTCAAGCAAACGCACGACGCCAGCACGCTCGCGAAGGACTTGCTGGGCGTCACCCTCGTACCTGAGACGACGGTGCAGTCAGTCCCAGACGCGACCTCGACACCGACCGTCAACCGAAAGGTACCGACCGATTCCCATCTCGTGTCTTTTGGATTCGGCCTCGACCCACCAAGCGACTCCGCTTCGGTGAGCACTTTCATAGAGGCGAGTCCAAACCCTCGGGGGTATCGTGTGCGGTCACCCTGGGACCGACTGACGGCCGACTCGACCTACGAGCCCTCGAGGTCCGAGGAAGATGGCGAGCCCGACCTCTGTTGGGATTTCTCCGGACTTGGTAACCCCAGTGCCATGCGGGACTTCATGACCGCATGTGACTACTGCCTTTCTGACTGTTCCGACGGCAGCCGCGGCCTCGACAATGAGGACCGCGGCCCAAGTCGTGAATGTTTCCACGTCGATCTAGGGGGTCCCGGCGAAGGCAACCATCTTGGTATGCCGGAAAACGGCGATCCCCCTAGGCCCGCGCCTCGCGTTGACATCCTTCGGGAGCTAGCTGTGGTCCCCGTCCCGGCGGGGGGTCCTGACCCACAGCTCGAGCATATCCGCGAGAGGCAGGCCAGGCTCGACGAGGGAGCAGGAACGCTTGTGCCGATCCGCTGGGACATCGGGCAGGAATGGGCGGTCCAACCCCCGGCCGGAGAAGCGCGTCATCTCCCCCAGGACATCCAGCACCGCATCGCCGACGACGTCAGGGTGTGGCCACCGCCGGATTCCAGCGGAGTCGGCCAGAACCTGGCTGCAGCAGCAATGCTTCTCCGCGCGATGCCGGAGCCATCAACCACCGAGGGGCGGCGTATCCAGGGAGAGCTCAAGAATCTCCTGGAGGACGCCGCGGTCCGACGGGCCGAAAGCTCTGCCTCCCGAAGGCAGGGGTTCCCCTCGGAACAACGCGCCGCGACTTCCTGAAAGTTCCCTTTGGCCCGGGAACAGGATCTGGATATCGCCTAGAGGGGGGTGAATAGGCGAATAAAATTTATTACTTTAAAACTTAAATTCTTACTCTACTCGAAGACTTAGTACGCAGTGGAGTGAGAAGACCCTTCGAGTAGGTTGCAGCGGAATAGAAAATCCTGTCTCAAAATGTCCTGCACTTCAAATAAAGCTTATACCACAGATAAGTATTGAAGTGCAGATATAAAGGCGAGTAAGACAGAGAGTCAGGATACAATACAGAAAGAGCACACAGACGCAAGGATTTATCCCGAGGTTCGGCCAAGCCTGAAATGCTTGCCTAGTCCTCGTTGGAGTTAGCCACACCTGGGCTTGGAGTCTATTTCAACTCCTTCCTCCGTTTGCTCAGATCTGTCAGTATGACAGATAGAGCCTTTCACTATTGAGATGGGTTACAACAACACCGTGGCTGCTTACAGACTTCTCGGCAGCACCTCTGTAGAGTAACGATACGCTCAAGACCTTGCTCTAGCTCTAAGCAGCACTTCTCCTCTCTTTAAGGCTTATAGCTGTGCCTTCTACACAAACTATAGAGTTACACACAAGAGGGAGAGCGAGAATTGATTCGAGTGAAGTCTATACTTGTTGGCTACGCTTATGTACTGCTTGAGGCGCCTAGGGGTCCCTTTTATAGGCACAAGGGGCCTAGGAGCCGTTGGAAGCAATCCAGGAAGGCAAATCTTGCCTTCTGTCGGGTGGTGCACCGGACAGTCCTATGCACACCAGACACTGTCCGGTGCCCGATTTCTTTCCTTCTACGGCGAAGCCGACCGTTGGCAGTCTTGGAGCCGTTGGCGCACCGGACATGTCCGGTGCACACCGGACAGTCCGGTGCCCCCTTCTAGCCGTTGGCTCGGCCACGTGTCCCGCGCAGATCGCGCGGCCGACCGTTGGCCCGGCCGACCGTTGGCTCACCGGACAGTCCGGTGCACACCGGACAGTCCGGTGAATTATAGCCGTACGTCGCCGGTGAATTCCCGAGAGCGGCCAGTTCGCTCGAGCCAGCCTGGCGCACCGGACACTGTCCGATGCACCACCAGACACTGTCCGGTGAGCCACCGAACAGTCCGGTGCACCCAGACTGAGCAGAACCTTGGCTGTACACAGCCAAGCCTTTTGCACCTCGTTCCTTTTCTTCTTCTTTCTGTTTCTAACACTTAGACAAGTATATTAGTACACTAAAACCAATGTACTAAGTCTAGAAACATACCTTCTCTTAATTATTACATCCATAGCATTTCACATGCTTGAGCTTTGATGTTGGACTCATAAATCATCAAGTCGGCTTGACTTGATCTAGATTGACATTTCTTAGCTCCAACATCCTGCAAAGGTCACATAGAACATCTCCAAACATAGGAACAACCCAAACTAAAGATTAAGGTGAACTTAGCTCTTTTGGGCTACTTCCAGTTCTGGTTTTGACACTTGTTCTCCTTCTAGTGACCTTGATCTCCTTCTTAGAGCTTGATCTTGAGCCTTATGACTTACACCACCTAACTGTAGCTGTTACTTCATTGGCTGTAAGTCACGTCCTTATGTAGTGATCCTTGGTGTGTTATAGCTCTCCTCAACTCGATCACCCTTGACTTTGCAAGCCTTCTTCTTCACCCTTGGCTTTGGGTTCCTCAGCCTCCTTGACCTTCTCCCGTGCACTTGGTACCTCGAAGCTTCTCTTGCCTCCGTCCTTGGCTTGATCAGTTGTCTCCGAGCTTCGCACCCGAGTCTCACTTTATGCAATGTACATCTTACTTGTGATGTCCATTATGTATCCATAATCCAGTTCTTGGACCATCACATTTGTTCTCTTGTGTTGAACCCTGTTAGCTTTACCTTAGGCACATGTTCAACACTTAGTACACTTGTTAGTCCTTTAATTGAGTTGTCATCCAAACACCAAAACTCACAAAGGAGCTTTCAATCTCCCCCTTTTGGTGATTGATGGCAACACAATTAAAGCTTACATAAGAATAAGATTAGAAACACAAATTTTGAATTCTAAGTTTATAGAATGCTCCCCCTAAATATGTGCTTACTTCAAAAGCATAATTTTGGCCTCAGATGCCAATATGCACATACTTAGGCAATTCGAAGCATTTCTACACCTTAGCACTTTCTAGTATGCATTGTGTCAAGAATCAAGACATGATGCTATAACACACAAATGCACATAATCAGAGTTAAACACCATTCAAATTAGTGGATATATCACAGGAATATCAACCTACCACTATTCACTTTTAAGATACCAATTTAAACTAAGATACCAATTTCCAATTTAAAGCAATCTTCCAATTTCCAACTTAAAGCAATCTTAAAGCACCATTAACCACATGACTATCTATTACTATAGAAGCCAGTTAATTCATTGCAGCAGAAACACTAGTCCATATGATGCAACACATATAATACTGCAGGAAGCATATGAATAATACACTAGCAAAGCTTAAACTAACACATCACCCCTTAGGATAAGCTTTCCTCTCAGGTTGAGATAAGCTTTAATACACAAATTCTCCCCCTTTGACATCAAACACCAAAAACCATACTCAAGCAAGAACATAGGATGATGTCAAGGGGCAGCAGGGTGTTTAAGGAGGAAAAACGACTATCAAAACTCCCCCTTACTTATTGAACATATGCACTATGAACATTTAGGTAAGATACATATATGCAAAAAGATTAATACTTCCTTTTATACCTTTACCATGTTGTAGTGTACTTCCCATCTTGAAAGTAGTTAATCTCTCGAGAGCTTCTCCACACTTGTGCCTGATTCTTTCTTCTAACTTTTTCTTGTTGCTAAGACACCAAACTTAGAACAAGTTATAGTATTGGGCACAAGAAGAAACTTCTATTCTAATGATTATCAAAAGATGTCAATTGAAGCAGACTATCACGGCTACCAATTGAAAGATACCAATTGCAAAGTTCATTTATTATCATTGCTCCATGATATTTAAGAGTAAGCATCTATTATCACCAGATATTATGAGCAATCTAAAAATATGCACTTACTCACGACTTGAGATACCAATTTCTTGACTTACAGAGGTACCCATGTCCTGATTGCTCCATTTCTTGCTTATCTTCTCTTTTCCACCTAGAGACTATACAAGATTGCTCAAGAACCAGTTAGTCTCAAAAGATACAGGTTATGTGTGCTCCCCCTCAAGTTGTGTATCAAGTATTTGAATGACTTGCACTTTGCACATTCTAACTTCCTTAGAACTAGAGGGGATCACAACATACCTTGGTCAAGGCATACTCTATCACTTTCATCACACAAAGATGCCAATTTGAATATCAAATGAAAAGCCACTTAACACCAATTGAAGATCAACACAATCATGTAAAGCGTAATGTCTAAGCATGCCATAATTAAGAAGGTTTCTTAGGAGCACAAAAGAAACAACATTTTAAAGGCATAAATTACCTAAGCCAAGATATTACCAGTTGAAAGACAAGAACATAGCTATGATCACAATGGAATTTCAATGAAATTTCATAGCTCTATTTTCCTTACCTTTGCCTTTATGAGAGCACTTGTTATCACCAATTCAGGACTCCTTTTGCTCACACACCTCATAGCTCAAAAGGGCACGACATGGATTTGAAATTCACACAATACTAAACTAGGGTAATCATGTGAACATGCACTAACAAAATGTCATATTTGCACATAGCATGACTTACAAAAAGTTACATGTTTATCCATATACAACAAGAGAGTTAATCGTTGTGGATATAACAAATGAAAAAGCTACCCATGAATGATTCAAAAGATATATCCTATAGAGCACCAGTCATGATTAAACAAACATCATTATGATTCATTTAACACAGGCAATCATAAAGCATCACTACTCCAAAGACAGGTAGCACAACAAGCCAACTTAAGAGCAATACTAAATTGCAGTTATGTACTTAAAATACACGGGTACCGTCCTTTGGAGAGCAAGTTGTAGATTCTCATCAAAGTCCTTTACTTGATTCACCAATAATGATTCAGGACCTATACACCTTATTTCACTTGAGATGAACATGGGATTAGTGTTTTACAATAATTCAACCTTGGGTTAATAAACACCAAAACAATTGACAGCTTAAGCATTTTTAGATAACCGTCTTAAGCTCTCCCATGGTCTCCAGTCCATCTCAAGGCACCTGCATGGTCTAGTTAGCACAGTTTGGTACCCATCTCAGGATGGGTCCATGACGCTCAACTAAAAGTGTCTTTAGTACCCAAATGGCCTTTGTGCTAGTTCTAGGTGATCTCATTATAGATCTAGCACAAGTGTATGATTTGGGTCTCCTAAGCGAATGAGATTGAGACAAATTTACTTGCTTAGGAATCTTACCTTTATAACATACCTTGAATAGATGACCCTGCTCACCACACTTGTAGCAGAAGCGTAGTTCAACCTGACATGACGCTTGCTGTGTGTCATTTTCCTTGGTGAGGGTCATCTTGGAGGATGCACATCCTTGATTCTTCATGACCGGACATGAAGTGATCATGTGGTCCTTATTTTTGCATCCAAAGCAACTTCTTGTCCTTTCATCCTTGTCTTTGTACGGACAAGACGCGATGAGGTGGCCTATCTCCTTGCATTTGAAGCACCTCCTTTTTCCTCTTCCCTTTTTGTGCTTGAATGACATGGAGAGATGATCAGTGCAAACAACATGACTAATTGAATTTTTACCTTTTTCCTTGTTCATGTTGATTTCTTCATTTATAGCTTTGGGAACATTCTTCTTATTGAGCTTAACACTTGCTGCAGTTTTTCCTTTCTCAAGCTTCTTCACCATGCGCCCGTGGATATCTTGAGAGAGTTGAGCAATGTGTCTTCTCCTTAGTTGTCTTTGCTTCTTGTTCCCACAGAATTTCTTTTGTGACCCTAAAACTTGTTGCTCAATCAATGATTGGCTTTCTTTTGAGCAACAGGGGTTAGCACATGGTGATATACAATTCAAATGCGCACACGTGCGAGAATGAGGTTCACATGAATTTAAGTTTGCAATTATAACCTCATGAGAAACATTAAGCATGATATGGTCATCAACTAATTTATTATGAGAATATGACAACATATCATACTTTTTACCTAGAGCACGTTTTTCTAAGTCCCTTGTTTCTACTTGACTCTTAAGCATAGAATTTTCCATTTTAAGTTGAGCAATATTAGATAATGCATCATGACTATTTCTTTGCTCAATTAAAACATATTCATACCCTTGGACCAAATCATCATGAGAGCACTTTAGCTCCTCATGTTCTTTGGTCATCTTCTCCAGGCTGTTGTTGGTTTTGATGAGGGACTCCTCTAGCCTGAGAAGCGTCTCGCCTTGTTCCTTGTTTCTTCTCAACAACTTAATCAAGAGAGCTTTGTCTGCTTTGTTGAGATGGTTGCAGAACCGGCGAGTCTCCTCTTCTTCCACATCATCGGTCTCATTTTCCCTGTCATTAATGTCAGTGGAAGCAATATAGGAAAATGTACCTTGTGATGATGAAGATTCATCCTCATATTCCTCCTCATCATGGCCTTCGTCTCCACCGTCATTGTTAGCAATAAAACATTTATCACTAGTGGAGAACAAACCTGTCGACGAGGTGGATTCATCGTTTGGGTGCCATCGTTCTTGATCTTCTCCCTTTGAATGGTTAGCATCACAAGCAATATAGGGAGTAGAAGTAGTACAATTTGCCACAAAACATTTTACTTTAATTCTATTCCATAAATCATGAGCATCAACAAACAAATCATTATCACTACTCATGATGGCAAAATAGGAACTTCTAGAAAGAGAGTCAACTAAGATGTTGCAAGCACGGTGATTGAGAGATAAACATCTTAGTTCATCATTAGAGGGATTTTTACTAATATCAGCTGGAAAAATACTTCTACTAAAGATCTGTCTTAAATCAGGATCAACACTCATGAAAGCATTATAAATAGAGACAGACCAAGATTTGTAATTAGAACCATCGCCTAAGAGAAGTTCTACAGTTACCTCTTGTGACGACATCGTTATCTCCGGACGGCTAAGCCCACACTGGAGAGGCCTAGCTCTGATACCAATTGAAAGTTCCCTTTGGCCCGGGAACAGGATCTGGATATCGCCTAGAGGGGGGTGAATAGGCGAATAAAACTTATTACTTTAAAACTTAAATTCTTACTCTACTCGAAGACTTAGTACGCAGTGGAGTGAGAAGACCCTTCGA
Organism: Zea luxurians; assembly: GCA_029449295.1. NCBI lineage: Eukaryota > Viridiplantae > Streptophyta > Magnoliopsida > Poales > Poaceae > Zea > Zea luxurians. The sequence continues at coordinate 6,409,552 of JAOPSE010000122.1, read as the reverse complement.
GTAGGTTGCAGCGGAATAGAAAATCCTGTCTCAAAATGTCATGCACTTCAAATAAAGCTTATACCACAGATAAGTATTGAAGTGCAGATATAAAGGCGAGTAAGACAGAGAGTCAGGATACAATACAGAAAGAGCACACAGACGCAAGGATTTATCCCGAGGTTCGGCCAAGCCTGAAATGCTTGCCTAGTCCTCGTTGGAGTTAGCCACACCTGGGCTTGGAGTCTATTTCAACTCCTTCCTCCGTTTGCTCAGATCTGTCAGTATGACAGATAGAGCCTTTCACTATTGAGATGGGTTACAACAACACCGTGGCTGCTTACAGACTTCTCGGCAGCACCTCTGTAGAGTAACGATACGCTCAAGACCTTGCTCTAGCTCTAAGCAGCACTTCTCCTCTCTTTAAGGCTTATAGCTGTGCCTTCTACACAAACTATAGAGTTACACACAAGAGGGAGAGCGAGAATTGATTCGAGTGAAGTCTATACTTGTTGGCTACGCTTATGTACTGCTTGAGGCGCCTAGGGGTCCCTTTTATAGGCACAAGGGGCCTAGGAGCCGTTGGAAGCAATCCAGGAAGGCAAATCTTGCCTTCTGTCGGGTGGTGCACCGGACAGTCCTGTGCACACCAGACACTATCCGGTGCCCGATTTCTTTCCTTCTACGGCGAAGCCGACCGTTGGCAGTCTTGGAGCCGTTGGCGCACCGGACATGTCCGGTGCACACCGGACAGTCCGGTGCCCCCTTCTAGCCGTTGGCTCGGCCACGTGTCCCGCGCAGATCGCGCGGCCGACCGTTGGCCCGGCCGACCGTTGGCTCACCGGACAGTCCGGTGCACACCGGACAGTCCGGTGAATTATAGCCGTACGTCGCCGGTGAATTCCCAAGAGCGGCCAGTTCGCTCGAGCCAGCCTGGCGCATCGGACACTGTCCGATGCACCACCAGACACTGTCCGGTGAGCCACCGAACAGTCCGGTGCACCCAGACTGAGCAGAACCTTGGCTGTACACAGCCAAGCCTTTTGCACCTCGTTCCTTTTCTTCTTCTTTCTGTTTCTAACACTTAGACAAGTATATTAGTACACTAAAACCAATGTACTAAGTCTAGAAACATACCTTCTCTTAATTATTACATCCATAGCATTTCACATGCTTGAGCTTTGATGTTGGACTCATAAATCATCAAGTCGGCTTGACTTGATCTAGATTGACATTTCTTAGCTCCAACATCCTGCAAAGGTCACATAGAACATCTCCAAACATAGGAACAACCCAAACTAAAGATTAAGGTGAACTTAGCTCTTTTGGGCTACTTCCAGTTCTGGTTTTGACACTTGTTCTCCTTCTAGTGACCTTGATCTCCTTCTTAGAGCTTGATCTTGAGCCTTATGACTTACACCACCTAACTGTAGCTGTTACTTCATTGGCTGTAAGTCACGTCCTTATGTAGTGATCCTTGGTGTGTTATAGCTCTCCTCAACTCGATCACCCTTGACTTTGCAAGCCTTCTTCTTCACCCTTGGCTTTGGGTTCCTCAGCCTCCTTGACCTTCTCCCGTGCACCTGGTACCTCGAAGCTTCTCTTGCCTCCGTCCTTGGCTTGATCAGTTGTCTCCGAGCTTCGCACCCGAGTCTCACTTTATGCAATGTCCATCTTACTTGTGATGTCCATTATGTATCCATAATCTAGTTCTTGGACCATCACATTTGTTCTCTTGTGTTGAACCCTATTAGCTTTACCTTAGGCACCTGTTCAACACTTAGTACACTTGTTAGTCCTTTAATTGAGTTGTCATCCAAACACCAAAACTCACAAGAGAGCTTTCACTTCTCGACTCATGCGGGAAGCCTCGGTCCACTTCGGGCGCACGCGCAACACAGCGCCTGCGGCCCCGGGTCGCCTCGGTAACGAGCGCCCTCATCACGGCCGTCGGGCCCACCTCGACGACAGGACGCGCCGAGGCTACCACCCCAGGCGTGGGGGACGCTACGACAGCGGGGAGGATCAGAGTCCTTCGCCCGAACCACCCGGTCCGCAGGCTTTCAGCCGCGCCATACGACGGGCACCGTTCCCAACCCGGTTCCGAACCCCGACTACTATCACAAAGTACTCGGGGGAGACGAGACCGGAACTGTGGCTCGTAGACTATCGGCTGGCCTGCCAACTGGGTGGAACAGACGACGACAACCTTATCATCCACAACCTCCCCCTGTTCCTCTTCGACACCGCTCGAGCCTGGCTTGAGCACCTGCCCCCGGGGCAGATCTCCAACTGGGACGACCTGGTCCAAGCCTTCGCCGGCAATTTCCAGGGCACGTACGTGCGCCCTGGGAACTCCTGGGATCTCTGAAGCTGCCGCCAGCAGCCGGGAGAGTCTCTCCGAGACTACATCCGACGATTCTCGAAGCAGCGCACAGAGCTGCCCAACGTCACCGATTCGGATGTCATCGGTGCGTTCCTCGCCGGCACCACCTGCCGCGACCTGGTGAGCAAGCTGGGTCGCAAGACCCCCACCAGGGCGAGCGAGCTGATGGACATCGCCACCAAGTTCGCCTCTGGCCAGGAGGCGGTTGAGGCCATTTTCTGGAAGGACAAGTAGCCTCAGAGCCGCCCACTAGAAGATGCTCCCGAGGCGTCAACTCAGCGCGGCGCCAAGAAGAAGGGCAAGAAGAAGTCGCAAGCGAAACGTGATGCCGCCGACGCAGACCTTGTCGCCGCCGCCGAGCACAAGAACCCTCGGAAACCTCCCGGAGGTCCAACCTCTTCGACAAGATGCTCAAGGAGCCGTGCCCCTATCATCAGGGGCCCGTCAAGCACACCCTTGAGGAGTGTGCCATGCTTTGACGACACTTCCACAAGGCCGGGCCACCCGCGGAGGGTGGCAAGGCCCTCGACGGCGCAAAGGAGGAAGATCACAAGGCAGGAGGGTTCCCCGAGATCCGCGACTGCTTCATGATCTACGGCGGGCAAGTGGTGAATGCCTCGGCTCGGCACCGCAAGCAAGAACGCTGGGAGGTCTGCTCGGTAAAGGTGGCGACGCCAGTCTACCTAGACTGGTCCGACAAGCCCATCACCTTCGACCAGGCCGACCATCCGGACTACGTGCCGAGCCCGGGGAGATACCCACTCGTTGTCGACCCCATCATCGGCAATGTCAGGCTCACCAACGTCCTCATGGACGGAGGCAACAGCCTCAACATCATCTACGTCGAGACCCTCGGGCTCCTACGGACCGATCTGTCCTCGGTCCGGGCGGGCACTGCGCCTTTCCATGGGATCGTCCCCGGGAAGCGCGTTCATCCCCTCGGACAACTCGACCTACCCGTCTGCTTCGGGACACCCTCCAACTTCCGAAGGGAGACCCTCACGTTCAAAGTGGTCGGGTTTCGAGGAACCTACCACGTAGTGCTGGGGAGACCATGCTACGCCAAGTTCATGGCCGTCCCCAACTACACCTACCTCAAGCTCAAGATGCCGGGCCCCAACGGGGTCATCACCGTCGGGCCCACGTACCGACACGCATACGAATGCGATGTCGAGTGCGTGGAGTACGCCGAGGCCCTCGCCGAATCCGAGGCCCTCATCGCTGACCTGGAGAGCCTCTCTAGGGAGGCGCCCGACGTGAAGCGCCACGTTGGCAACTTCGAACCAGCAGAGACGGTCAAGTCCGTCCCTCTCGACCCCTGCAACGATGCCTCCAAGCAGATCCGGATCGGTTCCGAGCTCGACCCCAAATAGGAAGCAGTGCTCGTCGACTTTCTCCGCGCGAACGCCGACGTTTTCGCGTGGAGTCCCTCGGACATGCCCAGCATACCGAGGGAAGTCGCCGAGCACTCTCTGGATATTCGAGCTGGGGCCCGACCCGTGAAGCAACCTCTGCGCCGATTCGACGAAGAAAAGCGCAGAGCCATAGGCGAGGAGATCCACAAGCTACTGGCGGCAGGGTTCATCAAAGAGGTATTCCATCCCGAATGGCTTGCCAACCCTGTGCTTATGAGAAAGAAAGGGGGGAAATGGCGGATGTGTGTAGACTACACTGGTCTAAACAAAGCATGTCCGAAGGTTCCCTACCCTCTGCCTCGCATCGATCAGATCGTGGATTCCACTGCTGGGTGCGAAACCCTGTCTTTCCTCGATGCCTACTCAGGGTATCACCAGATCAGGATGAAGGAGTCTGACCAGCTCGCGACTTCATTCATCACACCCTTCGGCATGTACTGCTATGTTACAATGTCGTTTGGTTTGAGGAATGCGGGGGCAACGTACCAGCGATGCATGAACCATGTGTTTGGCGAACACATCGGCCGAACGGTCGAGGCCTACGTCGATGACATCGTAGTCAAGACGAGGAAGGCCTCCAACCTCCTTTCCGACCTTGAAGCGACATTCCGATGTCTCAAGGCAAAAGGCGTGAAGCTTAATCCCGAAAAGTGTGTCTTCGGGGTCCCCCAAGGCATGCTCTTGGGGTTCATCGTCTCCGAGCGGGGCATCGAAGCCAACCCGGAGAAGATTGCAGCCATCACCAGCATGGGGCCAATCAAGGACTTGAAAGGCGTACAGAGGGTCATGGGATGTCTCGTGGCTCTGAGCCGCTTCATCTCCCGCCTCGGCGAAAGAGGTCTGCCTCTGTACCGCCTCTTAAGGAAAGCTGAGTGCTTCACTTGGACTCCCAAGGCCGAGGAAGCCCTCGGGAACCTGAAGGCGCTCCTCACGAACGCGCCCATCTTGGTGCCCCCCCTGCCGGAGAAGCCCTCTTGATCTACGTCGCCGCAACCACCCAGGTGGTTAGCGCCGCGATTGTGGTTGAGAGACGAGAAGAAGGGCATGCACTGCCCATCCAGAGGCCAGTCTACTTCATCAGTGAGGTACTATCCGAGACCAAGATCCGCTACCCACAAATCCAGAAGCTGTTGTACGCGGCGATCCTGACACGGCGGAAGTTGCGACACTACTTCGAGTCTCATCCGGTGACTGTGGTGTCATCCTTCCCCCTGGGGAGATCATCCAGTCCCGAGAGGCCTCGGGTAGGATTGCGAAGTGGGCGGTGGAGATCATGGGCGAGACGATCTCGTTCGCCCCCCGGAAGGCCATCAAGTCCCAGGTCCTGGCGGACTTCGTGGCTGAATGGGCCGACACCCAGCTCCCGACGGCTCCGATCCAACCGGAGCTCTGGACCATGTTTTTTCGACGGGTCGCTGATGAAGACGGGGGCCGGTGCGGGCCTCCTCTTTGTCTCGCCCCTCGGGAAGCACCTACGCTACGTGCTACGCCTCCACTTCCCGGCGTCCAACAACGTGGCTGAGTACGAGGCTCTGGTAAACGGGTTGCGAATCGCCATCGAGCTAGGGGTCCGACGCCTCGACGCTCGCGGTGACTCGCAGCTCGTCATCGACCAAGTCATGAAGAACTCCCACTGCCGCGACCCGAAGATGGAAGCCTACTGCGATAAGGTTTGGCGCCTGGAAGACAAGTTCTACGGGGTCGAGCTCAACCACATCGCCCAACGCTACAACGAGACTGCGGACGAGCTAGCTAAAATAGCCTCGGGACGAACAACAGTTCCCCCCGACGTATTCTCCCGAGACCTGCATCAACCCTCCGTCAAGACCGAGGACACGCCCGAGCCCGAGGCACCTGCGGCTCCGCCCGAGGCACCCTCGGCTCAGTCTGAGGTACCCTCGGCCTAGTCCGAGCTACCCTCGGCTCAGCCCGAGGTACCCTCGGCCCCCGAGGGTGAGGCACTGCGCGTCGAGGGGGAACCGAGCGAGGTCACGCCTAATCAAAGCTGGCAGACCCCGTACCTGCAATATCTCCACCGAGGGGAGCTGCCCCTCGACCAAGCCGAAGCTCGGCGGTTGGCGCGGCGCGCCAAGTCTTTCGTCTTGCTGGGAGATGGAAAGGAGCTCTACCACCGCAGCCCTCAGGCATCCTCCAGCGATGCATTTCCATCGCCGAAGGCCAGCAGCTCTTGCAAGAGATACACTCGGGGGCTTGCGGCCATGACGCAGCGCCACGAACCCTCGTTAGAAACGCCTTCCGACAAGGATTCTACTGGCCGACGGCGGTGGCCGACGCTACTAGAATCGTCCGCACCTGCGAAGGGTGTCAGTTCTACGCGAGGCAGACCCACCTGCCCGCTCAGGCTCTGCAGACCATACCCATCACCTGGTCGTTTGCTGTGTGGGGTCTGAACCTTGTTGGCCCCTTGCAGAAGGCACCCGAGGGCTACACGCACCTGTTGGTCGCCATCGACAAATTCTCCAAGTGGATCGAGGTCCGACCCCTAAACAGCATCTGGTCCGAACAGGTGGTGGCGTTCTTCACCAACATCATCCATTGCTTTGGGGTCCCGAACTCCATCATCACCGACAACGGCACCCAGTTCACCGGCAGAAAGTTCCTGGACTTCTACGAGGATCACCACATCCGGGTGGACTGAGCTGCCGTGGCACACCCCATGACGAATGGGCAAGTGGAGCGGGCCAACGGCATGATCCTGGAAGGACTCAAGCCTCGAATCTACAACGACCTCAACAAGTTCGGCAAGCGGTGGATGAAGAAACTCCCCTCGGTGGTCTGGAGCCTGAGGACAACGCCGAGCCAAGCCACGGGCTTCACACAGTTCTTTCTAGTCTATGGGGCCGAGGCCATCTTGCCCACAGACTTGGAATACGGTTCCCCGAGGGCGAGGGCCTACACCGACCAAAGCAACCAAGCCAACCGAGAGGACTCACTGGACCAGCTGGAGGAGGCTCGAGACATGGCCTTGATACACTCGGCGCGGTACCAGCAGTCCCTGCGACGCTACCACGCCCGAGGGGTTAGGTCCCGAGACCTCCAGGTGGGCGACCTGGTGCTTCGGCTATGACAAGACGCCCGAGGGCGGCACAAGCTCATGCCTCCCTGGGAAGGGCCGTTCGTCATCGCCAAGGTCATGAAGCCCGGAACGTACAAGCTGGCCAACAGCCAAGGCGAGGTCTACAGCAACGCTTGGAACATCCAACAGCTACGTCGCTTCTACCCTTAAGATGCTTTCAAGTTGCTCGTATACTTCGTTCACACATCAAGTCTGGTCGTCAAGGAAGGGTCAGCCTTGCCTCGGCAAAGCCCGACCCTCCCTCGGGGGCTAGAAGGGGGCAACCCCCTCTGCGTCAAAATTTTCCTCGAAAAAAGAAAAAAAAATCTTTTCTGCCAGAATGCCTTTCGTGCTCTTTGACAACTTCAAAAGTGGATCCTGAAAACGACGGAGTACACGTAAGCAGCCAAGGCTGACCGAGCCGAGGGACTCCTATGCCTCCGGGATACGGATACCTCACTCATCACCTTCTGCGATAAGTAACTCGCGCTCGGATAAGTGACTCCGCGGACCGAACAAGTCTTCATGCTCGAGAAGCTCCTCTGCCGAAATGATTTTTCGGGCCTTCTCGACTGCGTCGGTAACAGAACCCTATGGACGAGTAAGAGCGCGCGTAAGTGGCAAGGTCGACCAAGCCGAGGGACTCCTACGCCTCCGGGATACGGATACCTCACTCACCACCTTCCGTGAAAAGCAACTCTCGCCCGCACAAACAATTCTGTTACCGACAAATGAGTCCGGATACTCGAAATGAGAGGAAAAGGAACGCAGCTTTACAACACGGCGACGGTGTGTTTAGGCCTCGGCGGCCGCAGAAAACATACACACACTACAAGACAACCTGATCCTGCAGGCTCGAACGTCGACAGCCAAAGGGGGCAGCAGCACCCTCGGCATCAACTACACCTTTGGCGGGGTCTGACCTAGCCTCGAACGGCGACGTGGTCGGAGGGCCCCCACTCTGAAGGACGCCATCAGCACCACGCCCGGGCCATCGCCGCCAGGGTCTTCTTCAAGAATCCGGCCCGAGCAGGCGGCTCGGCCGGCCACCCCAAGGCCTCGGCTAGCTGACCCCCAAAGACATCAGCTCGGCTTGTGGCCTCGGCAGCTCAACTCCGGCGTCGGCTCCGCTAGTGGACGACCCGGCCAGGCTCTAGCCATCTACACCTCCTTTTCGAAGCCAACCCTGCCTCCGTCCGTGCTGACACCGCTACCTCCGGCTTCGGCTCATCAAAGGGTGGCCGAGGGGTTCCTTTAACTAAGCAAGAGGGGCCTCGGACAGCAAGGCCGACCGAGCCAAGGGACTCCTACGCCTCCGGGATACGGATACCTCACTCGTCACCTTTGCACGAGGCAACTCACGCCCGGTGAAGCGGTTCAGATAATCGACAAGGCGAGCCTCAGTGCTCGAAATGAAGAAAAAACATGGCTCCGCGCCGGAAATACATACACGTTCAGGCCTCGACAGCCACTATGAACAAAACACCGGCATTCAAGGTGCCAATACAAACGGAACTCCGGTTCCGTCCCCACGGCAGCAGCGATGGCACCAGGGCGGAAGCCGCTGCAACCTCGCCCTCGCCCGCGCCGACGCTCGAGGGGCGAGGACAAGTACAAAGAGCCGGAGGCCCGGAGCACGGATGGTCCCGGACGGGGACTTCTCGGGCCGCATCCACCTCGGCACCTTCGAGTGGAGCATCAGCCCATCGGCAGATCCCCACTCGGATCGTCCCGGACGGGCGGAGCACCGACCTCCGCGCGGAGGCCCCGTACCGTTGCAAAGGCAGGACAGCCCTAGGACACGAACGCCGCTCTAGCGGCACGCGATGTCTTGGGCGGTCCACCCGTGCGCACGGCGCGACAACCGCCCTCGCGACAGGAGGGGGCACCGGGAGCCAAGCCGGCGAGCCCAAACGTGCTGGAGCTGGTGACACCCACCGTCGATCGGCCCCGTGTTGTTGAAGTCTGCCCCGCTCGCAGGGCTAGTGAGCGCCCTCTCCCTTGGATGCTGAAGGGGAGGCCGACCCACGAACCCGCGCGGGAGGTAGAGCTCCGGCTCAGCCCGGCCTCCGCCCCAGCAAGGATGATGGACATCCTTGAAGCTGAGGGTGGAACCAAGATCGTAGCCCAGCTTGCTTCTCCCCATCCAGAAGCTGGGGGTCACCGTCTTGGGTGACCACCGGCGAGGGGATGCAGCCGGGCTGCCTGATGAAAATCCTTGAAGCCGAACGATGGCTGAAAGGTACCAACTTCCACGAAGTTGCGTTCCTCCGATGACAAGACGGAAGGGTTCCGGGCGTCCCCCGCCCGGGGGCTCGGAAGGTGGAAAGACACGGTGCATGTGGGGAGCGCGAAGACATGGTTGCCCTCCAAAGGGGTCGCCCCCCTTTTAAAGGCGGCTCTCCCCACTTGCGCCCTCAACCGTTGCGGGTCGAGTCTTCTCCAACACGCTCCAAGATTCTCCCCCCACGGCGCGGGGGCTGGGTCCCACACGTCATGCAAGCCGATCTAGGGGAGAAGAAGCCAAACCGCCGCGCGCGCGCGGTGCATGCAACCACCCGGCGGTTACAAGCATTCCTCCACTTTCGCCCAGACCAGCGGGTGAAAGGGCGGACAGCCATGCAGGCGGCATGCAACCGTGCCAAGTGCGCGCGCCCCTTCGACTCCAACAAGCCCAGCATGGAGGTCCAGGCCCATGCGTCATGCAACCGGCGCACCGGTTGCTACGTGTGAGCAACTGCACCGCCACTCACGCCACTACCGCGCCTCCTCGACTGCGGAGTCAATACCGCGACTCGAGGCAACCCTGCAGTGCCAGCCAAGCGCGACGGTCAAATGCGGTCAAAATTGGGCCGGCAGTAATGGCGGTGACAGGTGGGCAGAAGCAGCGGTCACGTCGTCAGCCAAGCTCACGTCCCATCCAGGGGCAGCGGGGGAGCCCTCTCCCACGGCGTGAAGACGGTGCGCCCGTGATCCGTTCCTCGAGCGGCTCGCGCACGTGCAACGGCCGCCCCGCGAACCGCTCTCCCCGTCGCATTAACTCCGCGGCGGGGTAGGCGGTGCCTCAGGCGGGAGAAGCAAGCAACGCTTCGCCTCCGCCATAATGACCGCGTCAAAAAAGGTACGCCGCGTCATTCGATTTCGTGTCCTTTTCCTTTTCCTCTTTCTCTCTCTTACAACAGGGACCGGGAAAGGGGGATACCCCAAAAAGGACCCTTCTCCATGAAGGAAACAGGCTCCGAGCCTCCCTACTGATCAGAGGTTCGAAGGCCGGCCCCTCGGAGGGGTTCAACGGCCGCCTCAGATCAATTGGGTTCTACGCCCACTACTGGTCAGAGGTTCGATAGCCGGCCCCTCGAAGGGTTCAATTGCCGCCTCAGGCCACTCGGGCTCCGCGCCCACTACTGATCAGGGGTTCGTAGGCTGGCCCTCGAAGGGTTCACAGTCGCCTCAGATACGGAGCGAGGGATGACCATGGGTACGTTCGATACATAACCAAGGCTCGGGCTACGCTCCCGAGGTACCCTAGGACATTTCCGAGACCAGCGGGAGCGATCTTGTAACGGAATCCCATCAGAGGGAGGCATCGAGCCCTCGGACCCCGTCGACAGGGGACCGGGTCCGGCAGATCACCCGGAGGTACTTTTGGGCGCGCCTCTGGGCCTCTAGCCGACCCCTATCAAATGGGGCACGGACGTCCGCTCGGATTACCCGCCAGCAGCTCACCGAAGACACCATGTTCGACGCCACCCGAGGGCAACATGGCGCTTTCCCCCTCCTCCTTGCGGAAAGGCGACGTAGGGGCGTATGTAAAAAAGTCGAGTCTGTCCCTGACCGTCCTCTCGCCCTGTGCAGAGGCTCGGGGGCTGCTCTCACAAACCCGGCTCCGGCCAAACCGTTGACAGCGTCAACATACCAGCCCGAGAACTTGGGACCCGACCGTGCACTCGGGCTACGGCCAGCTCGCATGAGGGAACAACTAGACCGGCCAAAATGTTGCGAAGCGCACTAAGACCTCGAAGGAGTAAAACTACTCCTCCGAGGCCTCGGGGGCTACACCCGGCGGGTGCGCTCGCGCGCACCCACCGGAATAGAATGCAACCGAAAATGGCTGGTCCCCTTGCAAAAAAGTGCGGCAAAAGCCTCCAAGCGAGTATTAGTACTCCCTTGGAGGCTCGGGGGCTACTGTCGGGGACCATAATTAGGGGTACCCTCAAGACCCCTAAATCTCAGCTGGTAACCCCCATCAGCACAAAGCTGCTAAGGCCTGATGGGTGCGATTAAGTCAAGGATCGGTCCATCCAAGGGACACGATAGTGCCTCACCCGAGCCTAGCCTCGGGCAAGGGAAGCCGGCCCCGGAGAACCTACGTCTCGCCCGAGGACCCCCCACCAGCAACGGGCACACTGTCGGCTCGCCCGAGGCCCCGTCTTCACCAAGAAGCAACCTTGGCCACATCGCCACGCCAACCGACCAAATCGCAGGGGCGTTTAATGCAAAGGTGGCCTGACACCTTTATCCTGACGCACGCCCTCCAGTCGATAGAGCCGAGGTGACTGCAGTCACTTCGCCGCTCTACTGACCGGTCTGACAAGAGGACAGCGCCGCCTGCGCCGCCCCGACTGCTGAGCCACCCGACAGAGTGAGGCTGACAGCAGCCAAGGCCAGCCTCGGGCGTCATAGGAAACTCCGCCTCGCTCGACCCCAGGGCTCGGACTCGGGCTCAGCCCCGGAAGACGGCGAACTCCGCCTCGCCCGACCCCAGGGCTCGGACTCGGGCTCAGCCCCGAAAGACGGCGAACTCCGCCTCGCCTGACCCCAGGGCTCGGACTCGGGCTCAGCCCCAGAAGACGGCGAACTCCGCTCCGCCCGACCGAGGGCTCGGACTCGGGCTCAGCCCCGGAAGACGGCGAACTCCGCTCCGCCCGACCCAGGGCTCGGACTCGGGCTCAGCCCCGAAAGACGGCGAACTCCGCTTCGCCCGACCTAGGGCTCGGACTCGGGCTCAGCCCTGGAAGACGGCAAACTCCGCTCCGCCCGACCCAGGGCTCAGACATGGGCTCAACCCCGGAAGACGACAAACTCCGCCTCGCCTGACCCCAGGGCTCGGACTCAGCCCTGGCCTCAGCCGACGGTCTCCGCCTCGCCCGACCCAGGGGCTCGGACTCGACCACGGCCACGGAAGACAGACTCGACCTCAACCTCGAAGGAGCCTCCACATCGCCCAACCTAGGGCGCGGACCGACCACGTCGATAGGAGGCGCCATCATTACCCTACCCCGAGCTGACTCAGGCTACGGGGAACAAGACCGGCGTCCCATCTGGCTCGCTCCGCCAGATAGGCAATGATGGCGCCCCGCGCGCTCTGTGACGACGGCGGCTCTCGGCCCCCTTACGGAAGCAAGAGGACGTCAGCAAGGACTCGACAGCCCCAACAGCTGTCCTCCGCTAAGCTCCAGCACTCCTCCGACGGCCACGACACCACACGAACCGGGTGCCAAAACCTCTCCGGCTGCCACGACGGCGTGTACTTAGGGCGCTAGCTCTCCTCCGCTAGACACGTAGCACTCTGCTGCACCCCCCATTGTACACCTGGATCCTCTCCTTACGCCTATAAAAGGAAGGACCAGGGCCCTCTTACAGAAGGTTGGCCCGCGCGAAGAAGGACGGGACGGTGCTCGCAAGGCCGCTCGCTCCCACTCCCGCGTGGACGCTTGTATCCCCCTACTGCAAGCGCACCCGACTCAGGCGCGGGGCTAACACGAAGGCCGCGGGATCCACACTCTCTCATGCCTGCCTCCCTCCGGCTGCTTCCTTTCCCCCCTTCGCGTTCCGCCTTGCGTCGACCCATCTGGGCTGGGGCACGCGGCGACAATTCACTCGTCGGTCCAGGGACCCCCCGGGTTTCGAAACACCGACAGGCTTGTAGTTGTGATTAACTTTGTAAATTTCAGTTTCGCCCTATTCACCCCCCCCCCTCTAGGCGACTTTCAATTGGTATCAAAGCCCGATGCTTCATTAGAGCCTAACCGCTCGAAGTGATGTCAGGAGATCACGCCAAGAGGGAGATGGAGGCCGACAACAAGCCCACTCCAAGCCACGGGAAGGCTTCATCCGAAGAGTCCCGCAACAAAGGGGAAGGGAAGGAGAAGAAACCCTCTTCCCACAAGTCGCACCGGAGTGGTGACAAAAAGAAGAAGATGAGGAAGGTGGTCTACTACGAGACCGACACTTCGTCACCATCGACCTCCGGCTCCGACGCGCCGTCCGTTACCTCTAAGCGCCATGAGCGCAAGAAGTATAGTAAGATTCCCCTACGCTACCCCCGTATTTCAAAGCATACTCCTTTGCTCTCCGTTCCATTAGGCAAACCACCGGTTTTTGACGGTGAAGACTATAATATATGGAGTGATAAAATGAGGCATCATCTAACCTCACTCCACACAAGCATTTGGAATGTTGTTGAGTTTGGTGTACAGGTACCATCCGTAGGGGATGAAGACTACGACTCGGACGAAGTGGCCCAAATTCACCACTTTAACTCCCAAGCCACCACTATACTCCTCGCCTCTCTAAGTCGAGGAGTATAACAAGGTGCAAGGGTTAAAAAATGCGAAGGAAATTTGGGACGTACTCAAGACCGCGCACGAAGGAGACGAGGTGACAAAGATCACCAAGCGGGAGACGATCGAGGGGGAGCTCGGTCGCTTCATGCTTCACCAAGGGGAGGACCCACAAGCTATGTACAACCGCTTGAAGACCTTGGTGAACCAAGTGCGCAACCTCGGAAGCGAAAATGGGATGACCATGAGATGGTCAAGGTTATTCTTAGATCCCTCGTCTTTCTTAACCTTACGCAAGTTCAATTAATTCGAGGTGATCCTAGATACAAGCTAATGTCTCTCGAGGAGGTTATAGGAAAATTTGTGAGCTTTGAGCTAATGATTAAAGGCTCAAAGAAAATCATCGAGCAAGGCACCTCCTCCACGCCCGAAGCACAACCGGTGGCATTCAAGGTGACGGAGGAGAAGAAGGAGGAGTCTACATCAAGTAGACAACCAATCGATGCCTCCAAGCTCGACAATGAGGAAATGGCGCTTATCATCAAAAGCTTCCGCCAAATCCTCAAGCAAAGGAGGGGGAAAGATTACAAGCCCCGCTACAAGTGTGGTAAGGCCGGTCACTTTATTGCCAAATGTCCTATTTCCAGTGACAGTGACAGGGGCGACGACAAGAAGGGGAGAAGAAAGGAAAAGAAGAAGTACCACAAGAAGAAGGGCGGCGATGCCCATGTGTGCCGCGAGTGGGACTCCGACGAGAGCTCCACCGACTCCTCCTCCGACGAGGACGCCGCCAACATCGCCGTCACCAAGGGACTTCTCTTCCCCAACATCGGCCACAAATGCCTCATGGCAAAGGACGGCAAAAAGAAGAAGGTTAAATCCAAATCCTCCACTAAATATGAGTCCTCTAGTGATGATAATGCTAGTGATGAGGAGGATAATTTGCGTAACCTTTTTGCCAACCTCAACATGCAACAAAAGGAAAAATTAAATGAACTAATTAGTGCTATTCATGAGAAGGATGATCTCTTGGACTCTCAAGAGGACTTCCTAATCAAGGAAAACAAAAAGCATGTTAAGGCTAAAAATGCTTATGCTCTAGAAGTTGAAAAATGTGAGAAATTAACTAGTGAGCTAAGCACATGCCATGATTTAATTGCCAACCTTAGAAATGAAAATGCTAGTTTAAATGCTAAGGTTGATTCTCATGTTTGTAATGTTTCAATTCCCAATCTTAGAAATGATAATGTTGATTTGCTTGCTAAGATTGAAGAATTGAATGATTCTCTTGCTAGCCTTAGGATTGAAAATAAAAAATTGCTCGCTAAGGCTAAAGATCTTGATGTTTGCAATACTACTATTTCTAACCTTAGAAGTGAAAATGATATATTACATGCTAAGGTTGTAGAATTAAAATCTTGCAAACCCTCTACATCTACCGTTGAGCATGTTTCTATTTGCACTAGATGTAGAGATGTTGATATTGATACTATTCATGATCATATGACTTTAATTAAACAACAAAATGATCATGTAGCAATATTAGATGCTAAAATTGCCGAGCATGAACTTGAAAATGAAAAATTTAAATTTGCTCGTAGTATGCTCTATAATGGGAGACGCCCTGGCATCAAGGATGGCATTGGCTTCCAAAAGGGGGACAATGTCAAACTTAATGCCCCTCCTAAGAAATTATCCAACTTTGTTAAGGGCAAGGCTCCCATGCCTCAGGATAACGAGGGTTACATTTTGTACCCTGCCGGTTATCCTGAGCACAAAATTAGGAGAATTCATTCTAGGAAGTCTCACTCTGGCCCTAATCATGCTTTCATGTATAAGGGTGAGACATCTAGCTCTAGGCAACCAACCCGTGCTAAGTTGCCTAAGAAGAAAACTCCTAGTGCATCAAATGATCATAGCATTTCATTTAAAACTTTTGATGCATCATATGTTTTGACTAACAAATCCAGCAAGGTAGTTGCCAAGGTTGTTAGGGGCAAACACAAGGGCTCCAAGACTTGTGTTTGGGTACCCAAAGTTCTTGTGTCTAATGCCAAAGAACCCAAAACCGTTTGGGTACCTAAAGTCAAGAACTAAATTTGTTTTGTAGGTTTATGCCTCCGGGGGCTCAAGTTGGATCATCGATAGCGGGTGCATAAACCACATGACAGGGGAGAAGAAGATGTTCTCCTCCTACGAGAAAAACCAAGATCCCCAATGAGCTATCACATTCGGGGATGGAAACCAAGGTTTGGTCAAAGGTTTGGGTAAAATAGCTATATCTCCTGACCATTCCATTTCCAACGTTTTTCTTGTTGATTCATTAGATTACAACTTGCTTTTCGTTTCCCAATTATGTCAAATGGGCTACAACTGTCTATTTACTGACGTAGGTGTCACTGTCTTTAGAAGAAGTGATGATTCAATAGCATTTAAGGGAGTGTTAGAGGGTCAGCTATACTTGGTAGATTTTGATAGAGCTGAACTCGACACTTGCTTAATTGCTAAGACTAACATGGGTTGGCTCTGGCACCGCCGACTAGCCCATGTTGGAATGAAGAATCTTCATAAGCTTCTAAAGGGAGAGCACATTTTAGGATTAACAAATGTTCATTTTGAGAAAGACAGGATTTGTAGCGCATGCCAAGCTGGGAAGCAAGTTGGTGTTCATCATCCACACAAGAACATCATGACGACTGACAGGCCACTGGAGCTCCTACACATGGATTTATTCGGCCCGATTGCTTACATAAGCATCGGCGAGAGTAAGTACTGTCTAGTTATTGTGGATGATTATTCTCGCTTCACTTGGGTGTTCTTTTTGCAGGAAAAATCACAAACCCAAGAGACTTTAAAGGGATTCTTGAGACGGGCTCAAAATGAGTTTGGCTTGAGGATCAAGAAAATTAGAAGCGACAACGGAACGGAGTTCAAGAATTTACAAATTGAAGGCTTCCTTGAGGAGGAGGGCATCAAGCATGAGTTCTCTTCTCCCTACACCCCACAACAAAATGGTGTAGTGGAGAGGAAGAATCGAACTCTATTGGACATGGCAAGAACCATGCTTGATGAGTACAAGACGCCGGATCGGTTTTGGGCCGAGGCGGTTAACACCGCTTGCTACGCCATCAACCGGTTGTATCTGCACCGAATCCTCAAGAAGACATCATACGAACTCCTAACCGGTAAAAAGCCCAACATTTCATATTTTAGAGTCTTTGGTAGCAAATGCTTTATTCTTATTAAAAGAGGTAGAAAATCTAAATTTCTCCTAAGACAGTAGAAGGCTTTTTACTAGGATATGATTCAAACACAAGGGCATATAGAGTCTTTAACAAGTCCTCAGGACTAGTTGAAGTTTCTTGTGACGTTGTGTTTGATGAAACTAACGGCTCTCAAGTAGAGCAAGTTGATCTTGATGAGATAGGTAATGAAGAGGTTCCATGCATCGCGCTAAGGAACATGTCCATTGGGCATGTGTGTCCTAAGGAATCCGAAGAGCCACCACATGCACAAGATCAACCATCCTCCTCCTCGCAAGCATCTCCACCAACTCAAAATGAGGACGAGGCTCAAATTGATGAAGGAGAAAATCAAAATGATGAGCCACCTCAAGATGACGGCAATGATCAAGGGGGAGATGCAAATGATCAAGACAAGGAGGATGAAGAACCAAGACCGCCACACCCAAGAGTCCACCAAGCAATCCAACGAGATCACCCCGTCGACACCATCCTCGGCGACATTCATAAGGGGGTAACCACTAGATCTCGTGTTGCACATTTTTGTGAGCATTACTCTTTTGTTTCCTCTATTGAGCCACACAGGGTAGAGGAAGCACTCCAAGATTCGAATTGGGTGATGGCGATGCAAGAGGAGCTCAACAATTTCACTAGGAACGAGGTATGGCACTTAGTTCCACGTCCTAATCAAAATGTTGTAGGAACCAAATGGGTCTTCCGCAACAAGCAAGATGAGCATGGTGTGGTGACAAGGAACAAAGCTCGACTTGTGGCCAAGGGATACTCCCCAGTCGAAGGTTTGGATTTTGGTGAAACCTATGCACCCATAGCTAGGCTTGAGTCAATTCGCATATTATTAGCCTATGCTACTTACCATGGCTTCAAGCTTTACCAAATGGACGTGAAGAGTGCCTTCCTCAATGGACCAATCAAGGAAGAGGTCTATGTTGAGCAACCTCCTGGCTTTGAAGACAGTGAGTACCCTAACCATGTCTATAGGCTCTCTAAGGCGCTTTATGGGCTCAAGCATGCCCCAAGAGCATGGTATGAATGCCTAAGAGATTTCCTTATTGCTAATGGCTTCAAAGTCGGCAAGGCCGATCCTACTTTATTTACTAAGACTCTTGCAAATGATTTGTTTGTATGCCAAATTTATGTTGATGATATTATATTTGGGTCTACTAACGAATCTACATGTGAGGAATTTAGTAGGATCATGACACAGAAATTCGAGATGTCAATGATGGGGGAGTTGAAGAATTTTTTGGGATTTCAAGTAAAGCAACTCCAAGAGGGCACCTTCATTAGCCAAACAAAGTATACTCAAGACATTCTAAACAAATTTGGAATGAAGGATGCAAAGCCCATCAAGACACCCATGGGAACCAATGGGCATCTCGACCTCGACACGGAAGGTAAATCCGTTGATCAAAAGGTATACCGGTCGATGATAGGTTCATTACTCTATTTATGTGCATCTCGACCGGACATTATGCTTTCCGTATGCATGTGTACAAGATTCCAAGCCGACCCTAAGGAATCTCACCTTTCGGCCGTAAAACGAATCTTGAGATATTTGGCTTATACTCCTAAGTTTGGGCTTTGGTACCCTCGGGGATCCACATTTGATTTAATTGGTTATTCGGATGCCGATTGGGCAGGGTGTAAAATTAATAGAAAGAGCACATCGGGGACTTGCCAGTTCTTGGGAAGATCTCTGGTGTCTTGGGCTTCTAAGAAGTAAAATTCCGTAGCTCTTTCTACCGTCGAAGCCGAGTATATTGCCGCAGGCCATTGTTGCGCGCAATTGCTTTGGATGAGGCAAACCCTTAGGGACTATGGTTACAAATTAACCAAAGTTCCTCTTCTATGTGATAATGAGAGTGCAATCCGCATGGCAGATAATCCCGTTGAGCATAGCCGCACTAAACACATAGTCATTCGGTATCATTTTCTAAGGGATCACCAGCAAAAGGGGATATCGAGATTGCATACATTAACACTAAAGATCAATTAGCCGATATTTTTACCAAGCCACTAGATGAACAAACTTTTACCAAACTTAGGCATGAGCTAAATATTCTTGATTCTAGGAATTTCTTTTGATGTCTTGCATACACAGCTCATATATTATACCTTTGATCATCTCTTTCATGTGCAATGACTAATGTGTTTTCAAGTGTATTTCAAACCAAGTCATAGGTATATTGAAAGGGAATTGGAGCCTTCGACGAAAACAAAGGCTTCCACTCCACTCCATAACTCATCTTTCGCCGTCGCTCCGAGCAACTCTTCGTCTTTGGTATAATCTTGTTTTACTTGCCAAAGGGGAGAAAGTAGTTAGTAAAGGGCTTATATTTCACTCAAGTATCCGTTTTTGGCGATTCATGCCAAAGGGTGAGAAAGTATTAGCCCAAAGCAAAAGGACCACACCCACCACCTAAACTTATGATTTTCAAATTGGTATCTCATTGTGTTCAAAAGGGGGAGAAAGTAGTATTTTCAAAATTGATATCTTAAAACCCTCTTGAACACTAAGAGGAAGATTTTATTAAGGGGGAGTTTTGTTTAGTCAAAGGAAAAAGCATTTGAAACAAGGGGAGAAAGTTTCAAATCTTGAAAATGCTTCTCTAAATCTTATTCATTTACCTTTGACTATTTGCAAAAGGACTTTGAAAAGGATTTACAAAAAGAATTTGCAAAAACAAAACATATGGTGCAAGCGTGGTCCAAAATGTTAAAATAAAGAAACAATCCATGCATATCTAGTATGTAATATTTATTGGCTCAATTCTAAGTAACCTTTGCACTTACAAATTTTGCAAACTAGTTCAAATTTTGCACTTCTATATTTGCTTTGGTTTGTGTTGGCATCAATCACCAAAAAGGGGGAGATTGAAAGGGAATTAGGCTTACACCTATTTCCTAATTGATTTTGGTAGTTGAATTGCCCAACACAAGTAATTGGACTAACTAGTTTGCTCTAGTTTATAAGTTCTACAGGTGCCAAAGGTTCACAATAAGCCAATAAAAAGACCAAGAAAAAGGGTTCAAACAAAAGAGCAAAGGGACAACCGAAGGCACCCTGGTCTGGCGCACCAGACTGTCCAGTGTGCCACCGGACAGTGTCCGGTGCACCACCGGACAGTGTCCGGTGCACCAGGGGACTCCAAGCTGAACTCTTCACCTCCGGGAAATCTCAGAGGCGCTTCACTATAATTCACCGGACTGTCCGGTGAACCACCGGACAGTGTCCGGTGCTCCAGGGGAGAGCGACTCTGAACTCGCCAGCTTCGGGAATCCGCTCCGCTAAAATTCACCGGATTATCCGGTGTGACAGCGGAGCAACGGCTAGTTCGCGCGCAACGGTCGACTGCAATGCATTAAATGCGCGCCTGCGCGCGCAGAGGAGCAGTGCACGCGCGGGTGGCACACCGGACAGCCTACAGGGCCTGTTCGGTGCACCACCGGACAGCCAGGCGAGCCCACAAGACGGAGCTCCAACGGTCGGAACGCTTCGGTCAGGTGATGTGGCTGGCGCACCGGACAGTGTCCGGTGGCGCACCGGACTGTCCGGTGCGCCATGCGACAGAAGCCTCCACCAACGGTCAAGTTTGGTGGTTGGGACTATAAATACCCCAACCACCCCCACATTCAAGTCATCTAAGTTTTCACCTTCCAACTACTTACAAGAGCTCTAGCATTCAATTCTAGACACACCAAAGGGATCAAATCCTCTCCCAATTCCACTCAAAGCTTTAGTGATTAGAGAGAGTGATTGTTGTGTTCATTTGAGCTCTTGCGCTTGGATTGCTTCTTTTTCTCATTTTTTCTTGCGATCATCTCAATTGTAATCAAGGCAAGAGACACCAATTATGTGGTGGTCCTTGCGGGGAAGTTTGGTTCCCGTGAGATTGAGAAGAGAAGCTCACTCGGTCCGAGGGACCGTTTGAGAGAGGGAAAGGGTTGAAAGAGACCCGGTCTTTGTGACCACCTCAACGGGGAGTAGGTTTGAGAAAACCGAACCTCGGTAAAACAAATCCTTGTGTCTCACTTCTTTATTCGCTTGCGATTTGTTTTTACGCCCTCTCTCGGACTCACATTATATTTCTAACGCTAACCCGGTTTGTAGTTGTGATTAACTTTGTAAATTTCAGTTTCGCCCTATTCACCCCCCCTCTAGGCGACTTTCACCCGGCCATCCGCCGCCGCCAGCGCCCGCCCGCCGTCTCTCCACCGTCGTCCGCCACCATCCTCAACTACCGTCGACCGGTCGCGGTAAAGCTCTACTCCTCCCACCACTCTGTCGTCGTCACCAACCTCTTCGTCATCCAAAGGTTAATTTTTTCGTATTTTATTTCATATTTTTTTGCATTTTTTTAAATTTTTTTCTCTGAAATTATTATTTTTCGGCGGTCTCACTGGCCACCTAAAATAAGCCTAGGATATTTTTGGCAGCCCTTGTTTTCGGTGGTCAGACGTCTGGCCGCCGAAAATTAATTGTTATTTTCGGCGGCTGCTCTATTGGCCACCGAAAATAAGTGCTAATTTTTGGCTGATTTTTTCTGGCGGCCAGAGATAGCCGAAATTAGGCTTAAAGCCGTCGAAAATAACTTATTTTCGGCGGCAAAGGCTTTACATGCTGTTGTGCCGGTTCTATGTAGGCCCGGGCTGGCCCGATACAAATAAGCAGGCCAGGCTCGGATAGGAAACTATGCACGGTGTGCTAGCCCGGCACGGCCCGTTTACCTCTAAGTCCACCTTTTTTACACTAAATCGTGCTTACCGGCCAGCTTAACCCGTTTTTTGACCCGCATTTTCCGTGCTAAACGAGTCGACCCGGCCCGTTTAGACCCACTATAGATCGGGCTTGAACAGAAAAATAAGCCCACAGGCTTAGACGGCCTGACCCGGTTTCTAACCGTGCCTGATGGGTCGGACCCAAAACGGAGTGGGCTTCACTGGGCCCGAGTCGGGCCGGAAGGCCCGTTTGGCCATCTCTGCCCACATGCATGGTATACAGAAACCTAGTCGTACTGGTGCATGGGTGATCTGGTGTGTGCGCCGGGCACGGACTGGCCATCAGCAGGAGGCGTCCCTGCTCCAACACGTACACGGCGGCGACCCAGCCGGGACGTTCGTCGAGGGAACGCGCCGGGCAGATGTGCGCCACGTAACTACTAGTATTAGCGTTGAGGTGAAAAGCTGTGCATCAGAACTCAGAAGTCGTGTTTCCCAATCGAACTACGCTGGGCACAGGAGGGACTGATGATACGTTGGGACTTGCATTTTGAATGCTCATGGAACGTGGAGTGGACGAATCGCTCCTGCAGTTGGACCTGTACGTACAACCAGCCACCGCCGCTGCCACGGTCGGCCAAACCTGCAGCGCGGCGGGCGGGCTGGCGGCGCGCGCGCATGCTCGTGTAGTACAACGCCGGGCGGACGGGGGACTGGCAGTGGTAGTTATTGGCCCATGACGACGGCCGGCCGGTACTGCTCCGCGGACGTTGGGTGCAGTGGAGCGCAGTAGTGCAGTGGCAGCTACATTGAAATCCGGGGCACAGAATTTCAGGGCCCGGCCGCGCTGCGTGCACGGGCACGGGCACGGCCACGTCCACCGTCCACGGCGAGGTTGTGATCCATCCATGGCTACTAGTATTCGACATTGCAGTGCAGTGCAGTGCAGCGCAGCCGGTGAGAACAGTGTAGCTAGGTCGCTGGCAACTCATGCATGCTCGTCGCGCGCAGCAGCTTAATTTCTCGGCGCCTGCCACTAATGGTTGGAGCCGAAACTAGTGGAGAATTGGATCTAGTAATGAACCAAACCTAGAGACTAATGGTTGTCGTCCGGATCGATGTGCCTGCATTGGTGTGGTGTGGCGGGGAAGCCACTGATATGATATGACATTTGACTGCTCCTGCGCATCCGCATGCATGCATGTTCCATCCATCCGTCCATGATGCCCCTGCAGCTGATGTCTCTGTTTCTTCTCTTCCGGCCCGGCTGCACCAGTCGCTGATCTGCTCTCTAGTCGCCTCGCCTCGCCGACGGCGAGACCTGACCACCGCACGCACACCTCCCGATTTCCGCCGCCCCGCGCGGCGTATCGGTCCCACACATCACGTACGTACGTCGCTCACCGGCCTCAGGACCATCCTCGATCCGATCCATCACTGGCACCTGTCTCCATCACTAGCTGTACGCATGTTCTCCTACGTGCGTGTCACCATCTGACGACTCCGTGTGCGTGCGTCATGTACATACACACAGCATGGGCATGGGACTGGGACGTAGCTACCCGGCCATTCCGCTCATCTCTACATCGATCTGCCATTACGAAAACGAAAGACTTTCATAATTCATTTTTTATTATTTACAAAAATAAAAAACGACTAAGATTCATAATTTAAAACATACTAGTATTTAAAAATTGAAAAACGTCGTCTATCTCGAGAAGAGGAGAGGAGCATTATATATAGTCACATCACATGCATGCATGCGGCGAGACCACAGTGACACGGCCACAGACACACACACGCACGTACGTACGTACTACGAGAGAACACTGACCACGCACTGCTGGGCGCAAAGTACGTACAGTGGAACCAGAGGGTTGGAGGCAGTCTCTCTCGCCACCTTTCACACGGCCATCTCTTCCTCTTTCCTAGTTTCAAGTCCTGTCAACCAGCTGTATCAAGGGAAAAAGTCGTTGCCTGCTCCGTCTCCTATCGCCGCCGGGAAGAGAGCTCACATCAGCTGAAGGCTGCTGAAGCCCAGCCAGCAAGAGTCCTGCGCCCATGCCTGCCTGCTTGCACAGTGCACAGTGCTCGCCCATTGGCGTTTGCCATTGCATATATCCAATGGTAGTGTAGCTTAGCTGCGTACGTGCCCATACATACTATTGCTAGCAACCCGTTTGCCGGTCTGGTCTTGTCGCCCGTTTGCTGCTGATGCTGGCTGGCTGGGTAGCTAGTGCGGGCCCTCGATCGCTCCTCGCCCTGGCTCAATGTCAAGTCGCTTGTGCTGACTTTTGGTTCACCGAGACCTGAACTGAAATCGCTCCATTCCAGCAGCTGGTCAGAGCCAAACATGCCCAGAGGACACCATGCATGTGGCGGATGCATGGGTCTGCGCGACACGGGCCGGGTGGAGCACGGGTACGACGACGACGACGACGACAGGTAGGGCAAGGGCGCGGCATGATGAGGCCGCACATGCGACCTTGCCAAATCATGCTACAGCCCGTCCTCGACGGACGGCGGAGGCGCGGAGCCGGTAGAAACGTCCGCCGGCCATTCGCAGCCGTACGTGCGTGAATGACCCAACCAACCTACCCCAGCATCAGCTGTCTATCTATGTCACGCTCACCCAACGCGGGCTCGCTCGCAGTCGCAGTGGCCGGTCACGGCCGCCGACGTCACTAGCTGCCCGCACGAAACGGCAATACAATTAACGCCCAAACCACCAGCCAGCAGTGTGGTGTGCACGCACGCACGCAGTGACGTGACGACATGACTGACATTGTTGGAAGGTCATGCATGTCGGATCATCCCAGATTAATCACAAGATTGATTAAGGATTAAGGGAGTGTTTCTGATTAGTTTTAGTCCTTCTAATTTAGTACCTAAATTGACAAAAACACAGTGAATTAAAAGAGATTATCTATATTTGCCGCCACTCATTGCTAATTGGATCGGTTGCTTAGAGCAACTCCAATGCTATATGGTTTTGTAAAGGTAAAATTTAGTTAATATTAGAAGAAATGTATATCCAATAAACTCTGTAAACGACTCTTTAAATTTAGTGGCTCTCTGTCATTCTAACTTCGCTCTCCTTTTTTAATATCATGTTTCACTCTTTATATGTTTACCGAGTCTGTTGGATTAGCCTAGACTTTTTTTATAAAAAATCTATTTTAGTGAGTAGCTAAATCTATAAATTTGGTTAGTCTTTTTAGCTAATCTCTTGGAGTAATAAATGATTGATTGCTTTGCTTGGCACGTCTGCGTGGTTGGTGGAGAGCTAGAGAGGCTGCATACAGAGATGATTATATTTATTATATGGATATTAGCCTCCGGCCACCAATCAAGTTTTAATTCCATTATCCACAGCAAGCTAGGAACATCAAGCTGATGTAATCATAAGATAACAATCATGTAGTAACTAACCTCTGCGTGGCAGTGTGTCTGCGTGCTCAGCTCAGCTATTATATTTTCCGTTTCTGGAAACAGGACCTGCATGCCGGCCTCTTGTCTTGCGCCGTCAGTGTGGTCCTGCTGAATGCTACTATGCATGCTGTGCTGTGTTAAATGAGGTTGCACAGTGCAGTACCTGCATGTTGCTTTTTATTTAGTGCTAGTTTGCTATCTCTGTTTTTCTAAGAGATTCCTATTTTCTAAAAAACTAATTTTTCTTAAAAAAATAAAAATCCTTTCAAATAATAGGGTTCTTAAACTAGCACTTAGTGTGGCGGACGCACTGCGTTTAATTTGGCACCATACAAACCGACAACTGTATGCTGGTTTTTGTGTTCGGTTCGAATAATATTGCAAAACACCTGATGAACCGGGTATATATATATATATATAAACCATGCACGTTTGCACGGTCGGTCGGTCGGAGTAAAGAAAGTTCGACCGGTATGCCACAAACATTTTTGATGGTGCATTGGCGGGTTAGGGGGGCCGGGGGTGCCTAACCTAGCTAGCGGCTAGCAAAAGGAAAGAATAATAATGGAAGGCAACACGCCCCAACATGCATGCATGTCACACCGTCCGGCGTCACATCCTTCCTTCACCGCCTTTTTCTCTAGTTACCCACATGATGGCCTTCGTTGACGCGCTTAGACCCAAAGCTCTCTTTGGGTTTTTTTATAGTACATCATAAATATAGTTAGAAGATAAATATAGTTAGAAGAAAGTATATATAGAAAGTCTATGATTTTACGTGTAGTACACTTAGGTTTCTACATATAGTACGTGATAATTTTCTCGAAATATTTTTAAATTTTTATCACAACATCTACATATGATATCATGACATGCGGACAAGTTTTATAAGTTTTCTGAATTTGTTTGTGTTTTATACAATTTTAAAACAACTGGATGACAAGTTCACAGTCTCGTTTCGTGAGCATAGTGCTTGAAAAAACCGGCCTGCTCATGAAATAGGACATAACTTGTGCTAAATAACATGAATAACATTTTTGCATCTACGATTTTTCATCTTTCGAGTAACTTGTCGTTCAAATCTGAATTATCCGAAGAAATTTAATTAAACGAACTACATCTAATAGTTATAGTAAACACTTTGATAATTGTATCAAAATCAAACACGTAGATCTACATAGTGTAGGAACACACCAAAAAAGTCTGGTGGGAAAAAGGAAAAAAACAAAAATAAACTTTGTCGAGTATTAAGTGAAGACACTCGGCAAAGATACTTCACTTAATCCTATCGGGGCCGCGGCCCCATTGTCTTGCACCCAAAACGCCCGCACTCGGTTGTCATCCACCCACCCGCGCGTGGCCACTCGTGCTCCACCACGACAACCCGTCGGCGCGCCGCCGCCTGGTCAAGCCACCACTGCCTCGTCCTCGATCCGTGCGCCATCGTCCCCAACTCCATCCTCCCCGACGTCGTCGTCCCCAACGCCGACCCCTCGTCCCTGACACCCCCGGCAACCGTACCGACCACCCCTTGCTTGGGTTGATTCTCTTATGCATTTCTATTTTTATTACAATCATTGTGTGTGACATTTCAAGTACATGATATTTAATTCCCCTGCTATAGCGAGTATATGATAGTTAATTTAGTATTATTGCTAGGATTAGCATTATTTGATAGATGATTTGTTAAAGGAATAAGAATTCTTAGTTTGGTGTTGGCATATAGGGGAGATTGCTAGGATTAGTATTTTAAATCCAAGTTAGTACCCTTGTGGGTTATTTTGTCTCTACAAGCTTGATCTTTCAGTAGATTGTATGCTCTTATAGCATGAAATATGTGTGCATGTCAGCCATCGTGATGTTACTTTTATTTGCATGTTTGGAAACCTCCTCGTACGGGAAGGTGCTACCGAATTTTTTTTGATAGGCTTGTGTTCTTTTTTTGCAGAGGTCTTCCTAGCCGTTGCGGGTCTGCCTGCACCACGACACGATGCATCGCCACTGTACCGATCCACGATAGCCCCGCTAGCCTGACTCCACCATCACCTTTGGTATAACCTCTATTTCCGCATCATGGTCGTAGATCACGTAACCCAGTTAGGCGTCTCCCGTTCGAAAGAGATACGATGTAGATATACAGATCTTTGCATATCTACAAATGTATCTGTTCCAGATTGTCGACGTTTTTCGGACAACCCACGTTTGTGTAGATAGTGTTAGTTTCCATGCTCTACTCCGGTCCAAGACAGAGCTTCGGCGTCACCTCCCTGCTGTTCTCCGGACAATACACTCTCCCTGCCAGGATGTGTATCCGGAGAACAGCGAGGAGGTGCTGCCAGAACTCTGTCTCGGATCGGAGTAGAGCATGGAAACTAACGTCGTCTACGCAACTGCGGATGGGATTAGGACCTATCCTCACCTATTAGAAGGTAGGAACGTAGTGTACATGCATTACATGTTTATATTAAACTATACTCGGTTATATATATTAGAGGATGGAGGACCGTGCGTGGGTGTACACGGGCCCTGTAGAAAGGAATGATGTCACCCCTAAATAGATTAGAAAGACCGATTCTTTCATGGAACGTGCATTTGGTGAAGCTGCTAAAGGAGCGAGTCTAGTCCCATGTCTGTGCAGTAAATGTGCCAACAGGAAAAGAAAAACAAAAAAAGGCCATGATAGAACATATTTGGAAGAATGGATTTATGTCGAACTATACTCGATGGATCTTCCATGGTGAAGTGCATCGTACGAGAGAGGAGGTGGTGAGACGACGTGTCGAGGATTATGATGCTGATGTCGGGGTAGCGGATATATTGAATGACTATCACGAGGCACAATTCACCGGAGGACGTACGAACGACGAGCCAGAGCCGACTGCAAAGGCGTTCTAGACATGTTTGACGCGATACAGAAACCCCTTCACGTCCAGACAAAGGTTTCTCAACTGGATGCTATTGGGCATGTAATGGCATTCAAGTCGCAGTACAACATGAGTCGAGACACATTCGATAGTTTGTTGACAGTTATTTGTAGCCTGCTTCCGGAGGATCATGTTATGCCAAAGAGCAAGTACGAGGCACAAAAACTCCTTCATGTACTCAAGATGATGTATGAGCAGACACATGCTTGTCCGAAGGACTGCGTGCTATTTAGGAAAAAATACGCGAAGGCAAAATACTGTCTGAAGTGTAAACCGTCTAGGTTCATGGAGGTAGACTCTGGTGATGGACAAAAGATGCAGCTCGACATCCCCGTGACAATCTTGTGCCACCTTCCGTTCATACCGAGGATCCAGCATCTATACTTGATCGAGGAATCCGCGAAACAGATGACATGGCACAAAAATGGCAAACGATACAATCCTGACAAGATGGTGCATGCATCCGATGGTGAAGCATGGAAACACTTTGATGTCATTCACCGTGAGAAAGTCGAAGAGGCTCATAATATACGTGTTGCGTTGGCCACAGATGGGTTCAATCCCTATGAAATGACCGTTGCCTCGTACACATGTTGGCCCGTGTTTGTTATCACGTATGCTTTCAAAGACAAAATATTCATGTCACTGATAATTCCTAGACACCCTGTCGGGGACCATAATTAGGGGTACCCTCAAGGCTCCTAATTCTCAGCTGGTAACCCCCATCAGCATAAAGCTGCAAAGGCCTGATGGGTGCGATCAAGTCAGGGATCAGTCCATTCGAGGGACTCGATCACGCCTCGCCCGAGCCTAGCCTCGGACAAAGGTAGCCGACCCCGGAGGATCTCCGCCTCGCCCGAGGCCCCCCTTCAGTGGCGAACACGTTCCCGGCTCGCCCGAGGCCCTGTCTTCGCCAAGAAGCAACCTCGACCAAATCGCAGGAGCATTTAATGCAAAGGTGGCCTGACACCTTTATCCTGACGCGCGCCCCTCAGTTGACAGAGCCGAAGTGACCGCCGTCACTTCGCCGCTCCACTGACCGGTCTGACAGAAAGACAGCGCCGCCTACGCCGCTCCGACTGCGGTGCCACTTGACAGAGTGAGGCTGACAGGCAGTCAGGCCCGTCCGCACACCATAGGAAACTCCGCTCCGCCCGACCCAGGGCTCGGACTCGGGCTAAGCCCCGGAAGACGGCGAACTCCGCTCCGCCCGACCCAGGGCTCGGACTCGGGCTAAGCCCCGGAAGACGGCGAACTCCGCTCCGCCCGACCCAGGGCTCGGACTCGGGCTAAGCCCCGGAAGATAGCGAACTCCGCTCCGCCCGACCCAGGGCTCGGACTTGGGCTCAGCCCCAGAAGACGACGAACTCCGCTTCGCCCGACCCCAGGACTCAAATTCCGCCCTAGCCTCAGCCAACGGCCTCCGCCTCGCCTGACCTAGGGGCTCGGACTCGGCCTCGGCCACGGAAGACGGACTCGACCTCGACCTCGGAGGAGCCTCCACATCGCCCAACCTAGGACACGGACTGGCCACGTCAACAGGAGGCGCCATCATTACCCTACTCCAAGCTGACTCAGGCTATGGGGAACAAGACCGGCGTCCCATCTGGCTCGCTCCGCCAGATAGGCGATGATGGCGCCCCGCACGTTCCCTGATGATGGTGGCTCTCGGCCCCCTTACGGAAGCAAGAGGACGTCAGCAAGGACTCGACGGCCCCGACAGCTGTCCCTCCGCCAGGCTCCAGCACTCCTCCGACGGCCACAACATCACATAAACCGGGCGCCAAAATCTCTCCGGCCGCCACGATGGCGTGTACTTAGGGCGCTAGCTCTCCTCCGCTAGACACGTAGCACTCTGGTACACCCCCATTGTACACCTGGACCCTCTCCTTACGCCTATAAAAGGAAGGACCAGGGCCCTCTTAGAGAAGGTTGGCCGCATGGGGACGAGGATAGGACGGGCGCTCGCGTGAGGCCGCTCGCTCCTTCCCCCGTGTGGACGCTTGTAACCCCCTACTGCAAGCGCACCCGACCTGGGCGCGGGACGAACACGAAGGCCGCGGGATTTCCACCTCTCTCACGCCCATCTCCGGCCACCTCACTTCCCCCCTTCGCGCTCGGCCTCGCGTCGACCCATCTGGGCTGGGGCACGCGGCGACACTTCACTCGTCGGCTCAGGGACCCCCCCGGTCTCGAAATGCCGACAGTTGGCGCGCCAGGTAGGGGCCTGCTGCGTGTTGACGAACAGCTTCCCGTCAAGCTCCAGATGGGTAGTCTCCAGCAACCTCTCTGGCCCGGGACGGTGCTCCGTTTCGGGAGCCTTGAGTTCATGTCCCTCGACGGCAGCTACGACATGATACTCTTTCCACCGTCGGGCGACAGCGACAGTGGCGGCCGACAGTCCACCCGCCGGCAGCGGGATCGACGACGTCTTCCCCGCGTGGTGGAAGAACAACCTTCGAGCTCGCCCCGTCCTCTTCCCCGTCGACGGAGGAGGAGGAGGCGGGGCAACCAAGGCCAAGCAGGAGGCGGCGCCTCGTCGGCCGTCGAGCGAGTCGACAACGCCAGCACTCCAACGGGGGGCGCGTCGGGCATCGGCCTCGCGCTTGAGATGAAGACGAGCGCTGTCTCCCCGCGACACGTCAATCCCGAGCAAACGGACGACGCCAGCACGCTCGCAAAAGGCTTGCTGGGTGTCACCCTCGTACCTGAGACAACGGTGCAGTCAGTCCCCGATGTGACCTCGTCACCGCCCGTCGACCAAGAGGTACCGACCAATTCCCATCCACGCCTCTCGGATTTAGCCTCGACCCGCCTAGCGGCTCCGCTTTGGTGGACGCTTTCGTAGAGGCGGATCCGAACCCTCTGGGGTTTCGTATGCGGTCACCTTGGGACCGGCTGACGGACGTCTCGACCTACGAGCCCTCTGGGTCCGAGGAAGACGACGAGCCTAGCTTCTGTTGGGATTTCTCCGGACTTGGCAACCCCAGTGCCATGCGGGACCTCATGACCGCATGCGACTACTGCCTTTCCGACTGTTCCGACGGTAGCCGTAGCCTCGGTGACGAGGACTACGGCCCGAACCGCGAATGTTTCCACGTCGATCTAGGGGGTCCCTCCGAAGGCAACCATCTCGGCATGCCGGAGGACGGTGATCTCCCTAGGCCGGTGCCTCGCGTTGACATCCCGCGGGAGCTAGCTGTGGTCCCCGTTCCGGCGGGGGGGTCACGACCCACAACTCGAGCAAATCCGCGGGGTGCAGGCCAGGCTCGACGAGGGAGCAGGAGCGCTCGAGCCGATCCGCCGGGACGTCGGGCAGGCATGGGCGGGCCAACCTCCGGCCGGAGAAATACGTCATCTACCCCAGGGCTTCCAGCACCGTATCGCCGACGATATCAGGGTCAGGCCGCCACCCGCATCCAGTGGGGTCGGCCAGAACCTGGCTGCAACAGCAATGCTCCTCCGCGCGATGCCGGAGCCATCAACCACCGAGGGGCGGCGAATCCAGGGAGAGCTCAAGGATCTCCTAGAAGGCGTCGCGGTCCGGCGGGCCGAGAGCTCCACCTCCCGAAGGCAGGGGTACCCCTCGGAACATCATGCCGCGACTTCCCGATTCATGAGGGAAGCCTCGGTCTACACCAGGCGCACGCGCAACACAGCGCCTGCGGCCCCGGGTCGCCTCGGCAACGAGCACCATCACCGCGATCGTCGGGCCCAACTCGATGAAAGGGTGCGCCGAGGCTACCACCCCAGGCGTGGGGGACGCTACGACAGCGGGGAGGATCGGAGTCCCTCGCCCGAACCACCCGGTCCGCAGGCCTTCAGCCGGGCCATATGACGGGCGCCGCTCCCGATCCGGTTCCGACCCCCAACTACTATCACAAAGTACTCGGGGGAGACGAGACCGGAACTGTGGCTCGCGGACTACTGTCTGGCCTGCCAACTGGGTGGAACGGACGATGACAACCTCATCATCCGCAACCTCCCCCTGTTCCTCTCCGACACCGCTCGCGCCTGGTTGGAGCACCTGCCTCCGGGGCAGATCTCCAACTGGGACGACCTAGTCCAAGCTTTCGCCGGCAATTTCCAGGGCACGTACGTGCGCCCCGGG
The DNA here is from genome assembly GCA_029449295.1 of Zea luxurians. Classification (NCBI taxonomy): domain Eukaryota; kingdom Viridiplantae; phylum Streptophyta; class Magnoliopsida; order Poales; family Poaceae; genus Zea; species Zea luxurians. The sequence continues at coordinate 6,377,684 of JAOPSE010000122.1, read as the reverse complement.
AATTTCTGGGACCTCTGAAGCTGCCGACAGCAGCCGGGAGAGTCTCTCCGGGACTACATCCGACGATTCTCGAAGCAGCGCACCGAGCTACCCAACATCACCGACTCGGACGTCATCGGCACGTTCCTCGTCGGCACCACCTGCCACGACCTGGTGAGCAAGCTGGGTCGCAAGACCCCCACCAGGGCGAGCGAGCTGATGGACATCGCCACCAAGTTTGCCTCCGGCCAGGAGGCGGTCGAGGCTATCTTCCGGAAGGACAAGCAGCCCTAGGGCCGCCCATCGGAAGATGCCCCCGACGCGTCAGCTTAGCGCGGCGCCAGGAAGAAGGGCAAGAAGAAGTCGCAAGCGAAACGCGACGCCGCCGACGCGGACCTTGTCGCCGCCGCCGAGTACAAGAACCCTCGGAAACCCCCCGGAGGTCCCAACCTCTTCGACAAGATGCTCAAGGAGCCGTGCCCCTATCACTAGGGGCCCGTCAAGCACACCCTTGAGGAGTGCGTCATGCTTCGGCGCCACTTCCACAGGGCCGGGCCACCCGCGGAGGGTGGCAGGGCCCGCGACGACGACAAGAAGGAAGATCACTAGGCAGGAGAGTTCCCCGAGGTCCACGACTGCTTCATGATCTACGGCGGGCAAGCGGCGAACGCCTCGGCTCGGCACCGCAAGCAAGAGCGCCAGGAGGTCTGTTCGGTGAAGGTGGCGGCGCCAGTCTACCTAGACTGGTCCGACAAGCCCATCACCTTCGACCAAGCCGACCACCCCGACCATGTGCCGAGCTCGGGGAAATACCCACTCGTTGTCGACCCCGTCGTCGGCGACGTCAGGCTCACCAAGGTCCTCATGGACGGAGGTAGCAGCCTCAACATCATCTACGCCGAGACCCTCGGGCTTCTGCGTATCGATCTGTCCTCGGTCCGGGCAGGCGCTGCGCCTTTCCATGGGATCATCTCTGGGAAGCGCGTCTAGCCCCTCGGACAACTCGATCTTCCCGTCTGCTTCGGAACACCCTCCAACTTCCGAAGGGAGACCCTGACATTCGAGGTGGTCGGGTTCCAAGGAACCTACCACGCGGTATTGGGGAGGCCCTGCTACGCGAAGTTCATGGCCGTCCCCAACTACACCTACCTCAAGCTCAAGATGCCGGGCCCCAACGGGGTCATCACCGTCGGCCCCACGTACAAACACGCGTTCGAATGCGACGTGGAGTGCGTGGAGTACGCCGAGGCCCTCGCCGAGTCCGAGGCCCTCATCGCCGACCTGGAGAGCCTCTCTAAGGAGGTGCCAGACATGAAGCGTCATGCCGGCAACTTCGAGCCAGCGGAGACGGTTAAGTCCGTCCCCCTCGACCCCAGCAGCGACGCCTCCAAGCAAGTCCGGATCGGCTCCGGGCTCGATCCCAAATGGGAAGCAGTGCTCGTCGACTTTCTCCGCGCGAACGCCGACGTCTTCGCGTGGAGTCCCTCGGACATGCCCGGCATACCGAGGGATGTCGCCGAGCACTCGCTGGACATCCGAGCCAGAGCCCGACCCGTCAAGCAGCCTCTGCGCCGATTCGACGAGGAGAAGCGCAGAGCCATAGGCGAGGAGATCCACAAGCTAATGGCGGCAGGGTTCATCAAAGAGGTATTCCATCCCGAATGGCTTGCCAACCCTGTGCTTGTGAGAAAGAAAGGGGGGAAATGGCGGATGTGTGTAGACTACACTGGTCTGAACAAAGCATGTCCGAAGGTTCCCTACCCTCTGCCTCGCATCGATCAGATCGTGGATTCCACTGCTGGGTGCGAAACCCTGTATTTCCTCGATGCCTACTCAGGGTATCACCAAATCAGGATGAAAGAGTCCGACCAGCTCGCGACTTCTTTCATCACACCCTTCGGCATGTACTGCTATGTCACCATGCCGTTCGGCTTGAGGAATGCGGGCGCGACGTACCAGCGGTGCATGAACCATGTGTTCGGCGAGCACATTGGCCGCACGGTCGAGGCCTACGTCGATGACATCGTAGTCAAGACGAGGAAAGCCTCCGACCTCCTTTCCGACCTTGAAGTGACATTCCGATGTCTCAAGGCGAAAGGTGTCAAGCTCAATCCCGAAAAGTGTGTCTTCGGGGTGCCCCGAGGCATGCTCTTGGGGTTCATCGTCTCCGAGCGGGGCATCGAAGCCAACCCGGAGAAGATCGCAGCCATCACCAGCATGGGGCCCATCAAGGACTTGAAAGGCGTACAGAGGGTCATGGGATGTCTCGCGGCTCTGAGCCGCTTCATCTCACGCCTCGACGAAAGAGGTCTACCCCTGTACCGCCTCTTAAGGAAGGCCGAGCGCTTCACTTGGACCCCTGAGGCCGAGGAAGTCCTCGGGAACCTAAAGGCGCTCCTCACGAAGGCGCCTATCCTAGTGCCCCTAGCTGCCGGAGAAGCCCTCTTGGTCTACGTCGCCGCGACCACTCAGGTGGTTAGCGCCGCGATTGTGGTCGAGAGGCAAGAAGAGGGGCATGCATTGCCCGTTCAGAGGCCAGTCTACTTCGTCAGCGAGGTACTGTCCGAAACCAAAATCCGCTACCCACAAGTTCAGAAGCTGCTGTACGCGGTGATCCTGACACGGCGGAAGTTGAGACACTACTTCGAGTCTCATCCGGTAACTGTGGTGTCATCCTTCCCCCTGGGGGAGATCATCCATTGCCGAGAGGCCTCGGGTAGGATTGCAAAGTGGGCGGTGGAAATCATGGGCGAAACAATCTCGTTCGCCCCTCAGAAGGCCATCAAATCCCAGGTCTTGGCGGACTTCGTGGCTGAATGGGTCGACACCCAGCTACCAACAGCTCCGATCCAACCGGAGCTCTGGACCATGTTCTTCGATGGGTCGCTGACGAAGACAGGAGCCGGCGCAGGCCTACTCTTCATCTCGCCCCTCGGGAAGCACCTGCGCTACGTGCTACGCCTCCACTTCCCGGCGTCCAACAATGTAGCTGAGTACGAGGCTCTGGTCAACGGGTTGCGGATTGCCGTCGAGCTAGGGGTCCGACGCCTCGACGCTCGCGGTGACTCGTAGCTCGTCATCGACCAAGTCATGAAGAACTCCCACTGCCGCGACCCGAAGATGGAGGCCTACTGCGATGAGGTTCGGCGCCTGGAAGACAAGTTCTACGGGCTCGAGCTCAACCACATCGCTCGGCGCTACAACGAGACTGCGGACGAGCTGGCTAAAATAGCCTCGGGGCGAACAACGGTTCCCCCGGATGTCTTCTCCCGAGATCTGCATCAACCCTCCATCAAGATCGACGACGCGCCCGAGCCTGAGGCACCCTCGGCCCAGCCTGAGGTACCCTCGGCACAGTCCGAGGCACCCTCGGCTCAGTCCGAGGCACCCTCAGCTCGGCCCGAGGCACCCTCGGTTCAGCCCGAGGTACCCTCGGCCCCCGAGGGCGAAATGCTGTGTGTCGAGGGGGAGCAAAGCGAGGTCACGCCTGATCAAAACTGGCAGACCCCGTACCTGCAATATCTCCACCGAGGAGAGCTACCCCTTGACCGAGCCGAAGCTCGGCAGTTGGCGCGGCGCGCCAAGTCGTTCGTCTTGCTGGGAGAAGGGAAGGAGCTCTACCACCGCAGCCCTTCAGGCATCCTCCAGCGATGCATCTCCACCACCGAAGGTCAGGAACTCCTTCGAGAAATACACTCGGGGGCTTGCGGCCACCACGCAGCACCTCGAGCCCTTGTCGGGAATGCTTTCCGACAAGGTTTCTACTGGCCAACGGCGGTGGCCGACGCCACTAGAATTGTCCGCGCCTACGAAGGGTGTCAGTTCTATGCAAGGCAGACCCACCTGCCCGCTCAGGCTCTGCAGACGATACCCATCACATGGCCTTTTGCTGTGTGGGGTCTGGACCTCGTCGGCCCCTTGCAGAAGGCACCCGGGGCTACACGCACCTGTTGGTCGCCATCGACAAATTTTCCAAGTGGATCGAGGTCCGACCCTTGAACAGCATCAGGTCCGAGCAGGCGGTGGCGTTCTTCACCAACATCATCCATCGTTTCAGGGTCCCGAACTCCATCATCACCGACAACGGCACCCAGTTCACCGGCAGAAAGTTCCTGGACTTCTGCGAGGATCACCACATCCGGGTGGACTAGGCCGCCGTGGCTCATCCCATGACGAATGGGCAAGTAGAGCGTGCCAACGACATGATTCTACAAGGACTCAAGCCTCGGATTTACAACGACCTCAACAAGTTCGGCAAGCGATGGGTGAAGGAACTCCCCTCGGTGGTCTGGAGCCTGAGAACGACACCGAGCCGAGCCACAGGCTTCACGCCGTTCTTTCTAGTCTATGGGGCCGAGGCCATCTTGCCCACAGACCTAGAATACGGTTCCCCGAGGACGAGGGCCTATGACAACCAAAGCAACCAAGCTAGCCGAGAAGACTTGCTGGACCAGCTGGAAGAGGCTCGGGACAAGGCCTTACTACACTCGGCGTGGTACCAGCAGTCCATGCGACGCTACCACGCCCGAGGGGTCCGGTCCCGAGACCTCTAGGTGGGCGACCTGGTGCTTCGGCTGCGACAAGACGCCCGAGGTCGACACAAGCTCACGCCCCCTTGGGAGGGGCCGTTCGTCATCGCCAAAGTTCTAAAACCCGGAACATACAAGCTGGCCAACAGTCAAGGCAAGGTCTACAGCAACGCTTGGAACATCCAACAGCTACGTCGCTTCTACCCTTAAGATGTTTTCAAGTTGTTCATATACCTCGCTCTCACGCAAAGTTTAGTCATCAAGGAAGGGTCAGCCTTGCCTCGGCAAAGCCCGACCCTCCCTCGGGGGCTAAAAGGGGGGAACCCCCTCTGCGTCGAAATTTTCCTCGAAAAAAGATCTTTTCCACCGAAATGTCTTTCGTGCTTTTCGACTACTTCGAAAGTGGATCCTGAAAACGACGGAGTACACGTAAGCAGCCAAGGCTGACCGAGTCGAGGGACTCCTACGCCTCCGGGATACGGATACCTCACTCATCACCTTCTGCCATAAGTAACTCACGTTCGGATAAGTGATTCCGCGGACCGAACAAGTCTTCACGCTCGGAAGCTCTTCTGCCGGAGCGATTCTTCGAGCTCTCTCGACCGCGTCGGTGACAGAACCCCATGGATGGGTAAGAGTGCGCGTAAGCGGCAAGGCCGACCGAGCCGAGGGACTCCTACGCCTCCGGGATACGGATACCTCACTCATCACCTTCCGTGAGAAGCAACTCTCGCTCGCACAAACAGTTCTGTTACCGACAAAAAAGTCCAGATACTCGAAACAAGAGGAAAGGAGACGCGGCTTTACAATACGACGAGGGTGTGTTTCGGCCTCGGCGGCCGCAGAAAACACACGCTACAAGATAATCCGATCCTGCAGGCTCGGATCTTGACGGCTAAAGGGAGCAGCAGCACCCTCGGCGCCGACAACACTTCTGGCGAGGTCCGACCTAGCCTCGGACGGTGACGCGGTCCAAGGGTCTCCGCTCTGAAGGACAACGTCATCACCGAGCCCGGGCCATCGCCACCAGGGTCTTCTCCAAGAATCCGGCCCGAGCAGGCGGCTCGGCTGGTCACCCCGGGGCCTCGGCTAGCTGTCCCCCAAGGACATCAGCCCGGCCCGAGGCCTCGGCAGGTCAATTCCGGCTTCGGTCCCGCTAACGGATGACCCGGCCAGGCTCCGGCCGACCTGGTCTTCTTTTCGAGCCAACTCTGCCTCTGTTCGCGCTGGCACCGCTACCCCTGGCCTCGGCTCATCGAAGAGCGGCCGAGGGTTTCCTCTAACTAAGCAAGGGAAGCCTCGGACAACAAGGCTGACCGAGCCGATGGACTCCTACGCCTCCGGGATACGGATACCTCACTCGTCACCTTTACACGGGGCGACTCACGCTTGGTGAAGCAGTTCAGACAACCAACAGGCGAGTCTTAGTGCTCGAAAATGGGGAAAAACACGGCTCCACGCCGAATTTACATACACGTTCAGGCCTCGACAGCCACAGTGAACAAAAACACTGGCATTCGAAGTGCCATTACAAACGGAACTCCGGTTCCACCTCCGCAGGTACGAACAACCCCACTCGATGGGGGAGGGGCCTACGGAGCAACAGAAGACCGACGAACGGCTCGCCGTCGCCCGCCCCAGCAGCGGCGACGATGAAGACTTCTGCTCCGGGGGGCCGAACAGCAGCAGCGATGACCTCAGGGCGGATGCTGCTGCCAGGAGGCCCCCGCCCGTGCCCAAACTCGTGAGGCAAGGACGGGCAGAAGGCCGTAGAGTTGGAGGTCGGTCCGCGGGTGGCACCGGCAAGCTCGTCGGCGGTGGAACCTCTTCCAGCTGCCGTGGCGGGAGGCAGCACCTGGAGCGGCTCCGAAGCCGCTCGACTCAGAGAGCCGGGCACGATGCAGCTGCTAGCGCCACGGACGACTCCCGCCCTTCCCCCGATCAGTGAGGGAAGGAGCGGGCCACCGCACACGCAGGGGCCGACCCCTACTCGGCACACTCCCCTCCCCAGCCCTGGTGATGAAAATCCTTGAGGCTGAGGGAGGGGCAGAGGCCGCGGCCCGGTTCGCTCTCCCCCGCCATCGAACTAGAGGTCACCATCTTGGGTGACCGCCGGCGGAGGGGTGCGACCGGGCTGCATGATGAAAATCCTTGAAGCCGAACGACGGCTGAAAGGTACCAACTCCCGCAGAGTTGCGTTCCTCCAACGACAAAGCGGAAAGACGGCGGATATCCCCCATCCGAGGGCTTGGAAGATGGAAAGACACGATGCATAAGGGAGCATGAAGACACGGTCGCCTTCCAAGAGGGTCACCCTCCTTTTAAAGGCGACTCTCCCTACTTGCGTCCCCAGCCGTCGTGGGCTGAGTCTTCTCCAACACGCTCCAAGGCCCTCCCCCTACGGCACGGGGGCTGGGTCCCACATGTCATGCAAGCCGGCCCAGAGCTAAAGAAGCCAAACCGCCGTGCGCGGTGCGTGCAACCGCCCAGCGGTTACAAGCGGCTCTCCACTTTTGCCCAGACCAGCGGGCGAAAGGGCGGGCAGCCGTGCAGGCGGCATGCAACCACGCCAAGTGGGCGCGCTTCTCCGACTCCCAACACGCCCGACATGGAGGCCCAGACCCACGCGTCATGCAACCGGCGCGCCGAATGCTTCGTGCATGCAACTGCACCGCCACCTGCGCCACCACCGCGCCTCCTCGACTGCGGAACCAATACCGCGACTCGAGGCGACCCAGCGCACGACCCAGCGGCTCCAGCCTGGCGCGACGGTCAATGCGGCCGAAAACGGGTCGGCAGTAATGGCGGTGGAAGGCGGGCAGGAGCAACAGTCACGTCGTCAGCCAAGCTTACGTCCCATCCGGGGGCAGCGAGAGAACCCTCTCTCACGGCGTGAAGACAACGCGCTCGTGTTCCGTTCCTCGAACGGCTCGCGCACGCGCAACGGCTGCCCTGCGAACCACTCGCCCCGTCGCATTAACTCCACGGCGGGACAGGCGACGCCTCTGGCAGGAGGAGCGAGCGACGCTTCGCCTTCGCCATAATGACCGCGTCAAAAAAGGTATGCCTCGTCGTTCGATTTCGTATCCTTTTCCTTTTTTCCCTCTTTCTCTCTCTTGCAACAGGGACCGGGAAAGGGGGATACCCCGAAAGGGATCCTTCCCTGTGAAGGAACCAGGCTCCGAGGCTCCCTACTGATCAGAGGTTCGAAGGCTTGCCCCTCGGAAGGGTTCAACAGCCGCCTCAGAGCACGTGGGCTCCACACCCACTACTGGTTAGAGTTTCAAAGGCTGGCCCCTCGGAAGGGTTCAACGGTCGCCTCAGGCTACTCGGGCTCCGCGCCCACTACTGATCAGGGGTTCGAAGGCTAGCCCCTGAAGGGTTCACAGCCGCCTCAGACACAGAGCGAGGGATGACCATGGGTACGTTCGATACATAACCAAGGCTCGGGCTGCGCTCCCGAGGTACCCTAGGACATTTCCGAGACCAGCGGGAACGATCTTGTCACGGAATCCCATCGGAGGGAGGCATCGAGCCCTCGGACCCCGTCACCAGGGGAGCGGGTCCGACAGATCACCCGCAGGTACTTTTGGGCGCGCCTCTGGGCCTCTAGCCGACCCCTAACGAATGGGGCACAGACGTCCGCTCGGATCTCCCGCCTGCAGCTCACCGGAGACACCATGTTCGGCGCCCACCGAGGGCAACATGGCGCTCTCCCCCCTCCTCCTTGCGAAAAGGCGACGCAGGGGCGTATGTAAAAAAGTCGAGTCTGTCCCTGATCGCCCTCTCGCCCTGTGCAGAGGCTCGAGGGCTGCTCTCGCAAACCCGGCTCCGGCCAAACCGTTGAAAGCGTCAACATACCAGCCCGAGAACTTGGGACCCGACCGTACACCCGGGCTACGGCCAGCTCGCATGAGGGAATGACCAGACCAGCAGAAGCATTGCGTGAGGCGTTAAGACCTCGGATGAGTCAAACCACTCCTCCGAGGCCTCGGGGGCGACACCCAGCGGGTGCGCTCGCGCGCACCCACCGGAACAAAACGCAATCGAGAAAGGCTGGTCCCCTTGCAAAAAAGTGCGACGAAAGCCTCCAAGCGAGTGCTAACACTCCCTTCGAGGCTCGGGGGCTACTGTCGGGGACCATAATTAGGGGTACCCTCAAGGCTCCTAATTCTCAGCTGGTAACCCCCATCAGCATAAAGCTGCAAAGGCCTGATGGGTGCGATCAAGTCAGGGATCAGTCCATTCGAGGGACTCGATCACGCCTCGCCCGAGCCTAGCCTCGGACAAAGGTAGCCGACCCCGGAGGATCTCCGCCTCGCCCGAGGCCCCCCTCCAGTGGCGAACACGTTCCCGGCTCGCCCGAGGCCATGTCTTCGCCAAGAAGCAACCCGGACCAAATCGCAGGAGCATTTAATGCAAAGGTGGCCTGACACCTTTATCCTGACGCGCGCCCCTCAGCTGACAGAGCCGAAGTGACCGCCGTCACTTCGCCGCTCCACTGACCGGTCTGACAGAAAGACAGCGCCGCCTGCGCCGCTCCGACTGCGGTGCCACTTGATAGAGTGAGGCTGACAGGCAGTCAGGCCCGGCCGCACACCATAGGAAACTCCGCTCCGCCCGACCCAGGGCTCGGACTCGGGCTAAGCCCCGGAAGACGGCGGGGGCTCGGACTCGGGCTAAGCCCCGGAAGACGGCGAACTCCGCTCCGCCCGACCCAGGGCTCGGACTCGGGCTAAGCCCCGGAAGACGGCGAACTCCGCTCCGCTCGACCCAGGGCTCGGACTCGGGCTAAGCCCCGGAAGACGGCGAACTCCGCTCCGCCCGACCCAGGGCTCGGACATGGGCTCAGCCCCAGAAGACGACGAACTCCGCTTCGCCCGACCCCAGGACTCAAATTCCGCCCTGGCCTCAGCCAACGGCCTCCGCCTCGCCTGACCTAGGGGCTCGGACTCGGCCTCGGCCACGGAAGACGGACTCGACCTCGACCTCGGAGGAGCCTCCACATCGCCCAACCTAGGGCGCGGACCGGCCACGTCAACAGGAGGCGCCATCATTACCCTACTCCAAGCTGACTCAGGCTACGGGGAACAAGACCGGCGTCCCATCTGGCTCGCTCCGCCAGATAGGCGATGATGGCGCCCCGCACGTTCCCTGACAATGGCGGCTCTCGGCCCCCTTACGGAAGCAAGAGGACGTCAGCAAGGACTCGACGGCCCCGACAGCTGTCCCTCCGGCAGGCTCCAGCACTCCTCCGACGGCCACGACATCACACAAACCGGGCGCCAAAATCTCTCCGGCCGCCACGATTGCGTGTACTTAGGGCGCTAGCTCTCCTCCGCTAGACACGTAGCACTCTGCTACACCCCCCATTGTACACCTGGACCCTCTCCTTACGCCTATAAAAGGAAGGACCAGGGCCCTCTTAGAGAAGGTTGGCCGCACGGGGACGAGGACAGGACGGGCGCTCGCGTGAGGCCACTCGCTCCTTCCCCCATGTGGACGCTTGTAACCCCCTACTGCAAGCGCACCCGACCTGGGTGCGGGACGAACACGAAGGCCGCGGGATTTCCACCTCTCTCACGCCCATCTCCGGCCACCTCACTTCCCCCTTCGCGCTCAGCCTCGCGTCGACCCATCTGGGCTGGGGCACGCGGCGACACTTCACTCATCGGCTCAGGGACCCCCTGGTCTCGAAACGCCGACACACCCGGGGAATAAAATGGGCGTGTACATGGAGCCTTTGATTGATGAATTGGTCCGCGCTTGGGAGGAAGGGGTATGGACGTTTGACCGAGCTACAAAGACAAACTTTAAAATGCATGTTTGGTACCAGTACTCCATGCATGACTTACCGGTGTATGGTCTATTCTGCGCCTGGTGTGTTCACGGTAAGTTCCCATGCCCAGTTTGCAAGGAAGTTCTTAGGTTCGTTTGGTTGAAGAAGGGTTGCAAATATTCGTCGTTCGATAAACATCGACAATTGCTCCCTCCTGACCATCTATTTTGACTAGACATCAAGAACTTTATGAAAGATGTCATAGTGACAGACCACCCACTAGCAATGATGAATGGTGTCGAAGTTCGTCAACAGATAGATGGCCTCGTGGCCAACTCAGAAGGTGGTTTTGTGGGATATGGTGAGCAGCATATGTGGACACATAAGTCGGGCTTGACTCGGCTCCCTTATTATGATGACCTGCTCCTTCCACATAACATTGACGTGATGCACAATGAAAAGAATGTTGTTGAGGCACTTTGGGCAACAATTATGGACATTCCTGATAAGTCAAAGGATAATGTAAAGGCAAGAGTGGATCTGGCAGCGTTATGCGATAGACCAAACCAAGAGATAAAGTTGTCTAGTGGTGGAAAGACATGGAGAAGGCCAAAGGCCGATTTCGTCCTCGGTAGGGCCTAGAGGAAGTACTGCAATGGATCAAGATGTTGATGTTCCTTGATGGGTATGCAACTAACCTGAGTAGGGGGGTAAACTTATCTTTTGTGTGAGTCTTAGGATTGAAGAGTCATGACTTCCACATATGGATTGTATTCTTCTAGTGATGGTTCGAGGCTATGTCCCTAAACATGTCTGGCTAGCGCTTGCAGAGTTGAGCTATTTCTTCTGCCAGCTTTATGCAAAAGAGTTATCTCGGACCGTGATTGCAGACTTGGAAAGATTGGCACCCGTGTTATTGTGTAAGATTGAGAAGATATTTCCACCCAGCTTCTTAAATCCAATGCAACATTTGATTCTTCATCTCCTGTATGAGGCATGAATGGGGGGCCCGTTCAGGGACGTTGGTGCTATCCAATCGAGAGATGTCTAAAGACTATTCGAAAGAAATGTAGAAATAAATGCAAAATTAAGGCTTCCTTGTAGAGGCACACATTCTAGAGGAGGCGTCAAACTTTACAACAACTTACTATGGTGACAAATTGCCGAGCGTGCATAATCCACCCCTCGTTACACTGATGGTGGCAATAAATTGAACCTCAGCATATTTCGAGGGCAACCCAAAAGCACAAGTGGTTTGACCAACAAGACCCTAAGACATGAAGAGTGGCGCCATATCATGCTATATGTATTGACCAACCTTGAAGATGTGATGCCATACATGGAACAATTTCTTCATGAATTCTGACGTCTATCAAGGGATCCAACTCCATAGGGATATGATACCCTTCTTAGAAAGGGTGCGAGAAATGGATTGCTCGATTCATTTCCTGGTTCAAACGTAAGGTACGTGCTTAGTTTGTCATTTGAAGTTGCTATTACATGCGAATAATATAACAATCTATTGTGTTTCAAGCAGGGCCAAAGAGATCCGTCTATGAGTGCCGAGTTGAGACAAGTAGCCAATGGATTTGCCTATAGGGTCAGGAAATATTTTGGGTATGACGTGAATGGATACCGTTTTCGCACGACAAGCTACGACCAAAGTTGGCCCAATCGAAAAACCACGTGTTCTGGAGTCCTTACGCCCGGGCTTGACGAGATCGAGTATTATGGACGAATCGAAGAAATATATGAACTCAATTTTCATGGTTCCAAACCTGCTATTCTAGTGATATTCAAATGCCATTGGTTTGACCCTGAAGTGAAGAGACGGACACATTCTAATCTTGGGTAGTCGAAATTCGACAGGATTCCACCTTACCAAAAGACGATGTCTATATTGTGGCCCAACAGGCCACACAAGTGTATTATCTCCCATATGTGTGCCAAACGAAAGAACTTCTTAAGGGTTGGGATGTTGTGTATAAGTATCACCACACGGTTAATTACCTGTTCCAAATGATGAAGATTATAACTTAGAGCCGGACACATATGACGGAGAGTTCTTCCAAGAAGATGGGCTAGAAGGGAAATTTGATATAGACTTAACCGAAGCTATTGGAATGGAAGTAGATATTGAAATGGTTGTTGATGAGCAGGATGATGTGGTGCAAAATGAGAATGACATAGAAATACTTGAAGGCAATGATATTAATGACGAACTTGCGCCTTCAAATGGTGTTGACTATGAAATGGTTGATAATGATGATGAGACTTATGATATGGCTAACCCGAACACATATGAAGATTATTTTTAATAGATGCAATGCTATATTTTATTTATTTTGCATATGTTTATAAATACATTTTTACATGTGCTTATTTGCTTACTCTTAATTGCAGGTTGTTGACAAAGATGATGGGCAATGGGATGAGGACGAGGGGGAGGAGGAGCATGCGTAGGACCGAGGAGGATGCGTAGGAGGATGACGATGCTTAGCGGCAGGTGTAGCAGCAGGCCACTATCAATGCGGCGTAGCAGAATGACGACGACGCTCAGCAGGACGCCTCAGGTTCTGGCGCCTCAAGTTTGAGTAACGTCTTGTCACACCCGGGTTCTAGGGGCACCAAAACCCGGACGTGCAAATAATCACCAAGTGTGCTAGGACCAAGTCTCACACATATGATGACTCATGGTATAGAAACAAATGTCACATCATAAATACATAACAGAGTTCTGTACAAAATAGATAAATAATTACATCATATGAAGACTACGATCCAGCAACCAAAGTTGACTGGGAGACGACGGCCTAGACCACTCACGAACTCATCACATCATCCTTCATGCGCCTCCTCCTATGGTATCTGTTCTTGACCTGGGGAGATGTGAGTACAGCAAGGGTGAGCTCACATACGTTCATCGCTCAACAAGTTGTGGGGAATAATGTGCATGAACTCACCAAAGGTGGGAGCTCATATGAAGTGTAAGGGTTACCAAAGGAGATGGTTAAAGCCGAGCATTGTTTTTAAAGTTGGTCAAAATTTTATTAGTAGTTACTAAGTATAAGTAGATACCAAACACATTAAGTAAGAGATCACAATTGATAATAACACCTGCGATGCAATGCATATTGAGAGCACCTAGAGGGGGGTGAATAGGTGATCCTGTAAAATTCAACACTAAATTCCAACAACCTTGATTATAAAGATATTAATGCCGGTTAATCAAGTCAATGAGACGATCTCTTGCGAACACAGACAATCAAAGAGAGAGCAATCACAAGAGACACACGATTTTATCCCGTGGTTCGGCCAAGTAACACTTGCCTACTTCCACGTTGTGGCGTCCCAATGGACGAGGGTTGCACTCAACCCATCTCAAGTGATCCAATGATCAACTTGAATACCACGGCTTTTCTTCCTTATATCCTTTTCCCGTTTGCGAGGAATCTCAAGTTGGAGCCTCTCGCCCTTATAAGATTGATCACAAAGAATGCACAAGAGTAAGGATGGGAAGAGCAACACACACAAGACTCAAAAACGTAGCACACCAACGCACACAAATGAAGACTTGAGCTCAAATGACACACAGGGAGTTCTCGACTCGAATGGAGCTCAAATCTCTAACACAACAAAGCGAATGCGCGGGAGCAGAGTCTTGATGCCTTAGAATGCTTAGTGAATGCTTGATTAGCTCCTCCATGCACCTAGGGGTCCCTTTTATAGCCCCAAGGCAGCTAGGAGCCGTTGAAGATCAACAAGGAAGGCTATCCTTGCCTTCTGTCGAGTGGCACACCGAACAGTCTGGTGCGCCACCGGACAACTACTGTAGCCTGTTCGGTACCGATCTGCTTCCTTTTTTGGCACAGACGACCGTTGAAGCTCCGGGTCAGTTGGCGCACCGGACACTGTTCGGTGCACACCGGATAGTTCGGTGCCCCCTGCCGACCGTTGGTGCGGGCCACGCGCCGCCCGTGGATTGCACGACCGACTGTTGTGCTAGCGACCGTTGGATCACCGGACGGTCCGGTGCACCACCGGACAGTCTGGTGAATTATAGCCGTATGCCGCCAAACATTTCCCGAGAGTGGCCTGTTCACCGAAAACCAGCCTGGCGCACCAGACACTGTCCGGTGCACCACCGGACATTCCGGTGTGCCAGACTGAGCTGAGTTTTGGCTGCACCGAGCCAAGTCTTTTTGGTTCTTTTCTTCTCTTCTCACTGTTTCTAGCACTTAGATAAAACATATTAGTACTTAAAAACTATGTACTAAATCTAGAAACATACCTTCTCTTTGATTTACACTTCTCTCTTCATTGAGCACATAAGAACTTAATCGAATGTGTTGGGCACTTAATCACCAAAACATAATAGAAATTGCCCAAGGGCACATTTCCCTTTCAATCTCCCCCTTTTTGGTGATTTATGCCAACACATCCAAAAGCAACCAAAAGAAGTGCAACATCAATGCAATTGAGAACAAAATTGTCTTTGCACAAGTTTTGACATATTTGGATCATTCTTTGCCACCACTTGGTTTGTTTTTGCAAATCAAATTCATTTTTCTATCTCTAAGACAAACACACTTGTTTAGGCACAAAGAGAGATATTCCAATAGAAAAATTGATCAAGTACCAAACCCCCCCCCCCCCCTTTTTGCCATAATCGAAAATTCTCCCCCCACAAGAGGCCAAATTTTGCAATAAGAGTATTTTGGACAAATCAAAAATTCTAACTCTACTATTTTCAAAATTCTCAAGTGGTAGCTGATCCATTTGCTTTGGCCTCAATTTCTCCCCCTTTGGCATTAAGCACCAAAATGGGATCATTCTTGGCCCTTTAACCCCATCGCCTCACCAAAAATGTCAATTAAGAGCAAAAAGGCAACTAGAGCATAAGAATGAACTTGGAGGTGAGTACACTAATACCGGAGTGCAGTGGAAGTCTTTACATGGTCCAAGTTCACCTTTCCCTTTCAATTCACCTTTGAGACTACATCAAGTATACTCAAACACAAGGGTTAGTCTCAAAGGGTCAACTTGTAGCACTTCTCCCATAAATATGTGCATCATTCACACATGGACTTGTGAGGTTCGGGGATCCCTTGCACAACTTGAGCACCATAAATAAGCAACAAATTACATAAATGCATAAGTAACATGATCAAAGGCATAGAACACATGTATGCTATAGATCAATCCAAGTTACGCGAATCTAGGACATTTAGCTCACTACGCAACCTGCAAAAGGTTTTCTCATCCAACGGCTTGGTAAAGATATCGGCTAGCTGGTTCTCGGTGCTAATATGGAAAACCTCGATATCTCCCTTTTGCTGGTGGTCTCTCAGGAAGTGGTGCCGGATGTCTATGTGCTTAGTGCGGCTGTTCAATAGGATTATTCGCCATGCGGATTGCACTCTCATTGTCACATAGGAGTGGGACTTTGCTCAGATTGTAGCCGAAGTCCCGGAGGGTTTGCCTCATCCAAAGTAGTTGCGCGCAACACTGTCCTGCGACAACATACTCGGCCTCGGCGGTGGATAGGGCAATGGAGGTTTGTTTCTTTGAACTCCAAGACACCAAAGACCTTCCTAGGAATTGACATGTCCCTGATGTACTCTTCCTATCAACCTTGCATCCAGCATAATCGGAGTCTGAGTATCCAATCAAGTCAAAGGTAGACCCCTTTGGATACTAGATCCTGAAGCAAGGCGTAGAAACTAAATATCTAAGAATTCGCTTAACAGCCACAAGGTGACATTCCCTAGGGTCGGATTGATATCTAGCACACATGCATACACTAAGCATAATGTCCGGTCTACTAGCACATAAATAAAGCAAGGAACCTATCATAGACTGGTATGCCTTTTGATCAACGGACTGACCTCCTTTGTTGAGGTCGACATGCCCATCGGTTCCCATTGGTGTCTTCGCGGGCTTGGCATCCTTCATCCCAAACTGCTTGAGAAGATCTTGAGTGTACTTCATTTGGGAGATAAAGGTGACGTCCTTGAGTTGCTTCACTTGGAACCCAAGGAAGTAGTTTAACTCGCCCATCATCGACATCTCAAACTTCTGAGTCATTACCCTGCTAAACTCCTCACAAGACTTTTGGTTAGTAGAACCAAATATTATGTCATCGACATAAATTTGGCACACAAAAAGATCACCATCACAAGTCTTAGTGAAAAGAGTGGGATCGGCTTTCCCAACCTTGAAAGCATTAGCAATTAAGAAATCTCTAAGGCATTCATACCATGCTCTTGGGGCTTGCTTAAGTCCATAGAGCGCCTTAGAGAGCTTGAACACATGGTCGGGGTACCTGTCATCCTCAAAGCTAGGGGTTGTTTCATGTAGACTTCCTCCTTTATTGGCCTGTTGAGGAAAGCGTTCGTCACATCCATTTGAAACAACCTGAAAGAGTGGTGAGCAGCATAGGCTAATAATATTCTAATAGACTCTAGCCTGGCCACAGGAGCAAAAGTCTCCTCGAAATCCAAACCTGCGACTTGGGCATAACCTTTTGCCATAAGTCGAGCCTTGTTTCTTATCACCATCCCGTGCTCGTCTTGTTTGTTGCGGAACACCCACTTGGTTCCCACAACATTTTGCTTTGGTCGTGGCACCAGGCTCCAAACTTCATTCCTCTTAAAGTTGTTGAGCTCTTCCTGCATGGCCAACATCCAGTCCGGATCCTGCAAGGCCTCTTCTACCCTGAAAGGCTCAATAGAAGAGACAAACGAGTAATGTCACAAAAGTTAGCTAATCTTGAGTGAGTAGTTACTCCCTTGCTTATGTCACCTAGAATCTGGTCAACAGGGTGATTTCTTTGAATCGTCGCTCGGACTTGAGTTGGAGGGGCCACTGGTGCTTCTTCCTCCATAACTTGTTCTTCTTGTGCTCCCCCTTGATCACGCTCCTCTTCTTGAGGTGCCTGTCCATCATCTTGGGTTGGGGGATACACCAACATCGAGGAAGAAGGCTGATCTTGCTCCTGTTGTTCCTGTGGTCGCACATCACCAATCGCCATCGTGCGCATTACGGTCGTCAGAACATCATCTTCATCTATGTCATCAAGATCAACTTGCTCTCTTGGAGAGCCATTAGTCTCATCAAATACAACGTCGCTAGAGACTTCAACTAAACCTGATGATTTGTTGAAGACTCTATACGCCTTTATATTTGAGTCATACCCTAGTAAAAACCCTTCTACAGCTTTGGGAGCAAATTTGGAATGTCTACCTTTCTTCACCAAAATGTAGCATTTGCTCCCAAATACATGAAAGTAAGAGACATTGGGTTTGTTACCGGTAAGGAGTTCGTAGGAGGTCTTCTTGAGGAAACGATACAGATATAGCCGGTTTATGGCGTGGCAGGCTGTGTTCACAGCTTCCGACCAAAACCGCTCGGGAGTCTTGAATTATCCAAGCATCGTCCTCGCCATGTCGATTAGCGTCCAGTTCTTCCTCTCTACCACACCGTTTTGCTGTGGTGTGTAGGGAGCGGAGAACTCGTGCTTGACACCTTCCTCCTCAAGATATTCCTCTACTTGTAGATTCTTGAACTCGGACCCATTGTCGCTTCTTATCTTTTTCACCTTGAGCTCAAATTCGTTTTGAGCCCTCTTTAGAAAGCGCTTGAGGGTCCCTTGGGTTTCTGATTTATCCTGCAAAAAGAACACCCAAGTGAAGCGGGAAAAGTCATCAACAATTACAAGACCATACTTACTTCCCTCGATGCTAAGGTAGGCAACGGGTCCGAAAAGGTCCATGTGAAGAAGCTCCAATGGTCTTGATGTTGTCATCACATTCTTGCTGTGATGAGTGCTTCTCACTTGTTTTCCTGCCTGACAAGCTGCACAAGGTATATCTTTCTCGAAACAGACATTGGTTAGTCCTAACAAATGTTCTCCCTTTAGAAGTTTATGAAGGTTCTTCATCCCAACATGTGCTAGACAGCGATGCCACAACCAGCCCATACTAGTCTTAGCCATTAAGCATGCATCTAGATCGGCCTCCTCTTTTGAAAAATCAACTAAGTAGAGTTTGCCGTCTAATACACCCTTAAACGCTAATGAACCATCACTCCTTCTAAAGACAGATACATCTATATTTGTAAATAGACAATTATAACCCATGTTACATAATTGACTTATAGACAATAAGTTGTACCCGAGCGATTCAACTAAGAACACATTGGAGATAGAGTGCTTGGATGTAATGGCTATCTTTCCTAGTCCTTTAACCTTGCATTGGTTCCCATCTCCAAAGATGATCGAATCCTGGGAATCCTTGTTCTTGACGTAGGAGGTGAACATCTTCTTCTCCCTCGTCATGTGGTTTGTGCATCCGCTGTCGATAATCCAGCTTGAGCCCCCGGATGCATAAACCTGCAAGGTAATTTACACTTGGGTTTTAGGTACCCAACTCTTGTTGGGTCCTACAAGGTTAGTCACAATAGCCTTTGGAACCCAAATGCAAGTCTTGTCTCCCTTGCATTTGGACCCCAACTTTCTAGCAACTATTTTTTCATTCTTACATAAAAGCGCAAATGAAGTATTGCAAGCATGGTAAATGATAGAAGGTTCATTGCACATTCTCCTAGGCACATGAGGTACAACATTACTTCTCCTAGGCCTACTTCTACCATGCACAAAAGTAGAACTTGATGCAAACATAGCATGTGAATCATTATAAGTAGTATGTGCATAATTTCTATTATAATGAGAACGACTAGCAACTTTTTCATTATAGATAAAGGCATGGTTCCTTTGAGGACTACTAGTCATAGGGGCCTTTCCTTTCTCCTTGTTGAGAACGGGAGCCCTATGGCTTCTTAGGTTCTTGGCTTCCCTTCGAAAGCCAAGCCCATCCTTAATTGAGGGGTGTCTACCAACGGTGTAGGCATCCCTAGCAAATTTTAATTGAGCAAAATTAATTTTGCAAGTCTTAAGTTGAGCATTAAGACTTGCCACCTCATCATTTAATTTGGTAATAGAAATAAGGTGTTCATCACAAGCATCAACATCAAAATCCTTACATCTATCACAAATAACAACATGCTCTTCACAGGAAAATTTATTAACTCCTTCTAGCTTAGTAGTTAATTCATCATTTAAACTCTTTAAACTAGATACAGTTTCATGGCAAGCAGATAACTCAGAAGATAGCATTTCATTCCTTTTAATCTCTAAAGCAAGAGATTTTTGCACACTAACAAATTTATCATGCTCCTCATATAAAATATCCTCTTGTTTTTCTAACAATCTATCCTTTTCATTTAGAGCATCAATTAATTCATTAATATTTTCTACCTTAGCTCTATCTAAACCTTTGAATAAGCTCGATTAATCTACTTCATCATCACTAGAATCATCATCGCTAGAAGTAGTATACTTAGAGGTATCTCGAACGCTTACCTTCTTCTCCTTGGCCATGAGGCAAGTGTGGCGTTCGTTGGGGGAAGAGAGAAGACTTGTTGAAGGCTGAGGCTGTCAGTCCTTCATCGTCAGAGTCGGATGAAGAGCAGTCTGAATCCCATTCTTTTCCAAGGTGTGCCTCGCCCTTCGCCTTCTTGTAAACCTTCTTCTTCTCCCTCTTCCCATTCTTTTCTTGTTCCTGATCATTATCATTATTGGGGCATTGAGCTATAAAATGACCAGTCTTACCGCATTTGAAGCAGGAGCACTTTCCCTTTGCCTTATTCTTGGAGGGATATTCTTTACGTCCTTTGAGCACGCTCTTGAAACGCTTAATGATAAGCGTTCATTGAGTCCGGCAGCCTCCACTTGAGCTACCTTGCTTGGTAGCGCCTCCTTGCTACTTGTTGCTTTGAGAGCAACCGGCTGCGGCTCATAGATGGGTAGTGGACCGTTCAAGGCGTCATCCATGTATCATGCCTCCTTTACCATCATGCGCCCGCTCACGAATTTTCTGAGTATCTCCTCGGGCGTCATCTTGGTGTACCTGGGGTTTTCACGAATGAGATTGACAAGATGGGGGTCAATTACCGTGAATGACCTTAGCATAAGTCGAACGACATCGTGGTCTGTTCATCTTGTGCTTCCATAGCTTCTAATCTTGTTGACGAGGGTCTTGAGCCTGTTGTAGGTTTGTGTTGGCTCCTCTCCCCTGATCATCGCAAATCTCCCCAGTTCGCCTTCCACCAACTCCATTTTGGTGATCATGGTGGTGTCGTTTCCCTCATGCGATATCTTGAGGGTGTCCCATATTTGCTTGGCGTTGTCCAAGCCGCTCACCTTATTGTATTCATCCCTGCACAAGGATGCTAGCAAAATAGTAGTAGCTTGTGCATTCTTATGAATTTGCTCATTTATGAAAACAGGATTGTCAGTACTATCAAAATGCATTCCGTTTTCAACAATCTCCCAAATACTAGGATGGAGAGAAAATAAGTGACTACGCATCTTGTGACTCCAAAAAGAGTAGTCTTCTCCATCAAAGTGTGGAGGTTTCCCAAGTGGAATTGATAGCAAATGAGCATTAGAATTAAATGGAATACGAGAATAATCAAATGAATAGTTTTGATTCACCGGTTTCTTCTTTGACGAGGAGTCATCGTCGTCGTCGTGTGGTGAAGAAGACGAGGCATCACTGTCGTAGTAGATGATCTTCTTGATGCGCCTCTTCTTCTTCCCGTCCTTCTTCTTGTGACTTGAGCCAGGGTCAGTGGGCTTGTCGTCTCTTGGCTCGTTGAAGAGGGACTCCTTCTCCTTGTCGTTGACCACTATCCCCTTTCCCTTAGGATCCATCTCTTTGGGCGATTGGTCCCTTAAGTGAATAGAACGGCTCTGATACCAATTGAGAGCACCTAGAGGGGGGGTGAATAGGTGATCCTGTAAAATTCAACACTAAATTCCAACAACCTTGATTATAAAGATATTAGTGCAGGTTAATCAAGTCAATGAGACGAGCTCTTGCGAACACAGACAATCAAAGAGAGAGCAATCACAAGAGACACGTGATTATATCCCGTGGTTCAGCTAAGTAACACTTGCCTACTTCCACGTTGTGGCGTCCCAATGGACGAGGGTTGCACTCAACCCCTCTCAAGTGATCCAATGATCAACTTGAATACCACGGCTTTTCTTCCTTATATCCTTTTTCCGTTTGCGAGGAATCTCCACAAGTTGGAGCCTCTCACCCTTACAAGATTGATCACAAAGAATGCACAAGAGTAAGGTTGGGAAGAGCAACGCACACAAGACTCAAAAACGCAGCACACCAACGCACACAAATGAAGACTTGAGCTCAAATGACACACAGGGAGTTCTCGACTCGAATGGAGCTCAAATCTCTAACACAACAAAGCGAATGCGCGGGAGCAGAGTCTGGATGCCTTAGAATGCTTAGTGAATGCTTGGTTAGCTCCTCCATGCACCTAGGGGTCCGTTTTATAGCCCAAGGCAGCTAGGAGCCGTTGAATATCAACAAGGAAGGCTATCCTTGCCTTCTGTCGAGTGGCGCACCGGACAGTCCGGTGCGCCACCGGACAGCTACTGTAGCGTGTCCAGTGCCGATCTCCTTCCTTTTCTGGCACAGACGACCGTTGCAGCTCCTGGTCAGTTGGCGCACCGGACACTGTCCAGTGCACACCGGACAGTCCAGTGCCCCCTGCCGATCGTTGGTGCAGGCCACGCGTCGCCCGCGGATTGCGCTTGTGCTGGCGACCGTTGGCTCACCGGACGGTCCGGTGCACCACCGGACAGTCCGGTAAATTATAGTCGTACGCCGCCAAACATTTCCCGAGAGCGGCCTGTTCACCGGAAACCAGCCTGGCGCACCGGACACTGTCCGGTGCACCACCGGACAGTCCGGTGCACCACCGGACAGTCCGGTGCACCAGACTGAGCTGAGTTTTGGCTGCACCGAGCCAAATCTTTTTGGTTCTTTTCTTCTCCTCTTCTCACTATTTCTAGCACTTAGATAAAACATATTAGTACTTAAAAACTATGTACTAAGTCTAGAAACATACCATCTCTTTGATTTACACTTCTCTCTTCATTGAGCACATAAGAACTTAATCGAATGTGTTGGGCACTTAATCACCAAAACATAATAGAAATTGCCCAAGGGCACATTTCCCTTTCACATATTACAGATTAAGTTTAGTTCCATAAATTAATCATGCTGATATATCAGTTTTACACTCTGTAGAGGTTGCGCCCTTTACCCACAAGTCGTGTATCCCGTCTAGCCAGGGTTAGCTAGACCCTTAGACACTTCTGAGGTGAACGACTAGGGATCCACTACGAGGCCTTTACAAAGTTCCACTAGCTTCAGAAAACCCGCTACAGTTCTAGGGAGCGCAGTATAAGAATCCCCCGTCTGAAAAGCCATCACAGCAAAATCAACCCGAGAACCTCCCTATACCGACCACTCCCCTATTGCCCTTGCCCCTTTTGGGTAAGGTAGTTCTCCACTAGCTTTCCTAATTAGTCAGCCAAGGGCGTCCCATTCCACCCTTGTGGTAGCACAGATATCTCAAGTTAAGCTCCATGTTCCAATTAACACAATGATCTTGTCCTGAGAATAATTAAAACAACAGTATAACTGGAACATGATCATATAATGTAATATTAATCCCAAAACCAGATAGAGCAATAGCACAACTACCCAAAAGATCAGTGGTAACTGGTAAACAAGGTGTGGAATAAACAAGCCTAGGGAACCTATTAGGTCCCATCAAATTTATCCTGAGCATGTCACAGTGATTAACAGAAACATTATTGGGTAGAGAAAAGTGATCAAGGGCACAACTTGCCTTAGACTCGAGATTCCCAGGTACTTCACCAACATGGTCTTCAAGTGACTCGTGACCTCACTTCTATTCGTAGCAATACATACAATTGGACAAGGAGTACATAAAAATAACATTACATCAAACATGAGAACAAACAACGTAAGAATATTCTATGCGGTACTATGAGATCGTAGGTTCGAGAATCACTAAATTCAGAGTTACGGTTATAAAGATACGATTTTCCGAAGTTTTAAGTGTCTACTATAAAACAAATGAGGTACAAGATTTTAACCATAGGTTTCATGGTAATACAAGGTTACTAGATGATAAACAATACTAATATGAGATTAATGCAACTAGAATGGATTAAAAAGGAATTAAAATGAATTATTTATGAATTAAACAAGTTTCTGGAATTGTTTCTATACTAGAAAAAATTTTCTGAAGTAATTTACTCATTTTATTTAACCTCTAGGCTGCGGGCATTAATTCCAGAAAACTTGGGTTGAATTCATAAATACCGGGGACTCGGTTTTAATTATTTCCTAACTGGTTGGATGGCGGGTTGATTTGAAAGAAACCCGAGGACCCCTTTATAAAGATGGACATGACAAAGGGGTACGACGGATTGCAAGCCATGGGATCCAAATCCGACGACAGAGATAAGAGACTTATCACTGAACCGATATTCTATCATATCGGTCGGATCTAAAATCAATACTCGAGATTAAAGGATCCCGCGATCTGATCTCGGCCAACAGATCCGAGATCAACGACTACGATTTTCGATCACGATAGGGTATTTGAGATTCAATCGTAGCGGCTTATCACCGGATCGACGGCCAGGGCCGTTTCTCCCCGCACGATCCTGTTCACACTAGAACGGGGTTGCGGTATCCTGCCCATAGTGGCAGTCCCACCGGCGAGCGGTGGCTGCTGTGAGGCTATAGATGAGAGGAGCCTTTAATTGATGGCTTGATGTGTTATGGTGGCATATATTTATATAGGCTAGGAGGTGGGTGGTTACATGATTGATCTAATCTGGTACTTATCTGTTACAACCATGTCTTATATATTAGGAACTCTAACAAACTCGAAACCAAATCTGTTACATGATAGATTTAATCTGGTACTTATCTGTTGCAATCATATCCTATATATTGGAAACTCTAACAAACTCGAAACCAAATATGTTACATGACAGATCTAATCTGGTAATTATCTATTACAATCCTATCCTATCTGTTACGAACTCTAACTTATCTCTTTTATTCCAATAATATTGTTGTTAATTTGTACTAATCATATTAGTCCTTCAATTTAAATAAATCTTAGAATATATTTTTATTTAGACTTTACATTAATTTTTTTGTGTTACACTAGAGATGGCCAAACGGGCCGTCCGGCCCGGCCCGGGCCTGGTGAAGCCCGGCCCGTTTTGGGCCTGGCCCGCTAGACACGGTTATAAAACCAGGCCGGACCGACTAAGCACGTGGGCTTAATTTTCTGTCCGAGCCCGGCCTGCATCGGGCCTAAATAGGCCGGGCCGTTTAACACGAAAAAACGGGCCGAAAAGCGGGCTATGCGGGCCGGTAAGCACGTTTTAGTGTAAAAAAAGCGGGCTTAACAGGCTTAGAGGTAAACGGGCCGTGCCGGGCTAGCCCACTGTGCCTAGTTTTCTGTCCGAGCCTGGCCCGCCTATTCGTGCCGGGCCGGTCCGGGCTCGCATAGAACCGGGCCGTGCTGGGCTCGGACTGGGCCCAAACAGCGGGCTTCGTGCCGGGCTCGCGGGCCTCGTGCTTATTGGCCATCTATATGTTACACGCGAGCTGAAATGAGTATTTTTCTTAAATATCTTATTGTGATATTCTAATTTGTATCAACTTATCCTAAAGGACGTCGTGTACAAACAAACCAACCAAACATACATCGATCCATTATATTAGCTTATATTTCTAATTTTTGCTTTCTATTTTAAATTTAAAATTCAAGTCTAATTTAGAGATGTGTTAAATTTTCTATTTCAAGCATAAATTGCAACAAACAAAAACTCAATATGAATGCAAAGCATTTTAATTAATTAATTTATCCACTTAAGCAAATGAAAAATAGTAGGAATAATTCATGTAAGATGTTTTACAATAATAGTTATTAAAGAAAATAATTCAAACACATAGCCACATTTTAGAAGTACAATAAAATAAATTTATAATCTTCACATATTTATTTAAAAGGATATATATATTCTTATGTAAAATCTATATTAAGAGATAGTTTAACTTAATTCTTTTTTTGGAGAATAAATTTTTAACACGAAGGATAGTTCACATAAAAATCATTTAGGTAATCTATTATTTGAAAACACAATCATGAAATGAGTTTTCCTAATTTATCCAGAATTGGATTTTGGAGCGTTACACGTCTACTTGCGAGGTCCCACGATTCTCCCTCGCCGACCGGCGACCGCTGATTCGACCTGATGGGGAGAGGCATGTAACTTTAGATGTTGTCGGAGAGCAAATCTCCGGCCGGGTGGTGGAGTGCACCCGCCCTAGATCCTAAGATGAGGAGGGGCCTAAGCGTTTTGCTTGTTAGTTGGAAAAGTGGGAAGAACACAAGAACACACAAGGATTTAGAGTGGTTCGGGCCGCCGGAGCGTAACACCCTACTCCACTATGTGATGTATTGCTTGAGAGCTTGTATGAACCTGAGAGTGTCTGAGTGAGCCTGAGATTGGATGTGTGTGTAACGTCGCATGCCTCCCCTTTTATAGCTGAAGGGGGGCATGCACAAAGGTGCTGGGCCCCGACATGTGGGCCTAGGGACATAAATAATATAGCGCTTGGAGCCACCAATGTTTGTTGCCGGGGCAATCTTCTTGTGCCCTGACGCCCGAGATCTCCGTATCCTCGGCGTGCAGGGGAAGCTTCTTGTAGAAGGGGTGATGGGTACTGTGTGCCGCTCGGCATGGGCACACTATTCGCCACTAGACTGGTCAGGCGCGCCGTCTGCTGGGTGACCCTGACGTCGCCTGCCGGCGGATTGGACAGGACGCATTAAATGCTGAGAGGGCGCGTCGCCTGTCAGCGTGGTGGCAGGCGGCGCGTCCTCTCCACAATAAATGCAAAAGACTGCACAGCCGCATGGGCCTTACGTCAGGCTCGGCCCGTTGGCTTACGTTACGGGCCACAAGCCATGCTGCCGTGGTGGGTTTCTACCTGAGCGGGGAGCGTAGGGCAAGGCCTGGACACATGTCGGCACCGGACCCCTGCTTGTGCCGGGGTCCTTTTCGTCCCGGGACCCTGCCAAGGCTCGGACCTCACTCAGGGGGACCCGGCATGTCTCCTCGGGAGTTCCGGGCTCATACTCACAGGGGTCCGGTGTCCCTCTACGGAGGTCCGGACCCAACGGTGCCTCCCAGGACGTATTATCCTTCCTTGCCATGTGGTACCCTTAGGCCCGCCCATGTGGTGGGGTCGGGTGCCACTCTCCGTGTGACCTGGAGGTGTCGTACGGGTGTAGCGCCTTCATACTGTAGAAGAGGGTACCCCTGATTCAGGGTACCGACAGTGGCCCCCGAGCCCGCCTCAGAGGAGGATGCGAGTCTGCAGGTGGGGCCAGAGTCTGATCTGCGGTTGGCCTGCTGCTCTTGTGCGTCCATTGGCGCAACTACAGCCGGCCTACCTATGGTAGTGCCGTCTGCCATGCCTATTCACGGCTGACTGGCTCGTGACCATCGTACTTAATGTTACTGTTGGGCCATGCGCGGGGTGCCTCGAGTCGCTGCACTGTTCTAAAAAACTTAACTTTTCAGACTTCCGCTACGGCCCCGAGAAGACGTGGCATTGGCGCAAGCGGCGGTGCGGTTTTTCTGCACCCAGTAACCAACGCGCCGGTTGCATGACGTGTGGGCCTGGGCCCCCGTGTTGGCCCTCCGGTTGCAGCGAAGCTGAGGGGGCACATAATCGCAGGGCGGTTGTACGCCTCTAGCGTGGCGGTTCACCTTTTTGACCGTCGGATACGGCGAAGATGAAGGGGCGCTTAACCGCAGGGCGGTTGCACGTTCCTTCTTTGGGTCAGTCTGTATGACATGTGGGGCCTGGCCCCCGTGTCATAAGGTGCGAACCTTTGTGTACGTCGGGGGAGACTTCGCCCGTGACACTTCAGGGGCATGAGTGGGGAGATCTGCCTTTTAAAAAGGGGCCAATCTCCCGGGTAGTAGCCATGCCTCGCTCCACTTGCATCCACCGCGCCCTTCCACCTTCCGGGCCTCCAGATGGGGTGCGCAGGTGTTCTCTAGAGGGATCCGCGTCAGGGCCGTCTCCTCCGGCGATCTCATCGCCGAAGAGCTTGTGCTCGTGGCGATGCCAACGATCTTATCTTCTTCTTCTTGTTGTTAGAGGAGTGCAACCCCATGGGGGTTGACATTCTTCCGCCATCGCTCGGCTTCAAGGATTTTCATCATGCAGCCGGGCTGCAATCTCCCACCAGTGGTCATCTAGAGGGATGATCACCAGCCTTGTGGCGGGGAGAAGCAAGTCGGGCTGCGGCCTCCCTCCTGCCCTCAGCTTCAAGGATGTTTATCATCCGTGCTGGGGAGGAGGGCGTGCCGAGTTGGGGCCTCGCCTTCTGAAAGTCGCCTAGAGGGGGGTGAATAGGGCGAAACTGAAATTTACAAATATAATCACAACTACAAGCCGGGTTAGCGTTAGAAATAATAAAGAGTTCGAGAGAGAGGGCGCAAAACAAATCGCAAGCGAATGAAGAGTGTGACATGCGGATTTGTTTTACCGAGGTTCGGTTCTCGCAAACCTACTCCCCGTTGAGGAGGCCACAAAGGCCGGGTCTCTTTCAACCCTTACCCTCTCTCAAACGGTCCCGGGGACCGAATGAGCTTCTCTTCTCAAATCAAAACCGGGAACAAAACTTCCCCGCAAGGACCACCACACAATTGGTGTCTCTTGCCTCGGTTACAATGGAGTTTTGATCACAAGAACAAGTGAGAAAGAAAGAAGCAATCCAAGCGCAAGAGCTCAAAAGAACACGACAAATCTCTCTCGCTAATAAATAAAGCCTTGTGTGGAATTGGAGAGGATTTGATCACTTGGGTGTGTCTTGTATTGAATGCCTAGCTCTTGTAAGTGGTTGAGAGGTGGAAAACTTGGATGTCTTGAATGTGGGGTGGTTGGGGGTATTTATAGCCCCAACCACCAAACTAGCCGTTTGGGTGGAGGTTGTCTGTCGTATGGTGCACCGAACAGTCCGGTGCACACCGGACATGTCCGGTGCGCCAGCCACGTCACCCGAACGTTAGGGTTCCGACCGTTGGAGCTTTGACTGCTGGGCTCGCCTTGATGTCCGGTGGCACACCGGACATGTACTGTAGAGTGTCTGGTGCGCCTCTTCGCGCGTGTCTGACTTCTGCGTGCTCTGGCGCGCATTTAATACGCCTGCAGGTGACAGTTGGCGCCAAAGTAGCCGTTGCTCCGCTGTTACACCGGACAGTCCGGTGTACACCGGACATGTCTGGTGAATTATAGCGAAGTAGCCGTTGCGAATTCCCGAAGCTGGCGAGTTCAGAGTCACTTCATTCCTGGAGCACCGGACACTGTCTGGTGTACACCGGACAGTCCGGTGAATTATAGCGGAGCGACTCTGCGTTTTCCCGAAGGTGAGGAGTTCAGCGCGTGGAGAACCCTGGTGCACCGGACATGTCCGGTGGTTCACCGGACAGTCCGGTGCGCCAGACCAGGGTGCCTTCGGTTGCCCCTTTGCTCTTTTTGTTGAACCCTTTTCTTGGTTTTTTATTGGCCTTTTGTGAACCTTTGGCACCTGTATGACTTATAGACTAGAGCAAACTAGTTAGTCCAATTATTTGTGTTGGGCAATTCAACCACCAAAATTAGTTTAGGAAATAGGTGTAAGCCTAATTCCCTTTCAATCTCCCCCTTTTTGGTGATTGATGCCAACACAAACCAAAGCAAATATAGAAGTGCATAATTTGAACTAGTTTGCAAAATGTAAGTGCAAAGGTTACTTAGAATTGAGCCAATAAATATTAGTTATTAGATATGCATGGATTGTTTCTTTATTTTTAACATTTTGGACCACGCTTGCACCACATGTTTTGTTTTTGCAAAATTCCTTTTGTAAATCCTTTTCAAAATCCTTTTTGCAAATAGTCAAAGGTAAATGAATAAGATTTTGCTAAGCATTTTCAAGTTTTGAAATTTTCTCCCTTGTTTCAAATGCTTTTCCTTTGACTAAAAAAACTCCCACTCAAATAAATTCTCCTCTTAGAGGGTTTTAAGATATCAAATTTAAAAATACTATTTTCTCCCCCTTTAGAACACAAAGAGATACTGATTTGAAATTTACCAATTGAAAATCATTTTAAAATTAGGGTGGTGGTGCGGTCCTTTTGCTTTGGGCCAATACTTTCTCCCCCTTTGGCATGAATCGCCAAAAACGGATACTTAGAATGAAATATAGGCCCTTTGATAACAACTTTCTCCCTTTTGGCACATAAACCTAGGAGTGAGGATTATACGAAAGATGGAGAGATGCACGGAGCGACAGCGAAGGATGGGTGATAGAGTGGAGTGGAAGCCTTGTCTTCGCCGAAGACTCCAATTCCCTTTCAATATATACCTATGACTTGGTTTGAAATACACTTGAAAACACATTAGTCATAGCATATATAAAAGAGACATGATCAAAGGTATACTTAAGAGCTATGTGTGCAAATTAGCAAAAGAAATTCCGAGAATCAAGAATATTGAGCTCATGCCTAAGTTTGGTAAAAGTTTGTTCATCTAGTGGCTTGGTAAAGATATCGGCTAATTGATCTTTAGTATTAATGTATGCAATCTCAATATCCCCCTTTTGTTGGTGATCCCTAAGAAAATGATACCGAATGGCTATGTGTTTAGTGCGGCTATGCTCAACGGGATTATCCGCCATGCGGATTGCACTCTCATTATCACATAGAAGAGGAACTTTGGTTAATTTGTAACCATAGTCCCGCAGGGTTTGCCTCATCCAAAGCAATTGCGTGCAACAATGGCCTGCGGCAATGTACTCGGCTTCGGCGGTAGAAGAGCGACCGAATTTTGCTTCTTTGAAGCCCAAGACACCAAGGATCTCCCCAAGAACTGGCAAGTCCCCGATGTGCTCTTTCTATTAATCTTACACCCCGCCCAATCGGCATCCGAATAACCAATTAAATCAAATGTGGATCCCCGAGGGTACCAAAGCCCAAACTTAGGAGTATAAGCCAAATATCTCAAGATTCGTTTTACGGCCGTAAGGTGAGATTCCTTAGGGTCGGCTTGGAATCTTGCACACATGCATATGGAAAGCATAATGTCCGGTCGAGATGCACATAAATAAAGCAATGAACCTATCATCGACCGGTATACCTTTTGATCCACGGACTTACCTCCCGTGTCGAGGTCGAGATGTCCATTGGTTCCCATGGGAGTCTTGATGGGCTTAGCATCCTTCATTCCAAACTTGTTTAGAATGTCTTGAGTATATTTCGTTTGGCAAATGAAGGTGCCCTCTTGGAGTTGCTTGACTTGGAATCCTAGAAAATACTTCAACTCCCCCATCATAGACATCTCGAATTTTTGTGTCATGATCCTACTAAATTCCTCACATGTAGATTCGTTAGTAGACCCAAATATAATATCATCAACATAAATTTGGCATACAAACAAATCATTGTCAAGAGTTTTAGTGAATAGAGTAGGATCGGCCTTGCCAACTTTGAAGCCATTAGCAATAAGGAAATCTCTAAGGCATTCATACCATGCTCTTGGGGCTTGCTTGAGCCCATAAACCGCCTTAGAGAGCCTATAGACATGGTTAGGGTACTCACTGTCTTCAAAACCGGGAGGTTGCTCAACATAGACCTCTTCCTTGATTGGTCCATTGAGGAAGGCACTCTTCACGTCCATTTGGTAAAGCTTGAAGCCATGGTAAGTAGCATAGGCTAATAATATGCGAATTGACTCAAGCCTAGCTATGGGTGCATAGGTTTCACCAAAATCCAAACCTTCGACTTGTGAATACCCCTTGGCCACGAGTCGAGCTTTGTTCCTTGTCACCACACCATGCTCATCTTGCTTGTTGCGGAAAACCCATTTGGTTCCTACAACATTTTGGTTAGGATGTGGAACTAAATGCCATACCTCGTTTCTAGTGAAATTGTTGAGCTCCTCTTGCATCACCATCACCCAATCCGAATCTTGGAGTGCTTCCTCTACCCTGTGTGGCTCAATAGAGGAAACAAAAGAGTAATGCTCACAAAAATGTGCAACACGAGATCGAGTAGTTACCCCCTTATGAATATCGCCGAGGATGGTGTCGACAGGGTGATCTCGTTGGATTGCTTGGTGGACTCTTGGGTGTGGCGGTCTTGGTTCTTCATCCTCCTTGTCTTGATCGTTGGCATCTCCCCCTTGATCATTGCCGTCATCTTGAGGTGGCTCATCTCTTTGATCTTCTCCTTCATCAACTTGAGCCTCGTCCTCATTTTGGGTTGGTGGAGATACTTGCATGGAGGAGGATGGTTGATCTCGTGCATTTGGAGGCTCTTCGGATTCCTTAGGACACACATCCCCAATGGACATGTTCCTTAGCGCGATGCATGGAGCCTCTTCTTCACCTATCTCATCAAGATCAACTTGCTCTACTTGAGAGCCGTTAGTCTCATCAAACACAACGTCACAAGAAACTTCAACAAGTCATGAGGACTTGTTAAAGACTCTATATGCCCTTGTGTTTGAGTCATATCCTAGTAAAAAGCCTTCTACAGTTTTAGGAGCAAATTTAGATTTTCTACCTCTTTTAACAAGAATAAAGCATTTGCTACCAAAAACTCTAAAATATGAAATATTGGGCTTTTTACCGGTTAGGAGTTCATAGGATGTCTTCTTGAGGATTCGGTGCAGATATAACCGGTTGATGGCGTAGCAGGCGGTGTTGACCGCCTCGGCCCAAAACCGATCCGGTGTCTTGTACTCATCAAGCATGGTTCTTGCCATGTCCAATAGAGTTCGATTCTTCCTCTCCACTACACCATTTTGTTGTGGGGTGCAGGGAGAAGAGAACTCATGTTTGATGCCCTCCTCCTCAAGGAAGCCTTCAATTTGTGAGTTCTTGAACTCCGTCCCGTTGTCGCTTCTAATTTTCTTGATCCTTAAGCCGAACTCATTTTGAGCCCGTCTCAAGAATCCCTTTAAGGTCTCTTGGGTATGGGATTTTTCCTGCAAAAAGAACACCCAAGTGAAGCGAGAATAATCATCCACAATAACTAGACAGTACTTACTCCCGCCGATGCTTATGTAAGCGATCGGGCCGAATAAATCCATGTGTAGGAGCTCTAGTGGCCTGTCAGTCGTCATGATGTTCTTGTGTGGATGATGAGTGCCAATTTGCTTCCCGGCTTGGCCTGCGCTACAAATCCTGTCTTTCTCAAAATGAACATTTGTTAATCCTAAAATGTGCTCTCCCTTTAGAAGCTTATGAAGATTCTTCATTCCAACATGGGCTAGTCGGCGGTGCCAGAGCCAACCCATGTTAGTCTTAGCAATTAAGCAAGTGTCGAGTTCAGCTCTATCAAAATCTACCAAGTATAGCTGACCCTCTAACACTCCCTTAAATGCTATTGAATCATCACTTCTTCTAAAGACAGTGACACCTACATCAGTAAAGAGACAATTGTAGCCCATTTGACATAATTGCGAAACGAAAGCAAATTGTAATCTAATGAATCAACAAGAAAAACATTGGAAATGGAATGGTCAGGAGATATAGCTATTTTACCCAAACCTTTGACCAAACCTTGGTTTCCATCCCGAATGTGATAGCTCGTTGGGGATCTTGGTTTTCCTCGTAGGAGGAGAACATCTTCTTCTCCCCCTTCATGTGGTTTGTGCACCCGCTGTCGATGATCCAACTTGAGCCTCCGGATGCATAAACCTACAAAACAAGTTTAGTTCTTGACTTTAGGTACCCAAACGGTTTTGGGTCCTTTGGCATTAGAAACAAGAACCTTGGGTACCAAAACACAAGTCTTGGAGCCCTTGTGTTTGCCCCCAACAAACTTGGCAACTACCTTGCCGGATTTGTTAGTCAAAACATAAGATGCATCAAAAGTTTTGAATGAAATGCTATGGTCATTTGATGCACTAGGAGTTTTCTTCTTAGGCAACTTAGCATGGGTTGGTTGCCTAGAACTAGATGTCTCACCCTTATACATAAAAGCATGGTTAGGGCCAGAGTGAGACTTCCTAGAATGAATTCTCCTAATTTTGCTCTCGGGATAACCGGCAGGGTACAAAATGTAACCCTCGTTATCCTGAGGCATGGGAGCTTTGCCCTTAACAAAATTAGACAATCTTTTAGGAGGGGCACTAAGTTTGACATTGTCTCCCCTTTGGAAGCCAATGCCATCCTTGATGCCAGGGCGTCTCCCATTATAGAGCATACTTCTAGCAAATTTAAACTTTTCATTTTCTAAGTTATGCTCGGCAATTTTAGCATCTAATTTTGCTATATGATCATTTTGTTGTTTAATTAAGACCATGTGATCATGAATAGCATCAATATCAACATCTCTACATCTAGTGCAAATAGAAACATGCTCAATGGTAGATGTAGAGGGTTTGCAAGAATTAAGTTCAACAATTTTAGCACGCAAAATATCATTGTTATCTCTAAGATCGGAAATTGTAACATTGCAAATATCTAATTCTTTAGCCTTAGCAATTAATTTTTCATTTTCAATCCTAAGGCTAGCAAGAGAGGTGTTTAATTCTTCAATCTTAGCAAGCAAATCATCATTATCATTTCTAAGATTGGGAATTGAAACATCACAAATATTAGAATCAACCTTAGCAATTAATTTGGCATTTTCATTTCTAAGGTTGGCAATAGTGTCATGGCATGTGCTTAGCTCACTAGATAATTTCTCACATTTTCCACCTCTAGAGCATAAGCATTCTTAACCTTAACATGCTTTTTATTTTCCTTGATTAGAAAGTCCTCTTGGGAGTCCAAGAGATCATCCTTTTCATGGATAGCACTAATTAGCTCATTTAGTTTTTCCTTTTGTTGCATGTTTAGGTCGGCAAAAAGAGTACGCAAATTATCCTCCTCATCACTAGCATTATCATCACTAGAGGACTCATGTTTAGTGGAGGATTTGGATTTAACCTTCTTCCTTTTGCCGTCCTTGGCCATGAGGCACTTGTGGCCGACGTTGGGGAAGAGAAGTCCCTTGGTGACAGCGATGTTGGCTGCGTCCTCGTCGGAGGAGCTCTCCTCGGAATCCCACTCGCGGCACACATGGGCATCGCCGCCCCTCTTCTTGTGGTACCTCTTCTTTTCTCTTCTCTTGCCCTTCTTGTCGTCGCCCCTGTCACTGTCACTAGATAGTGGACATTTTGCTATAAAATGACCCAGCTTACCACATTTGTAGCACACTTTCTTGGAGCGGGGCTTGTAGTCTTTCCCCCTCCTTTGCTTGAGGATTTGACGGAAGCTCTTGATGATGAGCGCCATCTCCTCGTTGTCGAGCTTGGAGGCGTCGATGGGTGTTCGACTTGGAGTAGCTTCCTCCTTCTTTTCTTCTGTCGCCTTGAATGCGACCGGTTGTGCCTCGGGTGTGGAGGAAGTGCCTTGCTCGATGATTTTCTTTGAGCCTTTAATCATTAGCTCAAAGCTCACAAATTTTCCTATAACTTCCTCGGGAGACATTAGCTTATATCTAGGATCACCTCAAATTAATTGAACTTGTGTAGGGTTAAGAAATAAGAGGGATCTAAGAATAACCTTGACCATCTCATGGTCATCCCATTTTTCGCTCCCGAGGTTGCGCACTTGGTTCACCAAGGTCTTCAAGCGGTTGTACATAGCTTGTGGATCCTCCCCTTGGTGAAGCATGAAGCGACCGAGCTCCCCCTCGATCGTCTCCCGCTTGGTGATTTTTGTCACCTCGTCTCCTTCGTGCGCGGTCTTGAGTACGTCCCAAATTTCCTTCGCTCTTTTTAACCCTTGCACCTTGTTATACTCCTCTCGACTTAGAGAGGCGAGGAGTATAGTGGTTGCTTGGGAGTTAAAGTGGTGGATTTGGGCCACCTCGTCCGAGTCGTAGTCTTCATCCCCTACGGATGGCACCTGCACACCAAACTCAACAACATTCCAAATGCTTGTGTGGAGTGAGGTTAGATGATGTCTCATTTTGTCACTCCACATATTATAATCTTCACCGTCAAAAACCGGTGGTTTGCCTAATGGAACGGAGAGTAAAGGAGTACGCTTTGAAATGTGGGGGTGGCGTAGGGGAATCTTACTATACTTCTTGCGCTCTTGGCGCTTAGAAGTAACGGACGGTGCGTCGGAGTCGGAGGTCGACGTTGATGAAGTGTCGGTCTCGTAGTAGACCAGTTTCTCATCCTCTTGTGCTTGTCGCCTCTCTGATGCGACTTGTGGGAAGAAGATTTCTTCTCCTTCCCCTTCCCTTTGTTGGAGGAGTCCTTCTTCTTCTCCTTCCTCTTGGTGCGGGACTCTTCCGATGAAGTGCTCCCGTGACTCGTAGTGGGCTTGTCGCCGGTCTCCATCTCCCTCTTGGTGTGATCTCCCGACATCACTTCGAGCGGTTAGGCTCTAATGAAGCACCGGGCTCTGATACCAATTGAAAGTCACCTAGAGGGGGGGGGGTGAATAGGGCGAAACAGAAATTTACAAATATAATCACAACTACAAGTCGGGTTAGCGTTAGAAATAATAAAGAGTCCGAGAGAGAGGGCACAAAACAAATCACAAGCGAATGAAGAGTGTGACACGCGGATTTGTTTTACCGAGGTTCGGTTCTCGCAAACCTACTCCCCGTTGAGGAGGCCACAAAGGCCGGGTCTCTTTTAACCCTTACCCTCTCTCAAACGGTCCCGGGGACCGAATGAGCTTCTCTTCTCAAATCAAAACCGGGAACAAAACTTCCCCGCAAGGACCACCACACAATTGGTGTCTCTTGCCTCGGTTACAATGGAGTTTTGATCACAAGAACAAGTGAGAAAGAAAGAAGCAATCCAAGCGCAAGAGCTCAAAAGAACACGACAAATCTCTCTCGCTAATCACTAAAGCCTTGTGTGGAATTGGAGAGGATTTGATCACTTGGGTGTGTCTTGTATTGAATGCCTAGCTCTTGTAAGTGGTTGAGAGGTGGAAAACTTGGATGTCTTGAATGTGGGGTGGTTGGGGGTATTTATAGCCCCAACCACCAAACTAGCCGTTTGGGTGGAGGTTGTCTGTCGTATGGTGCACCGGACATGTCCGGTGCGCCAGCCACGTCACCCGAACGTTAGGGTTCCGACCGTTGGAGCTCTGACTGCTGGGCCTGCCTTGATGTCCGGTGGCACACCGGACATGTACTGTAGAGTGTCTGGTGCGCCTCTTCGCGCGTGTCTGACTTCTGCGTGCTCTGGCGCGCATTTAATACGCCTGCAGGTGACCGTTGGCGCCGAAGTAAGCGTTGCTCCGCTGTTACACCGGACAGTCCGGTGTACACCGGACATGTCTGGTGAATTATAGCGGAGTAGCCGTTGCGAATTCCCGAAGCTGGCGAGTTCAGAGTCGCTTCATTCCTGGAGCACCGGACACTGTCCGGTGTACACCGGACAGTCCGGTGAATTATAGCGGAGCGACTCTGCGTTTTCCCGAAGGTGAGGAGTTCAGCGCGTGGAGAACCCTGGTGCACCGGACATGTCCGGTGGTTCACCGGACAGTCCGGTGCGCCAGACCAGGGTGCCTTCGGTTGCCCCTTTGCTCTTTTTGTTGAACCCTTTTCTTGGTTTTTTTATTGGCCTTTTGTGAACCTTTGGCACCTGTATGACTTATAGACTAGAGCAAACTAGTTAGTCCAATTATTTGTGTTGGGCAATTCAACCACCAAAATTAGTTTAGGAAATAGGTGTAAGCCTAATTCCCTTTGACCTTCCGCATGGGCTGGCGGTCCGCTTCTTCCCTCAGTATCTGGGGGACAAGGGCGTTCGCCACTCTTGCGAAGGAGGCGCACTTCGGGTACGCGGGGCTGGTCGACGGCAGGTGTCGCCAGCCACCGTGTGCCCGGTGCTTCCGCCTAGGTGGCTTTGGCGCCGCCTCCAGTGCTGCCTCTTGCTGCTGGGTCGGGGCGTGGTTGTCCGTTCACCGCACGGGCGACAGTCGCGTCGTGTGCAGGTCCGCCACACCACGGCCTCTCCCGCGCTGTCGGCCGCATTGGGGGGTTGTACATGGCATCGTACGTCGCGGGGGGCGGCGGCTGCGTTCTTGGATGTCCTCACTCCCGTAAGGACGGGAGCAAGGATCTTTTCGCACGCTGAGGCAGTTGTCGCCCACCGGTGCAGAGGTGGTTGCCGCCGCTGGTGTGACTATCAGTGCCACCTGCCGTCGAGCCTCCAACTCTTTGGCTTTAATTGCCTCGCTGTCGCCCCCCGTAGGCAGACGAGGGCGAGGACCTTTCCGCAGCGGCGTACATGCTGAGGTGATCGCCGCTGTTGGCGAGTCGTCGGTGCAGAGGCGGTCGTCGCTGTCGGTGCTGGTGTGGTCGCCTCCGCTGGCGAGCCGCTTGGAGCTAGCCATCCCACGACCCTTATTGGTGTGGAGGTAGTTCATACCTACATAGTAGAAATGGAACTAGGGTTCCACTTGAAAATAGGTGTAATACTTTTGCTTTTTTGTAAGGTACTTAAGAGTACTATTTATTAAGCAGTATTAGCACTTATCTATTTTCAACTTGTTCCTATTGTGTGTGACATTGTTGACTCCTCCCTGGTATCTGGCCCCCTGCCTGGGATGCAGGCTTAACGTGTTGAGGTTGGATACCAGCGCAACTGAAAAGATTGTCAACAACCCTCGGGAGCCAAACACGCCGGGGTCTGAATCTGTACACAACTTTTTAGCTAGAAGCATTAGTAGTACAACTCATAGGGTTCCCCGTATGACATTAGTCGTCCTTTGATACATGCTCGGGACTCGCAGGTTTTAGTCCAGATGGCCAAGTTGCGTGTCCGGACCTCCTTGGGTCGCGGTTCTAGATACTAGGACACTTGTCACAGGGCAGTGGAGCGTGCAGGCCCACGGTACGGGACCAGGCTGAGCGGCTGCACGGGCTCTGGACCACCCCAGGAGACCAATATCCATTCTCTAGCTCCGGTCCCAAGGTTGTCGGACCCGCAGGACTTATAGCTCCGGATACTAAGTTCCTGTCACGGAGTGGCAGAGCATGCAGGCCCACGGTACGGGACCAGGCTGAGCGGCTACACAGGCTCCGGACCACCCCATGGAACGAGGTCCTGTTCTCTAGGGCCGGCCCCAGGCTGTCGGACCTCCCTACTTTTGTATCAGGGGCCCTAAACTGCAAGCCTGGCTGCTCAATTCGGATGTCGTCATGCCAGACAGGTGGAAACCGTACGGGTGGGTTAGCTAAAAAGTATTATCTGAAAGACTGTAAAGTAGGACCATGGAGCAGCAAGATGGAACTATCACAAGAGCACAACTGAGGGGGTAGTTTCTCTTTATAACTTCGTCATGCATGTGTGTAGACCAATAGGCCGGGTTTACGGGGACAGACCCCACAAGATTGTCTTACACGTATGCGTTACCTAGTTACAAAAAAAATTCGACCCCTCAGCCTTGCTTTATGGATAGAACTTACAGAGATGTTTCGGCATCGGGGTAAGGTACTCTTCCAGTCATAGCTAGATGGCTGCCCCTGGGTCGGTGTATTCCTGTTACCTCGAAGGGCCTTCCCAGCTGGGGGAGAGTTACGAAGCCCTTCTTGGTTTGGTACTTGTCGTAGGGCTAGGTCCCGACCCTGGGTCCTCACCTGCATTTGACACGGGAGCCCTTATCTTTGGTCGTGGTCACTTCCATGTGTACCTGTTGGCTGCCTGGACCCGTGGGGGAATCCAGAAGGGTTTCCAGAGGAAGGCATGCTTCAGCTCCGTAGACTAGGGAGCTCGGGATCCTTCTGGGGTCCATCTAGTTGTCTTCACCGGAGTAAGAGCCTCCGGCGAAGACATCTTTCAGGTCCCCTTCGGGTGACTGATACTCGAGGTCCCGCTCAGCTGCGGCCACCTCGCCGTCGTCGACCTTTTCTTTGCCAGGTCGGCGACGAGGTGGGGAGCCGTCCTTGGAAGACTGCTCCCATCGCTCGCTGACGTGTTTCGCGAGGTCAATGATCTCGTGGCATTCCACGGCACTGTGGCGACCGTTGGGGTGCACTGGGCATGAGCCGCTGTTACCCCTCTGAGGCTGTGGGCGTTTGTTGCAGTCGCCCTGGCCCCCGGTCGCGGCTGCGACCACTAGAGCGGTGGACCGCGACTTCTGGTAGTCGTGGTCCTTCTTCTTTTTCTTCTTTCCGTCCTGGGGGACAGCACCCGAGCCTCCCGACTGGGTAGCTTCGATTTGTGGGGTTGAGTGCCATGCACGACCCTCGGTGGCTCTGGCGCATTTATCGGCTAGAGCAAAGAGTGTGGGGACAGTTTCCACGTCGTGCGTGGCCAACTTTTCCAACATCTTCTCATCACGTACTCCCTGATGGAAGGTCGTGATGATGGAAGCATCGGAAATGCGAGGTATAGTACCTCGCACCTTGGTGAAGCGGGATATGAACTTCCGGAGAGTCTCCCCGGGATCCTGCCTCACCGCATGGAGGTGGGCCTCCACACCGTGCTGCTGGTAAGCACTGGTGAAGTTCGCAACGAACCGCGTGCAGAGCTCTTCCCAGGAGTAGACTAACCCCAGGGTGAGGTTCATGAGCCAGGCCCAGGCAGGTCCAGACAAGGTCACATGAAAGTATGTTGCCATCACAGCGGTGTTTCCACCTGCTGCCGTGATGGCGGTAACGTACACCTGCAGGAACTCCGACGGGTTCGACGTTCCATCGTATTTTTCCGGCAGGTGTGGCCGGAACTTGGGTGGCCATGACGCCGCGCGGAGATGATCCGCAAGAGCGGCGCAACACAAACCGGCCAAGGGGACTCCCGTTTGGGACCGGGTGCCCATTGGCGTCTGCGGTGCAACCATAGCGAAGTCTTGATCGAGGTTGCGACCATCAATGTTTTGGCGACGCTCGCACACCCTTTCCAAAGAGACCCGGGCATCCTCTCCCGCATGCCTGTGGTTGAGTTCTGCCCGGAGGTCGTTGGTCTGCGCACCCCTTACTGAGGGCGAGCGCACAGATGCTGACGCCTCGTGTTGGCGCCGGGATGACCGCGTCCTCGACCTGGTCGAGGTAGAATGTGCCATACCGAGAAGTCGGTCGACGTCGTCCCGCCATTGCTTCATGGCCCCTCGTGAGGACGTGGAGCTTGGAGGGTGTCGCAACAACTCCCTGGCTGCTGACAATGCCCCTGGTGATGCCCTCGACGGGGTCCGGGATGCTTGCGCTGCTGAGTGCTGTCGTGCGGCGTGCACAGCAGCAGTGCCTGGCACTGGGCGATTGGGAACCTGTGGTGTGGAGGAAGTAGCTTCTTCCTCCACCGCAAAATCCACTGAAGTCTCAGCGCGGTGCTCAATGATCTGCACCATCATGCTTGGACAAGGAAAACAAGCAAAAACCTAATGCCTAGCCCCTACCTGATGCGCCAAATGTCGGAGAGCAAATCTCCGGTCGGGTGGCGGAGTGCACCCGCCTTAGATCCTAAGATGAGGAGGGGCCTAAGCGTTTTGCTTGTTAGTTGGAAAAGTGGGAAGAACACAAGAACACACAAGGATTTAGAGTGGTTCGGGCTGCCAGAGCGTAACACCCTACTCCACTATGTGATGTATTGCTTGAGAGCTTGTATGAACCTGAGAGTGTCTGTGTGAGCCTGAGATTGGATGTGTGTGTAACGTCGCATGCCTCCCCTTTTATAGCTAAAGGGGGGCATGCACAAAGGTGTTGGGCCCCGACATGTGGGCCTAGGGACATAAAGAATATAGCACTTGGAGCCACCAATGTTTGCTGCCGGGGCAATCTTCTTGTGCCCTAATGCCCAAGATCTCCGTATCCTCGGCGTGCAGGGGAAGCTTCTTGTAGAAGGGGTGATGGGTACTGTGCGCCGCTCGGCACGGGCGCACTGTTCGCCACTAGACTGGTCAGGCGCGCCGTCTGCTAGGTGACCCTGACGCCGTCTGCCAGCGGATTGGACAGGACGCATTAAATGCTGAGAGGGCACATCGCCTGTCAGCGTGGTGACAGGCGGCGCGTCCTCTCCACAATAAATGCAAAAGACTGCACAGCCGCATGGGCCTTACGTTAGGCTCTGCCCGTTGGCTTACGTTATGGGCCACAAGCCATGCTGTCGTGGTGGGTTTCTGCCTGAGCGGGGAGCGTAGGGCAAGGCCTGGACACGTGTCGGCACCGGACCCCTGCTTGTGCCGGGGTCCTTTCCGTCCCGGGACCCTGCCAATGCTCGGACCTCACTCAGGGGGACCCAGCATGTCTCCTCGGGAGTTCCAGGCTCGTACTCACAGGGGTCCGACGTCCCTCTGCGGAGGTCCGGACCCAATGGTGCCTCCCGGGACGTATTATCCTTCCTTGCCATGTGGTACCCTTAGGCCTACCCATGTGGTGGGGTCAGGTGTCGCTACCGTGTGACCTGGAGGTATCGTACGGGTGTAGCGCCTTCATACTGTAGAAGAGGGTACCCCTGATTCAGGGTACCGACAGATGTTGTTGCTGCTTGTCGGCGTTTCGACCCTGGGGGGTCCCTGGACCGACGAGTAAATTGTCGCCGCGTGTCCCAGCCCAGATGGGCTGGCGCGAGACGGAGCACGAAGGGGGGTAGAAGAGAGGGGAAAAAAAGGGGAAACCCACGGCCTCCGCGTTGTACTGCGCCCAGGTCGGGTGCGCTTGTAGTAGGGGGTTACAAGCGTCCGCGTGGGGGGGGAGAGCGAGGGACCCTATGCGCCGTCCCGTCCCCCCGCGCGGCCAACCTCCTTGTAAGAGAGCCCTAGACCTTCCTTTTATAGGCGTAAGGAGAGGGTCCAGGTGT
Organism: Zea luxurians; assembly: GCA_029449295.1. NCBI lineage: Eukaryota > Viridiplantae > Streptophyta > Magnoliopsida > Poales > Poaceae > Zea > Zea luxurians. The sequence continues at coordinate 6,335,586 of JAOPSE010000122.1, read as the reverse complement.
ACAATGGGAGGTGTAGCAGTGCGCTATCGTGTCTAGCAGAGAGGAGCTAGTGCCCTAAGTACATGCCGTCGTGGCAGCCAGAGAGGTTTTGGCACCCTGTTCATGTGATGTCGTGGCCGTCGGAGGAGCGTTGGAGCCTTGCGAAAGGACAGCTGTCGGGGCTGTCGAGTCCTTGCTGACGTCTCTTTGCTTCCGTAAGGGGCTGAGAGCCGCCGTCGTCATGGAGCACGCGGGGCGCCATCATTATCTGTTTAACGGGGTGAGCCATATGGGACGCCGGTCCTGTTACCCGTAGCTTGAGCTAGCTAGGGATAGGGTAATGATGGCGTCCCCTGTGACGTGGTCGGTCCGAGCCCTGGGTCGGGCGAGGCGGAGGCTCCTCCGAGGTCGGGGTCGAGTCGGTCTTCCGAGGTCGAGGTCGTGTCCGAGCCCCGGGTCGGGCGAGGCGGAGTTCGTCGTCTTCCGAGGCCGAGTCCGAGTCCAAGCCCTGGGGTCGGGCGAGGCGGAGTTCGTCGTCTTCCGGGGCCGAGCCCGAGTCCGAGCCCTGGGGTCGGGCGAGGCGGAGTTCGTCGTCTTCCGGGACCGAGCCTGAGTCTGAGCCCTGGGTCGGGCGAGGCGGAGTTCGTCGTCTTCTGGGGCCGAGCCCGAGTCCGAGCCCTGGGTCGGGCGAGGCGGAGTTCGTCATCTTTCGGGGCCGAGCCCGAGTCCGAGCCCTGGGTCGGGCGAGGCGGAGTTTCCTATGGCGCCCGAGGCCGGACTTGGCTGCTGTCAGCCTTACTCTATCGAGTGGCACAGCAGTCGGAGCGACGCAGGCGGCGCTGTCTTCTTGTCAGGCCGGTCAGTGGAGCGGCGAAGTGACTGCGGTCACTTTCGGCTCTATCGACTGAAGGGCGCGTGACAGGATAAGGTGTCAGGCCATCCTTGCATTAAATGCTCCTGCGATTCGGTCGGTCGGTGTGGCAATCTGGCCAAGGTTGCTTCTTGGCGAAGAATGGGCCTCGGGCGAGCCGAAGGTGTGTACGTCGCTTGAGGGGGTCCTTGGGCGAGACGTGAATCTTCCGGGGTCGGCTGCCCTTGCCTGAGGCTGGACTCGGGCGAGGCGAGGTCGTGTCCCTTGAGTGGACCGAGCCTTGGCTTAATCGCACCCATCAGGCCTTTGCAGCTTAGTGCTGATGGGGGTTACCAGCTGAGATTAGGAGTCTTTGGGGTACCCCTAATTATGGTCCCCGACAGTAGCCCCCGAGCCTTGAAGGGAGTGTTGATACTCGCTTGGAGGCTTTTGTCGCACTTTTTTGCAAGGGTACCTGTGGCGGAACCGCCCGAATTATTCCAGCTTAAGTGCCTAAGTCACGCCTCAGGGGCCGTAACACACTTAAATCGGAATAACCCGTCAGTCCCTCAGATCTAGTATGATAGAGCCACTTAACCAGGATCAAATTCCACAATCTCACTCGAAGGTGAGCCACAGAAGAAATACAATAAAACAGGAATCCTTAAATTAAGTACTGAGTTATTACAGAAATCGGAGTTTTTGAGTAGCAAATAAGAGTTCACAAAATAAAGTGCAGCGGATAATCGATGTCGTCGGAATCGAGGAATTGGGCAAGGCCTAGCCCACTACTCCTCGTGCTCCTCTCCTGCCGGAGCAACATCCCACTCGACTGTCCAACCCGGTGGCAGGGTGGTAGGCCAAGTCACACCATCAACCATTTCCTGAATGGTACCTGCAAAAATTATGCCACAAGCAAGGCTGAGTATACTAATACTCAGCTAGACTTACCCGGTGTGAGGAGTCTACTCCTCTACCTCTAGACTATGCAACTGTTTGGCTGAGGGGTTTGATTTGCCAAAAGCACTAGCTGTTTCTAAAATCAATTTTTAGCTTTTTAGATTCTATCATCATTTGCTTAGCTAGATTTGCTCCTTCTAAGCATACATGGTGACAAGCATTTAGTTCAATCAACAAGTTATCTCATGTAACCTCATTTCACTTCTTACTCTAAAACTTATTTTTGCTGGCTTTTAGGTGTCATAACATGATTTGGTACAAACTTCTAGTCATTAATACCTTTTAATTATTTTTCCATGGTTTTCACAAGTTTCTAGCCAAATATGTGCTTTTTACTACTACTATATTTGAAAAATATCAAACAACAGAGTTCTCATTTTTCTTAGTTATTGTTTTGTGCAAGAGCAATCATTCTGAAGCTTGGCATCTTTTTGCTTAAGGGAAGGGGTGGTATGCATTATTTGAGTTAAGTGGCCTTTCTCATAAAACATTAGCAATAGGTAAGAGTTTGCTCCTTTTTCATGGGTTTGCATTTTTCTCTGGTGGTTTATCTCATTATGGACTTAGTCAATTTTTGGTTGCCCATTATCACATTATTAGGGGTTGTTTATGATTTATTTGAAAAATGCCTCATTATCATTTTATATTTATTCTTCTTACTTAAAAGGTTGGGCTGAGGTGTTCTTTATTTTTGTAGTGGGGCTCTGGTGGTTGTAAGTTCACTGGATTTTTATTATCCATATTGGGTATAGTTTTGAAATTCTAATAATTGATTTTCAGTTCAAATAAGGCTAAATAAAACATTCTAATTTAAAACTGATCTGGACTAATGGGTCTCTTCATTTTTCCTAGGTTCTTTGTTACTTAAGCAAACTAGGAAAAATAATTTCACTCACTGTTCATTAATTCCAATGCCTTTCTGATTTTTTCTAAGTTTTGGGTAAAATAGCTTTAAATGAGTATTTACATCATATTTTTCAATACTGGGGTTCCTATTATTTTTAAACAGTGTCTAGATGAGGTTTGAATACCCACAAATTTTCTTAAGTTCAGTACAGAAGTAAAACTAATTTTCCTTAATTAAACAAGGTTTGGTAGGTTTCTGTTTTTAATTTTTAACTCAAAAAATCAGAATAGAAAGCATAGGGTTTATCATTTTTAAATGATAGTTCATAATATTCGAGAGCTAGCAAAATTAGTTTGACAACTTTTTATTAAGAATTCTTCAAGTTATGGGTTTTCTAAGTTCTCTGGTCATTTTAAAAGATTAACAGAATTGATTTAATGAAAAACCACTTTGCACGGGGGTCCCTGGTGGGTATTTTAAGTTTTCTTCACGGATCAGCCCCTAGGCTACTATTCACATGGGTCACTGACGTTACAGAAAACTCCTCGGGTTCTTCACATCCTAACCCGAGGTCCTTCTCCTATCTTACACAGTAACCGCGGCGGAAGAAAGGGCGGAGGGGCTTACCGGCGGCGAGATTGCTCCGGTGAAGTGGTCGAGGACGTAGGGGAGGTCTCGGGGATCACAACGAGGTGCGGGTCGCCGTCGGGGATGGCCGGAGTCGGTCGGTCCACGCACGCAGGCGGGGTTGCTCGTTGGCGGCGAGGGGTCCGGTCTGCTCATGGCGGGATAGTTCAATCGAACTGGTCAGAGAGGTTCACGGGATGCCAGAGAAGATATTGGTGCAAGGAATTGGTCGGAGACTCACCAGTTAGCTCTGTCCACGCGCGGCGGCGGAAGACCGAAGTCCAGTGAGGTCGATCTCGGGTTTCCGGTGAAGTCCGGCCGGGTCCTTGGGCTTGGCAAGCTTCACGGGCCACTGGCGAAGCTAGCCGAAGCACTGGTTCGACTTGGGGGTGGCAGGAGTGGGCTGGCCACGACGACCGAAGCTCTGGCGGCAATGGCGAGCGGAAATGAGCTCGCCGGAGCTAAGGAGAGGTGGCTGGCCGGTGAGGGTGAGTGCGGGGTGAAGTGAGGCACGCCCGGGGAGGCTTTATAGGCACAGCGCGGTGCACGAGCGGCCGTGTACTGGCGAGCGCGCGCGAGCGTGCACTGGGAAGCGCGGGTGCACGAACGGGCGTGAACCAGAGGTGTCAGCCACGGTCGAACACGTGTGCCCGATGCTTATGCCCGAGTTCAAGCGCTGGTTGGGTGCAAATCTTCACGAATTTGGGCAAGATCGCTGTGAAGGATTTGTTCACCAGACCTTGCTTTGTCTTTTGTGTATGGACGTCGCGCGGTTTTAGGCTAGGGACAGGGAGTTGTAGCGTCACCAAGGTGCCAGTGTCAGAATGTCTGGTCCCGAGGTCAAACTGCGCCAAAACTAAGTCAAATGAATTTGGTTTGAGTTCAAACTTTTCCAGAGCGTGTTCAAGGGAATTTGGCACAACTTTGATATTTGGATCTCCTGGTTTTAAGTTTCGAAAAACAGAGAACGCAGTCAATTTTTGAAAAGAGGTCTGAAATTCAGAAATTCAGAAATCTGAATTTCTCCAAGGGCTCATGGTTCAAGGGCTGGTTTGGGAATTTTAAAAAGACCAAATGGCCAAACTCTCTTACTATGGTTTGTTAGTTATTTGATGAACTAAAACTTTGTAATTTGATCATATCTAAAATTTTGCATTTTTCCCCATGACTTCTCCCAATTACCCTTTATGCTTAACTTGGCTTACTTAGGGTTTTTGTTAGGGTTGCTACATTACTTCCTTTTTTTTTGAAAGACCCATTTGTTTTGATCATGATACTTTTAAGTATATGCTTGGGGAATTCTTCATTCTTAAGTTAATTTGATGCTCATGCTTACTTTGGTTCACATAGAATGATGGTTCTTGGTTTGGCATTTTAAGAGAAGCCCTAGGTGACACTGGGGTGTCACAGCCTTCCCCCTTAAAGGAATCTCGTCCTAAGATTCGGGCCAGAGTCCTCCCAGGGTGAAGCGAAGGGTGAGACTTAAAGGAAATGGGTGATTATTGTTATTTTTAGGGAAAAACTGCTCTTCGAATGTCATTCTCTTTGCAACTTCAGAAGGAAGTCCTTTTTAAGTTTTACTTCATAGTTACTTCATTCTGAATTAAAATCATATTTTTGAAAATTAGATTCGAAGGGCAGGAGGAGGGGTTGGGGGTGATTACGTACCAGCTTCCTTAGGTAGGCAATCGGGGAAGTTGGATCTCAGGAATTCCTCGGTTTCCCAAGTAGCTTCCTCCTCTGAGTGATTACTCCACTGGAACTTGTACATCTTGATCGATTTAGCCCGAGTTGATCTCTCCTTGCAATCCAGAATCTTGGAGGGGTACTCTTGGTACGATAGATCTGGCTCTATCTCCAATTCTGGCTCTGTTAAGATTTCAGTCGGCAATCGAACACACTTCTTTAGCTGAGATACATGGAATACATCGTGAATGGCAGACATTTTTGAAGGCAACTTCAGCTTGTATGCCACGGGTCCACATGCTTCTATGATCTCATAAGGTCCAATGTAATGAGGGGCTAGCTTGCCTTTGATCCCAAACCTCTGCACTCCCTTGGTGGGTGATACCTTGAGGTATACAAAACTTCCCACCTCGAACTGGAGAGGTTTCCTTCTTCTATCATGATAACTCTTCTGCCTGGCCTGAGCAGCTTCTAGATTCTTCCTGATTAGTTTGACCTTCCTTTCGGCTTTGGTCACTAAGTCAGGTCCAAAAACTTCTCTTTCTCCGGGTTGAGACCAATTGAGTGGTGTCCTACACCTTCTTCCATAGAGAGCTTCAAAAGGTGCCATCCTTAGGCTGGATTGATAACTATTGTTATAAGCAAACTCTACCAAGGAGAGGTGCTTATCCCAGTTCTTGCCACAATCGATCGCACAAGCTCTCAGCATATCCTCTAGAATTTGGTTTACCCTTTCCGTCTGACCATCAGTCTGTGGGTGGTAAGCTGAACTCCTGATTAGCTTGGTCCCCAAAGACTCTTGCAATTGTTCCCAAAACCTGGCAACAAATTGGGCTCCTCGGTCAGAAACAATGGTCCGAGGTAATCCGTGCAAACACACGATCCGGTCAATATACAATTCTGCATACTTTTGAGCCTTATCAGTGGTGTGCACAGGAAGAAAATGTGCCACTTTTGTCAATCGGTCCACAATAACCCAAATTGAATCATGATGACGAGAGGTGTTGTAACACCCGGATTTTAGGGGTCCAAAACCCGGGGTTAACATAAACACCAGGTATGCTGGGACCAAGTCTCAAACATATGATGTAAAGTGGCACAGGATCGAATGTCACATCTTTATATATAACAGGAGTTCTATACAAAATAAATAATTACATTATAAGGAGACAACGGTCCAGCAACCCAAAGTTGACTGGGAGACGACGACCTAGAACTCTCACGAACTCATCGCAGCATCCTCCATGAGCATCATCCTGCAGTACCTGGTCTTGACCTGTGGTGTATGTGAGACAGCAAGAGTGAGCTCACATACGTTCATCGCTCAACAAGTTGTGGGGAATAATGTGCATGAACTCACCAAAGGTGGGAGCTCATAAAGTGTAAGGCTTACCAAAGAAGATGGTTAGAGCTGAGCATTGCTTTTAAAGTTGGTCAAAATTTTATTAGCAGTTACTAAGTATAAGTAAATACCAACCCAATTAAGTAATAGAACAAAAGTAACCACATCACCTGCAATGCAATGCATATGACAAATTGAATTTAGTTCCATAAATTAATCATGTGAGGGTCCGAGCTGCTCATGACCGTGAGCACGGCTAGTATACCAGTTTTACACTCTGCAGAGGTTGCGCATCTTTACCCACAAGTCGTGTTACCCATCTGCCAAGGGGTCATGAATCCCATACACCTCTACCAAGGAAGTGAGGCAGGGTAGCACTACGAGGCCTTTACAAAGTTCCACTAGCTTCCGAAAACCCGCTACAGTTTATAGGAAGATCCAGTGCAGGAATCCCTTGCAGGACCGCCATCGCAGCAAAATCCTCCCGAGGGCCTCCCTACACTGACCTCTCCCCTACTGCCCTTGCCCCTTTCGGGTAAGGTAGTCTTCCACTAGCTTTCCTAATTAATCAGCCAAGGGCATCCCATACTACCCTTGTGGTAGCACTGTTTTCCCGGGTGGTCGCTCCATGTTCCAATTAACATAATGATCTTAACATGAACCATAAATAACAACTGATAACAAAAGTATAATCATGAATAGTATGGTGTATCTCTATACCCAAAGCCACATATAGCACTAGCAAGTACTACCCAAAGATTCAGTGGTGAACAAGGTATAAAGATAGTCAAACTAGGGTAACCTATTGGGTCCCATCAAAATTAACCTATGCAGATCATTATGATTAATCAGAACATGAGTGGGTAAAAAGAAGTGATCAAGGGCACAACTTGCCTGGGCCTTGAGAATCCAGGTACCAGGATGATCTTCAGATGACTTGTGACCTCACTGCTAGTCGTAGCAATACAAACATACATGGTATAGGCAAAATTAACATTACACCAAACATATATGCAAAATACATATTAATAATCTACATATTAAAATAAGATCACAGGAAAAAGAATTATTAATTTTGGAGTTGTAGAATTCAAGTTATGAATTTCCTAAGATTTAAGGTGATTATAATATGATTAAATGATAAATAAATTTTCTGACAGAGTTCATGTCAAAATAGTGATTCTAAATGGTAGAGAATATTATTACAAAATTTTAGGAATTGGAATGACTCAATTTGGAGCTAAAATGAATTAAATATGAATTATCTAAGTTATAGCAAGTATTTTTATATTAAAAATCCATTTTCTATTTTATTTATTCAATTTAAACGAGTTCTGGACTGGGCCTCAATTTCAGGAAAGTCCAGGGTTCTCGGCGCAAAAATCCCGAGACTCAGTCAACAGTGAATGTGGACGGCGGGTTGATTCCACAGAACCCGAGGGGCTCTTTTATGAAGATTACCCACCGAAGGGGTACGGGCCGATCTCAGCCGTCCGATCAAATATCGAAGGCCAGGATTAGATTTGTATTAATCCGAACGGGTATGCAACTCGGACCGTCCGATCTAGCGCCAACGCTCCAGATCACATCATAACACATAACCGACCACGACCACCGGATCACGGATCTACGGCCGAAGCTTATTTGAACGAAAGGGTATCCTCGATCTAATCTCGACCGTCGGCTGGGATCCAACGGTCACGAGCGCGTCTTCCCATCCCAGGTCGTCCCGACGGCGGCGGCGCCCATTCACGGTGGCCGGATCGCCGGCGAGCACGCAATCCGGTGAAAACCGCCACTATATAGAAATTAACTGCTGCTACACCGAGAGGGGAAGATGGCGAACACACTAGAGTAGTTCTTACCGCGGATTGTCGATCGGGTGACGCCGGCCACGGCGAGGTGCGGACCCGCGGTGGAGCCTTCACCACGGCGAGCAATTGCCGAAGCAAGATCGCCCCGATTCTTCAACTACGTGCACCAAAGCTTCCGCAACGACCCGCCGAAGATCCCGTGCCACGAACGGAGCGAGGTGACGGCGGCGGTCCCCGATGCCCACGGCGGGTGTCACGGCGAACACGATTATGGTGGTGGCGGCGGCGTCCTTCTTTTGCTTGAGCTCACGGGTGGATGAGGGAAGGGGTCGCGGAGCTTTGGCTTTATACCCTAGGAGCGACCCGCGGCCGTTGCACGGAGGCCGAGATTGCCGGCGAGCTTCGGAGTCCGCACGCGTTCGTCGCGGCGAGCTGTTGAGGGCGAGCCCGACAGGTGGACCCCGCGGACCAGAGAGAGGGAGAGAGGAGCGAGCGCGGGTGAGAGCGACTGGGCAGGGGGCCCCACCCGTCAGCGGTGACAGGAGCGCGGCAAGCGTGAGGATGACGCGCGGGCCCCGCGACGTCAGCGAGATGCGAGAGCGCGTGTGAGGGGGAGTGGCTGGCTCGTGGACCCGGGTTGTCGGCGCCAGGTTGAGGATGGGCCGGCGCGCGCGAGGAAAAGCTTAAGTGGGCCGAATGTGAGGTTGTTGGCCCAGTTAGGGTTTTTTTTTCTCTTTTTCCTTTTTATTTTCTATTTCTTTTCTTCATTTTCAAATCCAATTTGAATTCAAACTTAAATTCAAATCTCTATGGTTCATTATTTCAATTTATTTTTTTGTGAAGTTAGGGATACAAATTCTGAATATACTTGTTTATATATATATTTTTTATATTTTTGTTTTACATCCCTTCTCTTTCTCTTATTTTCTATTTTCTATTCCAAATTCAAATTTATACTTCTATTTTGGTTTTTTTTTCAGTTTTTTTTTTCAAATGTATCAATTGAAATCCAAAGGTGAATATAATCCATATTATTTTAATATCACTAATTTAAGTTTTATTCTCCTTGTTTATTTATTTCATGGGATGTATAAATGGTTTCCTTTAAAAGAAAAATTCTTTTTCTCCTCATTTTCTTATTTCCCTAATGATACTTTGTTCATATTTCTTCTACCAATTCCAAATTCAGAATTTGGGTGTTACAAATCCTACCCCCCTTAAAAATAATCTCGTCCTCGAGATTTGTAAGAAAAGGGATGTATACTCATATTGTTCTCGAAACATATGCACAAACAAAGAAATCTCAGCATGAGGTATAATTCTTTAACAAAACATAGGGTCAATAGACCTTATTGTTCCTTCTAGAGTAATATCATATCATCTACTAACTAAAGTAACATCTAGATCTTATAAATCATCATAATCTATATCTATGTAGCTTGGTGAAGCTGGTGGTGGTGGTGGAGGTTGTTGTTGTTGTCTCTCCAGCCGTGCTTGCCTTATTTCTTGGCGGGCTTGACGTATTTCCTCGCGTTGTTGTCTTATCTGATTCTGCATCTCGGTCACCATGTCTGTTAACTGTTGTATTACCAGTCTTTGGGTAGCAACCACTTGATTGAGGTCAACAGGTGGAGGATTTGGAGGATTCATTTTCTGTTTGTTGTTACGTGATAATCTTTCCTTTCCTGGTATTGACCATGAAAGTTAGAAGCATGTGGTAATAGTTTTGCAAAGGAAATTACTAAGCGGAATGGATAAGCTAGTAGTTGGTTATAATCTATAGATTCTTTGGTAGGGCTTAATTTATGTCCAGATTGGGGTAACCAATCATATAAGGTGAATATCCAAGGGTAAGATAGAATCTGTCAAGATGAGAGATATACATGGGTGAGATAGGCTACAAGATGTAGGTTAAAAGTTTGTTTGTTATTAGGTGGGAATAGAAAGGTCATACTATTCATTATGGCACTATGGGTTGGGTTAGCTCATGGTTGAATTGATCCAATGTGCTAAGATAAGTTAATACATGGTTAGTGGGGTCTAATCTCTTCTACTAGTGTCATTAATCTGTTTAAGTGGACCACATTAAGTTAGATAACATTAGACCACAATAGATCAGGTCACATTAGGTAGGATAAGAATTGGATATGACTAGATTAGACTAGTTTAGGCTTAGATAGGTCCAACAGGGTAGAATATGTATTATTAAGATATGTTAGGATGTTTTAAGATTAATTTGATATGTTATGAGGAGATAGAATCTCTTGCTAGGTTAAAATTGAGGGGTTATGCAACTATCAGATAGTTGAGGTAGTTGTATATAGCCAAGTTGATCTATCATTCTTAATTTAGTGCGGGGTGAACTAAGTTAAGTCCTGTTCTATGGGGGGTAGAGTCTAAATTATTTCATCAGTGTTATCTAACATGTTTGATAAGTCACTTTAGATTTGATCAGATCCAGGTTAGATTGGTGTGACTAGTTTGACTAGATAGGATCTAATTGATTTGCATTAGATCATGGTTGATGAACTAGGGTGGATAAGTATGCCTATTAGGATAAGATGGATCCATAGAGATAAGATAAAATCTTTTGAGGTCAGTTAGATCTATTAGGATGAGATAAAATCTTTTCAAGATAGGATGAGTATCTTTTAAGATGAGATGGATCTATTAAACTTGATATATGTTTAATGGGGGATAATCTATGTTGTCTATTTTATAAATATTCTTCCTTATGTCTAGGTGTAAATATAGATGCAATTGTGGACATTACTCCACAACCCATCGCACTCAATCAAAGATCCAAATCAAACAAGTATCATAAGAACAAACATTCAAATACATAGACACTTATAAAAATAGTTTTGTTTTTGTTCCTAGGATTAGGTCTCCTATTCCTAAAGTCACTTTAGGCACAGGATTTCAAAGTGTGAAATCCAAGTTTGTCTTTAGAAGGAAAAGGTAAGAATAATCAGAGTAAAGCGGAAATAGATGAGAAAAGATTTAGATAAGCTTAGAAAAGAATCAGAGTAGCAGAGGTAAGTAGACAAGGGTTGTCCAGTTCTATCTAGGTTTCGTCCTACAGTCAACATTCCTCTGATACCACTTCTGTAACACCCGGATTTTAGGGGTCCAAAACCCGGGGTTAACATAAACACCAGGTATGCTGGGACCAAGTCTCAAACATATGATGTAAAGTGGCACAGGATCGAATGTCACATCTTTATATATAACAGGAGTTCTATACAAAATAAATAATTACATTATAAGGAGACAACGGTCCAGCAACCCAAAGTTGACTGGGAGACGACGACCTAGAACTCTCACGAACTCATCGCAGCATCCTCCATGAGCATCATCCTGCAGTACCTGGTCTTGACCTGTGGTGTATGTGAGACAGCAAGAGTGAGCTCACATACGTTCATCGCTCAACAAGTTGTGGGGAATAATGTGCATGAACTCACCAAAGGTGGGAGCTCATAAAGTGTAAGGCTTACCAAAGAAGATGGTTAGAGCTGAGCATTGCTTTTAAAGTTGGTCAAAATTTTATTAGCAGTTACTAAGTATAAGTAAATACCAACCCAATTAAGTAATAGAACAAAAGTAACCACATCACCTGCAATGCAATGCATATGACAAATTGAATTTAGTTCCATAAATTAATCATGTGAGGGTCCGAGCTGCTCATGACCGTGAGCACGGCTAGTATACCAGTTTTACACTCTGCAGAGGTTGCGCATCTTTACCCACAAGTCGTGTTACCCATCTGCCAAGGGGTCATGAATCCCATACACCTCTACCAAGGAAGTGAGGCAGGGTAGCACTACGAGGCCTTTACAAAGTTCCACTAGCTTCCGAAAACCCGCTACAGTTTATAGGAAGATCCAGTGCAGGAATCCCTTGCAGGACCGCCATCGCAGCAAAATCCTCCCGAGGGCCTCCCTACACTGACCTCTCCCCTACTGCCCTTGCCCCTTTCGGGTAAGGTAGTCTTCCACTAGCTTTCCTAATTAATCAGCCAAGGGCATCCCATACTACCCTTGTGGTAGCACTGTTTTCCCGGGTGGTCGCTCCATGTTCCAATTAACATAATGATCTTAACATGAACCATAAATAACAACTGATAACAAAAGTATAATCATGAATAGTATGGTGTATCTCTATACCCAAAGCCACATATAGCACTAGCAAGTACTACCCAAAGATTCAGTGGTGAACAAGGTATAAAGATAGTCAAACTAGGGTAACCTATTGGGTCCCATCAAAATTAACCTATGCAGATCATTATGATTAATCAGAACATGAGTGGGTAAAAAGAAGTGATCAAGGGCACAACTTGCCTGGGCCTTGAGAATCCAGGTACCAGGATGATCTTCAGATGACTTGTGACCTCACTGCTAGTCGTAGCAATACAAACATACATGGTATAGGCAAAATTAACATTACACCAAACATATATGCAAAATACATATTAATAATCTACATATTAAAATAAGATCACAGGAAAAAGAATTATTAATTTTGGAGTTGTAGAATTCAAGTTATGAATTTCCTAAGATTTAAGGTGATTATAATATGATTAAATGATAAATAAATTTTCTGACAGAGTTCATGTCAAAATAGTGATTCTAAATGGTAGAGAATATTATTACAAAATTTTAGGAATTGGAATGACTCAATTTGGAGCTAAAATGAATTAAATATGAATTATCTAAGTTATAGCAAGTATTTTTATATTAAAAATCCATTTTCTATTTTATTTATTCAATTTAAACGAGTTCTGGACTGGGCCTCAATTTCAGGAAAGTCCAGGGTTCTCGGCGCAAAAATCCCGAGACTCAGTCAACAGTGAATGTGGACGGCGGGTTGATTCCACAGAACCCGAGGGGCTCTTTTATGAAGATTACCCACCGAAGGGGTACGGGCCGATCTCAGCCGTCCGATCAAATATCGAAGGCCAGGATTAGATTTGTATTAATCCGAACGGGTATGCAACTCGGACCGTCCGATCTAGCGCCAACGCTCCAGATCACATCATAACACATAACCGACCACGACCACCGGATCACGGATCTACGGCCGAAGCTTATTTGAACGAAAGGGTATCCTCGATCTAATCTCGACCGTCGGCTGGGATCCAACGGTCACGAGCGCGTCTTCCCATCCCAGGTCGTCCCGACGGCGGCGGCGCCCATTCACGGTGGCCGGATCGCCGGCGAGCACGCAATCCGGTGAAAACCGCCACTATATAGAAATTAACTGCTGCTACACCGAGAGGGGAAGATGGCGAACACACTAGAGTAGTTCTTACCGCGGATTGTCGATCGGGTGACGCCGGCCACGGCGAGGTGCGGACCCGCGGTGGAGCCTTCACCACGGCGAGCAATTGCCGAAGCAAGATCGCCCCGATTCTTCAACTACGTGCACCAAAGCTTCCGCAACGACCCGCCGAAGATCCCGTGCCACGAACGGAGCGAGGTGACGGCGGCGGTCCCCGATGCCCACGGCGGGTGTCACGGCGAACACGATTATGGTGGTGGCGGCGGCGTCCTTCTTTTGCTTGAGCTCACGGGTGGATGAGGGAAGGGGTCGCGGAGCTTTGGCTTTATACCCTAGGAGCGACCCGCGGCCGTTGCACGGAGGCCGAGATTGCCGGCGAGCTTCGGAGTCCGCACGCGTTCGTCGCGGCGAGCTGTTGAGGGCGAGCCCGACAGGTGGACCCCGCGGACCAGAGAGAGGGAGAGAGGAGCGAGCGCGGGTGAGAGCGACTGGGCAGGGGGCCCCACCCGTCAGCGGTGACAGGAGCGCGGCAAGCGTGAGGATGACGCGCGGGCCCCGCGACGTCAGCGAGATGCGAGAGCGCGTGTGAGGGGGAGTGGCTGGCTCGTGGACCCGGGTTGTCGGCGCCAGGTTGAGGATGGGCCGGCGCGCGCGAGGAAAAGCTTAAGTGGGCCGAATGTGAGGTTGTTGGCCCAGTTAGGGTTTTTTTTCTCTTTTTCCTTTTTATTTTCTATTTCTTTTCTTCATTTTCAAATCCAATTTGAATTCAAACTTAAATTCAAATCTCTATGGTTCATTATTTCAATTTATTTTTTTGTGAAGTTAGGGATACAAATTCTGAATATACTTGTTTATATATATATTTTTTATATTTTTGTTTTACATCCCTTCTCTTTCTCTTATTTTCTATTTTCTATTCCAAATTCAAATTTATACTTCTATTTTGGTTTTTTTTTCAGTTTTTTTTTCAAATGTATCAATTGAAATCCAAAGGTGAATATAATCCATATTATTTTAATATCACTAATTTAAGTTTTATTCTCCTTGTTTATTTATTTCATGGGATGTATAAATGGTTTCCTTTAAAAGAAAAATTCTTTTTCTCCTCATTTTCTTATTTCCCTAATGATACTTTGTTCATATTTCTTCTACCAATTCCAAATTCAGAATTTGGGTGTTACAGGTGTTGGGCAGACCCACAATGAAATCCATGCTGATGTCATCCCACTTCCACGAAGGTATGGACAGGGGTTGCAAAGCTCTAGCTGACTTCAAGTGGCTTGCCTTTATCCTCTGACAGGTGTCACATTCTGATACATACTGGGCTATCTCCCTCTTCATTCTGGTCCACCAGTACAAAGGCTTCAGATCATGGTACATCTTGGTGCTTCCCGGATACATAGAGAATTTGGAGAGATGAGCCTCATCCAAGATTTTCCTCTTGAGATCCTGGTCCTTAGGAATCACCAATCCGCTTTTAAACCATAACACACCCTTTTCATCCTGGCGGAAACAATTATACTTCTCAACCTTCTGATGGAGATTCTTCTTGATAATTTGCACTCCCTTGTCACTGAGCTGGGCCATGATAATCTGGTCTTGCAAAGCTGGCTCAACAGAAATGTGAGACAAAGAACCAGAAGGAATCACTTCAATTTGCATCTTGCTCAACTCATCACACAAGGTGTTAATGCGAGAATCCATCAGAATGCAATTGCATTGCAACTTCCGACTCAAGGCATCTGCTACCACATTAGCTTTTCCTGGGTGATAATGTACCTCTAGGCCATAATCCTTGATCAGCTCTAGCCATCTTCTCTGCCTCATGTTGAGATCAGCCTGAGTAAAAATGTACTTAAGGCTCTTATGATAAGTGAAGATGTTGCAGTGGGTTCCCATTAAGTAATGCCTCCACATCTTTAATGCATGAACCACTGCTGCCAACTTGAGGTCATGAGTGGGATAGTTTTGCTCATGAGGCCTGAGTGCTCTTGAGGCATAAGCAATGACTCAGTTGTCTTGCATCAAGACACAACCTAGCCCGGTGCCAGAGGCATCGCAATATATATCAAAAGGCTTGCTATTGTCGGGTTGCGCCAATACTGGTGCTGTGGTCAGATGCTGCCTCAATGCATGGAAGGCATCTTCGCACTTTTGACTCCAAACAAATTTGACTTCTTTCTTCAGCAACTCAGTTATAGGCTTCACAATTCGAGAGAAGTCCGGAATAAATCTTCGGTAATAACCAGCTAATCCCAGAAAACTCCGAATCTGACGGACAGTTGTCGGTGGCTTCCAGTTCATCACCTCTTGCACTTTATCAGGATCAACAGCTATTCCAGCCTGAGAGATAGTGTGACCCAGGAATTTGATTTCCTTCAGCCAAAAATCACACTTGGATAACTTGGCATAAAGGTGGTGCTCTCGCAGACGTTGAAGCACTACATGCAAATGCCCGGCATGTTCTTCTTCGTTCTTTGAGTACACCAAAATGTCATCAATGAAAACCACTACGAACTTGTCCAATTCCGGCATGAAAACAGAATTCATCAGATACATGAAATATGCTGGTGCATTTGTCAGCCCGAATGACATCACCAAGAATTCATATAGCCCATATCTGGTCGAGAATGCCGTCTTCGGAATATCACTTGCTCGTATCTTGATCTGATGGTGTCGGGGACCATAATTAGGGGTACCCTCAAGACCCCTAAATCTCAGCTGGTAACCACCATCAGCACAAAGCTGCAAAGGCCTGATGGGTGCGATTAAGTCAAGGATCGGTCCATTCAAGGGACACGATCGTGCCTCGCCCGAGCCTAGCCTCGGGCAAGGGAAGCCGACCCCGGAGAACCTACGTCTCGCCCGAGGACCCCCCTCCAGCAACGGGCACACTATCGGCTCGCCCGAGGTCCAGTCTTCACCGAGAAGCAACCTTGGCCACATCGCCATGCCGACTGACCAAATTGCAGGGGCATTTAATGCAAAGGTGGCCTGACACCTTTATCCTGACGCACGCCCACCAGTCGACAGAGCCGAAGTGACCGCGGTCACTTCGCCGCTCTACTGACCGGTCTGACAAGAGGATAGCGCCGCCTACGCCACTTCGACTGCCGAGCCACCCGACAGAGTGAGGCTGACAGCAGCCAAGGCCGGCCTCGGGCGTCATAGGAAACTCTGCCTCGCCCGACCCCAGGGCTCGGACTCGGGCTCAGCCCCGGAAGACGGTGAACTCCGCTCCGCCCGGCCCAGGGCTCGGACTCGGGCTCAGCCCCGAAAGACGGCGAACTTCGCTCCGCCCGACCCAGGGTTCGGACTCGGGCTCAGCCTCGGAAGACGGCGCACTCCGCTCCGCCCGACCCAGGGCTCGGACTCGAGCTCAGCCCCGAAAGACGACGAACTCCGCCTCGCCCGACCCCAGGTCTCGGACATGGGCTCAACCCCGGAAGACGACGAACTCCGCCTCGCCCGACCCGGGGGCTCGACCTCGACCTCGACCTCGGAGGAGCCTCCACCTCGCCCAGCCTAGGGCACGGACCGACCACGTCAACAGGAAGCGCCATCATTACCCTACCCCGAGCTAACTCGGGCTACGGGGAACCAGATCGGCGTCCCATCTGGCTCGCTCCACCATGCGAGTAATGATGGTGCCCCGCATGCCCTGTGACAACGGCGGCTCTCAGCCCCCTAACAGAAGCAAGAGGACGTCAACAAGGACTCGACAGCCCCAACAGCTGTCCTCTCGCCAGGCTCCAGCACTCCTCCGACGGCCACGACACCACGCGAACTGGGCGCCAAGACCTCTCTGGCTGCCATGATGGCATGTACTTAGGGCGCTAGCTCACCACCGCTAGACACGTTAGCACATTGCTACACTCCCCATTGTACACCTGGATCCTCTCCTTATGCCTATAAAAGGGAGGACCAGGGCCCTCTTATAGAGGGTGGGTTGGCCCGCGCGGAGAAGGACGGGACGGCGCTCGCGCAAGGCCGCTCGCTCCCACTCCCGCGTGGACGCTTGTATCCCCCTACTACAAGCGCACCCGACTCAGGCGCGGGGCTAACACGAAGGCCGCGGGATCCACTCTCTTACGCCTGCCTCCCTCCGGCTGCCTCCTTTCCCCCTTCGCGTTCCGCCTCGCGTTGACCCATCTGGGCTGGGGCACGCGGCGACAATTCACTCGTCGGTCCAGGGACCCCCCGGGTTTCGAAACACCGACAGATGGTAGCCAGAGCGAAGGTCTATCTTGGAAAATACCTTGGCCCCGACCAATTGGTCAAAAAGAACATCAATACGAGGCAAAGGATACTTGTTCTTGATAGTTACCGCATTAAGAGGGCGGTAATCTATACACAGCCTCAAGCTTTCATCCTTCTTCTTCACAAACAGTGCTGGACATCCCCAAGGCGAAGTACTTGGGCGAATAAATCCCTTGTCTAGCAACTCTTGCAATTGCTTCTTCAACTCTGCCAACTCAGCGGGTGGCATTTGGTAGGGCCTCTTGGAAATTGGGGCCGTTCCCGGTTGCAACTCGATGGCGAATTCAATATCCCGGTCCGGTGGCATTCCTGGCAATTCATCAGGGAAGACATCTGCATACTCACAGACCACTGGGATCTTCTTCAAAGGTAACTCCGTCATAGATAAAGCACATGACTGAGTAGAACCTTGACTGGGCAGAATTAAGGCGAAATTCCCGCAGAACGGAGAATTAACTTCCACGTACGGCTGGCTACATCAAGCACAACTTGGTGCAAGGTCATCCAATTAGCTCCTAGAATAATGTCCACATTTTCCAATCCCAACACAAGAAGAGTGGTTTTGACAATGTGGCTTCCCAGTTGAATAGGCACACTTTGGTTTAATTGATTAGTTGCAATTTTACCCCCAGGTGTGACTATCAAGAATGACCCCTTAGAGTGAGAGGATGGCAGTTCACATTTAGCACTGAACTTTTGGCTAATGAAACTATGAGATGCACCAGAATCAAACAGAATTAAAGCAGGTTGATTATAAACCGAAAAGATACCGGTCATGATAGGAGCTCCTTCAGGTACTTCCTCAAGAGTGGTGAAGTTGAGCTTCCCTTGCCTGACTTGCACCTTCTGCTTTCTTCCCTTGTCTTGATTTGGTGCTGGCATCTGCCTCTGCTGGTTCCTGGGACAATTCTTGGCATAGTGGCCCACATTGCCACAAGTGAAACACTTGTTCCCATTGCCCTGGCGGAACTGCTGCTGCTGCGGAGGCTGATTGTTCCTTGGGGCGGGAGCTGGAAAGCGGTTGGGTGTCGGCTGCTGCTGCTGAGGTGGCCTGATCACCCATCTGCCTGCCTGCTGCTGAAAACCCCTGCTCTGATTGTGAGAAACAATCCGGAACCTCTGAGCCTGAGCGGATGGTGCTGCTATTGGTGCCTTTCTCTTCTTCTCTGCCCGGTGAGCAACAATGCAATCCTCCTGGGAGATGGCCATGTTGACCAACTCATTGAAGCTATCAGCCCGGACAGTGTTGAGTCGTTCCCGTAACTTGGTATTGAGACCCCTGCGCAAGCGATCCCTCTTCTTCTCATCAGAATCGGCATGGTACCCTGCATACTGGCACAGGTCGTTGAAGGCTTGCGCATACTGCAGTACCGTGCGGGTTCCTTGATTAAGGGCCAGAAATTCATTCAACTTCCGATCAAGAATGCCAGCTGGGATGTGGTGTCCTCTGAAGGCAGTCTTGAATTCCTCCCAAGACACCTCACGATCAGCGGGGAGCATAGCACGGAAGTGATCCCACCAAGTCCGAGCAGATCCGTGAAGCTGCTGCGCGGCGAAGCGGGTCTTGGTAGCATTAGGGCAGTCTCCCGTGAGGAGGGGAAACTTGGACTCGACGACGCGAAGCCATACGTCGGCGTCCAACGGATCCTCTGCCTTGGTGAACAAGGGTGGCTGCGTGCTCAGAAACTCCTGGTAAGTTGCCATAGCCGGAGGTCGCTGATGCTGGCCTCCACCATGCTGCTGAGGGTGGGGTTGGCGCTGCAAGAGCTATCGCAGAATCTCATTCTACTGGGCCATCAGCTCCTGCACTGTGGGAGCTGGAGGAGGTGGCGAGGGAACCTACTCGTTATGCCCGCGACGCTGCCTAGCTGCCATCTGAAAACAGAGATTGTCGCCATTGTTATCCCAACTCACAGTTTCGAACAACAAGATATCATCTCATATGGAAGGGAAAATGCCATAATCATAATATTAGGTCCACAATGAAGATAACATGGTGACAAATATCTCACAAATTTCAAAAGTTCACAGGGTTACATCAATTAGGAGAAAGTACCCGTAAGCTTAGTCCAAAATCTGATATTAACTAACCTCGCATAGGTTTCTATCTGCCTAAAAGTGTCGAAGTGACTGCTTAACCCTGAGCGGTGGTAGCGACACTGGATACGGGTGAAGGAGGCATCGCGGAGGTAGTCCCATTGGCACCAAGGGCTGGTCCTAGCTCCTCGGGATCCTCTTCTCCCTCGCTTCCGGCTTCGTTGGCCTCCATCTCTAAGTGGTGCATGTCCAAATGGTCATTTGCTTCTTCGAGTTCCCTCTGCACATCGTGAAGCTGGTTCTCCAAGACATCAATGGTGTTGTCCCGGATCTCCACCTGCTTCTCCAAGGTGGTAATGCGCTGGCTCAGCCTTTCCACCTGCAGATCCTTCTCCACTAACTCGGAGGATAAATCGACCACAAAATCTTCTCGACTATCGAGAGTGAGCTTGGTGGTTTGAGCGATGTTAGCGAGGAGTGCCATAGCATCGCTCTGAAGGGTCTGAAGGCGGTACAGCGCACTCATGCACTGAACAGTGACCCTCCCAACCAAGTCAGGATACATCGCCCACACATCCTTTACATGGCTCACGCGGTTACACCACATGGGATCATCTCTCTTCTCAGCAGGGAAGAGTCCCAAAGGGTGCATCACCATCTCCAGGGGATGGTAGCCACAGAAAGCTGTCAGAGTCTTCATGGCTGCTGCTTCAACGGTGTCGTCCGTCCTGAGTCCAATTGTCTCAGAATCAAGAGAACGCCAACCCGGCTGAAGGGGATGAGCCTCCAAAGTCAGCCAGACCCGACAACGAGGTACCCGATGCTCCTCATACAACTGCACCATGTACAAAGGGGGCGTAGGGTAACCGGTGGAGTTAAGCACTTCCCACAAGATGGAAGGAAAACCATCGCGAGAAAGGAAGTCAGAACTAAAACGAGAGTCTCCTCCACTGGCGGGGGTGGGTGAATTCATCTGCGGAAGGGAATCAAAGGTAAAGATTATGGTGGAAGGAAAAAGAAAAAGAGAGCCCGGATGGTTTTAAAGAAAGTGGGTTAGCTCAAATTTTTAATTCCTTTTCGTGTTTTATAATGCATGCATGCTGGAAGTAACGTTGCCTCTCAAAAGAAAATAGGGTGCCTTCTAGGGCATCCATAAAAATATAAGTACTGGCCCACAGGGCCTAAGTAATTAGCCACCTAATTTCCCCTCTATGCCTAAGGCCTTTCGTCCTAGGTCTAGCGGTCTAGTCCTGACGATCTATAGCAGTTTCTAGGCAAGTTTTAGATTTTGAAAATTGGTATTCACGGTTTATCATCTTTCTCTGTGGTGGAATTTGCTCCGATACCAGCTGTGGCGGAACCGCCCGAATTATTCCAGCTTAAGTGCCTAAGTCACGCCTCAGGGGCCGTAACACACTTAAATCAGAATAACTCGTCGGTCCTTTAGATCTAGTTTGATAGAGCCACTTAACCAGGATCAAATTTCATAATCTCACTCGAAGGTGAGTCACAGAAGAAATACAATAAAACAGGAATCCTCAAATTAAGTACTGAGTTATTACAGAAATCGGAGTTTTTGAGTAGCAAATAAGAGTTCACAAAATAAAGTGCAGCGGATAATCGATGTCGTCGGTATCGAGGAATTGGGCAAGGCCTAGCCCACTACTCCTCGTGCTCCTCTCCTGCCGGAGCAACATCCCACTCGACCGTCCAACCCGGTGGCAGGGTGGTAGGCCAAGTCACACCATCAACCATTTCCTGAATGGTACCTGCAAAAATTATGCCACAAGCAAGGCTGAGTATACTAATACTTAGCTAGACTTACCCGGTGTGAGGAGTCTACTCCTCTACCTCTAGACTATGCAGCTGTTTGGCTGAGGGGTTTGATTTGCCAAAAGCACTAGCTGTTTCTAAAATCAATTTTTAGCTTTTTAGATTCTATCATCATTTGCTTAGCTAGATTTGCTCCTTCTAAGCATACATGGTGACAAGCATTTAGTTCAATCAACAAGTTATCTCATGTAACCTCATTTCACTTCTTACTCAATGCAGTACAAGGAATCAAGCAGTCTCATTAGCTGCGAGAAGCAGACGATTCGAATCGAGTTTTAACCTTGCAAGGTAAACCTAAACACACGACATGTCAGGGCACTCCGTCCCCGCACATGTCAACCGTCCCCATCGATTCCCCGTTCGCGTCCAGGCCTCACCGCCTTGGCATACAATGCTCCACTGACCCTGGCTGCCGCCGTGCAGTGACCGCACTTGTACCCACCATAGCTAGCATGGGAGACCCAGTCTCAGGTCGCATGAGGGATAAAGTCCGCGCCCGGCTTCACTCAGGTACTAGGTTTACCGGTTACCATTTTTCCCGGCATGTGCTTAGTATGTTCAAGAGCTTGACTCAGGTATCCACACATTAATCCTTAATTCTTTTTCCCGTCTCATGGACAAGACATCCTCCCTGGATCCAAGTCCATAGACCAACATATATCCTGTTATCAAGATGAATACAATCAATTCCTGACCTCACGCGAGTGCTAGAAAAATCACTCGACTTCTACCGAGATCCTGATTAGCAAGCAGCTACTCGACCTAGCATACTAGTATTCATCTCAAAAAGGAATCCTAAGTTCATGCAACTAGAGGTTTCAAGCAACTCCTACACTTAAGTGCACATTACAATCCTACAAGCATTAAGTGTAGTAAAATAGCATAATTAACTGGTTATGCATAAAACCGGGGCTTGCCTTCAATTGCTGGGGCTGCGGGGAGATCCTCACTAGCAGCCTCTGAAGCCTGCTCCTGGTCCTCCTCTTGGACAGGTCCTTGCTCGGGGATGAGCACGTACTCTCCGTCGGCAAGATTACAATCTAATGAATGCAATGCGTAAGATACATGCATGATATGATATGTACTTTTAGAAATTACAACTTCTGACGATGTATGATCTACTTGAGTTAACAAGGTTAACTTTACCTATGTAAGACCCTTGGGTGGTATACTTGGTAAATTAGGTTAAACCTAGCTAAGGCAAGTGGTAGGTTTTATTTTTGGGGGTTCCACTGAATTCTTTTTAAGTCTTAGTGAGAGTTGATAAGTATTCAAGTTAGACTTATTGGGGTGGGGTTTATTTCTTCTTTCCTTTTCTTTTATTCTCTTTAATGTTTTGGAGTGGGTTGAACTACAAGTTGCTTTAATAAAATTCCAAAATTCTGCAAAAATTACAGTGGCTTGGTACTGGTGTATATTTCTCTGTCTTAAAATTTGGGGATCAGAAAGTGAATGGTTTTCTCTGGACAAAATTATTAAATTCTAGGGCAGAAGGGGTGCCTTGAACTACAGCTATTATTTAACAGTGGGTAATTCTCTAAAACTTATTTTTGCTGGCTTTTAGGTGTCATAACATGATTTGGTACAAACTTCTAGTCATTAATACCTTTTAATTATTTTTCCATGGTTTTCACAAGTTTCTAGCCAAATAGGTGCTTTTTACTACTACTATATTTGAAAAATATCAAACAACAGAGTTCTCATTTTTCTTAGTTATTGTTTTGTGCAAGAGCAATCATTCTGAAGCTTGGCATCTTTTTGCTTAAGGGAAGGGGTGGTATGCATTATTTGAGTTAAGTGGTCTTTCTCATAAAACATTAGCAATAGGTAAGAGTTTGCTCCTTTTTCATGGGTTTGCATTTTTCTCTGGTGTTTTATCTCATTATGGACTTAGTCAATTTTTGGTTGCCCATTATCACATTATTAGGGGTTGTTTATGATTTATTTGGAAAATGCCTCATTATCATTTTATATTTATTCTTCTTACTTAAAAGGTTGGGCTGAGGTGTTCTTTATTTTTGTAGTGGGGCTCTGGTGGTTGTAAGTCCACTGGATTGTTATTATCCATATTGGGTATAGTTTTGAAATTCTAATAATTGATTTTCAGTTCAAATAAGGCTAAATAAAACATTCTAATTTAAAATTGATCTGGACTAATGGTCTCTTCATTTTTCCTAGGTTCTTTGTTACTTAAGCAAACTAGGAAAAATAATTTCACTCACTGTTCATTAATTTTCAATGCCTTTCTGATTTTTTCTAAGTTTTGGGCAAAATAGCTTTAAATGAGTATTTACATCATATTTTTCAATACTGGGGTTCCTATTATTTTTAAACAGTGTCTAGATGAGGTTTGAATACCCACAAATTTTCTTAAGTTCAGTACAGAAGTAAAACTAATTTTCCTTAATTAAACAAGGTTTGGTAGGTTTCTGTTTTTAATTTTTAACTCAAAAATTCAGAATAGAAAGCATAGGGTTTATCATTTTTAAATGATAGTTCATAATATTCAGGAGCTAGCAAAATTAGTTTGAAAACTTTTTATTAAGAATTCATCAAGTTATGGGTTTTCTAAGTTCTCTGGTCATTTTAAAAGATTAACAAAATTGATTTAATGAAAAACCACTTTGCACGGGGGTCCCTGGTGGGTATTTTAAGTTTTCTTCGCGGATCAGCCCCTAGGCTACTATTCACATGGGTCACTGACATTACAGAAAACCCCTCAGGTTCTTCACATCCTAACCCGAGGTCCTTCTCCTATCTTACACAGTAACCGCGGCGGAAGAAAGGGCGGAGGGGCTTACCAGCGGCGAGATTGCTCCGGTGAAGTGGTCGAGGACGTAGGGGAGGTCTCGGGGATCACAACGAGGTGCGGGTCGCCGTCGGGGATGGCCGGAGTCGGTCGGTCCACGCACGCAGGCGGGGTTGCTCGTTGGCGGCGAGGGGTCCGGTCTGCTCATGGCGGGATAGTTCAATCGAACTGGTCAGAGAGGTTCACGGGATGCCAGAGAAGATATGGGTGCAAGGAATTGGTCGGAGACTCACCGGTTAGCTCTGTCCACGCGCGGCGGCGAAAGACCGAAGTCCGGTGAGGTCGATCTCGGGTTTCCGGTGAAGTCCGGTCGGGTCCTTAGGCTTGGCAAGCTTCACGGGCCACTAGCGGAGCTAGCCGAAGCACTGGCTCGACTTGGGGGTGGCTGGAGTGGGCTGGCCACGACGGCCGAAGCTCTGGCGGCAATGGCGGGCGGAAATGAGCTCGCCTGAGCTAAGGAGAGGTGGCTGGCCGGTGAGGGTGAGTGCGGGGTGAAGTGAGGCGTGCCCGAGGAGGCTTTATAGGCACGGCGCAGTGCACGGGCGGCCGTGGACCGGCGAGCACACGCGAGCGTGCACTGGGAGGCGCGGGTGCGCGAATGGGCGTGAACCGGAGGTGTCAGCCATGGTCGAACACGTGTGCCCGATGCTTCTGCCCGAGTTCAAGCGCTGGTTGGGTGCAAATCTTCGTGAATTTGGGCAAGATCGCTGTGAAGGATTTGTTCACCAGACCTTGCTTTGTCTTTTGTGTATGGACGTCGCTCGGTTTTAGGCTAGGGACAGGGAGTTGTAGCGTCACCAAGGTGCCAGTGTCAGAATGTCTGGTCCCGAGGTCAAACTGCGCCAAAACTATGTCAAATGAATTTGGTTTGAGTTCAAACTTTTCCAGAGCGTGTTCAAGGGAATTTGGCACAACTTTGATATTTGGATCTCCTGGTTTTAAGTTTCGAAAAACAGAGAACGCAGTCGATCTTTGAAAAGAGGTCTGAAATTCAGAAATTCAGAAATCTGAATTTCTCCAAGGGCTCATGGTTCAAGGGCTGGTTTGGGAATTTTAAAAAGACCAAATGGCCAAACTCTCTTACTATGGTTTGTTAGTTATTTGATGAACTAAAACTTTGTAATTTGATCATATCTGAAATTTTGCATTTTCCCCATGACTTCTCCCAATTACCCTTTATGCTTAACTTGGCTTACTTAGGGTTTTTGTTAGCGTTGCCACATTACTTCCTTTTTTTTGAAAGACCCATTTGTTTTGATCATGATACTTTTAAGTATATGCTTGGGGAATTCTTCATTCTTAAGTTAATTTGATGCTCATGCTTACTTTGGTTCACATAGAATGATGGTTCTTGGTTTGGCATTTTAAGAGAAGCCCTAGGTGACACTGGGGTGTCACAGCCGGCCTTCCTCGGTTGCTTTTTGTTTTGGTGGGTGCGCGCGAGCGCACCCGCCGGGTGTAGCCCCCGAGGCCTCGGAGGAGTAGTTTGACTCCTTCGGGGTCTTAGTACGTTTCGTAATGCTTCGACCGGTCTGGATGTTCCCTCATGCGAACTGGCCGTAGCCCGGGTGAACAGTCGAGTCCCAAGTTCTCGGGCTGGTATGTTGACGCTGTCAACGGTTTGGCCGGAGCCGGGTTTGTGAGAGCAGCCCCCGAGCCTCCGCACAGAGCGAGAGGACGGTCAGGGACAGACTCGGCTTTTTACATACGCCCCTGCGTCGCCTTTCGGCAAGGAGGAGGGGGGAAAGCGCCATGTTGCCCTCGGAGGGCGCCGAACATGGTGTCTCCAGTGAGTTGCTAACGGGTAATCCGAGTGGACGCTCGTGCCCCATTTGTTAGGGGTCGGCTAGTGGCCCAGAGGCGCGCTCCAAAAGTACCTGCGGGTGATTTGCCAGACCCAGTCCCCTTTTGACGGGGTCCGAGGGCTCGATGCCTCCCTCTGGTGGAATTTTGTTACAAAATCATTCCCGTTGGTCTCGGAAATGTCCTAGGGTACCTCGGGAGCGCAGCCCGAGCCTCGGTTATGTATCGAACGTACCCAGGGTCATCCCTCGCTCTGCGTCTGAGGCGGCTGTCGAACCCTTCGGGGGCCAGCCTTCGAACCCCTGATCAGTAGTGGGCGCGGAGCCCGAGTGGCCTGAGGCGGCCGTTGAACCCTTCCGAGGGGCCGGCCTTCGAACCTCTGACCAGTAGTGGACGCGGAGCCCGAGTGCTCTGAGGCGGCTGTTGAACCCCTCCGAGGGTTCAGCCTTCGAACCTCTGATCAGTAGGGGGGCTTGGGGCCCGCTTCCTTCGCGGAGAAGGATCCCTTTCGGAGTATCCCCTTTCCCGATCCCTGAGGCAAGAGAGAGAAAGAGGAAGTGGAAAAGGATACGAAATCGAATGACGTGGCGCACCTTTTTTGACGTGGTCATTATGGCGGAGGTGAAGCGTCGCCTGCTTCGCCTGCCAAAGGTGCCGCCTGTCCTACCACAGAGTTAATGCGACGGGACGAGTGGTTCACGGGGCGGCCGTTGTGCGTGCGCGAGCCGTTCGAGGAACGGGACACGGACGCGTCGTCTTCACGCCATGGGAGGAGGTCCTTTCGCTATCCCAGGAGGGGGCGTGAGCTTGCTGACGACTCGACTGTCGCCTCCGCCCGCCTGCCACCGCCATCACTGCTGGCCCATTTCTGGCCGTATCGACCGTCGCGCCCTCTCCCGTGGCTGACCGACCTGTGACCGATGTGCTCGGTTGGAACTGTCGGGTCATGCGCAGGGTTGCCTCGAGTCGCGGTACTGGTTCCGCAGTCGAGAAGGCACGGTACTGGCGCGAGCGGCGGTGTAGTTTCTTGCACGTAGTAACCGGCGCGCCGGTTACATGACGTGTGGGCCTGGGCCTCCATGCTGGATGCGTCGAAGTCGAAAGGGTGCGCCCCCTGGGTGCGGTTGCACGCTGCCTTCACGGTGGCCTGCCCTTTCACCCACTGGCATGTGCGAAAGTGGAGGAATGCTCGTAACCGCTGGGCAGTTGCGCGCACCGTGCGCGGCGGTTTGGCTCTGTCTGCCCTGCGCCAGCTTGCATGACGCGCGGGGCCTAGCCCCCGTGTCATAGGAGGGGGACCTTAGAGCGTGTTGGAGAAGACTCGGCCTGCGACAGCTGAGGATGCAAGTTGGGAGAGTTGCCTTTAAAAGGAGGGTGACCCCCTTGAAAGGCAACCATGTCTTCGTGCTCTCCTCATGCATTGCGTCTTTCCACCTTTCGAGCTCCTAGACGGGGGGCGCCCGTGGTTCTTCCGCCTTGTCGTCGTTGGGGGAACGCAACTTCGCGGAAGTTGGTACCTTTCAGCCATCGTTCGGCTTCAAGGATTTTCGTCAGGCAGCCCGGCTGCATCCCCTCGCCGGTGGTCACCCAAGACGGTGACCACTAGTTCTAGGGTGGGGAGAAGCAAACCGGGCTGCGGCCTCTGCCCCGCCCTCAGCTTCAAGGATCTTCATCATCCTTGCTGGGGCGGAGAGCGAGGCGAGCCGGAGCTCTACCTCCTGCACGGTCGGCCGACCACCTCTTCTTCCAGCTTCTGGTGGTGGAAACCATCCTCTAGCTCTGCGGAGGAGGCGTCCTCCAGCCATGCCAGGGAAGGCGAACTTCTGCCCAGCTAGGATGCAACATTCCGTCCCCTGTCCTTGCTTTCGTGGCAAGGACGGGAGTGAGGGCCTGCCGGTGTGCTTTGGAGTGGCCTGCGCTTGCTGGTGCGGCGTTGGTGGACAGGCGGACGTCGCCGTCGGTGTTGACGTGGTGGCAGCGGGAGAAAGCTTCTCCGCCGTCGGGGCCGTCAGCGCCGCCCACAGACCGACCTCTGGCTCTTTTGGCTTTAATGTCTGGTTCGCATCCCTTGAGTGGGGACGTGAACGAGAGCCTTCCGGTGGGTGCGTCCGTCCCGGGACCATGGCCGCTGCTGCAGAGGTTGCTGGCAAGTCGCTCGGAGCTTGTCGCCCCGCAAGCTCTCCGGTGTGGAGGTTGTTCATACCCGCGAGGGCGGAACCGGAGTTCCATTTGTAATGGCACCTTGAGTGCCGGTGTTTGTTCATTGTGGCTGTCGGGGCCTGAACATGTATGTATCTTTTGGCGTGAAGCCGTGTTTTCCCTCATTCCGAGCACTAGGACTCGCCTGTCAGCTAACTGAACCGCTTCACCAAGTGTGAGTTGCCTCGTGCGAAGGTGATGAGTGAGGTATCCGTATCCCGGAGGCGTAGGAGTCCCTCGGCTCAGTCGGCCTTGCCGCCCGAGGCTTCTCTTGCTTAGTTAAAAGAAACCCTCGGCCGCTCTTCGATGAGCCAGAGTCGGAGGCAGTGGTATCAGCGTGGACAGAGGCAGAGTTGGCTCGAAAAGAAGACTTCGTCGGCCGGAGCCTGACCGGGCCGTCCGCTGGCGAGACCGGCGCCAGAGTCGAGTTGCCGAGGCCATGGGCCGGGCTGATGCCCTCGGGGGACAGCTGGCTGAGGCTTCGGGGCGACCGGCCGAGCCGTCTGCTCGAGCCGGACTCCTGGAGGAGACCCTGGCTGCGATGGCCCG
This sequence comes from Zea luxurians, assembly GCA_029449295.1. Classification (NCBI taxonomy): domain Eukaryota; kingdom Viridiplantae; phylum Streptophyta; class Magnoliopsida; order Poales; family Poaceae; genus Zea; species Zea luxurians. Next base: position 6,306,711 of record JAOPSE010000122.1, on the reverse strand, counting down.
GGCGTGGTGCTGACGTCGTCCTTCGGAGTGGAGATCCTCCGACTGTGTTGCCGTTCGAGGCTTGGTCGGACTTCGCCGAAGGTGGTGTCGACGTCGAGGGTGCTGCTGCTCCCCCTCCATCGAGGTCCGAACCTGCAGGATCGGTTTACCTTGTAGTGTGCGTATGTTTTCTGTGGCCGCCGAGGCCCAAACATACTGTCGTTGTGTTATAAAGCTGCGTTTCTTTTTCCCTTTGTTTTGAGTATCAAGACTTATTCGTCGGTAACAGAATTGTTTGTTCGAGCGAGAGTTACTTTTCACGGAAGGTGATGAGTGAGGTATCCATATCCCGGAGGCGTAGGAGTCCCTCGGCTCGATTGGTCTTGCCGCTTACGTGTACCCTTACTCGTCTGTAGGATTCTGCTAACGATGTAGTCGAGAAGACCCGAAAAATCGTTTCGCCAGAAAGGTCTCGAGCATTAAGACTTGTTCGATCGGCGGAATCGCTTATCCGAGCGTGAGTTACTTATCGCAGAAGGTGATGAGTGAGGTATCCATATCCTGAAGGCGTAGGAGTCCCTCGGCTCGGTCGGCCTTGGCTGCTTACGTGTACTCCGTCGTTTTCAGGACCCCACTTTTGAAGTAGTCAAAAAGCACGAAAGACGTTCTGGCAGAAAGACTTTTTCCAAGGAAAATTTTGACGCAGAGGGGGTTCCCCCCTTCTAGCCCCTGAGGGAGGGTCGGGCTTTGCCGAGGTAAGGCTGACCCTTCCTTGATGGTTAGACTTTGTGTGTGAACGAGGTGTACGAACGACTGGAAAGCATCTTAAGGGTAGAAGCGACGTAGCTGTCGGATGTTCTAGGCGTTGCTGTAGACCTCGCCTTGGTTGTTGGCCAGCTTGTATGTCTCGGGCTTCAGAACCTTGGCGACGACGAACGGCCCTTCCCAGGGAGGCGTGAGCTTGTGCCGCCCTCAGGCGTCTTATCGCAGCCGAAGCACCAGGTCGCCCACCTGGAGGTCTTGGGACCGAACCCCTCGGGCGTGGTAGCGTCGCAGGGACTGATGGTACCGCGCCGAGTGTAGTAAGGCCATGTCCCGAGCCTCTTCGAGCTGGTCCAGTGAGTCTTCTCGGTTGGTCTGGTTTCTTCGGTCGTCGTACGCCCTCGTCCTCGGGGAACCGTATTCTAAGTCCGTGGGCAAGACGGCCTCGGCCCCATAGACTAGAAAGAACGGTGTGAAGCCCGTGGCTCGACTCGGCGTTGTCCTCAGACTCCAGACCACCGAGGGGAGTTCCTTCATCCATCGCCTGCCGAACTTGTGGAGGTCGCTGTAGATCCTCGGCTTGAGTCCTTGCAGAATCATGCCGTTGGCGCGTTCCACCTGCCCATTCGTCATGGGGTGAGCCACGGCGGCCCAGTCTACCCATATATGGTGATCCTCACAGAAGTCCAGGAACTTTCTGCCGATGAACTAGGTGTCGTTGTCGGTGATGATGGAGTTCGGGACCCCAAAGCGATGGATGATGTTGGTGAAGAATGCCACCGCCTGTTCAGACCTGATGCTGTTTAGGGGTCGGACCTCGATCCACTTGGAGAATTTGTCGATGGCGACCAGCAGGTGCGTGTAGCCCCTGGGTGCCTTCTGCAAGGGACCGATGAGGTCCAGTCCCCACACAGCAAACGGCCAGGTGATGGGTATTGTCTGCAGAGCCTGATCGGGCAGGTGGGTCTGCCTCGCGTAGAATTGACACCCTTGGCAGGCGCGGACAATTCTAGTGGTGTCGGCCACCGCGGTCGTGAAAGGGAAATGTGCCCTTAGGCCATTTCTAAGTATTTTGGTGATTTAGTGTCCAACACAAGTGCCTAAGTGTAAAAAGGTGGACAAAGTGCAAATCAAGGATAAAGGTATGTTTCTCAGACTTAGTACATTGTTTTAGAGACTAATGTATTGTGTCTAAGTGCTGGAAACAGGAAAAATCCGATTGGAAAGGTCTTGGCTCGAGCAACCAAGAATCTGCTCAGTCTGGGAGCACCGGACTGTCCGGTGTGCACCGGACAGTGTCCGGTGCGCCAGGCTGGCTTGAGCAAAGTGGCTGCTCTCGGGACTTCGACGGCGGTGTACGGCTAAAATTCACCGGACTGTCCGGTGTGCACCGGACTGTCCGGTGGGCCGTTCACAGGCGAACTCGTCGCTCTCGGGAATTCATCGGCGACGTACGACTATAATTCACCGGACTGTCCGGTGTGTACCAGACTGTCCGGTGAGCCAACGGTCGGCCGGGCCAACGGTCGGCCGCGCAATCTGCGCGAGACACGTGGCCGAGCCAACGGCTAGAAGATGGCACCGGACTGTCCGGTGTGCACCGGACATGTCAAGTGCACCAACGGCTCTCAGGCTGCCAACGGTCGACTGCGCTGTTTATGGAAAGAAATCGGGCACCGGACATGTCCGGTGTGCACCGGACTGTCCGGTGCGCCAGTCGACAGAAGGCAAGATCAGCCTTCCAAGATTGCTCTCAACGGCTCCTAGCTGCCTTGGGGCTATAAAAGGGACCCCTAGGCGCATGGAGGAGTACACCAAGCATTCCTACAACATTCCTAAGCACCAAGACATCGATTCCGCGCCTTTGATTCTTTGCGATAGCAATTAGAGCTCTAGTTGAGTGGTGAACTCATTGAGTTGTGTTGTGAGCTCTCGTTGCGACTTGTTTGCGTGGTGTCGCTGTGATTTCTTGTCTTGAGTGCGTTGCTAATCCCTCCCTTGCTCCGTGTTTCTTGGTTATCTTAAAGTGTAAGGGCGAGAGGCTCCAAGTTGTGGAGATTCTGTGACACCCCAGTGTCACTCAGGGTCTTTCTCAAAAAGCCAAACCAAGAGCCATCATTTTTGTGAACCAAAGTAAGCATGAGCATCAAAATAACTTAAGTAATGATGAAGTCACCAAGTATATACTTAAAAGTGTCATGATCAAAGCAATTAAGACCTTTAAAAGATCAGATTGTACAACCCTAGTTTAAAAAACCCTAAATGAGCCCCATGAGCAAAATTCAAAAAATAAGAAAAAGGGAGTGAAAAGTTTAAAATTTTGAGTTGAGCCAATTATAAAAATTGAAGTATATTTAATGGGCAACAAGAAAGGTTGAGAAAGCTTAGCCAAAATAACTCAAATAAAACCCCAAATCAAGCTTTCCATGTGTGGACTTAATGAGAATTCTGAAATTCAGATTTCTGAAATTCAGACCTTGAGCCAAAGATCAGGGATGTTCACCTTGATCCCTAACTCGAATCCTAATGACCCCATTGACAAAAATGTGCCTAACTAACCCCTCTGTCGTGTGCCAGAAGATGGCATTGGGACGCGAGCCCTAGACATGACTAAACCTTGGATTTGCCTCGGATTTGCGCAGGGAGACAGACCAGATTTCCTGGCTCCATATCTCTGCAACCAGTAGGCAAAATCCTATGACCCCCACACAAGATTGGTAGCTTGTAGGGAGGGAAAGAGGTTTTGTGCATTGACCAAGGCGAGAGCAGGCTCGGATGAGCGACTACACGCGCCAGAGCTTGGGCAGAACGCGCGCTCACACGTGTTCGACCCTGGTCGGCACGCCAGAGCTCGCCCAACCCGCGCGCGCGCGCTCCCCGGCGACCAGTCAAGTCCGCCGCGCGCTCACGCCCACGGCCGTGCCCGCCCGCGCCTATAAAGCCTCCCCAGGCGCGCCTCACTTCGCCCCGCACTCACCCTCGTCGGCCAGCCGCTTTCCTTAGCTCCGGCGAGCTTGATTTCCGCCCGCCATTGCCACCCGAGCTTTGGCCACCGTGGTCAGCTCCTTCCAGCCACCCTCAAGTCAAGCCAGTGCTTCGGCCAGCTCCACCAGCAGCCCGTGAAGCTTGCCAAGCCCTCGGACCCAGCCGGACTTCACCGGAGGCCCGAGATCGACTTCACCGGACTTCAGTCTTCCGCCGCCGCGCGTGGACTGAGCTATCCAGTGAGTCTCCGCCCAATTCCTCTCGCTCATGTCTTCTCTGGCATCCCGTGGACCTCCCTGACCCATTTGATTGAACTATCTCGCCGTGACCAGGCCGGTCTCCTCGCCGCCGACGAGCATCCCCGCCTGCGCGCGTGGACCGACCGACTCCGGCCATCTCCGACGACGTTCCGCACACCGTTGTGATCCCCAGGACCTCCCCTTCATCCCCGACCTCTTTACCGGACCAGTCTCGCCGCCGGTAAGCCCCTCCGCCCTTTTCCCCGCCGCGGCTACTGTTTACGTTAAACTAAGGACCTCGGGTTAGGAGGTGAAGAACCCGAGGGGTTTTCTGTAACGTCAGAGACTCTGGTGAATAGTAGCCTAAGGACTGATTCGCGAGGAAAAACTTAGAAAACCGCCAGGGACCCCAGTGCAAAGTAGATTTTCATTTAAACCGATTCTGATATTCTTTTTAAATAACCAGGGAACTTGTAAAATTCATAACTTAATGAATTCTTAATCAAAAAATGTCAAACCAATTTTGCTAGCCTCTGTATATTATAATCTATCATTTAAAAATAGTAGACCCTATGCCTTCTGTTCAAATTTTAGAGTTTAAAATTAAAAACAGAAACCCACTAAACCTTATTTAATCAAGGAAAATTAGTCTTTCTTCTGTGCTAGACTTAAGAAAATTTGTAGATGTTTATACCCTATTTAGACACTGTTTAAAAATAATAGGAACCCCAGCATTAGAAATTATGATGTAGTTCCTCATTTAATGATGTCTTGTCCAAAACTTAGAGAAAATCAGAAAGTTATTAGAAATTAATGAACAGTGATTAATATTATTTTTCCTAGTTTACTTATGTAACAGAGAACTTAGGAAAAATACAGAGACCATTAATTTGGATCAGTTTTAAATTAAGATGATTTGTTTAGCCTAAATAAGACTGAAAATCAATTATTAAAGAGGCCAAACTATAACCAAAATGCTTAACAAAAATCCAGTGAACTTATAACCACCAAAACCCCACTACAAAAATACAGAGCACCTCAGCCCAACTTCTTAAGTAAGGAAAATAAATACATGGTGAAAATAAGGCATTTTCCCAATAATTCTTGAACAACCTCAAATATTGTGATAATGGGCAACCAAAAATTAGCTAAGTCCATGATGAGGTGAACTACCAGAGAAAAATACAAACCCATGAAAAGGAGGCAAACTCTTACCAATTGCTAATGATTTAAGAGAAAAGCCATTTAATTCAAATAATGCATACCACCCCTTCCCTTAAGCAAAAAGATGCCAAACTTCAGAATGATTGCTCTTGCACAAAACAATAACTAAGAAAAATAAGAACTCTGTTGTTTGATATTTTTCAAGTATAGTGGTAGTAGAAAGCACCCATTTGGCTAGAAACTTGAGAAAACCATAGAAAAGTAATTAAAAGGTATTAATGACTAGAAATTTGTATCAAGTCATGTTATAACACCTAAAAGCCAGCAAAAATAAGTTCTGAAGAATTACCCACTGTTAAATAGTAGTTGTAGTTCAAAGCACCCCTTCTACCCTAGAGTTTAATAATTTTGTGCAGAGAAAACTATTCACTTTCTGATCCCCAAATTTTAAGACAGAGAAACACACACCAGTAGCAAGCCACTGTAATTGTTACAGAATTTTTAGAATTTTATAAAAGCAACTTGTAATTCAAACCTACTCCAAAACATTAAAGAGAATAAAGAAAAAGGAAAGAAGAAATAAACCCCACCCCAATCAGTCTAACTTGAGTACTTATCATTTGTCCCTAAAGACTTAAAAAGAATTCAGAGGAACCCCAAAAGTAAACCTACCATTTACCTTAGCTAAATTTGAACCAGCTTACCAAGTATACCACCCAAGGGTCTTGCATAAGTAAAGTTAACTTTGTTTAACTCAAGAAAGATCATACACCTTTTAAGTTGTGATTTCTAAAAGCACATGTCATATCATGCATATATCTTACGCATTGCATTCATTAGATTGTAATCTTGCCGACGGAGAGTACGTGCTCATCCCCGAGCAAGGACCTGTCCAAGAGGAGGACCAGGAGCAGGCTTCCGAGGCTGCCATTGAGGATCTCCCCGCAGCCCCAGTAATTGAAGGCAAGCCCCGGTTTTATGCATAACCTATTAATTATGTTATTTTACTACACTTAATGCTTGTAGGATTGTGATGTGCACTTAAGTGTAGGAGTTGCTTGAAACCTCTAGATTGCATGAACTTAGGATTCCTTTTTGAGATGAATACTAGTATGCTAGGTCGAGTAGCTGCTTGCTAATCAGGATCTCGATAGAAGTCGAGTGATTTTTCTAGCACTCGCGCGAGGTCAGGATTTGATTGTATTCATCTTGATAACGGGATAGATGTTGGTCTATGGACTTGGATCCAGGGAGGATGCTTTGTCCATGAGACGGGAAAATGAATTAAGGATTAATGTGTGGATACCTGAGTCAAGCTTTTGAACGTACTAAACACATGCCGGGAAAAATGGTAACCGGTAAACCTAGTACCTGAGTGAAGCCGGGCGCGGACTTTATCCCTCATGCGACCTGAGACTGGTTCTCCCATGCTAGCTATGGTGGGTACAAGTGCGGTCACTGCACGGCGGCAGCCGGGGTCAGTGGAGCATTGTATGCCAAGGCGGTGAGGCCTGGACGCGAACGGGGAATCGATGGGGACGGTTGTCATTTGTAGGGTCGGAGTACCCTAACATGCCGTGTGTTTAGGTTTACCTTGCAAGGTTTAAAAACTCGATTCGAATCGTCTGCTTCTCGCAGCTAATGAGACTGCTTGATTCCTTGTACTGCATCGAGTAAGAAGTGAAATGTGGTTACATGAGATAACTTGTTGATTGGACTAATTGATTGTTACCATGTATGCTTAGAAGGAGCAAATCTAGCTAAGTTAATGATGGTAGAAATTGAAAAGCTAAAAATTGTTTTTAGTAACAGCTAGTGCTTTTGGCAAACCAAACCCCCTCAGCCAAACAGCTGCATAGTCTAGAGGTAGAGGAGTAGACTCCTCACACCGGGTAAGTCTAGCTGAGTATTAGTATACTCAGCCTTGCTTGTGGCACCATTTTTGCAGGTACCATGCAGGATTTGATTGATGGTGTGACTTGGCCTACCACCCTGCCACCGGGTTGGACGGTCGAGTGGGACGTTGCTCCGGCAGGAGAGGAGCATGAGGAGTAGTGGGCTAGGCCTTGCCCATTTCCTCATTACCGACGACATCGATTATCCGCTGCACTTTACATTATGAACTTTATTTGCTACTCCAGAACTCCGATTTATGTAATAATTCAGTACTTAATTTGAGGTTTCCTGTTTTATTGTATTTCTTCTGTGACTCACCTTCGAGTGAGATTGTGAAATTTGATCCTGGTTAAGTGGCTCTATCAGACTAGATCTGAAGGACTGACGGGTTATTCCGATTTAAGTGTGTCACGGCCCTTGAGGCATGACTTAGGCACTTAAGCTGGAATAATTCGGGTGGTTCTGCCACAGATTCCTCGCAAACGGGATTGAGAAAAAGCAAGCAAAACACCGTGGTATTCAAGTGGGTCTTTGGACCGCTTGAGAGGGGTTGATTGCAACCCTCGTCCATTGGGACGCCACAACGTGGAGTAGGCAAGCGTTGGTCTTGGCCGAACCACGGTATAACCACCGTGCCATCTCTATGATTGATTTCTTGTGGTTATTGTGTTTTGACTCCTCTCTAGCCACTTGGCAATTATTGTGCTAACGATTAACCAAGTTTTGTGGCTTAAGTTTTCAAGTTTCACAGGATCACCTATTCACCCCCCCCCCTCTAGGTGCTCTCAATTGGTATCAGAGCCGTTCTCTTCACAAAGGGACTAACCGCCCGAAGAGATGGATCCTAAGGGGAAGGGTATCGTGATCAACGATAAAGAGAAGGAATCCTTCGTCAATGAGTCGAAGGACGACAAGCCTACCGACTCCGGCTCGGGCCATAGACGGAAGGAATGGAAGAAGAAGAAGACGAGGCGCATCAAGGAGATCGTCTACTACGACGACAGCGATGAGTCTACTTCCTCCCAAAAGGACGACGACCACAACGACTACGAGAGAAGAAAACCGGTCAATTCGAACTTTTCTTTTGACTACTCTCGTATTCCTCAAAGTGCAAATGCTCATTTATTATCTATTCCACTTGGTAAACCTCCTCATTTTGATGGAGAGGACTACGGATTTTGGAGTCACAAAATGCGTAGTCACTTGTTCTCTCTCCATCCTAGTATATGGGAGATTGTAGAGAGTGGAATGCACTTTGATAGTTCGGATAGTCCCATGTTCATTAATGAGCAAATTCATAAGAATGCACAAGCTACTACTGTTCTTCTAGCTTCATTGTGCAGGGATGAATATCACAAAGTGAGCGGCTTGGATAACGCCAAGCAGATCTGGGATACCCTCAAGATTTCACATAAGGGGAACGACGTCACCTTGCTCACCAAGATGGAGTTGGTGGAGGGCGAGCTTGGACGATTCGCGATGATAAGGGGCGAGGAGCCGACACAAACATACAACCGGCTCAAGACCCTTATCAACAAAATAAGGAGCTACGGAAGCACGCGATGGACGGACCACGACGTCGTCCGACTGATGCTAAGGTCCTTTACCGTTCTTGATCCTCATTTGGTGAATAATATTCGTGAAAATCCCAGGTACACCAAAATGTCGCCCGAAGAAGTCCTTGGAAAATTCGTGAGCGGGCGAATGATGATCAAGGAGGCGAGGTACGTGGACGACGCCTTGAATGGTCCGATCAACGAGCCGCAACCCCTTGCTCTCAAGGCAACAAGAAGCAAGGAGGCGCTACCTAGCAAGGTGGCACAAATTGAGGCGGCCGGACTTAATGATGAAGAGATGGCCCTCATCATCAAGAGATTCAAGACGGCGCTAAAGGGTCGCAAGGGGCAGCCAAGCAAGACCAAGACAAAGGGGAAGCGCTCATGCTTCAAATGTGGTAAGCTTGGTCATTTTATTGCTAACTGTCCCGATAATGATAGTGATCAGGACCAAGGGAACAAGAGGGAGAAGAAGAAGAACTATAAGAAGGCAAAGGGCGAGGCACATCTAGGAAAGGAGTGGGATTCGGATTGCTCCTCCTTCGACTCCGACAATGAAGGACTCGCCGCCACCGCCTTCAACAAGTCATCCCTCTTCCCCAACGAGCGTCTCACATGCCTTATGGAAAGGGAGAAGAAGGTATGTACTCGAGACTCTACTTATGCTTCTTCAAGTGAGGACGAATCTAGTGATGAGGATGAAATAGATTATTCATGTTTATTTAAGGGCCTAGATAGAACCAAGGTAGATAAAATTAATGAATTGATTGATGCCTTGAATGATAAGAATAGGCTTTTAGAAAAACAAGAGGACTTGTTGTATGAAGAACATGATAAATTTTTAGAAGCACAAAAATCTCATGCCTTAGAAGTTAAGAGAAACGAAATGCTTTCGTGTGAATTATCTTCTTGCCATGAGACAATTTCTAGCTTAAGGAGCATTAATGATGATTTGAATGCTAAGTTAGAAATAGCTAGGAAATCAACAACTTGTGTAGAAAATGTTGTTATTTGCAATAGATGTAAAGATTTTGATATTGATGCTTGTAGTGAACACATAGCTTCTATTGCAAAATTAAATGATGAAATGGCTAGTCTTAATGCCCAACTTAAGGCTAGCAAAAGTGATTTTGATAAACTAAAATTTGCTAGGGATGCCTACACGATTGGTAGACACCCCTCCATTAAGGATGGGCTTGGCTTCAAGAGGGAAGCCAAGAACTTAACAAGCCATAAGGCTCCCATCTCCGCCAAGGAGAAAGGGAAGGCCCCTATGGAAAGTAGTACTAAAAGGAACCATGCTTTTATGTACAATGATAGAAGACAGTCTCATAGGAGTTGTAATGCTTTTGATTCACATGCCTATGATTCTTATGCTATGTATGCTTCCAGTTCTTCCTATATGCATTGTAGAGATATGCCTAGGAAAAATATTCATCATGTGCCTAGAAAGAATTTTGTTCATGCTCCTAGGAAAGTTATGAATGGACCCTCTACAATTTATCATGCTTTAAATGCTTCCTTTGCTATTTGTAGAAAGGATAAGAAGATAGTTGCTAGGAAATTAGGGGCAAAATGCAAGGGTGATAAAACTTGCATTTGGGTCCCTAAGGAAATTGTGACTAACCTTGTAGGACCCAACAAGAGTTGGGTACCTAAGACCCAAGCCTAAATTTGCCTTGCAGGTTTATGCATCCGATGGTTCAAGCTGGATTATCGACAGCGGATGCACAAACCATATGACGGGGGAGAAGAAGATGTTCACCTCCTACGTCAAGAATAAGGATTCCCAAGATTCAATCATATTCGGTGATGGGAACCAAGGCAAGGTGAAAGGTTTAGGCAAGATTGCAATATCTAATGAGCACTCTATCTCTAATGTGTTTTTAGTTGAATCTCTTGGATATAATTTACTATCTGTCAGTCAATTATGTAATATGGGATATAATTGTCTATTTACAAATGTAGATGTGTCTGTCTTTAGAAGATGTGATGGTTCACTAGCTTTTAAGGGTGTACTAGACGGCAAACTTTATTTAGTTGATTTTGTAAAAGAGGAGGCCGGTCTAGATGCATGCTTAATCGCTAAGACTAGCATGGGTTGGCTGTTGTTGGGGACTTGTTCTCAAATGCTTCGGATTAAGAACAAGGCAACATAAAAAGTGTTAAATGTTAAGGCCCTTCGTCCTACCAAACATTATTCCCCTTCGGGAATAATGAGTTCCGGACGAAGGTCACAAGAGACATACCTTCGTAAATTCAACAAGTAATAACGAAGGATTCATATAAAACATGAAATGTAAATCATAGAATCATTTCTATTTTATTAACACAGAGAAATAGAAATGATTACAAATTACAAATGTACCTTCGGTCTTGAGAGAAGGTAAAAAGTACAAGCGTGACGCAAATGCCAATGCCAAGTCAGCGTGAACAGTACGGGAATACTGTTCATCTATTTATAGACGCGGGACACAGCCCACGTAAAATTACATCCATGTCCATTACATTTGTTAATGACTTATGGAAATCTGTCAAGGCCCATGTAGTCTTTTCATCTCTAAGTCGGTTCCCCCCTCTGCCATCGCGCCGAAGCTTCCCTGCGCACAGCTTCGGCTGCGCTCGTCCTTCGTCTGGTTTAGGCTTCGTCCTGGCCGTGCTTCATATTTATAATTCTGAGTCCGAAGATACCTGTTCACATAATCCACTTGGAAAACATTGTCAAATCATGTTTTTGAGGACCTTCGGAGGACGAAGGCCCCCAACAGTAGCCCCTCGCAATATTAATTTGTTAATAATAAATTCAGATTGCGATATGGACGAAGGCCTTGAGCCGAAGGTCCGAAAAAACACCTTCCCTTTGCTAAAATAGCAACATTCACTGACAAGCGGGGTCTTTCAATTTTCAGCGCCCTGGGCGTATAAATAAGATCACACCGCCAACTCATTTGGTACGCACACCTGCCATCTGCTTCGGTCCACTAAATTTTTAGCTCTTGTGCATTAAGATTGGTGACCTTTTTGATTTCGAAGCTTCGGCCCTGAAAAAAGTTTTTTAGCGCGTCCGAAGATGTCTGAAGGTAAGAAGATCCCTGCTGAGACGAAGCTGAGTCTCGAAGAAGAGAAGAATTTGGGGTTCCTGATAGCGATGGCGGAGACCAATACAGAGAAAATCACCAAGGAGATTCTTGAAGGTTTGTCCGAAGATACTGGTGACAGCGACAGCTATGACGTAGAAAGTGGTGGGGAAGAGGCCGAAGATCGACCATGGCGGCCAAGTCACACGGTTTTCGGTAAGACCACTATCAAGCAGAGTCATATTGATAATATGAGGGGGAGGTATTTTCGAGATATATCTGTTGTGAGGGCTGACGCTGGAGAGAAGACTTCTCCCACCCTAGAAGAAGATGAAGTCGTAGTCTTCCGAAGCTTTCTCAAGGCTGGGCTTCGGTTCCCCCTAAGCAACTTTGTTGTTGAAGTCCTGAAGACATTCCAAGTCTACCTTCATCAACTTACTCCCGAAGCTGTCATAAGAATGGGGATGTTTGTCTGGGCTGTGAGGAGCCAAGGTTTGGAACCAAACGCTAAAAGCTTCTGCAACATTCATGAGTTATTATACGAGACGAAGCCCTGGGGAAAAGAACAATACCACAACAATTTTGGGTGTTATAGCTTCGGTGCCCGCTCCGGGTCAAGCTGCCCTGTGCCGACCTTTCGGAAAAAGTGGCCCGGAGCCTGGATGACAGAGTGGTTCTATGTAAAGAGTGACTTATCGGTGCAAGAAGATGTCAAAAGTATCATTATGCACCCCATCTGGCAACGCTTCGGACTTCGAAGGCCGAAGGTTGAAATGGATGAAGCAGCCGAGGAATGCCAAAGAGCCTTCGGCGTGGTCTGCTCTTTCATTGGAACAAGGGACCTGGTCCAAGAGCACATTGCCTTCAGGGTATGGCCACTTGCGGAAAAGTGGGAAATGCCGAAGGAAACCATTAAAGAGTCCGACGAAGGCGGACTAGTTAGACTAAAATATACATTCAAGTATGCAGATAAATTTGTTGAACCTGATGATGATTGGTTGAAAAGTATTGAGACATTGAGTGACGAGCTGCTTGGCACATATTCGAAGGCCGAGAACACTGCATTATCAGCAGCCTTCGGAGGCCGAAAAAAGAAAAGGCTCAACCGGGTATTCGACGCAGTCGGGTTTGTCTATCCCGACTACCACTATCCGGTACTGGGTCGCAAAAGGAAAAATACTTCTCCTGCGACAGAAGCTACCACGAGTGTCACTAGTGAGCCAGCGCCTCAAAGGAAAAAGATGAAGGTGCTCACCCATCGAACGCGCTTTATTGAGCCGGCCACAGTGCCAGAATTTATTGGTGAAACTTCTTTGGCCTCTGAAGCTACGGAACCAGCTCCAGTGCCGAAGACAGAAGAAAAAGCCGAAGCGCCTTCAGCATTAGAAAGACCGAAGACTGAAGGGCCAAAAACATCAGAAATCTTAAGTCCTTCAGCAAACGTTGAATCAACAAAAAATCAAAAGGGCCCATTGGTGACTCCAAGAAGAAAGAGAATGGTTAACGTACTGGATGTCTTGGAGACAATTAAGTCTTCAAGCACAACCGCAAAGGAGTCTGTTGAACTCGCCGAAGCATCTACTGAAGCTTCGAAACAACAAGCTGAAGCTGAAGCCGAAGCCGAAGCCGAAGCTGGGCCTTCAGAGCCCGCCAAGGAACTATCCGAAAAAATATCAGAACCAGCTCTAGTTGAAGAAATTGAGACTGCCGCCCCCGAAGCCCCCTCCAGCATACACGATTACATCGTGCGACATGCTTCGGGGAAGAAACTGTCTGAAGAAGAAATCTATGAAGCGAATCATTATGCTAGAGAGTTGAAATATCCGAAGGGGGCAGTAGTATTCAATGGGACAAACGAAGATGATTTCCTGTACTGTCTCCCAGACAATAAGGAACTATCCGTGTGCCGGGAAATGGCTAGGAGCATGGGGTTCCCTAAACTCGAAGCTGGATTATGCGCCATGACGAAAGAGGATCTCGCAGACAGTCTTGCATATAATAGCCTAAAGGTATGGAAATTAAACGTTTGAAAAAACTTTTTAATACGTAATTCATTCCTTTATTCTTATATAGACTCTCTCTTTTTTTATAGGGTTTGATCCTGAGCAACGCATTGAGAGCACAAAAGAGTGCCGAAGATGATAGTTATGAAATTGCATTCAACAATCTACGATCAGAAGTTATAAAGCTGAGGAACGAAGCTCTAGAAAAAGACAAAATTCTGGTTACTCTAGTAGACAAGATAAAAAAGGACGAAGCTGCTGCAAAGATTCAGGCCGAAGCTCAGAAACACGAGATCAAAGATCTTCAGAAACAACTAACCCGGGCGAAAGAAGAACGTGTGCTTGAGGAAACAAAACGAGAACTTAGTGATCATATGGTGGATAAGTTGGAGTTAAGGGTTAAGGAGCTTCGTGCCTCTCAAAGAAAATGCTATGTTAAATCTGTAGAATGCGTGAATAAAATTAAAAACAGCTTCGCCAGCGTGGGCGCTTTTTCCAGCGAAGAGAATTTCTCTCGAGGTAATCCCGAAGGTCCACTGGAATGGATTAGTCACGAAGCAGAGGCCTTCGAGGAGATCTTGAGCAGTCGTGGCGACATCTGCGCTTTTTCGGGCGCCAGAGGAATTGCTTCTGTCTTAGAGAAGAAAGGTTGCGGGCATGTAAAATTTTTAGCTCAGTCCGAAGCTGCCTTATCTTCCGAAGACATCAAGGACCCCTCGGCCGAAGCAAGCGTTGTTGGTGGCAAATTTTTTACTGATATCTGGAACGACGGCGGCCGAGGAATGGCGCAAGAAATCATCCAAAGGAGCGAAAAAGGCATTCATGATGCTAGGAAAGTGGCAGAAGCTGCCGAAAGGAGTACAGAACCCGAAAGGCAATTAGGTACCAATTAGTCGTTCTTGTTGTGTTGTAATTTTTATTTCAAACTTTGCTCACGGTTTGTAATAGTAATGAAGAAATATTCTTTTCCCTCAGAAGCTGCTGAATCGACTGCCGACCCGCACACAAAAGGGGATGATGAAATTAAACAAATGGCCGAAGCTATCATGGACAAAGTTGTTGATCAACTTCTAAACGAAGCCGCCGAAGCAGTATTAAGAGAAGACTAGATGCTATTTAGAGAAAACATTTAAAGTATGATCTATGTAACATTTTGTACATTTGAATGTAATATACAAGTTTCTTTTCATTATTCAATTCTTTACGATGCATGAAACTCTACATACATACCATTTTTGAGCCTTCGGCGAAAAAACACCTTCCCTTCTTTTCATGCTTCGTGAAGAAAATATTCTCCGTTAAAACTGTTCTGATAAGTCACATCCATGCTTCGTGAAAGCATTCTCCGAAGCTAAACAATTTTGATATTGCTCTGATGAAGCTCATCGCTGCTTCGTAAAAACAGCCTCCGAAGCTATTTTCCGAAGATTATCATTGTATTCCCTCGTGACTTCGCACAATTTGCACTTTCTCAAAGCATTCTTTCAAAGGTCGATACTGTGTACCCTTCTCTTGCCGTATGCAACATGATGTATGATGCTTATGCTATGCAAAATGATGTGATGATGTTATGTTATGCGAATGACGTCTGTTCCGAAGATACACACAAAATACATTCGTAAGCTCTGCATTCCCTTAGGAACGTCTTTGGAGCTTCTTCGCCTTTTACTTAGACGGTATCAGCGTTGACTTTTCGCTGTAAGCCTCCCTTAGGAGCTTCTTCGTCTTTTACTTAGACGGTATCAGCGTTGACTTTTCGCTGTAAGCCTCCCTTAGGAGCTTCTTCGTCTTTTACTTAGACGGTATCAGCGTTGACTTTTCGCTGTAAGCTCTGCATTCCTTTAGGAACGACTTTTGAGCAGAAAACTTACACTGCGCTCCCTTTGGAACGGCTTTTTGTGACTTCATGAACTTACTCTGCGTTCCTTAGAACGACTTTCTGTTAATCCGAAGGATTTTTAATATTTCGAAGGTCCTCCTTGTTAACACAAAAACTTCATCAACTTAATCCTGTGGAGAAAATAGATTTTCCTCGTGGGAAACAGCGAAATTATTACATGGAAACGATCAATGTTTTTTGCTACAGAGAATAGAACTGAATGGAAAAGACTGCTATCAAAGGTAGGATATGTGTCAATAAATGTGCTTCGACTCTGGCACAGTGCTGTTGACTGTGCGAGCTTCGGATTGTTCTCTGAAGTCCCTTTGATGTGGAGCATATTGACTCCCTTCTGGCTGTTGACCCTGTTGCAATGGAGGTGGAGGCGGGGGCTGTTGCCAGGAAGCTTGAGGTTGACTTGCCGAAGCTACAGAAGCTGCAGGGTGGTTGTCTATGTACTGTGGGATGTAAGGCGGATGATACGAAGCAGTATGCATGACCTGCTTCGGCTGAACTTGTTGAGATGTAGCTTCGGCTATCTCCTTTTGCTTCTGGATTGTAATATGGCACGTCCTGGTGGTATGGCCCTTGCCTTCTCCACAGAACAAGCAAAACAATTTCCTTGGTTGATCTCCGAATCTTCCGCCGAAGCCCCTGGCGCCTCTGCCTCTCGGAGCTGGTGGCCGGAAGAAAGCTTGTTGTTGCCCCGAAGCCTGTGAGGAGCACTGCGGTCTGTTCTGCTGACTCCCCTTATCATCATTCTGAGTGGAGCTGTGGATGGACCGGACATGCCTCGGGTAGTATCTTCCTCCGAAGCCCCTGGTCATTTCAGAAAATCTGAAGGCCTCCTCCCTCCTTTGGCGAAAGTCATTGTCAGCACGAATGTACTCATCCATCTTTTGGAGCAGTTTCTCCAGGGTCTGAGGCGGCTTTCTAGCAAAGTATTGAGCTGCAGGCCCAGGACGAAGCCCC
Organism: Zea luxurians; assembly: GCA_029449295.1. Lineage (NCBI taxonomy): Eukaryota > Viridiplantae > Streptophyta > Magnoliopsida > Poales > Poaceae > Zea > Zea luxurians. The sequence continues at coordinate 6,290,199 of JAOPSE010000122.1, read as the reverse complement.
TTGATCATGGCTTCAATAACAATTTCATTGGGCACCGTTGGTGCCTGCGCCCTCAAACGTAAGAACCTTCGGACATAAGCCTGAAGGTATTCTTCATGATCCTGAATGCACTGGAACAAGGCTTGAGCTGTGACCGGCTTCGTCTGAAATCCTTGAAAGCTGGTCAGTAACATATCCTTCAGCTTTTGCCATGAAGTGATCGTTCCTGGCCGAAGGGAGGAATACCAGGTCTGAGCAACACTCCTGACGGCCATAACGAAAGACTTCGCCATGACTGCAGCATTGCCCCCATACGAAGACACTGTTGCTTCGTAGCTCATCAGGAACTGCTTCGGGTCTGAGTGGCCGTCGAACATGGGAAGCTGAGGTGGCTTATAGGATGGAGGCCAAGGTGTAGCCTGCAGCTCAGCGGACAAAGGAGAAGCATCATCGAAAACAAAATTTCCCTGATGGAAATTGTCATACCAGTCATCTTCGTTGACGAAGCCCTCCTGACGAAGGTCTTTCTGCTGAGGCCTTCTGTTTTGCTCATCATGGGTGAGGTGGCGGACTTCCTCAGAGGCTTCGTCTATCTGCCGTTGCAACTCAGCTAGCCGGGCCATCTTCTCCTTCTTCCTTTGCACTTGTTGATGTAGGATCTCCATATCCCTGATTTCTTGGTCTAGCTCTTCCTCCTGAAGCGTCGGGCTTACGGCCTTTCTCTTCTGGCTTCGGGCCTCCCGAAGAGAGACGGTCTCCTGGTTGTGGTCCAGCGGTTGCAGTGCTGAAGCCCCAGCCGCTGAAGCTTTCTTCGGTGCCATAGCGAAGATCGACAGCTTCCGAAGGTGTTCAAAAAACTCGAAGTGGAAGTGAGTTCACCGGAGGTGGGCGCCAATGTTGGGGACTTGTTCTCAAATGCTTCGGATTAAGAACAAGGCAACATAAAAAGTGTTAAATGTTAAGGCCCTTCGTCCTACCAAACATTATTCCCCTTCGGGAATAATGAGTTCCGGACGAAGGTCACAAGAGACATACCTTCGTAAATTCAACAAGTAATAACGAAGGATTCATATAAAACATGAAATGTAAATCATAGAATCATTTCTATTTTATTAACACAGAGAAATAGAAATGATTACAAATTACAAATGTACCTTCGGTCTTGAGAGAAGGTAAAAAGTACAAGCGTGACGCAAATGCCAATGCCAAGTCAGCGTGAACAGTACGGGAATACTGTTCATCTATTTATAGACGCGGGACACAGCCCACGTAAAATTACATCCATGTCCATTACATTTGTTAATGACTTATGGAAATCTGTCAAGGCCCATGTAGTCTTTTCATCTCTAAGTCGGTTCCCCCCTCTGCCATCGCGCCGAAGCTTCCCTGCGCACAGCTTCGGCTGCGCTCGTCCTTCGTCAGGTTCAGGCTTCGTCCTGGCCGTGCTTCATATTTATAATTCTGAGTCCGAAGATACCTGTTCACATAATCCACTTGGAAAACATTGTCAAATCATGTTTTTGAGGACCTTCGGAGGACGAAGGCCCCCAACAGCTGTGGCATTGCCGCTTAGCACATGTGGGGATGAAGAACCTTCACAAGCTTCTAAAGGGAGAACACGTGATAGGTCTAACCAATGTTCATTTCGAAAAAGATAGACCTTGTGCAGCTTGTCAAGCAGGTAAACAAGTGGGAGGAGCACATCACAGCAAGAATGTGATGACCATGTTAAGACCTCTAGAGCTGCTGCATATGGACCTCTTCGGACCCGTCGCCTATCTGAGCATAGGAGGAAGTAAGTATGGTCTAGTTATTGTTGATGACTTTTCCCGCTTCACTTGGGTGTTCTTTTTGCAGGATAAGTCTGAAACTCAAGGGACCCTCAAGCGCTTCCTCAGGAGAGCTCAAAATGAGTTTGAGCTCAAGGTGAAGAAGATAAGGAGCGACAACGGGTCCGAATTCAAGAATCTTCAAGTGGAGGAGTTCCTTGAGGAGGAGGGGATCAAGCACGAGTTCTCCGCTCCCTACACACCTCAGCAAAATGGTGTGGTAGAGAGGAAGAACAGGACGCTCATTGATATGGCGAGGACTATGCTTGGAGAGTTCAAGACCCCCGAGTGTTTTTGGTCGGAAGCCATGAACACGGCTTGCCACGCCATCAACAGGGTCTATCTTCACCGCCTCCTCAAGAAGACCTCATACGAGCTGCTAACTGGTAACAAACCCAATGTATCGTACTTTCGTGTATTTGGGAGTAAATGCTACATTCTAGTGAAGAAGGGTAGGAATTCCAAATTTGCTCCCAAAGGTGTAGAAGGGTTTTTATTAGGTTATGATTCAAATACAAAGGCATATAGGGTCTTCAACAAATCATCGGGTTTGGTTGAAGTCTCTAGCGACGTTGTATTTGATGAGACTAATGGCTCTCCAAGAGAGCAAGTTGTTCATCTTGATGATGTAGATGAAGAAGATGTTCCAACGGTCGCGATACGCACCATGGCGATTGGAGATGTACGGCCTCAGGAACAAATGGAGCAAGATCAACCGTCTTCCTCAACTATGGTGCATCCCCCAACCCAAGATGACGAATAGGTACCTCAAGTGGAGGCGCATGATCAAGGGGGAGCACAAGATGTTCAAGTTGAAGAGGAAGAAGCACCTCATGCACCTCCAACCCAAGTTCGAGCGATGATCCAAAGGGATCATCCTGTCGACCAGATATTGGGTGATATTAGCAAGGGAGTAACTACTCGCTCGAGATTAGTTAATTTTTGTGAGCATTACTCCTTTGTCTCTTCTATTGAGCCTCTCAGGGTAGAAGAGGCCTTGCTAGATCCGGACTGGGTGTTGGCCATGCAGGAGGAACTCAACAACTTCAAGCACAATGAAGTTTGGACACTAGTGCCTCGTCCCAAGCAAAATGTTGTGGGAACCAAGTGGGTGTTCCGCAACAAACAGGACGAGCACGGGGTGGTGACGAGGAACAAGGCTCGACTTGTGGCAAAAGGTTATGCCCAAGTCGCAGGTTTGGACTTTGAGGAGACTTTTGCTCCTGTGGCTAGGCTAGAATCAATTCGTATTTTGCTAGCATATGCCGCTCACCATTCTTTCAGGTTGTACCAAATGGATGTGAAGAGCGCTTTCCTCAACGGGCCGATCAAGGAGGAGGTGTACGTGGAGCAACCCCCTGGCTTCGAGGATGAACGGTACCCCGACCACGTGTGTAAGCTCTCTAAGGCGCTCTATGGACTTAAGCAAGCCCCAAGAGCATGGTATGAATGCCTTAAAGACTTTTTAATTGCTAATGCTTTCAAGGTTGGGAAAGCCGATCCAACTCTTTTTACTAAGACTTGCGATGGTGATCTTTTTGTGTGCCAAATTTATGTCGATGACATAATATTTGGTTCTACTAACCAAAAGTCTTGTGAAGAGTTTAGCAGGGTGATGACGCAGAAATTCGAGATGTCGATGATGGGCGAGTTGAACTACTTCCTTGGGTTCCAAGTGAAGCAACTCAAGGACGGCACCTTCATCTCCCAAACGAAGTACACGCAAGATTTGCTAAAGCGGTTTGGGATGAAGGACGCCAAGCCCGCAAAGACACCGATGGGAACCGACGGACACACCGACCTCAACAAAGGTGGTAAGTCCGTTGATCAAAAAGCATACTGGTCCATGATAGGTTCTTTGCTTTATTTATGTGCTAGTAGACCGGATATTATGCTTAGCGTATGCATGTGTGCTAGATTTCAATCCGATCCTAAGGAGTGTCACTTAGTGGCTGTGAAGCGAATTCTTAGATATTTAGTCGCTATGCCTTGCTTCGGGATCTGGTATCCAAAGGGGTCTAACTTTGACTTGATTGGATATTCAGATTCCGACTATGCTGGATGTAAGGTCGATAGGAAGAGTACATCGGGGACGTGCCAATTCTTAGGAAGGTCCCTGGTGTCGTGGAACTCTAAGAAACAAACTTCCGTTGCCCTATCCACCGCTGAGGCCGAGTACGTTGCCGCAGGACAGTGTTGTGCGCAACTACTTTGGATGAGGCAAACCCTCCGGGACTTTGGCTACAATCTGAGCAAAGTCCCACTCCTATGTGACAATGAGAATGCTATCCGAATAGCGGAAAATCCTGTTGAGCATAGCCGCACAAAGCACATTGACATCCGGCATCATTTTTTGAGAGACCACCAGCAAAAGGGAGATATCGAAGTGTTTCATGTTAGCACCGAGAACCAGCTAGCCGATATCTTCACTAAGCCTTTAGATGAAAAGACCTTTTGCAGGCTGCGTAGTGAGCTAAATGTCTTAGATTCGCGGAACTTGGATTGAATAGTAGCATACATGTGTTTATGCCTTTGATCATGTTCATTCTGCATTTTGTTGCTTATTGTGGTGCTCAAGTTTTACAAACACTCCCTGGACCTCACAAGTCCTTTTGCAAGTGATGCACTTATTTAGGGGGAGCTGTGCTACAACTTGACCCTTTGAGACTAATCATATTCTTGAGTTTGGTTGTTTTAGTCTCAAAGGAGGATTGAAAGGGAAAAGGTGGACTTGGACCATGCAAGACTTCCACTGCACTCCGATGAAAAGAGTAACTTTTCCAAGTTCATCTTTATACTCTTATTGCCTTTGTACTCTTATTTGAAGATTTTGGTGAGGCAATGGGGTTAAAGGGCCAAGATTGATCCCGTTTTGGTGCTTGATGCCAAAGGGGGAGAAAATAAAGGCCAAAGCAATAGATGGATCAGCTACCACTTGAGAAATTTTGAAAATAGTAGATTAGAGCTTTTGGTTTGTCAAAACTCTTTTATTGTCTCTTATGTCAAAAGTTGGCCTCTTGTGGGGAGAAGTGTTGATTATGGGAAAAAGGGGGAGTTTTTGAAATCCTTGATCAAATTTCTTTGGAAAACCTCTTTTTATGTCTCTACAAGTGGATTTGACTTAGAGATAGGAATTTGAGTTTGATTTGCAAAAACAAACCAAGTGGTGGCATAGAGTGATCCATATATGTCAAATTGAATCAAAACAATTTTGAGTTCTTAGTTGAATTGATTTTGTACTTGTTCTACTTGCTTTCTGTTGTGTTGGCATAAATCACCAAAAAGGGGGAGATTGAAAGGGAAATGTGCCCTTGGGCCATTTCTAAGTATTTTGGTGATTTAGTGTCCAACACAAGTGCCTAAGTGTAAAAAGGTGGACAAAGTGCAAATCAAGGATAAAGGTATGTTTCTCAGACTTAGTACATTGTTTTAGAGACTAATGTATTGTGTCTAAGTGCTGGAAACAGGAAAAATCCGATTGGAAAGGTCTTGGCTCGAGCAGCCAAGAATCTGCTCAGTCTGGGAGCACCGGACTGTCCGGTGTGCACCGGACAGTGTCCGGTGCGCCAGGCTGGCTTGAGCAAAGTGGCTGTTCTCGGGACTTCGACGGCGGTGTACGGCTAAAATTCACCGGACTGTCCGGTGGGCCGTTCACAGGCGAACTTGTCGCTCTCGGGAATTCATCGGCGACGTACGGCTATAATTCACCGGACTGTCCGGTGTGCACCGGACTGTCCGGTGAGCCAACGGTCGGCCGGGCCAACGGTCGGCCGCGCAATCTGCGCGAGACACGTGGCCGAGCCAACGGCTAGAAGATGGCACCGGACTGTCCGGTGTGCACCGGACATGTCAAGTGCACCAACGGCTCTGAGGCTGCCAACGGTCGACTGCGCTGTTTATGGAAAGAAATCGGGCACCGGACATGTCCGGTGTGCACCGGACTGTCCGGTGCGCCAGTCGACAGAAGGCAAGATCAGCCTTCCAAGATTGCTCTCAACGGCTCCTAGCTGCCTTGGGGCTATAAAAGGGACCCCTAGGCGCATGGAGGAGTACACCAAGCATTCCTACAACATTCCTAGGCACCAAGACATCGATTCCGCGCCTTTGATTCTTTGCGATAGCAATTAGAGCTCTAGTTGAGTGGTGAACTCATTGAGTTGTGTTGTGAGCTCTCGTTGCGACTTGTGTGCGTGGTGTCGCTGTGATTTCTTGTCTTGAGTGCATTGCTAATCCCTCCCTTGCTCCGTGTTTCTTTGTTATCTTAAAGTGTAAGGGCGAGAGGCTCCAAGTTGTGGAGATTCCTCGCAAACGGGATTGAGAAAAAGCAAGCAAAACACCGTGGTATTCAAGTGGGTCTTTGGACCGCTTGAGAGGGGTTGATTGCAACCCTCGTCCGTTGGGACGCCACAATGTGGAGTAGGCAAGCGTTGGTCTTGGCCGAACCACGGGATAACCACCGTGCCATCTCTGTGATTGATTTCTTGTGGTTATTGTGTTTTGACTCCTCTCTAGCCACTTGGCAATTATTGTGCTAACGATTAACCAAGTTTTGTGGCTTAAGTTTTCAAGTTTCACAGGATCACCTATTCACCCCCCCCCCCTCTAAGTGCTCTCAGGTCGGCCAGTAGAAACCTTGTCGGAAGGCGTTTCCAACAAGGGCTCGGGGCGCTGCGTGATGACCGCAAGCCCCCGAGTGTATTTCTTGTAAGAGCTCCTAGCCTTCGGCGATGGATATGCACCGTTGGAGGATGCCGGATGGGCTGCGGTGGTAGAGCTCCTTTCTGTCACCCAGTAAGACGAACGACTTGGCGCGCCGCGCCAGTTGCCGAGCCTCGGCTCGGTCGAGGGGCAACTCTCCTTGGTAGAGATATTGCAGGTACGGGGTCTGCCAGTTTCGATTAGGCTGGACCCCACTCCGCTCTTCCTCGACGCGCAGTGCCTCACCCTCAGGGGCCGAGGGTGCCTCGGGCTGAGCCGAGGGCGCCTCGGGCTATGCCGAGGGTGCCTCGGGCTGGGCCGAGGCCTTCTCGGGCTCAGGCGTGTCGTCGGTCTTGACTGAGGGTTGATGTAGGTCTCGGGAGAAGATGTCCGGGGGAACCGTTGTCCGCCCCGAGGCTATCTTAGCCAGCTCGTCCGCAGTCTCGTTGTGTCGTCGGGCGATGTGGTTGAGCTCGAGCCCGTAGAACTTATCCTCCAGGCGCCGAACCTCATCGCAGTAGGCTTCCATCTTCGGGTCACGGCAGTGGGAGTTTTTCATAACTTGGTCGATGACGAGCTGCGAGTCGCCGCGAGCGTCGAGGCGTCGGACCCCTAGCTCAATGGCGATGCGCAACCCGTTGACCAGAGCTTCGTACTCAGCCACGTTGTTGGACGCTGGGAAATGGAGGCGCAGCACATAGCGTAGGTGTTTCCCGAGGGGCGAGATGAAGAGTAGGCGCGCCTGCCCCTGTTTTCATCAGCGACCCATCGAAAAACATGGTCCAGAGTTCCGGCTGGATCGGAGGCGCCGGGAGCTGGGTGTCGACCCATTCTGCCACAAAGTCCGCCAGGACTTGGGACTTGATGGCCCTCCGAGGGGCGAACGAGATCGTCTCGCCCATGATTTCCACCGCCCACTTTGCAATCCTACCCGAGGCCTCTCGGCACTGGATGATCTCCCCCAGGGGGAAGGATGACACCACAGTCACCGGATGAGACTCGAAGTAGTGTCGCAACTTTCGCCGCGTCAGGATCACCGCGTATAGCAGCTTCTAAATTTGCGGGTAGCGGATCTTGGTCTCGGATAGTACCTCACTGATGAAGTAAACCGGCCTCTGGACGGGCAATGCATGCCCTTCTTCTTGTCTCTCAACCACGATCGCGGCGCTGACCACCTGAGTGGTAGCGGCGACGTAGATCAAGAGGGCTTCTCCGGCGGCAGGGGGCACCAAGATGGGCGCGTTCGTAAGGAGTGCCTCAGGTTCCCGAGGGCTTCCTCGGCCTCGGAGGTCCAAGTGAAGCACTCGGTCTTTCTTAAGAGGCGGTACAGAGGTAGGCCTCTTTCGCCGAGGCGCGAGATGAAACGGCTCAGAGCCGCAAGGCATCCCATGACCCTCTGTACGCCTTTCAAGTCCTTGATGGGCCCCATGTTGGTGATGGCCGCGATTTTCTCCGGGTTGGCCTCGATGCCCCGCTCGGAGATGATGAACCCCAAGAGCATGCCTCGGGGGACTCCGAAGACACACTTGTCGAGATTGAGTTTTACGCCTTTCGCCTTGAGACACCGGAATGTCGTTTCAAGGTCGGAAAGGAGGTCGGAGGCTTTCCTCGTCTTGACTACGATGTCATCGACATAAGCCTCGACCGTTCGACCAATGTATTGGCCGAACACGTGGTTCATGCACCTTTGGTATGTCGCACCCGCATTCCTCAAACCAAATGGCATAGTAACATAGCAGTACATGCCAAAAGGTGTGATGAAAGAAGTCGCGAGCTGGTCGGACTCTTTCATCCTGATTTGATGATACCCTGAGTAGGCATCAAGGAAAGACAGGGTTTCGCATCCCGCAGTGGAATCCACGATTTGATCGATGCGAGGCAGAGGGTAGGGAACTTTTGGGCATGCTTTGTTTAGACCAGTGTAGTCTACACACATCCGCCATTTCCCTCCTTTCTTTCTCACAAGCACAGGGTTGGCAAGCCATTCGGGATGGAATACCTCTTTGATGAACCCTGCGGCCATCAGCTTGTGGATCTCCTCGCCTATGGCCCTGCGCTTTTCTTCGTCGAATCGGCGCAGAGGTTGCTTCACGGGTCGGGCTCCAGCTCGGATATCCAGCGAGTGCTCGGCGACATCCCTCGGTATGCCAGGCATGTCCGAGGGACTCCACGCGAAAACTTCGGCGTTTGCGCGGAGAAAGTCGACGAGAACTGCTTCCTATTTGGGGTCGAGCTCGGAGCCGATCCAGATCTGCTTGGAGGCGTCGTTGCTGGGGTCGAGAGGGACGGACTTAACCGTCTCCGTTGGCTCAAAGTTGCCGGCATGGCGCTTCACGTTCGGTGCCTCCTTGGAGAGGCTATTCAGGTCGGCGATGAGGGCCTCGGCGTACTCCACGCACTCTACGTCGCATTCGTACGCGTGTCGGTACGTGGGGCCGACGGTGATGACCCCGTTGGGGCCCGACATCTTGAGCTTGAGGTAGGTGTAGTTGGGGACGGCCATGAACTTGGCGTAGCATGGCCTCCCCAGTACTGCGTGGTAGGTTCCTCGGAACCCGACCACTTCGAACGTGAGGGTTTCCCTTCTGAAGTTGGAGGGAGTCCCGAAGCAGACAGGCAGATCGAGTCGTTCGAGGGGTTGGACACGTTTCCCGGGGATGATCCCGTGAAAAGGCGTCGCACCGGCCCGGACCGAGGACAGATCGATCTGTAGGAGCTCGAGGGTCTCGGCGTAGATGATGTTGAGGCTGCTACCTCCGTCCATGAGGACCTTGGTGAGCCTGACGTTGCCAATGACGGGGTTGACAACGAGCGGATATTTCCCCGGGCTCGGCACGCGGTCGGGGTGATCGCCCTGGTCGAAGGTGATGGGCTTGTCGGACCAGTCTAGGTAGACTGGCGCCGCCACCTTTACCGAGCAGACCTCCCGACGCTCTTGCTTGCGGTGCCGAGCCGAGGCGTTCGCCGCTTGCCCACCGTAGATCATGAAGCAGTCGCGGACCTCGGGGAACTCCTCTGCCTTGTGATCCTCCTTCTTGTCGTCGTGGTGGGCCCTGCCACCCTCCGCAGGTGGCCCGGCCCTATGAAAGTGGCGCCGAAGCATGGCGCATTCCTCAAGGGTGTGCTTGACCGGTCCCTGATGATAGGGGCACGGCTCCTTGAGCATCTTGTCGAAGAGATTGGCGCCTCCGGGAGGTTTCCGAGGGTTCTTATACTCAGCGGCGGCGACAAGGTCTGCGTCGGCGACGTCGCGTTTCGCTTGCGACTTCTTCTTGCCTTTCTTCTTGGTGCCGCGCTGAGCGGACGCCTTGGGAACATCTTCCGGCTGGCGACCCTGGGGCTGCTTGTCCTTCCGGAAGATGGCCTCAACTGCCTCCTGGCCAGAAGCGAACTTGGTGGCGATGTCCATCAGCTCGCTCGCCCTGGTGGGGGTCTTGCAACCCAGCTTGCTCACCAGGTCGCGGCAGGTGGTGCCGGCGAGGAACGCGTCGATGACATCCGAATCGGTGACGTTGGGCAGCTCGGTGCGCTGCTTTGAGAATCGCCGGATGTAGTCCCGGAGAGACTCTCCCGGCTACTGGCAGCAGCTTCGGAGATCCCAGGAGTTCCCAGGGCGCACATACGTGCCCTGGAAATTACCGGCGAAGGCTTGGACCAGGTCGTCCTAGTTGGAGATCTGCCCCGGAGGCAGATGCTCTAGCCAGGCCCGAGCGGAGTCAGAGAGGAACAGGGGGAGGTTGCGGATGACGAGGTTGTCATCGTCCGTTCCACCCAGTTGGCAGGCCAGCCGGTAGTCCGCGAGCCATAGTTCTGGCCTTGTCTCCCCCGAGTACTTTGTGATGGTAGTCGGGGTTCGGAACCGGGTCGGGAACGGCGCCCGTCGTATGGCTCGGCTGAAAGCCTGCGGGCCAGGTGGTTCGGGCGAGGGACTCCGATCCTCCCCGCTGTCATAGCGTCCCCCACGCCTGGGGTGGTAGCAGCGATGCACCCTCTCGTCGAGGCGGGCTCGATGGTTGCGGTGGTGGTGCTCGTTGCCGAGGCGCCCCGGGCCGCAAGCGCTGTGTTGCGCGTGCGCCCGGTGTGGACCGAGGCTTCCCGCACGAATCGGGAAGTCGCGGCGTGGTGCTCCGAGGGGTATCCCTGCCTTCGGGAGGCAGAGCTCTCGGCCCGTCGGACCGCGGCATCCTCCAGGAGATTCTTGAGCTCTCCCCGGATCTGCCGCCCTTCGGTGGTTGATGGTTCCGGCATTGCGCGGAGAAGTATCGCTACTGCAGCCAGGTTCTAGCCGACCCCACTGGAAGCCGGTGGTGGCCTTGCCCTGACGTCGTCGGCGATGCGGAGCTGGATGCCCTGGGGTAGATGACGCGCTTCTCCGGCCGGAGCTTGGTCTACCCATTCCTGCCCGATGTTCCGGCGGAGCGGCTCAAGTGTTCCTGCCCCCTCGTCGAGCCTGGCCTGCATCTCGCGGATTTGCTCGAGCTGTGCGTCCTGACCCCCCGCAAGGACTGGGACCACAGCTAGCTCCCAAAGGATGTCAACGCGAGGCGCAGGCCTAGGGGGATCACCGTTTTCCAGTATACCAAGATGGTTGCCTTCGTCGGGACCCCCTAGATCGACGTGGAAACATTCACGACTTGGGCTGCAGTCTCCGTCGCCGAAGCTGCGGTTACCGTCGGAACAATCAGAAAGGCAGTAGTCGCATGCGGTCATGAAGTCCCGCATGGCACTGGGGTTACCGAGCTCGGAGAAATCCCAACCAAAGTCGGGCTCGTCATCTTCCTTGAAACCCGAGGGTCCGTAGGTCGAGACGGCCGTTAGCTGGTCCCAGGGTGACCGCATATGATACCCCAGAGGGTTGGTGCATGCCTCTATGAAGGCTTCCACCAAAGCGGGGTCGCTTGGTGGGTCGAGGCCGAATCCAAAAGGCATGAGACGGGAATCGGTCGGTACCTCTTGGTCGACAGGTGATGACGTTGTCACGTCGGGGGCGGACTGCACCGTCGTCTCAGGTACGAGGGTGACGCCCAGCAAGTCCTTCGCGAGCGTGCTGGCGTCGTCCGTTCGCTTGGAGTCGGCGTGTCGCGGGGAAACGGTGCTCGTCTTCGTCTCAGAGGCGAGGTCGACGCCCGACGTGTCCCCTGTCGGGGCGCCGGCGCCGTCGACTCGCTCGACAGCCGACGAGGTGCCGCCTCCTGCTTGGCCACGGTTGCCCTGCCTCCTCCTCCGTCGGTGGGGGAGGTGACGGGACAAACTCGGATGTTGTTCTTCCGCCTCGTGGGGAAGACGTTATCGATTCCGCCACCGGCGGGCGGGTTGTCGGCCGCCATTGTCGCCGTCGCACGGCGGAGGAAGGAGTATCATGTCGTAGCTGCCGTCGAGGGACATGAACTCAAGACTCCCGAAACGAAGCATCGTCCTGGGTTGGAAAGGTTGCTGGAGACTACCCATCTGGAGCTTGACAGGGAGCTGTTTGTCAACACGCAGCAGGCCCCTACCTGGCGCGCCAACTGTCGGCGTTTCGACCCCAGGGGGTCCCTGGACCGACGAGTAAATTATCGCCGCGTGTCCTAGCCCAGATGGGTCGGCGCGAGACGGAGCACGAAGGGGGTAGAAGAGAGGGGGAAAAGGGGAAATCCGCGGCCTCCGTGTTGTCCTGCGCCCAGGTCGGGTGCGCTTGCAGTAGGGGGTTACAAGCGTCCGCGTGGGGGGAGAGCAAGGGACCCTACGCGCCGTCCCGTCCCCCCGCGCGGCCAACCTCCTTGTAAGAGAGCCCTAGACCTTCCTTTTATAGGCGTAAGGAGAGGGTCCAGGTGTACAATGGGAGGTGTAGCAGTGCGCTATTGTGTCTAGCAGAGAGGAGCTAGTGCCCTAAGTACATGCCGTCGTGGCAGCCAGAGAGGTTTTGGCACCCTGTTCATGTGATGTCTGGCCGTCGGAGGAGCGTTGGAGCCTTGCGGAAGGATAGCTGTCGAGGCTGTCGAGTCCTTGCTGACGTCTCTTTGCTTCCGTAAGGGGCTGAGAGCCGCCGCCGTCATGGAGCACGCGGGGCGCCATCATTATCTGTTTACCGGGGCGAGCCAGATGGGACGCCGGTCCTGTTACCTGTAGCCTGAGCTAGCTAGGGATAGGGTAATGATGGCCTCCCCTGTGACGTGGTCGGTCCGAGCCCTGTGTCGGGTGAGGCGGAGGCTCCTCCGAGGTCGGGGTCGAGTCGGTCTTCCGAGGTCGAGGTCGTGTCCGAGCCCCGGGTCGGGCGAGGCGGAGTTCGTCGTCTTCCGGGGCCGAGCCCGAGTCCGAGCCCTGGGGTCGGGCGAGGCGGAGGTCGTCGTCTTCCGGGGCCAAGCCCGAGTCCGAGCCCTGGGGTCGGGCGAGGCGGAGTTCGTCGTCTTCCGGGGCCGAGCCCGAGTCCGAGCCCTGGGTCGGGCGAGGTGGAGTTCGTCGTCTTCCGGGGCCGAGCCCGAGTCCGAGCCCTGGGGTCGGGCGTGGCGGAGTTCGTCGTCTTCCGGGGCCGAGCCCGAGTCCGAGCCCTGGGTCGGGCGAGGCGGAGTTTCCTATGGCGCCCGAGGCCGGACTTGGCTGCTGTCAGCCTTACTCTGCCGAGTGGCACAGCAGTCGGAGCGACGCAGGCGGCGCTGTCTTCTTGTCAGGCCGGTCAGTGGAGCGGCGAAGTGACTACGGTCACTTTCGGCTCTGTCGACTGAAGGGCGCGTGACAGGATAAGGTGTCAGGCCATCCTTGCATTAAATGCTCCTGCGATTCGGTCGGTCGGTGTGGCGATCTGGCCAAGGTTGCTTCTTGGCGAAGACTGGGCCTCGGGCGAGCCGAAGGTGTGTACGTCGCTTGAGGGGGTCCTCGGGCGAGACGTGAATCTTCCGGGGTCGGCTGCCCTTGCCCGAGGATGGACTCGGGCGAGGCGAGGTCATGTCCCTTGAGTGGACCGAGCCTTGGCTTAATCGCACCCATCAGGCCTTTGCAGCTTAGTGCTGATGGGGGTTACCAGCTGAGATTAGGAGTCTTGGGGGTACCCCTAATTATGGTCCCCGACACTGCTTTTTATATTATGTGTTCAAATTCATAATAGAAACTAATACTTTTTTATCACTTGGACAGGTCTTGAAAGGTTCTGTAGAATGCAGGGGGTCACGACCACAACCCTAATGGCATCCTCGGCCTTCTGTGCAGAGAACACTTCCCTGGACTCGTTGAGAACGTCGGAGTGACGGGCCTAGCCTACACCTTCGACCAATATGACATCGCCCCTGATGCAGTAGATCGGGATGATAGAGAATTCAACAACAAGGCGGAATGGGTGAGGCAAGAGCTATGGGTAAGTCTTCATCGCACTATATTGTAAAATATGTCGCATTAATTGCACATTCTTGAGATAATGTATGGATATATCATCTTTGTATGCAGGATTTCTTCAAATGCGAGGCTGTATACGAGGCCAGTGCGTATGTGGTGGCTACCACGAGCTGTAAGAAGCTCGTCATGGACATGCACTACGAGGTACGAATACAGGCCATCGTCACTTACCATGGCTCCGTCCTTAGGGAGAACGTGACCAAGCAGGACGCCTGAACCATGTCGTTGACTCGGGATCAGTACTTGCAGGTAAATACTGAACTTTAATATTCGTATTAAATTTGCTTCATTTTATCTTCTGATATGTCGTGTACTTGTTTTTAGATGATTTCTTATTGGTGTGTCGCGCATCCTCAGTGCTAGGAGCAAATGGTGGAGAGGTGGTGCTTGCCTAAGTGATGAGGCGCACAACGCTAGCCGGAAACAACGTCTGATGATGCAAGGTCCTCCCACCACCAAGGCTACCACAGCGTTGGCAAATATACAGAAGCATGGGTACGCGCTCTTTTTTATTTAGGTATATAACATTCGATTAGGCATGATTTCTAACTATCTCGTTGGTTTTCTTACAGTCGGCGTCACATGGTGGCCAACCTTGCTCCATCTTCTCGCGTAAGCTATGGCCCAGAAGGGCAAGGCGATGTCCGACGTCACCTACAACCCGGAGGACGGGCCCGAGGTGTCTAGCAACACTGCCGTCTACAGCTGCCTAAGTGAGTACACTACCATGGCACAGGAGGTCCATGGGCCAGATTACGATCCAGGGACCGAGGACATCGACAGAGATGTCCTCATAAGGGTCAGAGGAGGCAAGAGGCATGAGCGGTATTGGATTGTCGATGGGGCAATTGACTCGTCGTCCACTCCCACTCTGTCTTGGGTGCAAGCAAGGTGCACGAGCACGAGCCCTGCCATACGATATCTGTAGGACAACTCACATCATCGGATACAGCAACTCTAGGTTAGTGCTTTTGTGACTCGTCACACTTTGAGTTATATACCTTCTCTTTGAGTTATTATAATATTGAGGTGAACTATTACAGGCCTAGCTAGAAGAAGAGAGGAGGGGACGGATGGAGATGGAGGCGAGGATGGCAGCGGAGCAGGAGACGGAGCGGCTGGGTCGCTTGGCACATCAGCAGAGGATGGCAGAGATGTTCCAGTACATGCAAAGCCTTGGTGCCACACAGGGTTTTGCTCCACCACCTCCATTGTTCCCTCCAACTGACCTGCTCAGTTCCATACTCCTATTAGTATCAAAAACTTAGTCCTGCATGATATATATTCATCTAGTATAACACATGTAATCTCTTCTCTATGCAGGGACAATCTGCGGCATCCAACAACCCTCATGGATCGCCTAGCCCATCGCTAAACCAGTCCAGCCGCCCACGTCGCTATTGTTCTTCTAAACCTAGTTGTGAGACATGTTTATGCCATATATTGGATGTTTGTGGACTTATTTATGTGAGTACTTGTTAGTGTTGTGAACTATTTTGTTGTATTTGTGATTTTGTGATGTATGTGAAGAAACATGTGATATTTGTGAGCTATGTCGTGTGTTTGATGTATGTGATGATTCGGTGATATTTATGATGTA
The DNA here is from genome assembly GCA_029449295.1 of Zea luxurians. NCBI lineage: Eukaryota > Viridiplantae > Streptophyta > Magnoliopsida > Poales > Poaceae > Zea > Zea luxurians. The sequence continues at coordinate 6,274,728 of JAOPSE010000122.1, read as the reverse complement.
TATGCGATGATTATGTGATACATCTTTTGTTTGTTTGGATGGATAGAATAGCAAAAAAAATAAAAAGAGGTATTCTGGTCACTTTGACGAGTGTCAGGGTCATAGCACTCGGTAAAGAAGGCACAACTGGGAACCGGTAAAGCTTATTTGGCGAGTGTTGTGGCTTTGACACTCGGCGAAGGAACTGGCAAAGGGGCGTGCTTGTGCTCCCGTTGCCGAGAGCTAGTTCAGCTGGCACTCGCAAAGATAGAGCCTTTACCGAGTGCCTCCTAATACACTCGGCACAGGTATTGGCAAAGGGGTCGACGGAGAGCTTCTTTGCCGAGTGCCGTGATAGTAGACATTCGGCAAAGAGTGAGCCTTCGCCGAGTGTCACGGTCACGCTCGGCAAAGTCTCTGTCGCCGTCACTGGGCGCCGTGTCGGTGACTTTTCTTTGCCGAGAGCTAGGTGGCACTCGACGAAGTCTTTGCCGAATACCCGACAAAGTACTCGGCAAAAAAGTCGTTGCCGATGTAAAGTTCACTGAGACTTTTTTGCCGACTTCGCCGAGTGTTTTTCAGGCTTTGCTGAGTGCTTCAGTCACTCGATAGATAAAATAGCTGTGTTCGATAGTGAACACTTGCGCTTGTGAAAGAAAAGGAAAGCAAGATGCTTGTGCGTCAATAAAGGTCGACGCGAATTCAGCATCTTTTGCTTCCCATCAAAGAACAAAACATCTATCTATCTATCCCCACGGATCAGGTAGAGATATGGAAAGAATAGACATGGAACGATCCTCTAAAAAAGGGAGATAGAAAGTGGAGACACGAGGAACACTATGTGCGGCGAGGCGAGAAGGCCATTTAAGGGACGAAAGGGAGGGCAGAGACGTAGGCATTTGCGGGCCGCCGCCGCCGTCGTCTCGTGTTGATGAGCCATGATGGGAGGGAGGGATTGGACATTGGTCAACGGCAGCACTCAGGGAAAAGAACAGCCTGTGCGAGTGGGTGCGCCATGGGAGTGGGAGGGGCCTTGGCCTTGCAAAAGCATTGGAGAGGGCAGCAGATGTTGTCTAGTCTTTACAGACAGCTCAGCTAGGTGTCTTTCTTTGGCCTCCTAATTGCCCTGCTGGGAATATCGGGTCATCTCAGGAGATAAGACGTTGCCACACCAAATAAGTGATGGTTGTGCTTCAAAGGCGCCGTGCTTTTGTCCCACATGGAAATGGACGACGTCTCATCCTGGCCATGTAGAAACAAACAGACGGCCATCATGGTCAGGTACAACTTTCAAAGGCATCATCACAGAGGCAAGGCAAGCATCTACAAGATCTTCCTCATCAGGGAGTTTGGACGAACAATCATTGGGAGTCGACACCTAGTGCCCAATCATTCATTTCAGGTGATCATCATAGTTATTAGGACTAGGATCCGACACCAACGCTGTTCGGTGCTGTATAATCTTACTACTAGTCCTTTAGCGGCCCAACCGCCTGGTCCTAGTAATTAGGGTCATAACACAATGTTGTGCATCCTTTGCATCTCAAGGGATCAGACAAAGTTCGAAGCAAAAATAATAAAGGACCATTTTCCATTCATATGGGCTTTTCATGGGCCTGTGGGGGCCAATCATAGTCTACCAATGCATCTTCCATAAAGGTCCTACCAGGCCCCAAAAAAACAGCGAGCAACCCATCCATCAGTAGTACAACAGAGAAAATGTGGGGGCTCATTAAAAGCCTACAGGATGTGATAAGCATCAATCTGGAAACTATTTACATCCTGCATCCTTACCAGTCAAAAATGGCCCAACCTGGATTTTGTTGTCTGAATCAGGTGCCAGCCGCACGAGAGACAGACCCAATATCAATTTAGCAAGAGGGGCAGAGAGCTGGGGCAGGTTTACCATGGCCGCCAAGCTCATATCATATCGATCATGACAGCAAGGTTTCTTTCCTTGTACCCTTGCTACCTCCCTTAAATTTCAAGGACGGCAGTGCATCTACCGCCCATTGAGGTGATTTGGTTCCTATCCATAGAGCTTGCCCCGAATCCTTGTTCTTGAAATCAGGATGCTTTGGTGTCGGCTGCACGCCAAACAAGACAACTGCAATGTTTAGCACAAATACTAGGAACATGAGGCTAGTTGAGGTGCATTTTTTTCCTTTTATACGAACCTTGTCTGATCGGTTGTCCCACCAGTTTGCTGGATTGTTCACAAGATCTCGCCACAAGTCCTCTGAAAAGCAAAGCGTATTGTCATTAAAACAAGTCAGATGTCTGTCGTCTCAACTACCTATTTTGTTCCAGAAAAAAGAGAGAGGAAGCTTTGGTTAAAAAAGGTAGCAAAAATTACTCAAGCGAGCAAAATTTGTCAAATCGGATGATTGAGGCAAAGTGAATATAATGATATACACATCAACATGCAGCATAACCATATGTAAAAACTAACTAGGATGCTATCTGGCTAATGCACCGGGGAAAATAGAAAAACAAGAATACAATTCAAGATTGATTTTTGTACAATCAAACATCATGTACTAGCAGGTACCGAAGTACAGTCTTTGTACCACCTTCAAGTCTTTGCTTTGACACAGCAGATGCATCTGGGCTCTTCATATTCCTCCATACAGTCTTTGTACCACCTTCAAGTCTTTGCTTTGACACAGCAGATGCATCTGGGCTCTTCATATTCCTCCAGTTTGTACTCGTTCCTGCTAATTCTATTAGTACCCAAAAAAGAAAATAACAAAGTGCTAAATTTAGCGTTTTCAGGTATCATTACCGAAAGGTTTATCTTTTCTTTCAGTGGTGTAACCACTACCGAACACCAAATCATCCAACTTCTCAAGAACTGATGTTGGTGCACTGTCAAGCCAGAGTACCTCATCTGAAACCTTGTTCTTAAAATCAGGATACTTTGGGCTCCTCTGCATTTATAGAAGTGTCAGTATAGCATGCAAGCTGTATTTCTTTCAAGGGGGACTTCTATCATTCTATGAATAATAACTAGCATACTCACTGAACCAGTTTTCTTCAGAGGCCGGTTATCAATCCAATCTTGAGGTTGAGATATAACATCATTCCAGAGTTTATTTAACTTATCCGCCTTGTTTCTATAACCTGAGTATCCAACACCATCCATCATCAGAAACTGCAGGTGTTATCTTAATTCACAATTGAAATGAACTGAAGAAAATGCATTGAAGGTCCTTAAATTTGTCACATGTCCACTGTGTGGTCTAGGTCCTTGCACTCCTAAAATGCACATATAGCTCCCTTAAGGCCTTAACTTACTTGGAGCCTGTTTGGTTGAGCTGAAGCCTTTTGAAAAGTCGTTGTGGGCTATGGGTTGTGGAATAGCTACTGTGGTTTATAAGCTGTGATAAAGATAGAAGCCGTTTGTTGTAACAACTGTGGCCTCTTAGAAAAGTTGCTGTCAGAAGGTCATGCATATCATCCAACCCCATATGTCAGCCACACCGTGCAGAAAACGAGGATGCCATCGGGGCTGCGTGCTCTGCGATCGGAGCTGTTCTCATCACCGTCGAGGTCACGCACACCTAGCGGTGGAGGTCAACCTAGACACCAGAGCCATGCACGTCAGCTACTACAACCAGTACAGCAGCAGGGTCCCACCCAAGTTTGGCACCCTGCAGTCGCTCATCCGCCTGGACATGAACAGCTGCACGCTCACGGGGCCCATCCCCTGGAGCTCGCATGACTCGCCCGCCTCAACATGCTCTTCCTTGGCTCCTCAGTATCGACAGCTCACCAGGAAGATACCGCCGGAGCTCGACGCCCTCGCCAGCCTCCAGTCGCTCGACCTCTCCATCAACAACCTCAACGGCGAGATACCCACCAGCTTCGCCGGCCTCAACAACCTCACACTGCTCAACCTCTTCCGGAGCCAGCTCTGGGCAAGATACCGGACTTGGACTTGGTCGACAACTTCCCGTTCCTGGAGGTGCTGCAGGTTTGGGACATACAACTTCACTGGTCAACGGATTTGATGTGGAGGCAGCAGAACAGCCTGAGGGCGCCATATTTCATGTGGGGGTGCCAGCCTGGTGGCGGCGTGCGACCGGAGACAGGCGCTGGCAGAAGGAACCTTAGCATCGGGCTCACCATTCCTCGTGATGTTTTCACACAGATGGGAACTCAAGGGGAAAAATGAATCGGTATTTTCATAACAAAGTTTTGTACTGGAGGGAAAGCTGCTTTTGGCCAAAAGCACCTATAGGTTTCCGCCCCTTTGGTTGGCTTTTTGAGAAGAGAAAGCAGGTTAGAAAAACCAACTAAAGAGAGACTTTAGTGTGTCACTGGGATCCTAATCACACTATTTAGCAAATATTTACTTATGTGGCACTTTACACCTTAACTTGGGACCAAAAGGTCACCATGCTCGACAACAGGATCATGGTCATTGCTGTTGTCATGTAGACTACATGTCAGGTACCATTTTTCACACCATATAGACAAGTTTATACTGATTATGGTAACTAGAAAATCAAGTGGCACACTTAAGTAATTAAGAAATTTGGGGAACCGGCAGTGCATTTTAAGAATTTAGGGACCTATATTATACCATGAGACATATTTAAGAACCACTAGTGTATTTTATCAAATCAATTTATATGTTAAAAAACTATTTTGGAGGCACAATGCTTCTGCTGATGCCTCTACAAACATTTTGTAGTTGCATTTGAATGAGGTAATACCTCTCTGGGACTTCTATTTCTAGTTTATTAGTTTGAATTTAAGCAAAGAAGGCCCTAATGAAGGTACATAACCCTCAAACGTACTTGGCAAGTGCGGTCAACATACATGATATCCTAAAAACATAGTCTTTATAGACATTCTAGGCTATGTGTTATACAATAGCCTATATGTACATATATTCGCAAAAGGTGCTCTGAGTGAATCAGTTCTAACTTCTAACGAACAACTTAAAACATCAATATGCAGTAAGAGTATAACCATGGATGTTGCTTTATATTCATTACTTGAGGCATCAAGATAGTTCCAACAGTCCTGACCAGTTTCCAAAGTTATTGGAGCAAGATCAACATGATACACCGGCACATTTGCTAATCAGGATCAGCATTCAGCAATCAATCTGATGAATTATACACTAATCAGACTTATGCATACCAACAAAGGTGTGCAACCCATCACATAACAATGAAACATCCCAGAAAGAATTCATCACACACAGTCAAATGTTAGAAATAAGTCAGTTTTATCAAGTTGAAGCTTCCTTTTAGATGCAGTCTTGGGATGACAAACAAGATGAACTCAAGAGATACCAGAGCGGGGTTTGGAGAAGGCAAGAGGGGGCAGATGAGACTTCACACACACACACACACACACACACACACACACACACACACACACACACACACACACACACAGAGAGAGAGAGAGAGAGAGAGAGATTACCTGAAACTGTGCCAGGCGGAAATGTAGAGGTCGTTTTTTTTTGCTTCAACTTTCTTTTCAGCCTCAACAATCTCCAAAAATCCTTCATCTTCATCCAGTATGGCATCCATTTCAACAGCTTTACTATCGACAAATTTTAGCGAATTTGCTAACACCTAAAACATATTAATATTTAATCTGTTCTTCAGTCGGCTGTCAGCTTAATTTAATTATTTAAAATAAGAATTATAAGATAGAACGCTACTACATAAATTTGTGGGAAGAGTAAGAGTAAAAATTGTTCAGAACTTTTTATTGCGAAATGCAAAAGCAAAGGAAAAGATCCAAATTACACCCCCACCCACAGACCATGGGGTTTCAAATAACGCAATAGACTAATTTTTTGTTCGATTTACTCCCCTGTTTAAGTTGGTAAACTTACCCATTAATATGATTTGTAAGTTTTTTTTGTTTCTCAATGTACAAGCTGAGTTTTAAGTTAAAATTTTGTGGTATGGTAGTAAACATCATAAATTATGTTAAAAATATATTATGAATTTTCATCAATATTTTGATGGGTTAGGACATAGAAAAACAAATTAACTCTAGAGATAAATTAATTAAAGAACATTATTGAACTTTTTGAAACAACTTATGGTGTCCACTGTCTTCTCAAAAAAATAACATAAAACTTAACTAGTACATGGAGAAAACAAAAAGACAAATCTTACTAAGGGGTAGAAAGGAACAATTCAATTGAAATAGTTGGGGGAGTAAATCGAACGAAAAGGCTAGTTTAGGGGGTTATACAGAGGTCAAAGTCAAGGGACATTTTGGACTTTTTTCCAAAACAAAATGGGTGCCAAATATTAAACGAAGCACAAACTATATTTGCACTGAATGCGTGAGACATTTGCCTACCCAATGAAATTAACAAAGAACAGAACAGCAGAAATAAATATGAGCAATAGCTACATGCCTGAATGTTTGCTTCGCCATCAGCAAGCTTGAATGGTGGACCATCACATGTTAATTTCCCAGACACATAAACAAGATCATTTTCTTTCAAGTGGGAAGCAGCTATTTGTGCCCAGTTATCTTTGAAAACTATGGGAACCCTGAATGTAAAAAAAAATGGGACATCAGAATATTCGTACGGGCGAGAAAAATGGGAAACAAATGGCAACAGCAGACATGTCAAAAAATAAAATTAGTAAAAGTGCTCCAGAAACAACAAAAGATACTTCTGGTGGTCCTTAGTATGTCTTAGAGTACAAATGCTTGTGTTGGACATTAGCATACCATGTTGAAACAATGGTTATAAAATATGGATAAATAAAGGCAAAGGAACTTCTGGATTTTCAGAATAACGATATATGGCAGCCAAGCAAGTCCAAAATTTGGTTCACAGTTATATGTACAGATAACAAGGCAACAACGAATTTAGTTAGTCATTTCGATGCAACAGAGAACAAAAAAGAAACTGAAAGATTTGGGAGCAGCCCCGATTCCAAAGTCACACTATAATTATCATAATATCCTAAAGTTTAAACCTTCATCCCAATTGCAATCACTACGGTATCGTACAAAGTCATTACTAGGCGTATGTAATAGAGAAAAGGGCAACAAGGGAAAGCAAACAACCCACTCACCAGAACTTGGGTGAGTTGATGCCACGGTCGTGCACGAGCACGGAGACCGCGGAGAATCTGCCGTCGGGCAGCCTCTGCATGTGCACGGGCGCGCAGATGGTGCCGACGAGGTGCACGGCGTTAGCGACACGCGGCTGGAACGGGACAGTGGGCGGCCGCGGCAGCTCGCCCGACAGCTTCTCTCTCTGAAACGCAGCCTTCGCCTCCGAGTCCGGCGGCGGTGCTACAGGGGAGGAGGCGGCAGCGTGGTCTCCGGAGTCCCCCGCTGGTGGCGGCTTGGCGCGGCGGGCGTAAGCGCGCCTGGGGGGCGTGGAGAGCGTCGCGGCGTAGGGAGAAGTGGCGGCGGGGAGGAGGAGACGGTGGGTGAGGAGGCGCGAGAGGAAGTGGTGATGCATGGTGGCTATCTGGCTGTAGAACCCTAAACCCTAGCGAGGGAGGCAGGCAAGGAGAAATCCCAGGGAGGGAGGGGGAGCCAGCCAGCCCAAAATGCTAGGGAGTCATTTTTCGAGGAGTTTTTTTTTTCATATTTGGCATCACCTTCGTCGAGTTTCAATTGCCATATTGGCATTACAATCACGCACGGTTTGAAGATTTGACATCACTTTTTCTAATCGTCGTTTGTGGATGTGTTCTTCCTATCGTGCCCCTGTCTCCTTTCTTCTCCACACATCTCTGTCGTGCAAGCTTATCTCACCAAACACGGCCATCATCATCGGCATGATCGCCTAAAGAACTGCCAGTAGCTGGGTCGACTATGTCGTCAGCTTGCCCATTGTCGGCTTCTCGCTGTCCACGCTCACCAACTCCCTGGTGGTCGGTGTGCCCATGGCTACGACGAGTGGGCACAACAGCTCACCATCTTCCATGCCATCGTTTGGCTGGTCGATGGGTTTCCGTCCCACTCGACGATGGGTAGCACGGGGAGGTCGTTCGTCAGCTCGGCGCGCTTGGCATCCTCGGTAGTGATTGTTAGAACACAAAGTATGTATACTGTGACAGTTTTGTATATGTAAACGTGTACACCAAAGATAAAAGAGGCCAGGAGATATGGTAGTTAGCGTAGTAAAGGAAAGAGATAAGTTGTTGCTATTTTATCTCCTTAATTATCTCCTGGCCATTCATCTAGGTGCTACACCTCCCCTATATGTAAGCCACGGCTAGGGCTTTTCCAGCCATCAAACAAATCAACATGCAACACGCCTGTTATGGCGTTTCTCTCCTTCCAAACGCCTCTGAATCTCTCATATGGTATCAGAGCTTAGGGTTCTATGGCAACGAGTTCAAGCACTATCACCAATCCCTTCTTTGGTTTCCAAGTGATCAAGAAGCTATCCAAAAACAACCATGTGTCATGGAGAGCGCAGGTCCTCGTCGCGATCTGCGGTGCTCGATACGAGGGGCATATCAATGGCAAGGCTAAGGCCCCCGATGCTGAGATCGTCGAGAAGAAGACAGACGACACGATCGTCACCTATCCTAACCCAGCGTTTGAGGTGTGGTATGCTCGGGATCAACAGACCCTCTGGCTCATCCTCTCAAGTGCGGGGAAGGAAGTTCAGCCGCAGATCATCGCTGCAGAGACGGTGGAACAAGCATGGTCGATCGTGGAGAAAATGTTCTCCGCGCATACTCGCGCCAAGACAATGAATGTGAGGCTTGCCCTCACCACTACGAAGAAAGGTAACATGTCGATCACAGATTATGTTGCCAAGATGAAAGGTTTTGCAGACGAGATGGCTGCTGTCGGCAAAGCTCTAGACGATGAACCTGGCGGCGCACATCTATAATGGCCTTGATGTCGATTACAATTATGTGGTGACATCAGTCACTACTAGGACTAGGACCGATCCCACCTCGATCCTTGAGCTTTATGCCCAACTGCTCAGTTTCGAGACCAGGTTGGAACAACAAGATGGCGGCTCCGATGCTCACGTGGCAAATCGTGGGCGTGGCAACGACAACTGTGGCTCAGGCACTGCTCGTGGTCGTGGTCAGCGTGGGCACGGCCAGGTGCTCGGCCGAGGAAGTGGCGCACCGAAGCAACGCAATAGAGGGCGACAACCACGACCCGATGCAGCGAGTGGGTCTGATGATGTGTCGCTCTGTCAGATCTGTTTCAAAACAGGTCACAGGGCGGCCCGGTGCTAGCATCGTTTTGATGAAAACTATGTCCTAGAAGAGCGCCATGTCAACGCCGCCATCACCATGAACGCGTACAATGTCGACACCAACTGGTACACCGACACAGGATCAACAGATCATATCACAAGTGATCTGAACAAGTTGACGATGAGGGAGAAGTATCATAGAAATGACCAGATTCACACTGCGTCTGGTTCATGTATGGAAATCAAATACGTTAGTCATACTACTTACATCTAAACAATGTCCTTCATGTCCCTAAAGCTACAAATAATCTAGTCTCTGTTCATCGCTTTACTAAAGATAAATCTACTTTTATTGAGTTTCATCCTGATTTTTTTCTTATCAAAGATCAGGCTACGAGGAAAACGATTCTTAAGGGGCCATGTCAGTCGTGGACTGTATCCCCTTCCTGTCGATCCTCAAGTCAAGCAGGTGAATGCTGTTGACAAGCCAACCGTGTCTAGATGGCATAATCGTCTAGGCCATCCCTCGCCTCCCATTGTTACCAAAGTCATAGACAGTAATAATCTCTCTGTTCCTCTGTGACCAATAAGAAATCAGTTTGTGATGCTTGCCAGCAAGCAAAAAGTCATCAGCTAGTTACCTTACAGTAGATATGTTAGCTCAACTAGTTTTCCTTTAGAACTTGTTCATTCAGATGTTTGGGGTCCTGCAGTTGAATCTATTGGTAGGAAACACTACTATGTTAGCTTTGTTGATGACTTCAGTCGGTTTACGTGGATTTATTTCCTTAAGTATAAATCTAAAGTTTTCCAAAAGTTCCATGAATTCCAAAAATTGGTTGAGCGGCAATTTGATAGAAAAATTTTGCTATCCAAACCGATTGGGGCGGGGAATATAAAAAATTAAATAGCTTTTTCTCCCAAGTTGGCATCATTCATCATGTATCATGTCCCCATGCACATCAACAAAACAGGGTCATTGAGTGTAAGCATCGTCACATAGTTGAAGTTAGGTTATCTCTTCTAGCTCATGCTTCAATGCCACTGAAATTTTGGGATGAAGCCTTTATGGCTACCACGTTTCTTATTAATCGTTTGCCTAGCAAAGTCATTGATAATCATACACCTTTTGAATGATTACTCCAACAAAATCTGGAGTACTCTTCTCTTCGTATCTTTGGTTGTGCATGTTGGCCCAACCTTCGACCCTACAATCGCCATAAACTTGAACTTCGTTCCAAGCAGTGTGCCTTTCTTGGTTACAGTAACCTTCACAAGGGCTACAAGTGTCTTGATATTCAATCCGGCCGGCCGAGTATATATTTCTAGAGATGTAATATTTGATGAAGAAGTTTTTCCCTTTTCTACTTCTCACTCCAATGCTGGTGCCCGCCTTCATGCAGAAATTTCCCTTCTCCCACTCGGCCTTGTGCATTCTCTTGAGACGAAACGGTTAGTTGATCACGTGTTTGATTCCATTAACCAAACTACTAATGGTGAGCATGCAGCATATGATCACAGGGGGAGCTCCTTGCCTCCCAACATGGAATCTGAAGAAGATCCGGTGTCCACTCCTGTTGGTGCTGCAGGAGACAGTACCACCTCTGCTGTCTCAGGGGGCATCCCAGGTGGATGCTATGCGCACTGATACGCCGTCGAATGTCACAGGCACAAGGGGAATAGAAGCCGACAGCTCTACTACTGCGGATGGATCCTCGCCTACACCAGAAGATGGATCTTCTGCGGCTTGCAACAGAGACTCCTACACCACCTGGACCACAAACTCGACTTCGTGACGGCATTCGCAAGCCTAAAATCTATACAGATGGTACGGTCAGGTATGGATGTGTTCACAGCCTCTGGTGAACCACAGTCTTTTGATGAAGCACTGAACAGTAAAGATTGGAAACTAGTTATGGATGCAGAATATGATGCCCTAATTAATAATAAAACATGGCATTTAGTCCCACCAAAGAGAGGTATCAATGCCATTGACTGTAAATGGGTATATAAAGTTAAACGGAAATCTGTTAGGGGGTTTGGATAGATACAAAAAGCCAGGTTGGTAGCAAAGGGGTTTAGACAACGCTGTGGTGTTGATTATGAAGACACTTTCAGCCCAGTCGTAAAACCAGCCACTATCAGAACTATCCTATATGTTGTTGTCTCTAGAGGATGGAGTTTACGCCAATTAGATATTCAAAATGCTTTTCTTCATGGGTACCTGGAAGAAGATGTGTATATGAAACAACCACCTGGTTATGAGGACAAGTCAAAGAATGAGTATATTTGCAAACTTGATAAGGCTTTATATGGGCTTAAACAGGCACCAAGGGCGTGGTATTCACGGCTGAGTAATAAGTTGTGCCAGTTGGGCTTTAAAGCATCAAAGACTGATACATCCTTGTTTTATTATCATAAAGGTTTTGTCACTATATATATTCTGATTTATGTTGATGACATAATTGTTGCTAGCTCTGCTCAAGAAGCCACAACATGCCTGTTACAGGATTTCAGGAAGGAATTTGCACTCAAGGATCTTGGGGATCTACACTTCTTTCTTGGTATAGAGGTAAAGAAGATAAATAATGGAATTCTGCTAACACAAGGAAAATATGCTAAAGATGTGTTGCAGCTTGCCAATATGGAGTGCAAACCGGTTATGTAACGCCCTGAATTTGGGGGTAGAATTTTTTTCTTCTTTTCACCCACCAAATTCGGGCGTTACTCTCTTTTCTCTTCCCATTTCGCTTCCTTCTTCCCAATTTCAAACCAGTATAGTGACAGGTGTCCGTGTCATGTATAAACAAAACCTAAGTGTCATGGGTGTTGCATCATGCCGACGCGCATTTCTTTGTCTGATGTCGTGTGTTCGTCTCGTTCCGTTTCGGTTTTCGGTTTGCGATTAGAGTCCGTTTAATGGTCGTGCGTGTCATAGGTTTCGATCCGCAATGCGACCCAGTCCAGCCCAGCCCGGCCCGGCCCGCGCGCCCGTGGCGCCCCCCCTCCCCCAGATCCATTTGCCTCATTTGATTTCTCCCGCGCAGCAACCCCTCTCTCTCCCATCTCTCTCTCTCCCGTGGTGCCCTAGGTTTTGGAGACGGTGATCGCCGGAGTTGGATCCCCGAGGTGAGCTCCCCTCCCCTCCCTTCTCCTCTCTCTCCCTCTCCCTCCCCTTCTCTTCCCTACGCGCGCCCTCCCCTTCTCTCCCCTGCGCGCGTGCCCCTGCGGCCCCGGCACGGCTCGCCCCTGCTCGCCTCGGCGGCGGCCCGCCCCTGCCCCTCCCCGGCACGGTGGCCTTCGGCCCCGGCGGCGCGACCCCGCCCCTGCTCCCCTCCCCTGCGGCGGTGCAGCCCCACTCGCCCCTGCCCCTCCCTCCGTGGCGGTGCGGCCCCGCTCGCCCCTGCCCCTCCCTCCGTGGCGATGCGGCCCCGCCCGCCCCCTGCCTGGCCCCGGCGTGCGGTCCCTGGCCCCGGCGTGTGGTCCCCGACCCCGGCGCGCGGCCTTTGGCCCCTGCACGCGGCGTCCCAGCCCCCGACGCGGCTCGCGTGGCCTCGGCGCGGCCTCGCGCTCCCCCGTTTACCCCAACATGTTCCCGCGTGCGCAGCCCCCGTGCGCGGTGATTTATTCTTGGTTTTTAATTAATTCCAAACTCCGTTTAATTAGCGTGCTGTGTCGCGCGCTTTGTCACGCGACGAATTTGTTTAATTTCAGATTCTATTAATGTGCTGCGTCGCGCGCTTCGTCGCGCGACGATCCACTTTAATTTCAGGTTGTTTAATGTGTGATGTCGCGTGTCCAGTCGCGCGACGTTTCACTTTAAATTCAGTTCGGATGACGTATGTCGTCATGCGTTTCGTCACGCGACGCTTAACGTCTCTTTATAATTAATGCAAGTGTCTCATTGTGCGCTCTGTCGCGCGACGAGTCGTTGATTTATTAATTCAATTTAAGGTGTTATGTCGCGCGTCTCGCCACACGACAATCCTTTTAATTTATCTTCATCTGCTTATAATGATTAAACATGAAACATGACTTTACTTTATGCTAAACGTAGTATCCAAATTAATGTCCTTCTATTAAGCGAGTGGTTTAATTTATAATAATGTATCGTGATCGTTGTTCGACTGTCCTTTCCTCTTTCTCTCCCTTAACCATTGTTGCGAGCCTCGCGAGGAACATCCGTTTATTTACTGCATTCTATTGTATGATGTACTGTTCTTTTGTATTAAATGTGTGGATGTATGTATGTTTGCGCTCGCATAGAGAACATTCTGGTTGAGGAGCCCGAAGAACTCGCAGGAGAAGCCCCTGAGCAGCAGTCGGTTGGTAGAGGCAAGTGTCCCTTGACCCATCTTTGTCCTATACATTCTTTAATTCACCTCCCGCATTTCACAGTTATACCTAAGGATTGACTAGCTTTTGTTATCCATGTCCTTGTTTACCTATTTGGGTTGGATTATTATTGTTTAGCTTTATGCTATTGCTCAACTCTAATCAATGAACATAATGAGAATTATCAATGATACACTGTTTTCCCTTCCTTTATTATAATGTTATACTTGTGGCATTTAAGGGGGCTTGAGCGGTTTCTCGAGTGCCTCTCCGTAAGGACCTGTTTGTTGGATGACCGCCCGAGAAAACTGAGAGCACCTAGAGGGGGGGGGGTGAATAGGTGATCCTGTAAAACTTGAAACTTAAGCCACAAAAACTTGGTTAAGCGTTAGCACAATAATCGCCAAGTGGCTAGAGAGGAGTCTCAACAAAACACAATAACCACAAGAGATCAATCACAGAGATGGCACGATGGTTATCCTGTGGTTCGGCCAAGACCAACGCTTGCCTACTCCACGTTGTGGCGTCCCAACGGACGAGGGTTGCAATCAACCCCTCTCAAGCGGTCCAAAGACCTACTTGAATACCACGGTGTTTTGCTTGCTTTTCTTAATCCCGTTTGCGAGGAATCTCCACAACTTGGAGCCTCTCGCCCTTACACTTGAAGTTCACAAAGAAGCACGGAGTAAGGAAGGGATTAGCAACTCACACAAGACACTAAGATCACAGCAAATACACACACACACAAGACCCAGACTTAAGCTCAAAAGACTAGCACACTAGAACGGAGCTCAAATCACTAAAATGTCGAACAAGTGCGCAAGAATGGAGTGTGAGTGATCAAGAGTGCTCGTGGAATGCTTGGTGTACTCCTCCATGCGCCTAGGGGTCCCTTTTATAGCCCCAAGGCAGCTAGGAGCCGTTGAGAGCAATCCTGGAAGGCAGATCTTGCCTTCTGTCGACTGGCGCACCGGACAGTCCGGTGCACCACCGGACACTGTCCGGTGCAGATATCCTTCCTTATTTGGCGAAGCCGACCGTTGGAGTCTGAGAGCCGTTGGCGCACCGGACACTGTCCGGTGCACACCGGACAGTCCGGTGCACCAATGTGACCGTTGGCTCGGCCACACGTCACGCGCGGAATCCTCGGCCAACCGTTGCCCCGGCTGACTGTTGACTCACCGGACAGTCTGGTGAACCACCGGATAGACCGGTGAATTTTAGTCGTACGCCGTTAATCCTCTCCCGAGAGCGACGAGTTCGCCTGTGAACGACTCACCAGACAGTCCGGTGCACCACCGGACGGTCCGGTGAATTATAGCCGTACACCGCCTTCGAAGTCCCGAGAGAAGCCTGTTCGCCAGAGCCAGCCTGGCGCACCGGACACTGTCCGGTGCACCACCGGACAGTCCGGTGCACCCAGACTGAGCAGACTTTGGCTGAACAAAGCCATCTCATTTCCAATTCAATCTTTCCTATTTCCAGCACTTAGACACAATACATTAGTCCATAAAACAATGTACTAAGTCTAGAAACATACCTTCTGACTTGATTTGCACTTTGTTCACCACATTGCATAGATCAACACAAAAGCACTTGTGTTGGCACTCAATCACCAAAATACTTAGAAATGGCCCAAGGGCACATTTCCCTTTCAATCTCCCCCTTTTTGGTGATTTATGCCAACACAACATAAAGCAACTAGAACAAGTGCAATATCAAAGCAAATGAAAACCAAAAGTTGTTTTGAATCAATTTTGGCATATATGGATCACTCTTTGCCACCACTTGGTTTGTTTTTGCAAATCAAACTCAAATTCCTATCTCTAAGTCAAATTCACTTGTAGAGACATAAAGAGAGGTATTCCAACAGAAATTGATCAAGGATTGCAAAAACTCCCCCTTTTTCCCATAATCAACACTTCTCCCCACAAGAGGCCAACTTTTGACAAAAGAGACAATAAAAGAGTTTTGACAAACCAAAAGCTCTATTCTAAAATTTCTCAAGTGGTAGCTGATCCATCTATTGCTTTGGCCTTTATTTTCTCCCCCTTTGGCATCAAGCACCAAAACGGGATCATTCTTGGCCCTTTAACCCCATTGCCTCACCAAAATCTTCAAATAAGAATACAAAGGCAATGAGATGAACTTGGAATAAGTTACCCTCTCATCGGAGTGCAGTGGAAGTCTTTCATGGTCCAAGTCCACCTTTTCCCTTTCAAACCTCCTTTGAGACTACAACAAGCAAACTCAAGCACACGGTTAGTCTCAAAGGGTCAAGTTGTAGCACAGCTCCCCCTAAATATGTGCATCACTTGCAAAAAGGACTTGTGAGGTCCAGGGAGTGTTTGTACAACTTGAGCACCATACATAAGCAACAAAATGCATAAGGAACATGATCAAAGGCATAAACACATGTATGCTATAAATCAATCCAAGTTCCGTGAATCTAGGACATTTAGCTCACTACGCAGTCTGCAAAAGGTCTTTTCATCTAAAGGCTTAGTGAAGATATCGGCTAGCTGGTTCTCGGTGCTAACATGAAACACTTCGATATCTCCCTTTTGCTGGTGGTCTCTCAAAAAGTGATGCTAGATGTCAATGTGCTTTGTGCGGCTGTGCTCAACAGGATTTTCCGCTATTCGGATAGCACTCTCATTGTCACATAGGAGTGGGACTTTGCTCAGATTGTAGCCAAAGTCCCGGAGGGTTTGCCTCATCCAAAGTAGTTGCGCACAACACTGTCCTGCGGCAACGTACTCGGCCTCAGCGGTGGATAGGGCAACGGAAGTTTGTTTCTTAGAATTCCACGACACCAGGGACCTTCCTAAGAATTGGCACGTCCCCGATGTACTCTTCCTATCGACCTTACATCCAGCATAGTCGGAATCTGAATATCCAATCAAGTCAAAGTTAGACCCCTTTGGATACCAGATCCCGAAGCAAGGCGTAGCGACTAAATATCGAAGAATTCGCTTCACAGCCACTAAGTGACACTCCTTAGGATCAGATTGAAATCTAGCACACATGCATACGCTAAGCATAATATCCGGTCTACTAGCACATAAATAAAGCAAAGAACCTATCATGGACCGGTATGCTTTTTGATCAATGGACTTACCTCCTTTGTTGAGGTCGGTGTGTCCGTCAGTTCCCATCGGCGTCTTTGCGGGCTTGGCGTCCTTCATCCCAAACCGCTTTAGCAAGTCTTGCGTGTACTTTGTTTGGGAGATGAAGGTGTCGTCCTTGAGTTGCTTCACTTGGAACCCAAGGAAGTAGTTCAACTCGCCCATCATCGACATCTCGAATTTTTGCGTCATCACCCTGCTAAACTCTTCACAAGACTTTTGGTTAGTAGAACCAAATATTATGTCATCGACATAAATTTGGCACACAAAAAGATCACCATCGCAAGTCTTAGTGAAAAGAGTTAGATCGGCTTTCCCAACCTTGAAAGCATTAGCAATTAAAAAGTCTCTAAGGCATTCATACCATGCTCTTGGGGCTTGCTTAAGTCCATAGAGCGCCTTAGAGAGCTTACATACGTGGTCGGGGTACCGTTTATCCTCGAAGCCAGGGGGTTGCTCCACGTATACCTCCTCCTTGATCGGCCCGTTGAGGAAAGCGCTCTTCACATCCATTTGGTACAACCTGAAAGAATGGTGAGCGGCATATGCTAGCAAAATACGAATTGATTCTAGCCTAGCCACAGGAGCAAACGTCTCCTCAAAGTCCAAACCTGCGACTTGGGCATAACCTTTTGCCACAAGTCGAGCCTTGTTCCTCGTCACCACCCCGTGCTCGTCCTGTTTGTTGCGGAACACCCATTTGGTTCCCACAACATTTTGCTTGGGACGAGGCACCAGTGTCCAAACTTCATTGCGCTTGAAGTTGTTGAGTTCCTCCTGCATGGCCAACACCCAGTCCGGATCTAGCAAGGCCTCTTCTATCCTGAAAGGCTCAATAGAAGAGACAAAGGAGTAATGCTCACAAAAATTAACTAATCTTGAACGAGTAGTTACTCCCTTGCTAATATCACCCAAAATTTGGTCGATGGGATGATTCCTTTGAATCATCGCTCAAACTTGGGTTGGAGGTGCCTGAGGTGCTTCTTCCTCTTCAACTTGAACATCCTGTGCTCCCCCTTAATCATGCGCCTCCACTTGAGGTACCTGTTCGTCATCTTGGGTTGGGGGTTGCACCATAGTTGAGGAAGAAGGTTGATCTTGCTCCAATTGTTCCTATGGTCGCACATCGCCAATCGCCATGGTGCGCATTGCGGCCGTTGGAACGTCGTCTTCATCAATATCATCAAGATCAACAACTTGCTCTCTTGGAGAGCCATTAGTCTCATCAAATACAACGTCGCTAAAGACTTCAACCAAACCCGATGATTTGTTGAAGACCCTATACGCCTTTGTATTTGAGTCATAACCTAATAGAAACCCTTCTACAGCTTTGGGAGCAAATTTAGAGGTTCTACCTTTCTTCACAAGAATATAACACTTGCTCCCAAATACACGAAAATAAGACACATTGGGTTTGTTACCAGTTAGCAGCTCATATGAAGTCTTTTTGAGGAGGCGGTGAAGATAGACCCTGTTGATGGCATGGCAAGCCGTGTTCACGGCTTCCGACCAAAAACGCTCGGGGGTCTTGAACTCTCCAAGCATAGTCCTCGCCATATCGATGAGCGTCCTGTTCTTCCTCTCTACCACACCATTTGGCTGAGGTGTGTAGGGAGCGGAGAACTCATGCTTGATCCCCTCCTCCTCAAGGAACTCCTCCACTTGAAGGTTCTTGAACTCGGACCCGTTGTCGCTCCTTATCTTCTTCACCTTGAGCTCAAACTCATTTTGAGCTCTCCTGAGGAAGCGCTTGAGGGTCCCTTGGGTTTCAGATTTATCCTGCAAAAAGAATACCCAAGTGAAGCGGGAAAAATCATCAACTATAACAAGACCATACTTACTTCCTCCTATACTTAGATAGGCGACGGGTCCGAAGAGGTCCATATGAAGCATCTCCAAGGGTCTTGATGTGGTCATCACATTTTTGGTGTGATGAGAGCCTCCCACCTGTTTCCCTACTTGACAAGCTGCACAAGGTCTATCTTTTTCGAAATGTACATTAGTTAGACCTATCACGTGTTCTCCCTTTAGAAGCTTGTGGAGGTTCTTCATCCCCACATGTGCTAAGCGGCGATGCCACAACCAGCCCATGCAAGTCTTAGCCATTAAGCATGTATCTAGACCGACCTCTTCTTTTACAAAATCAACCAAATAAAGTTTGCCGTCTAGTACACCCTTAAAAGCTAGTGAACCATCACACCTTCTAAAGACAGACACATCTACATTTGTGAATAGACAATTATATCTCATATTGCATAATTGACTAACAGATAACAAATTATATCCAAGCGACTCAACTAAAAACACATTAGAAATAGAGTGCTCGGATGAAATAGCAATTTTACCTAACCCTTTTACCTTGCCTTGGTTCCCATCACCGAATATTATTGAATCTTGGGAATCCTTATTTTTGACGTAGGAGGTGAACATCTTCTTCTCCCCCGTCATATGGTTTGTGCATCCGCTGTCGATAATCCAGCTTGAACCCCCGGATGCATAAACCTGCAAGGCAAATTTAGGCTTGGGTCTTAGGTACCCAACTCTTGTTGGGTCCTACAAGGTTAGTCACAATTGTCTTAGGGACCCAAATGCAAGTTTTATCTCCCTTGCATCTTGCCCCTAACTTCCTAGCAATCACCTTCTTATTCTTTCTATAAATGGCAAAAGAAGCATTGCAAGCATGATATATTGTAGAAGGTTCACTAACTTTCCTAGGAACATTAACAACATTTCTCCTAGACATATTATGAACAACATTTCTCCTACCAACATTTCTATCATGCACATATGAAGAACTAGAAGCAAACATGGCATGAGAATCAAAAGCATCATATGCATTACAACTCCTATAAGTATTTCTAGATTGTCTCCTATTATGGTACATAAAAGCATGGTTCTTTTGCACACTACTAGCCATAGGGGCCTTCCCTTTCTCCTTGGCGGAGATGGGAGCCTTATGGCTTGTCAAGTTCTTGGCTTCTCTCTTGAAGCCAAGACCATCCTTAATTGAGGGGTGTCTACCAATCGTGTAGGCATCCCTTGCAAATTTTAATTTGTCAAATTCACTTTTGCTAGTCTTAAGTTGGGTATTAAGACTAGCTACTTCATCATTTAATTTAGAAATGCAATCTAGGTGTTCACTACAAGCATCAACATTAAAATCTTTACACCTAGTGCAAATCACAACATGTTCTACACAAGATGTTAATTTACTAGATTTTTCTAACTTAGCATTTAAATCATCATTTATGCTCTTTAAGCTAGAAATTGTCTCATGGCAAGTAGATATTTCACAAGAAAGCATATCATTTCGTTTAACTTCTAAAGCAAGTGAATTTTGTGCACTAACAAATTTATCATGCTCTTCATACAACAAATCCTCTTGCTTTTCTAGTAACCTATTCTTGTCATTCAAGGCATCAATTAACTCATTAATTTTGCCAATTTTAATTCTATCCAAACCTTTAAATAAACTAGAATAGTCTATCTCATCGTCATCACTAGAATCATCATCACTTGAAGAAGCATAAGTGGTATCCCGAGTACATACCTTCTTCTCCTTCGCCATGAGGCATGTGTGATGCTCGTTGGGGAAGAGGGATGACTTGTTGAAGGCACTGGCGGCGAGTCTTTCATTGTCGGAGTCGGAGGAGGAGCAATCCGAATCCCACTCCTTTCCGATATGTGCCTCGCCCTTGGCCTTCTTGTAATTCTTCTTCTTCTCCCTCTTGTTTCCTTTTTCCTGGTCACTATCATTATCGGGACAGTTAGCAATAAAATGACCAAGCTTACCACATTTGAAGCATGAGCGCTTCCCCTTTGTCTTGGTCTTGCTTGGCTGTCCCTTGCGACCCTTAAGCGTCGTCTTGAAGCGCTTGATGATGAGGGCCATCTCTTCATCATTGAGCCCTGCCGCCTCAACTTGCGCCACCTTGCTAGGTAACGCCTCCTTGCTTTTCGTTGCCTTGAGAGCAACGGGTTGAGGCTCATTGATTGGACCATTCAGTGCGTCGTCCACGTACCTCGCCTCCTTGATCATCATTCGCTCGCTTACGAATTTTCCAAGGACTTCTTCGGGCGACATTTTGGTGTACCTGGGATTCTCACGAATATTATTCACCAAATGTGGATCAAGAACGTTAAAGGACCTTAGCATTAGGCGGACGACGTCATGGTCCGTCCATCGCGTTCTTCCGTAGCTCCTTATTTTGTTGATAAGGGTCTTGAGCCGGTTGTATGTTTGGGTTGGCTCCTCGCCCCTTATCATTGCGAATCTTCCAAGCTCTCCCTCTACCAACTCCATCTTGGTGAGCAAGGTGACATTGTTCCCCTCATGAGAGATCTTGAGGGTGTCCCAAATTTGCTTGGCATTGTCCAAGCCGCTCACCTTATGGTACTCGTCCCTGCACAAGGAGGCTAACAACACAGTAGTAGCTTATGCGTTTCTATGAATCTGTTCATTAATAAATATGGGACTATCCGAGCTATCAAATCTCATTCCATTCTCAACAATCTCCCATATGCTTGGATGGAGAGAGAACAGGTGACTACGCATTTTGTGGCTCCAAAATCCGTAGTCCTCCCCATCAAAGTGTGGAGGCTTGCTGAGAGGAATGGAGAGCAAATGTGAATTTGAACTTTGAGGAATACGAGAGTAATCGAAAGAAAAATTCGAATTAACCGTCTTTTGTTTCTCGTAGTCGTAGTCATCCTTTTGGGAAGAAGTGGACTCATCGCTGTCGTCGTAGTAGACGATCTCCTTGATGCGTCTCGTCTTCTTCTTCTTCCCATCTTTGCGTTTGTGGCCCGAGCCCGAGTCGGTAGGCTTGTCATTCTTCGGCTCGTTGACGAAGGACTCCTTCTCCTTATCGTTGATCACGATTCCCTTCCCCTTAGGATCCATCTCTTCGGGGGATTAGTCCCTTTGTGAAGAGAACAGCTTTGATACCAATTGAGAGCACCTAGAGGGGGGGGGTGAATAGGTGATCCTGTAAAACTTGAAACTTAAGCCACAAAAACTTGGTTAAGCGTTAGCACAATAATCGCCAAGTGGCTAGAGAGGAGTCTCAACAAAACACAATAACCACAAGAGATCAATCAAAGAGATGGCACGATGGTTATCCCGTGGTTCGGCCAAGACCAACGCTTGCCTACTCCACGTTGTGGCGTCCCAACGGACGAGGGTTGCAATCAACCCCTCTCAAGCGGTCCAAAGACCCACTTGAATACCACGGTGTTTTGCTTGCTTTTCTTAATCCTGTTTGCGAGGAATCTCCACAACTTGGAGCCTCTCGCCCTTACACTTGAAGTTCACAAAGAAGCACGGAGTAAGGAAGGGATTAGCAACTCACACAAGACACTAAGATCACAGCAAATACACACACACAAGACCCAGACTTAAGCTCAAAAGACTAGCACACTAGAACGGAGCTCAAATCACTAGAATGTCGAACAAGTGCGCAAGAATGGAGTGTGAGTGATCAAGAGTGCTCAAGGAATGCTTGGTGTACTCCTCCATGCGCCTAGGGGTCCCTTTTATAGCCCCAAGGCAGCTAGGAGCCGTTGAGAGCAATCCTGGAAGGCAGATCTTGCCTTCTGTCGACTGGCGCACCGGACAGTCCGGTGCACCACCGGACACTATCTGGTGCAGATATCCTTCCTTATTTGGAGAAGCCGACCGTTAGAGTCTGAGAGCCGTTGGCACACCGGACACTGTCCGGTGCACACCGGACAGTCCGGTGCACCAATGTGACCGTTGGCTTGGCCACGCGTCACGCGCGGAATCCTCGGCTGACCGTTGCCCCGGCTGACTGTTGACTCACCGGACAGACTGGTGAATTTTAGCCATACGCCGTTAATCCTCTCCCGAGAGCGACGAGTTCGCCTGTGAACGGCTCACCGGACAGTCCGGTGCACCACCGGACGGTCCGGTGAATTATAGCCGTACACCGCCTTCGAAGTCCAGAGAGCAGCCTGTTCGCCAGAGCCAGCCTGGCGCACCGGACACTGTCCGGTGCGCCACCGGACAGTCTGGTGCACCCAGACTGAGCAGACTTTGGCTGAACAAAGCCATCTCATTTCCAATTCAATCTTTCCTGTTTCCAGCACTTAGACACAATACATTAGTCCATAAAACAATGTACTAAGTCTAGAAACATACCTTCTGACTTGATTTGCACTTTGTTCACCACATTGCATAGATCAACACAAAAGCACTTGCGTTGGCACTCAATCACCAAAATACTTAGAAATGGCCCAAGGGCACATTTCCCTTTCAAAAACAGTGCAACTATGAGGGTGGAATGGGATGCACTTAGCTGAATAATTAGAGGAACCGGGGTGTAGTTCGCTTAGCCGTCGTGCCGTCAATGGGGCTCGGTGTATGCGGCTCGCTCTACCAAGGTTGATTTGTCCCTTGGGGAGGAGTGCGGTATATTTAGGAAACCTAACGGGCAGCTACAGCCCCGGTGAATCTTTGTAAAGGCTACGTAGTGATACCCTGCTGGGTCACCTTGGTAGTGATCAATGGAGAGTCATGATCTCCGGGCAGAAAGGGAATCACGGCTTGTGGGTAAAGTGCACAACCTCTACAGAGTGTATGGAAACTGATATATCAGCCGTGCTCGCGGTTATGAGAGGCCAAGAGAGCTCCAATGATTAGTGGTACTTGATCAGAGATGTTCGGATTGCAGGTGGCAATGAGATTGATGGTTCTTGGTATTGACTCTGGTAATGGTAAGTGGTACTCTTTCCGTTTGGAAAGGAGTACAGTTGGGTTAATAACATGGGTTAATTCTAAAACTTGGCTTTCTCTACTAGTAATAATAATCTGACCAACTAAAAGCAACTGCTTGACTTACCCCCACATAAAGCTAGTCCACTACAGCCAAACAGGACATTCGCTGAGTATGTTGATGTGTACTCACCCTTGCTCTACACACCAACCCCCCAGGTTGTCCGCATTGCAACCACTGCTCAGGAGAAGGTGAAGCCGTGGAAGGAGACTTCCAGGAGTTCCAAGACTACGACGAGTTCTAGGCGTGGGTTAGCGGCACCCCCCAGTCGGCTACCTGTGAAGGCCGCGTTCATCTACGTTTCTTTTCCGCACTTTGATTATTGTAAAGACCATGTGGATGTCTCAGACATATGATGTAATCGACTATTTTCCCCTTTTTAATACTATTCGAGCACTGTGTGATGATGTCCATGTTATGTAACTGCTGTGTACGTGAATTGCTGATCCTGGCACGTACATAGTTCGCATTCGGTTTGCCTTCTAAAACTAGGTGTGACAGGTTAGCTCACCGTTGTCCACCTCATAAAAAATATCTGCTCACGAAGGTGATCCTCTTGGTCCCAAAGATGTTATGGCTTACAGGAGCATTGTAGGAGGCTTGCAATATTTGACCTTGACTCGGCTAGATATTTCTTTTGTTATAAATAAGGTTTGCCAGTATTTACATGCACCTACTACTGATCACTAGGCTGCAGTAAAGAGAATACTAAGGTATCTCAAACATACTATGGAGATTGGACTTAAAATTTGTAAGTCACCCACTCTTCTTGTAAGTGCCTTTTTAGATGCAGACTGGGCAGGAGATCAATATGACAGGCGATCAACTGGAGGATTTGTTGTGTTCTTAGGATCTAATCTTATTTCTTGGAGTGCCAGGAAGCAATCTACAGTATCAAGATCAAGCATAGAAGTTGAATACAAAGCAGTTGCTAATGCCACCGCTGAGGTAATGTGGATACAAACTCTGCTATATGAGTTGGGCATTCAGGCACCGAAAAAGACAAAATTATGGTGTGACAATATGGGAGCTAAGTACCTGTCGGCAAATCCGGTCTTTCATGCTAGAACAAAGCATATTGAGGTAGATTATCATTTTGTTCATGAAAGAGTAGCAAGAAGGCTACTTGATATTGAAAAATATATTTCTACAAAAGATCAAGTTGCATATGGTTCTACTAAACCGTTGGCTATGCAGAACTTGGAGATGTTTAAGAACAATCTCAACTTAGGAAGTTTCAATTGAGGGGGAGTGTTAGAACACAAAGTATGTATACTGTGATAGTTTTGTATATGTAAACGTGCACACCAAAGATAGAAGAGGCCAGGAGATATGGTAGTTAGCGTAGTAAAGGAAAGAGATTAGTTGTTGCTATTTTATCTCCTTAATTATCTCCTGGCCATTTATCTAGGTGCTACACCTCCCCTATATGTAAGAATGGTTGGGGCTTTTCCAACCATCAAACAAATCAACACACATCATGTCTGTTACGGTGTTTCTCTCCTTCCAAGCACATCTGAATCTCTCATAGTGATGTCCCTGGTGCTAACGCTCGCCGCAAGCAGGCCGATGTCCATGAGCCGAGGCGCAAGCGTGAGCGCCCTCTTGACCATGTCGTAGAACGCCGGTGACAGGTAGCCCCTAAAGGAGAACAGAAAGTCGTCGGACCGGAGATGAGCCGGTAGCGGATGGAGCCGCTGCGGTACCCCGAGGTAGCGGTCATCTGGATCAGGATGTAGCACAATGCATCACGGGAACAGGGGCATGGCGATGCGCGTCGCGGCTAATCCAAAGAAGCAGTTCGGGTGCGTGCCGCGGCGACCTACCGACAGCAAGGGCATGATGGGAAGAACACAACCACAAATGATGATTAGGAGAGGTGATGCCACATATTCAAAATGGCGTTATTATAGTGCCAGTATGGCAATTGCCATCTTGTGGATGCCCAATAGTCTTAAGCTCGACGAAGTCGATGCTAAATATGTAAAAATCTCTTTTTCGAGAGTTGTTTACCGTTTCACTTCTTGCAAATGGCAAAACATATGGAGACATCTTTCGACACTCCTTTAAACACAAGGAATCCTCATGTATTATTCGGGGGCTACATCTAACAGATGCGCTCACGCGCACCGAGGGGTTTAATTTATCAAAAGAAAGCCTTCGTATGACCAGAAGTGGTCCCACAAAGGTTCGGGGTTGCGGTCGGGGTACCTGGAACAAGCCCATAACCCCTTCTCCGGCTCATCACACCAAGTTCCCCACCGAGCAAGCCTACGAGGCGGAGCAGACACCAAGTCCCCCGTCGAGCAAGCCTGTGAGGTGGAGCGAGCGACCAAGTCCCTTGCCGAGCAAGTCTACGAGACGGGACAGGCGACCAAGTCCTGTGCCGAGCAAGTCTACAAGGCAGGGTGGACGACCAAGTCTCCGTCGAGCAAGCCTGCGAGGTGGAGCGAGCGACTAAGTCCCCCACCGAGCAAGTCTGCGAGGTGAGGCGGACGACCATGTTCCCTGCCGAGAAAGTCTTAGAGGCAGGACAGACGACCAAGTCCTCTGCCGAGCAAGTCTGTGAGGCGGGGCGGGCGACCAGGCTTCTGCCGAGTGAGCCCGAGCACTAGGCCAAAGCCGCAAGCATACGCCAACCACGGTAGGACACGCCGCTAGGAGCCCACACAATGGTCATAGGCATGAATGTACGCACCTTTCTTATATTAAGTGTGTCACGCTTTCTGATAGGACGAGGCAAGCCCAATGAGAGGCAACCTCAGTACCGGAGCCTCCACAGTAGCCGGTAAAACATAAGTTATAGGACGAGGCACCATACCTAGAGGAGGACCCACCACGATAATCGAAGGACTCTCTCCCTCTCTCTAAGTGACACCAATGTAAGGCCTATCCCTTGAGATATAAATGGGAAGGCCCTTCTTCTCCTCGCACACGAGCACACCGGGTGTAACACGTTCAAAGCAATACCACGACAAGCACTACACGGGAGTAGGGGTGCCAACCCGAACTATAAACCTTGTATACTGAGTTCTTAATTCGAGTCTCCACGATTCATCATTCGGAGCGAGTCCACGCTAGCATCCCCGCCGAACACAAATCTTATTGTTACCTAGTTTTTGAAACCACGACAATAAGTAATCTAAATTATGAAATGTCATAAGTTCATCATCAAAAGTCCAAGGGAAATAGGGTTTAACCTTTTCCTACAAATAATGGTGGTTGAATGCCCAACACAAATATTGGACTAACTAGTTTGCTCTAGATTATGTATTCCACAGGTGCATAAAGGTTCAACACAAACAATAAAAAGACTAAAGAAAGGGTTCAAAAAGAAAGGAGCCAAGAAACCCAAGTGTGCCATGGTCTGGCGCACCGGACTGTCCGGTGTGCCACCAGACAGTGTTCGGTGCACCAGGACCGTACACAGACGAACTTGCAAGTCTCAGGTTTCTTCTGGCGTCGCTCCGCTATAATTCACCGGACTGTCCGGTGTGCCACCGGACTGTCCGGTGCACCAGCGGAGCAACGGCTCTTCGCGCAACGGTCGACTGCAAAAGCATAGACGTCAGGTGAACAGTGAGCAACAGTGCGCGCAGAGTTAGAGCACAGAAGTCAGAGGGGCACCGGACAGCGAACAGTGCCTGTCCGGTGTGGCACCGGACTGTCCGGTGCCACATGAAGATAAAGCTCCAACGGTCAACTACTCCAGAACCCTAACAGTTGGGTGACATGGCTGGTGCACCGGATAGTGTCCGGTGGTGCACCGGACTGTCCGGTGCGCCCATCGACAGCAGCCATCCCCAACGGCTGTTTTGGTAGTTGAGGGCTATAAATACCCCCAACCACCACCAATCCAAGCATCCAAGTTTCCAGCACTCCATATTCAATACAAGAGCTAGTGCATTCAATACTAGACACGATCCAAAAGAATCAAAGCCTATCCAAGTCTCAAATTCACTCCAAACACCTAGTGACTAGAGAGAGTGTTTGCTCATGTTCTTTGAGCTCTTGTTCTTGGATCTCTTTCTTCTTCCTCATTCTTGTTCTCTAAGTGACTTGTAATCAAAGCAAGAGACACTAATTTTGTAGTGGTCCTTGCAGGGTCTAAGTGACCCGGTTGATTAAGGAGAAAGCTCACTCGGTCTAGGTGACCGTTTGAGAGAGGGAAAGGGTTTAAAGAGACCTGGTCTTTGTGACCACCTCAACGGGGACTAGGTTCTTTAGAACCGAACCTCGGTAAAACAAATCACCATGTCATCCGCTTTATTTCTTGGTTGATTTGTTTTCCCCCTCTCTCCTGGACTCGGATTTAATTCTAACACTAACCCCAGCTTGTAGTTTGTGTCACCCCCCTCTAGGCGACTTTCAATTGGTATCAGAGCCCGGTACTTCATTAGAGTTTAACAACTCAAAGTGATGTCGGGAAATCACGCCAAGAGGGAGATGGAAACCGACGAGAAGGCCACAAGCCACGGGAAGGCTCCATCAAGAGAGTCCAGCGCTAAAGGCAAGGAGGAATCCCCTCCCCGCGTCAAGTCGCATCGGAGTGGCGACAAGAAGAAGAAAATGAAGAAGGTGGTATACTACGAGACCGATTCATCATCACCTTCTACATCCGGCTCGGACACACTGTCCGTCACTTCTAAGCGCCATGAGCGCAAGAAGTATAGTAAGATGCCACTTTGTTATCCCCGTATTTCTAAACACACTCCTTTACTTTCCGTTCCCTTAGGCAAACCACTAGTTTTTGATGGTGAAGATTATTGTATGTGGAGTGATAAAATGAGGCATCATCTAACCTCACTCCACGCAAAGCATATGGGACATCGTTGAATTTGGAGCACAGGTACCTACCATAGGGGACAAGGGCTACGACTCGGACGAGGTTGCGCAAATCAAGCACTTTGACTCCCAAGCAACCACTATACTCCTCGCCTCCATGTGTCGAGAGGAGTATAATAAGGTGCAAGGGCTAAAAAGTGCTAAGGAGATTTGGGACGTACTCAAGACCGCGCACAAAGGAGATGAGGTGACCAAAATCACCAAGCGGGAGACGATCGAGGGGGAGCTCGGTCGATTCGTCCTCAACCAATGAGAGGAGCCACAAGCCATGTAAAACCGTCTCAAGACCTTGGTGAATCAAGTGCGCAACCTCGGGAGCACAAAATGGGATGACCATGAAATGGTCAAGGTTATTCTTAGATCACTCGTATTTCGCAATCCTACTCAAGTTCAATTAATATATGGTGATCCTAGATATAAGCTAATGTCTCTCTAGGAAGTAATAGGAAAGTTTGTGAGCTTTGAATTGATGATCAAAGGTTCCAAACAAATCATCAACTTAGAGCAAGGCGGCACCTCCACACCCGAGGTGCAACCCATCACATTCAAAGCGACGGAGGAGAAGAAAGAAGAGTCTACATCAAGTAGGTTCCCCATCGACGCCTCCAAGCTTGACAACGAGGAAATGGCGCTCATCATCAAGAGTTTTCGCCAAATCCTCAAGCAAAGGAAGGGGAAAGATTACAAGCCCCGTTCCAAGAGGGTGTGCTACAAATGTGGTAAGCCCAGTCATTTTATCGCTAAATGTCCTATGTCTAGTGATAGTGACAGGGGCGACGACAAGAAGGGGAAGAAGAAGGAGAAGAAGAGGTACTACAAGAAAAAGGGCGGCGATGCCCACATGTGTCGGGAATGGGACTCCAATAAGAGCTCCACCGACTCCTCCTCCGACGAGGACGCCGCCAACATCGCCGTCAACAAGGGACTCCTCTTCCCCAACGTCGGCCACAAGTGCTTCATGGCAAAGGATGGCAAAAAGAAGAAGGTAAAATCTAGAGCCTCCACTAAATATACAACATCTAGTGATGAGGGTAGCTCTAGTGAAGATGAGGATAATTTGCTTACCCCTTTTGCCAACCTTAACATGCAACAAAAAGAAAAATTGAATGAATTGATAGGTGCTATTCATGAGAAGGATGAACTCTTGGATAGCCAAGAGGAATTCCTTATTAAATAAAATAAGAATCATGTTAAAGTAAAAAATGCTTATGCTTAGGAGATAAAAAAGTGTGAAAATTGACTAATGAGCTTAGCATATGCCATGACACTATTTCCAACCTTAGAACTGAGAATGCTAATTTGATTGATAAGGTTGAAAAATCAAATGTTTGCAATGATTCAATTGTTAATCTTAAGAATGAAAATGCTTGTTTAATTGCAAAGATTGATAAATTGAATGAATCAATTTCTAGCCTTAGAGATGAAAATGCTAGATTAATTTCTAAGGCTAAAGATTGAAATGTTTGCAATGATGCTATTTCTAGTCTTAGAAATGAGAATGTCATTTTACATGCTAAGATTGATGAATTAAATGCTTGCAAACCATCTACATTTACTGTTGATCATGTTTCTATTTGCACTAGATGTTGAGATGTTAATGTAGATGTTATAAATGATCACCTTGCCTTAATTAAACAATAAAATGATCACATAGCTACATTAACTGCTAAAATTAATGAACATGAAATTGAGAATAAAAAATTTAAATTTGCTAGAAGCATGCTCTATAATGGCAGAAGCCCTGGCATTGGTTTCCAACAGGGAAGCAATGTCAAAATTAATGCCCCTAAAAGATTGTCTAACTTTGTTAAGGGCAAGACTCCCATGGTTCAGGATAATGAGGGATACATTCTATATCCTGAAAATTATCCCGAACACAAGATTAGGAGGATTCATGCTAGAAAACCTCATACTGTTTCACATCATGCTTTTATGTATAAAAATGAGGCATCTAGTTCTAGGCAATCAACCTATGTTAAATTGCCTAAAAAGAAATCTCCTACTGCATCAAATGAGCCTATTATTTCATTTAAGACTTTTGATGCATCTTATGTTTTAACTAACAAGTCAGGCAAAGTAGTTGCCAAATATGTTGGGGCTAAACACAAGGGCTCAAAGACTTGTGTTTGGGTTTCTAAGGTGCTTGTTTCTAACGTGAAAGGACCCAAGATTGTTTGGGTACCTAAGAACAAGGCCTAAATTGTTTTGCAGGTTTATGCATCTGGGGGCTCAAGTTGGATAATAGACAGCGGATGCACAAACCACATGATAGGGGAGAAAAGGATGTTCTCCTCCTATGAGAAAACGAAGATCCCCAACGAGCTATCACATTCGGGGATGGAAATCAAGGTTTGGTCAAAGGACTTGGTAAAATAGCTATATCACCTGACCATTCTATTTCCAATGTTTTTCTTGTAGATTCTTTAGATTACAATTTGCTTTCAGTTTCTCAATTATGCAAAATGGGTTACAACTGTCTTTTTAGTGATGTAGGTGTTATTGTCTTTAGAAGGAGTGATGATTCAGTAGCATTTAAGGGAGTGTTAGAGGGTCAGCTATACTTAGTTGATTTTAATAGAGCTGAACTTGACACTTGCTTAATTGCTAAGACTAATATGGGTTGGCTCTGGCATCGCCGACTTGCCCATGTTGGGATGAAGAATCTTCATAGACTTCTAAAGGGAGAACACATTTTGGGACTAACAAATATTCATTTTGAGAAAGACAGGATTTGTATCACATGTCAAGCAGGAAAGCAAGTTGGCGCGCATCATCCACACAAGAACATAATGACAACGGACATGCCACTAGAGTTACTTCACATGGATCTATTCGGCCCGATAGCTTACATAAGCATCAGCAGGAGTAAGTACTGTCTAGTTATTGTGGATGACTATTCTCGCTTCACTTGGGTGTTCTTTTTGCAGGAAAAATCACTGACCCAAGAGACCTTAAAGGGATTCTTGAGACAGGCTCAAAATGAGTTTGGCTTAAGGATAAAAAAGATAAGAAGCGACAACGGGACAGAGTTCAAGAACTCTCAAATTGAAGGCTTCCTTGAGGAGGAGGGCATCAAGCATGAGTTCTCTTCTCCCTACACACCTCAACAAAATGGTGTAATGGAGAGGAAGAATAGAACTCTACTTGACATGACGAGGACCATGCTTGATGAGTACAAGACACGGACCGGTTTTGGGTGAAGCAATCAACACTGCTTGCTACTCCATCAATCGGCTCTACCTTCACCGAATCCTCAAGAAGACATCATACGAACTCCTCACCGGTAAAAAGCCCAATGTGTCATATTTTAGAGTCTTTGGTAGCAAATGCTTTATTCTTGTTAAAAGAGGTAGAAAATCTAAATTTGCTCCTAAGGCTGTAGAAGGCTTTTTACTTGGTTATGACTCAAACACAAGGGCATATAGAGTCTTTAACAAGTCCACTGGACTAGTTGAAGTTTCTTGTGACATTGTGTTTGATGAGACTAATGGCTCCCAAGTGGAGCAAGTTGATCTTGATGAATTAGATGATGAAGAGGCTCTATGTGTCGCGCTAAGGAACATGTCCATTGGGGATGTGTGTCCTAAGGAATATGAAGAGCTTCCACAAGCACAAGATCAACCATCATCTTCCATACAAGCATCTCCACCAACCCAAGATGAGGAACAGGCTCAAGGTGATGAAGAAGAAGATCAAGAAGATGAGCCACCTCAAGAGGAGGACAAGGATCAAGGGGGAGATGAAGTTGATCAAGACAAGGAAGATGAGCAGGAAACACAGGGTCAAAGACCACCACACCCAAGAGTCCACCAAGCGATTCAAAGAGATCACCCCATGAACTCCATCCTCGGTGATATTCATAAGGGGGTAACTACTCGATCTCGAGTCACTCATTTTTGTGAACATTACTCTTTTGTTTCCTCTATTGAGCCATACAGGGTAGAGGATGCACTAAGAGATTCGGATTGGGTGTTGGCAATGCAAGAGGAGCTCAACAACTTCACGAGGAATGAGGTATGACATTTAGTTCCACATCCTAACCAAAATGTTGTAGGTACCAAATGGGTATTTCGCAACAAGCAAGATGAGCATGGTGTGGTGATAAGGAACAAAGCCCGACTTGTGGCCAAGGTTATTCACAAGTCGAAGGTTTGGATTTCAATGAAACTTATGCACCCGTAGCTAGGCTTGAGTCAATTCGAATATTACTTGCCTATGCTACTTACCATGGCTTTAAGCTCTATCTAATGGACGTGAAAAGTGCCTTCCTCAATGGACCAATCAAGGAAGAGGTCTATGTTGAGCAACCTCTCAACTTTGAAGATAGTGAGTACCCTGACTATGTTTATAAGCTCTCAAAGGCGCTTTATGGGCTTAAGCAAGCCCGAAGAGCATGGTATGAATGCCTGAGAGACTTTCTTATCACTAATGACTTCAAAGTCGGTAAAGCCAATCCTACTCTCTTTACTAAAACAGTTGCAAATGATTTGTTTGTATATCAAATTTATGTTGATGATATTATATTTGGGTCTACTAACAAATCTACTTGTGAAGAGTTTAGTAGGATCATGGTACAAAAATTCGAGATGTCAATGATGGGAGAGTTGAGATACTTCTTAGGATTTCAAATCAAGCAACTCTAGGAAGGCACCTTCATCAGGCAAACCAAGTACATTCAAGACATTCTTAAGAAGTTTGGAATGAAGGATGCCAAGTCCATCAAGACACCTGTTGGAACTCTCGTTCTCGGGCAGGTTGATTCCAACAGGGGGTTGAGTGAGATGGGAACACGGTTTTCAGGAGGCAGCAATTGCTCTGTTCATCTAGCCCCTCAAGGGCAGTGTGCGGGGGTATTTATAGGTGCCTGAGCGCCCAGCGTCTCGGATTAAGGACACATGTGCCCTCAAGCGCCTAGGTCATCCCCAGAATATTCCCATAAAGCGGGGTTACAGACCGTCATTACATAAAGACATTTCCAAATTAGGCCCGTAATACAACCGGCCGCGCGGGGCCTGTTACAATGGGTCGAATTCCACGTGGGCCTTCGTGTTCGACGAGGATGTGGAGCGGGGCGACCTCGTCGCGGGCCTTCGTCTTGCAACGTGTTGGACGAAGGGTGGGAGCTGCCGGTCGTTTCGCCTTCGTTGACGCAGCGAGATTGGCGAAGGCATCGAGCGAGGGGTAGTGTCTTCGCCTTCGCCGAAGGCATCGAGCGAGGGGTAGTGTCTTCGCCCCAACATTTGCCCTCCGAGGGACCAGTTCGACTGAGTCATCTGGTGTCGAAGACGTCGCTAGATGGTGGAGACGCTACCCTCGCTCGAAGTGGTTCCGTGGGGGTTTTTGATGTGACCGTTGATGGACACGGTACTGTTGGACTGCGGGTTTCCCGAAGCGTCGCGTCCTGTGTATAAAAAAAGGGGGCGGGGCGGCGCGGGTCAGGTACTCTTTCCACACGCCGCGAAACCCTAGCCTCCTTTTGAAGCCGTTCGTCTGCTCGCTTGCCCTCCTTGCTCCTGCTCGTCGGAGATCTAGCCTGCGTGAAGCAGACCGCCCGCCGCCACCGCCGGTACGTAGCTATGCCGTCCTCTTCTTCATCTGCTGCCGATACACCGCCGGCCGGCGCGTCGTCCGAGGACACTTTGAGTAACGTGGCGGCGGAGGAGTTGCATCTTAGTGATACAATGGAGTTTGGTGTGTCGCGGATTTCCTCGGTCCGTGTTCAGGACATGCAGCGGCTTGGATATTTTGGCAGCGGAGTGGGGCGTGTCCCGGGGGCGGAGGAGGTCCCCGAGCCAGAAGGTGAGTTGGTCGTGTTTGAGGCTTTTTTCACTGCTGGTCTTCGTCTGCCCGCACATCGATTCGTTGCGGAGGTCCTGCAAAAATTCGAGGTCCAGGTCCACCAGCTGACGCCGAATGCCGTGGTGGCCCTGGCGAAGTACGTCTGGGCGACGACTTCGTATGGCGGCCAGCCCTCAGTGGAAGTCTTCGCAAAACATTACTGTCTGCATTAGCAAAAGAGGAAAATTGGAGATGAGATTGCACAGTTTGGATCGTGCACATTCATGCCGAAGTCCGGGAAGACTTCGATGGAGGTTGTGGAGTTGGTTCCCTGCGCCCGCAATAAGTGGGGCAACTGGTGGGATTTCTGGTTTTACGTTTCAGAAGGCGCGATCGAAGGCCACCTAGGGCTCCCCGTGGCCGTCATGTGCTCCCATCATTATGCAGCGTACCCGCAATTTGAGGTAGCGGAGGATGACGAAGACGAAGGAGCCCTTCGTTGCGCTGCCCGCATGAGTAGCGGGCGCGATTTAGTTGAGGAATTTGTCGGGTATGGGATATGGCCCTTGGCGCATGGCTGGGCGCTGGGCGAAGTATGCCCTCGCGAGATTCCCTCCCGTGGCGGGCAGCTGGTGCGAAGTCCTGCCTTCGCGCTGGACTTGCATGGCCGAGATCCCACCGCATTCGTGCGTGAAGCGAAAGACGGGGCGGCAAGGATCGTGGGGTGCTACGTGCCAAGGACAGAGGGGCTGCGGAGCTAGGATATCCGCGGGTCCAACGACAGATTGAACCGAGTCTTTGACCTGAACCGCTTGTCGTACGGTGGTTATCCTGGTGTGGACGCCGCCGACCGCCCCAGGAAGAAACCGATGGGCGAAACCGAGGAAGAGCCTTCGCAGGAGGCTGCTCCGTCCACTAAGAAGAGGAAATTAGGTACTATAGTGGAAGGAATGAGGGTGTTTGATAATTTTGCTGTGGAGTTGATGGGGACATGCGCGGCCCCCAGGGGTAGGATGTCTTCGCCCGAGCTCCGGGAGTCTTCGACGCGAATGCTGGAGGTTACCGAGGGTCGATGGCCAAAGAATCTTCCAATCCCTTAGCGGAAGGTGAAGACATGTCTACATCTCGTATAGCTCGTGGCTTGAAGATTTTCCCTTACGGACGGAATATTGCTGCTGTTGTGTCAGCAGTGATGACCAAGGACCGTCAAGACGCTGCGCAGAAGCGACGGGCGGTTATCAGGATGGCGGACCCGAGGCGTGAGGCGAAGAGAGCACGGGGGAGCGCGAAGGCTGCTGCCTCCGGTAGCAGCCAGCCGGTGCCGGCTGCGAAACCGGCCGCGCCTGGGTCCAGCAAGCCGTCGGCGGGCGCGAAGACAGCTGCCGCTGGCGGGACCAAGTCTCCCCCGGTCGAAGCTGCGAAGGGATGGGAGCTGCCCTCGCCGGGGAAACGTGTTACCGACTTCGGCACAAACATCAGCGTGGTGGACTATTTTATTGGTAATAATTTTTTAGGCCTTCTGACCGGTGATATGTTGCATTACAGGGTCCGGCGAGGGACAGATGGTTGTTGTCCCGCCTTCGGTGGCAACCGCTTTGCCATCGGCGGAGGTAAGGGCGAGGGGGACTGCGAAGGACCCGTGGGCCGCCTTCTGCGCGAGCGGCAAGATTCTGACAGCCGCTGCCGCTAAGGACGTGGCGGGCACCATGTCCCAGCGGCTGAGGGAGGCATCACAGCGGCTGTCGCAGCAGCTAAGTCAAGTAAGTTGAGTTAGACTTTGGTGTTTGTTGTTTCCATGAAGATTTGGGTCTCATGTGTTTTTGTCAGGCGGCTGACTTCGCCGACCATGTTGCGTCTGGTGTCCTGACTGCGGATGTGGCTGCCGAAGTCGAGAGACTTCGGGCACAGCACGCGGATGCCGTCCGGGAGAAGTCGACCGCAGAGAGCAAAAGCCGCCGGTTGGCGGAGAAGGTGGCTGCCTTGGAGGCCAAGAAGATGGACCTTCGGCGCCAGCTGGCAGAAGAGAGGAGGGAGGCGAACCAAGTCGTTGCTGAGGCGCAGGCTGCGCAGGCGGAGGCCAAGGTGGCGCGGGCGGAGGGAAGTCTCGCCAGCCAACGCGCCGAGGAGTGGGAGGCAAGGTTCAACGCTCTGCGCGGCCGTGTGGATAAGGCCGAGGCCTTTACGCGCTCTGAGGTTGAGCGGACGCTCGCACAGTTCGTGAGCTCGTATCACGAGCTGGGCGCGCGTACTGCTGACTTCGAAGTGCCCAACTGGGAGGCGGGCCTTCGCTTCCTCGAATGGTTGCAGGAGGAGTTGCTGGTACTCCCAACCATCGTGGAAGGTTTCATGTCCTTTGCCTCCCTCGTCACCTGCGAGGGGGCCATGAATGCGTTGTCCCGCGAGGGCTGCAGACACTATGAGGTTTTCGACCAAGCAGACGAGAGCTTTGAGCGCGAGATCTTCAAGGCCGAAGACCCCGTTGTGAAGCAGTCAGCAGGGGCCCTTTTTGATAGGATGTGGGGGGCACATGGTCGGGAGGCTGTCAGGGAGCGATCCGACCGGGCGAGGGAGCGGGTGAAGGTTATTATTTTTGGGTGGTTGGTTGTGTGTGGGTATGTATAGTTTTTGCTGAGTGAATATGCTGTTGCTGCAGATGGAGCATGCCGAGGACGTTGAGGACTTCGGAAGTCTGGTCGACGTGCCGCCCGAGGCTGCAGAGGCCAATCCGGTGCTGCCCTTGGACGCCGGCGAAGGCCCCTCGGCCGTGGCCGTTCCTGCCATGACCGGTGGCGAAGACCCTCTGTGGGCCCCTACGCCGACGATCGAAGGTGCCCTGAAGGTGGCGGACGAGCCGCCAGCCGAAGACCCGATGGCCGCGGCCATGCCCTCGCAGGTGGGTAAGTAGCTAAATAGGTGCGGGTGTGGTGGAACCGCCCGAATTATTCCAGCTTAAGTGCCCAAGTCGCACCCTTAGAGGCGGCACCACACTTAAATCAGAATAACCCGTCAGTCCCTCGGATCTAGTCCGATAAAGCCACTTATCCAGGATCGAATACCACTAGCTCACTCAAATGTGAGGCACAGAGAAATACAATAAAGCATAATACCACAAATTTAAGAAAGTATCATTAGTGATTACATTATTGGAGTTTCAGAAATAATAACCATAAGTTTTAATGCAGCGGAAATAACTAACGAAGAAAACCGAGTAACATGGCGAATCCTGGCCACGCTACTCCTCTTGGTCCTCTCCTGCGGAAGCAGTAACCCACTCGACCGTCTATCCCGGTGGCAGGGATGAAGGCCAAGTCACACCATCAACCAAATCAAGGAGGTACCTGCAAAAATTATGCCACAAGCAAGACTGAGTATACTAATACTCAGCTAGACTTACCCGGTGTGAGGAGTCTACTCCTCTACCTCTAGACCATGAAGCTATTTGGCTGAGGGGTTTGGTTTGCCAAAAGCACTAGCTGAGTCTAAAATCAAGTTTTAGATTTTCAAGTTCTAGAATAATAATTTTAGACTAGATGAGAACCTATCTATTTATACATGGTATCAAACATTATATCAATCAACATCTTTTGCCAGTAACCTCATTTCCACTTATTACTCAATGCAGTACAATGGATCAAGCAGTCTCATTAGCTGCGAGAAGCAGATGATTCGAATCGAGTTTTAACCTTGCAAGGTAAACCTAAACACACGACATGTCAGGGCACTCCGTCCCCACACATGTCAACCGTCCCCATCGATTCCCCATTCGCGGCCAGGCCTCACCGCCTTGGCGTACAATGCTCCACTAACCCCGGCTGCCACCGTGCAGTGACCGCACTTGTACCCACCATATCTAGAATGGGAGACCCAGTCTCAGGTCGCGTGAGGGATAAAGTCCGCGCCCGGCTTCACTCAGGTACTAGGTTTACAACGGTACCATATTTCCCGACATGTGTTTAGTACATTCAAATGCTTGACACAGGTATCCGCACGTTAATCCTTATTCCAATTTCATCTCATAGACAACGCATTCCCATGGATCCATGTCCACAGACCATCATCATTCTGTTATCAAAATGGATACAACCAATTCCTGACCTCGCGCGAGTGCTAGAAAAATCACTCGACTTCTACCGAGATCCTGATTTAGCATAGCAGCTACTCGACCTAGCATACTAGTACCCATCTCAAAAGGAATCCTGAGTTCATGCAACTAGGTTTTCAAGCAACTCCTACACTTAAGTGCACAGTACAAGCCTACAAACATTAAGTGTAGTAAAATAGCATATATAAACGGTTATGCATAAAATCGGGGCTTGCCTTTAATTTAACACTTAGGTAGTGTTTGCTGGGGGAGGTGCTCGCTTGGCGAGCATCCACTGGTTAAGTCCATCCTTCCTTGGGTTGTCCACCGACTGCACCTTGTGGTTGGTACCACATCACTTGCACGATCATCCTCTCTCGGTCCTAAATGAGATGCAGGATGCATATGTATGAATATGATGAAATATATCACAAGACATTCAAATACACGATAACAAACTAAACATTAAATTGTAAGACACCGTAAACAATCACAGAATACAACAATCTTCTTATACAATTCATAACTCTCAAACTATCAGGTTTATTGTCATAAAAATTTAACACAAGTAAGATAAGAACATTATCTACAACTTTCTTATAATTGACAAGGACTGATTCTAAACTGAACTTAAACAAACAATACGACCTCTGAAATCTGTACAGGGATTGGACAGATTCAGTTACTAAACTTGTGAAAAGCATAACTTCTAAATGATCAGACTTATGTCTGTTAAATTTTAACACAAGTAAGATAATAATGTTATCTACAACTTTCTTGTAACCACCAATAACTGATTTCAACATTAAATTAAGCAACCTTTGCAATCTCTGAAATCTGTTCAGAAATTGGACAGATTCAGTTACTGAACTTGTGAAAAGTATAGCTTCTAAACAATCAATTCTTAGCTCATGCATTTTTAGGACAAGCTAGATACATAAGTAAACTACAACTTTTATACAGCACATATCTACAGAAAACACACTTTTCTTTACTAGATTACTCACACAACCAAAACTGTACACCCATAAATTTCAGTTTGCTAGCACAAGAGCACTTAACTAAATCACCAAGCAAACTCACAGAGAGATACTATCACCAATTTCTCAAATTCAAATCATTATGACCTAGTTGTAAAGTTTCAATTTATATCAAGGCACTTAAGTATTTCAAAAAACATGCATGCCATTGTTTACTTCTAATTTTTCACTAATTGTTCTTATAATTATAAAATGTGTGTCATTTTAGTACCATATAAAACTATCTAATTTGGGGCTGGAATTTTTATGAGGCATAGGTAATAACAAACCATGACCAATGTATAAATTTCACATGCTCAGGTTTTATATTTTATTTAATACAAAAATAACAAATTGTTAATGCAATAAAGCATGTGAGAGCAAGTTAAATCTAAAACTAATTATTTTCTGTGGATTCATGACCATATTAAGTTTTATTAGGCTACTATAATATCATGCAAGGACAGTGGAACATCATTTTATATTTTTGCATCTATACATTATTTTTAAATCATTTAAAACTACTTAAGGTGCATTAAACAAGTTAAATCACTAACTTAATCATACATGCACAACAATTCATGAAATTTTTACCAGTCACCAAACATCACACCAAGAGTCTACTGTACAAATTTCAACCTATTTGGAGCACCAGAGCTACAGATCCAAAAATAACAAGCAAATAAATCTTCTTTTTCTTATTTAACATGATTTAATTAGCATACCAAGAAAATAGTGAACAACATATAAGTTTTATATTTTTCCTTGATGGAGTATGACAACATCTAACTAACAAAATAGGTTTCATCATTTTTGGATTTTTATAAATAAAATTATGGAGAGAAGCAAGTTCGTTTATTCTCTAAACCAGTTTTTAAATACGAATTTCTACAGAAAAACTTTTCCACTAAAACATATCAACATATAGATCTAACAGATAGATAATTTCATAAGGAAGGCAACAAAACAAATTTCATAATTTTGGGAGCTACCAAACTCGAGATATGAATTTTAGAAGATATTATAGAATCTGGA
Organism: Zea luxurians; assembly: GCA_029449295.1. NCBI lineage: Eukaryota > Viridiplantae > Streptophyta > Magnoliopsida > Poales > Poaceae > Zea > Zea luxurians. The sequence continues at coordinate 6,234,553 of JAOPSE010000122.1, read as the reverse complement.
ATTTGAAGCACTATTACCCTTCGCCTTGGGCCCACACGTCAGCCTTACAAACACCTTCTTCAACCTCCAATACAGCACGCACACAGCAGGGAGGAGATTGGAGCTTTGGCTCCATGGCTGGGGGCACGATGGAGAGGAAGAGCTGGGCGCAGGAAGGTGGAAACTCGCGCCCATGGGAGAAGAAGAGGGCCTGCTCGCCATGGGGGAGAGGGGCAGCGCCATGGGAGCTTGGAGCTCGGCTCCAAGCTGCCGAGCGCCATGGATCCACGGAGAAATGAGGGGCTGCTGCCCTACGCGCGCGCTGGAGCTCTTGGCGTGGCCGAGCAGAGGGAGGTGGCGTGGGGGAGGAAGGAAGAGGGCATGCTGCTGGATTTAAAGAAGCGTTGCTGGCAGCCTTTGGTGGGCGTGGGCGGCAACCTGCAGAGCTCAGAACAGGACAGTCTGTTGGCAGGTGGTAGCAGGACGACTTTGGACGCCCATTTTTGGCATTTTCCTTTTGGAATCGAACCCGGATCACTGCAGAAGATTTGTTCCTTGATGTATACTCTACAAATCGTTTATAGGACTTGAGGTGATTCGAGCACTGGTTAGAGAGTTATAGACCCACGAAAACTGGTTTATTAGTGGGTTAGAAATTAGTGGAAACTTGTGAAAACTGAATGTCAAAGCATGTCAAACGGAATCGGATGAATGCCACCTTTTAATATGTTGTGCCCCTATTAGTTATTAACAACTTTTATATTTGGGAAAACTTGAGTTGTTCAACAAAAATTTGGAAACGCGAGACGTCGACCCGAACGACGCTGATTTCAGACTTAGAAGAAATTCGAATCCTGAAATCAGATTTTTATTCTGTCTTGATGGCACTGTTTGAGGTACTTAGAGATTGAATCAAGGCTTGGTTTAAATAAAATATTTGTTGTATAACACATGTTCTGCAACTTTTATTAAAGGTCAAACCTCATATCTCGAATATAAATTAAAGTTTCACTTTGGTCAAAGTAGTATAGTTATAAAGCTTCAATTTATATTTTTAAAGCAATCGAAGTACTTTCTCGACCTTTTCTTGGCATTTTCTCTACATGAACCCTTAATAACTTTTGTTGTAAAGTTTATATAGAGTGTTTTGGAAAGGTTGGCATAACTTGGTCGAGCAATTTCAAGCAAGCGTATGTGTCGGGGACCGTAATTAGGGGTACCCCCAAGACTCCTAATCTCAGCTGGTAACCCCATCAGCACAAAGCTGCAAAGGCCTGATGGGTGCAATTCCGGTTAAGGCTCCGTCCACTCAAGGGACACGATCTCGCCTCGCCCGAGCCCAGCCTCGGGCAGGAACGGAAGACCAAGGCAAATTCACGCCTCGCTCGAGGGCCCCCTCAAGCAACGGACGCACCTTCGACTCGCCCGAGGCTCAGCTCGGGCAGGCTTCACGGAGAAGCAACCTTGGCCAGATCGCCTCGCCAGCCGACCGGATCGCAGGAGCATTCAATGCAAGGATCGCCTGACACCTTATCCTGACGCACGCTCTCCAGTCGACAAGGCCGAAGTGACCGCAGTCACTTCACCCCTCCACTGACTGCCCTGACAGGAAAGCAGTGCCGCCTGCGCCACTCCGACTGCTGTGCCACCCGCCAGGGTGAGGCTGACAGCAGCCAAGTCCAGCCTCGAGCGCCATAGGAATCTCTGCCTCGCCCAACCCCAGGGTTCAGACTCAACCTCGACTCCGGAAGACGATCTCCGCCTCGCCCGACCCCAGGGCTCGGACTCAACATTGACTCCGAAAGACAATCTCCGCCTCGCTCGACCCCCAGGCTCGGACTCAACCTTGACTCCGGAAGACGGTCTCCGCCTCGCCCGACCCCAGGGCTCGGGCTCCACCTCGACCTCGGACGACGGTCTCCGCCTCGCCCGACCCCAGGGCTCGGACTCGACCTCGACCTCGGACAACGGTCTCCGCCTCGCCCGACCCCCGGGTTCGGACTCAGCCTCGACCTCGGAGGAGCCACCGCCCCACTCGACCTCAGGCTCGGACTGACCACGTCGCAGGGGGGTACATCATTACCCTACCCCTAGCTAGCTCAGGCTACGGGGAACAAGACCGGCGTCCCATCTGGCTCGCCCCGGTAAAACAAGTAATGATGGCACCCCACGTGCTCCATGACGACGGTGGTTCTCAACCCCCTACGGAAGCAAGGATACGTCAGCCAGGATCCGATAGCCCCGACAGCTGTGCTTCTACAGGGCTCAAGCGCTCCTCCGACGGCCACGACGCCACATGAACAGGGCTCCAACACCTCTTCGACTGCCACGACGGCATGTACATAGGGCTCTGGCTCCTCTCTGCTAGACACGTTAGCACACTGCTACACCCCCCGTTGTACACCTGGACCCTCTCCTTACGTCTATAAAAGGAAGGTCCAGGGCCCTCGTACGAAAAAAGGTGGCCGCGCGGGAGAACGGGCTGACGCGCAGTCTCACGCCCTCTCTCTCTCTCTCCCTCGCGAACGCTTGTAACCCCCTACTGCAAGCGCATCCGCCCTGGGCACAGGACAACACGAGGCCGCGGTTTCCCCTTACTGTTTTCCCCCCTTGTGTTCCGTCTCGCGCCGACCCATCTGGGCTGGGACACACAGCGACAATTTACTCGTCGGTCCAGGGACCCCCAGGGTCGAAACGCCGACAGTTGGCGCGCCAGGTAGGGGCCTGCTGCGTGTTGACGAACAGCTTCCCGTCAAGCTCCAGATGGGAAGTCTCCAGTAACCTCTCCAACCTGGGACGAAGCTCCGTTTCGGGAGTCTTGAGTTCATGTCCCTCGACAGCAGCTACGACATGATACTCCTTCCTCTGCTGTGCGACAATGACAATGGCGGCCGTCAGCCTGTCCGCCGGCGGCGGAATCGACGACGTCTTTCCCGTGTGATGGAAGAACAGCATCCGAGTTTGTCCCGTCACCTTCCTCGTCGACGGGGAAGGAGACGGGGCAATCATGGCCAAGCAGGAGGCGGCGCCTCGTCGGCTGTCGAGCGAGTCATTGGTGCCGGCGCCCCAGCAGGGGACACGTCGGGCGTTGACCTCACGTTTGAGACGAAGACGAGCGTCGTTTCCCCACAACACGCCAACCCCAAGAAGACGGACGACGCCAGCACGCTCGCGAAGGACTTGCTGGGCGTTAGCCTCGTACCTAAGATAACGGTGCAGTCTGTCCCCGACGCGACTTCGTCACCATCCATCGATCAAGAGGTACCGTCCGTTTCCCATCCTGTGCCTTTTAGATTCAGCTTCGACCCACCAAGCGACCCCGCTTCGGTGGACGCTTTCATAAAGGCATATCCAAACCTTTCGGGGTACCATATATGGTCAACCTGGGACCGATTGACGGCCGTCTCGACCTACGGGCCCCCGGGTTCCGAGGAAGACGACGAGCCCGACTCTGGTTGGGATTTCTCCGAGCTCGATAACCCAAGTGCCATGCGGGACTTCATGATCGCATGTGACTACTGACTCTCCGATTGCTCCGATGGTAGCCACAGCCTCGGCGACGAGGACTGTGGCCCAAGTCGTGAATGTTTCCACATCGATCTAGGGGGTCTCGACGAAGGCAACCACCTTAGTATGCTGGAGGACGGTGATCCCCCTAGGCCTGCGCCTCGCATTGACATCCTTTGGGAGCTAGATGTGGTCCCAGTCCCTACGGGGGGTCAGGACACACATCTCGAGCAAATCCACGAGATGTAGGCTAGGCTCGACGAGGAAGCAGGACAACTTGTGCAGCTCCAGCAAAACATTGGGCAGGAGGGGGCAGGCCGAGCACCAGCCGGAGAAGCGCGTCACCTGGCCCAGGACGTCCAGCACCGCATCGCCGATAACGCCAGGGCAAGGCTGCCTCCGGTTTCTAGCGGGGTCGGCCAGAACCTGGCTGCAGTAGCAATACTACTCCGAGCGATGCTGGAACCATCCACCACCGAGGGGCGGCGTATCCAGGGAGAACTCAAGAATCTCCTAGAGGATGCCGCGGTCCGACGGGCCGAAAGCTCTGCCTCCCGAAGGCAGGGATACCCCCCGGAGCATCGCGCCGCCACTTCCCGATTCATGCGGGAAGCCTCGGTCCAAACCGGGCGCACGCGGGACACAGCGCCTGCGGCCTCGGGCCGCCTCGGCAACGAGCACCATCGCCACGACCGTCGAGCCCACCTCGACGAGAGAGTGCACTGAGGCTACCACCCCAGGCGTGGGGGACGCTACGACAATGAGGAGGATCGGAGCCCTTCGCCCGAACCACCCGGTCCGCAAGCTTTCAGCCGGGCCATACGACGGGCGCCGTTCCCGACCCGGTTCCGGGCCCCGACTACCGTCACCAAGTACTCAGGGGAGACGAGGCCGGAACTGTGGCTCGCGGACTATCGGCTGGCCTGCCAGCTGGGTGGAACGGACGATGACAACCTCATCATCCGCAACCTCCCCCTGTTCCTCTCCGACGCCGCCCGAGCCTGGCTAGAGCATCTGCCTCCTGCGCAGATCTCCAACTGGGACGACCTGGTCAAAGCCTTCACCGGCAACTTCCAGGGCACATACGTGCACCCTGGGAACTCTTGGGATCTCCGAAGCTGCCGCTAGCAGCCAGGAGAATCCCTGCGGGATTATATCCGGCGATTCTCGAAGCAGCGCACCGAGCTGCCCAACATCACCGACTCAGATGTCATCGGCGCGTTCCTCGCCGGCACCACTTGCCGCGACCTGGTGAGCAAGCTGGGTCGCAAGCTCCCACCAGGGCGAGCGAGCTGATGGACATCGCCACCAAGTTCGCCTCTGGCCAGGAGGCGGTCGAGGCCATCTTCTGGAAGGACAAGCAGCCTCAGGGGCGCCAGCCGAATGACATCCCTGAGGCGTCCGCTCAGCGCAGCGCGAGGAAGAAGGGCAAGAAGAAGTCGCAAGCGAAACGCGATGCCGCTGACGCAGACCTTGTCGCCGCCGCCGAGCACAAGAACCCTCGAAAGCCTCCCGGAGGCGCCAACCTTTTCGACAAGATGCTCAAGGAGTCGTGCCCCTATCATCAGGGTCCCGTCAAGCACACCCTTGAGGAGTGCGTCATGCTTCGACGCTACTTCCACAAGGCCGGGCCCCCGGCGGAAGGTGGCAGGGCCCCCGACAACGACAAGAAGGAAGCCCGCAAGGCAGAGGAGTTCCCCGAGGTCCATGACTGCTTCATGATCTACGGTGGGCAAGTGGCGAACGCATCGGCTCGGCACCACAAGCAAGAGCGCCGGGAGGTCTGCTTGGTAAAGGTGGCGGCGCCAGTCTACCTAGACCGGTCTGACAAGCCCATCACCTTCAACCAAGGCGACCACCCCGACCGCGTGCCGAGCCCGGGGAAGTACCCGCTCGTTGTTGATCCCGTCATCGGCAACGTCAGGCTTACCAAGGTCCTCATGGACGGGGGCAGCAGCCTCAACCTCATCTACGCCGACACCCTCGGGCTTTTGTAGATCAATCTGTCCTCGATCCGAGCCAGTGCGGCGCCCTTTCACGGGATCATTCCCGGGAAGCGCGTCCAGCCCCTTGGACAACTCGATCTGCCCGTCTGCTTCGGGACTCCCTCCAACTTCCGAGTGGAAACCCTCACGTTCGAGGTAGTCGGGTTTCGAGGAACCTACCACGCAGTGCTAGGGAGACCATGCTATGCCAAGTTCATGGTCGTCCCCAACTACACCTACCTCAAGCTCAAGATGCCGGGCCCCAACGGGGTCATCACCGTCGGCCCCACGTACCGACACACGTACGAATGCGACGTGGAGTGCGTGGAGTACGCCGAGGCCCTCGCTGAATCCGAGGCCCTCATCGTCGACCTAGAGAGCCTCCCCAAGGAGGTGCCAGATGCGAAGCGCCACGCCGGCAACTTTGAACCAGCAGAGGCGGTTAAGTCCGTCCCTCTTGACCCCAGCAACGACACCTCCAAGCAGATCCGGATCGGCTCCGAGCTCGACCCCAAATAGGAAGCAGTGCTCGTCGACTTTCTCCGTGCAAACGCCGAGGTTTTTGCGTGGAGTCCCTCGGACATGCCTGACATACCGAGGGAAGTCGCCAAGCACTTGCTGGATATCCGAGCTAGAGCTCGACCCGTGAAGTAGCCTCTGTGCCGATTCGACGAAGAAAAGCATAGAGCCATAGGCGAGGAGATCCACAAGCTGATGGCTGCAGGGTTCATCAAAGAGGTATTCCATCCCGAATGGCTTGCCAACCCTGTGCTTGTGAGAAAGAAAGGTGGGAAATGGCGGATGTGTGTATACTACACTGGTCTAAACAAAGCATGTCCAAAGGTTCCCTACCCTCTGCCTCGCATCGATCAAATTGTGGATTCCACTGCTGGGTGTGAAACCCTATCATTCCTCGATGCCTACTCAGGGTATCACCAAATCAGGATGAAAGAGTCCGACCAGCTTGCGGACTACCGGCTGGCCTGCCAGCTGGGTGGAATGGACGATGACAACCTCATCATCCGCAACCTCCCCCTGTTCCTCTCCGATGCCGCCCGAGCCTGGCTAGAGCATCTGCCTCCTGCGCAGATCTCCAACTGGGACGACCTGGTCAAAGCCTTCGCCGGCAACTTCCAGGGCACATACGTGCACCCTGGGAACTCTTGGGATCTCCGAAGCTGCCGCCAGCAGCCAGGAGAATCCCTGCGGGATTATATCCGGCGATTCTCGAAGCAGCGCACCGAGCTACCCAACATCACCGACTCAGATGTCATCGGCGCGTTCCTCGCCGGCACCACTTGCCGCGACCTGGTGAGCAAGCTGGGTCGCAAGACTCCCACCAGGGCGAGCGAGCTGATGGACATCGCCACCAAGTTCGCCTCTGGCTAGGAGGCGGTCGAGGCCATCTTCTGGAAGGACAAGCAGCCTTAGGGGCGCCAGCCGGATGACGTCCCCGAGGCGTCCGCTCAGCGCGGCGCGAGGAAGAAGGGCAAGAAGAAGTCGCAAGCGAAACGCGACGCCGCCGACACAGACCTTGTCGCCGCCGCCGAGCATAAGAACCCTCGAAAGCCTCCCAGAGGCGCCAACCTTTTCGACAAGATGCTCAAGGAGTCGTGCCCTATCATCAGGGTCCCGTCAAGCACACCCTTGAGGAGTGCGTCATGCTTCGGTGCTACTTCCACAAGGCCGGGCCCCCGGCGGAAGGTGGCAGGGCCCCTGACAACGACAAGAAGGAAGCCCGCAAGGCAGAGGAGTTCCCTGAGGTCCATGACTGCTTCATGATCTACGGTGGGCAAGTGGCAAACGCCTCGGCTCGGCACCGCAAGCAAGAGCGCCGGGAGGTCTGCTTGGTAAAGGTGGCGGCGCCGGTCTACCTAGACCGGTCTGACAAGCCCATCACCTTCGACCAAGGCGACCACCCCGACCGCATGCCGAGCCCGGGGAAGTACCCGCTCGTTGTTGATCCCGTCATCGGCAACGTCAGGCTTACCAAGGTCCTCATGGACGGGGGCAGCAGCCTCAACCTCATCTACGCCGACACCCTCGGGCTTTTGCAGATCGATCTGTCCTCGATCCGGGCCGGTGCGGCGCCCTTTCACGGGATCATTCCCGGGAAGCGCGTCTAGCCCCTTGGACAACTCGATCTGCCCGTCTGCTTCGGGACTCCCTCCTACTTCCGAGAGGAATCCCTCACGTTCGAGGTAGTCGGGTTCCGAGGAACCTACCACGCAGTGCTAGGGAGACCATGCTATGCCAAGTTCATGGCCGTCCCCAACTACACCTACCTCAAGCCCAAGATGCCGGGCCCCAATGGGGTCATCACCGTCGGCCCCACGTACCGACACACGTACGAATGCGACATGGAGTGCGTGGAGTACGCCGAGGCCCTCGCTAAATCCGAGGCCCTCATCGTCGACCTGGAGAGCCTCCCCAAGGAGGTGCCAGATGCGAAGCGCCACGCCGGCAACTTCAAACCAGCAGAGGCGGTTAAGTCCGTCCCTCTTGACCCCAGCAACGACACCTCCAAGCAGATCCGGATCGGCTCCGAGCTCGACCCCAAATAGGAAGCAGTGCTTGTCGACTTTCTCCGTGCAAATGCCGAGGTTTTTGCGTGGAGTCCCTCGGACATGCCTGGCATACCGAGGGAAGTCGCCGAGCACTCGCTGGATATCCGAGCTGGAGCTTGACCCGTGAAGTAGCCTCTGCGCCGATTCGACGAAGAAAAGCGTAGAGCCATAGGCGAGGAGATCCACAAGCTGATGGCTGCAGGGTTCATCAAAGAGGTATTCCATCCCGAATGGCTTGCCAACCCTGTGCTTGTGAGAAAGAAAGGTGGGAAATGACGGATGTGTGTAGACTACACTAGTCTAAACAAAGCATGTCCAAAGGTTCCCTACCCTCTACCTCGCATCGATCAAATCGTGGATTCCACTGCTGGGTGTGAAACCCTGTCATTCCTCGATGCCTACTTAGGGTATCACCAAATCAGGATGAAAGAGTCCGACCAGCTCGCGACTTCTTTCATCACACCCTTTGGCATGTACTGCTACATTACTATGCCATTTGGTTTTAGGAATGCAGGTGCGACATACCAAAGGTGCATGAACCACGTGTTCGGACAGCACATTGGCCGAACGGTCGAGGCTTACGTCGATGACATCGTAGTCAACACGAGGAAAGCTTCCGACCTCCTCTCTGACCTTGAAATGACATTCGAGTGTCTCAAGGAGAAAGGCGTAAAACTCAATCCCGAGAAGTGTGTCTTCGGAGTCCCCCGAGGCATGCTACTAGGGTTCATCGTCTCCGAGCGGGGCATCAAGGCCAACCCAGAGAAAATCGCGACCATCACCAACATGGGGCCCATCAAGGACTTGAAAGGAGTACAGAGGGTCATGGGATGCCTTGCGGCTCTGAGCCGCTTCATCTCGCGCCTCGGCGAAAGAGGCCTGCCCCTGTATCGCCTCTTAAGGAAGACCGAGTGCTTCACTTGGACCCCCGAGGCTGAGGAAGCCCTCGGGAACTTGAAGGCGCTCCTTACAAGCGCGCCCATCCTAGTGCCCCCCGCTGCCGGAGAAGCCCTCTTGATCTACGTCGCCGCTACCACTCAGGTGGTCAGCGCCGCGATCGTGGTCGAGAGATGAGAAGAAGGGCACGCATTGCCCGTCCAGAGGCCAGTCTACTTCATCAGTGAGGTACTGTCCGAGACCAAAATCCGTTACCTGCAAATTCAGAAGCTACTATACGCGGTAATTCTGACACGGCAAAAGTTGCGACACTACTTCGAGTCTCATCCGGTGACTGTGGTGTCATCCTTCCCCCTAGGAGAGATCATCCAGTGCCGAGAGGCCTCAGGTAGGATTGCAAAGTGGGCGATGGAGATCATGGGCGAGACAATCTCGTTCGCCCCTCGGAAGGCCATCAAGTCCCAAGTCTTGGCGGACTTTGTAGCTGAATGGGTCGACACCCAGCTTCCAGCAGCTCCGATCCGACCGGAACTCTGGACCATGTATTTCGATGGGTCGCTGATGAAAACAGGAGCAGGCGCGGGCCTGCTCTTCATCTCACCCCTCGGGAAGCACCTCCGCTACGTGCTGCGCCTCCATTTCCCGGCGTCCAACAACGTGGCCGAGTACGAGGCTCTAGTTAACGGGTTGCGCATCGCCATCGAGCTAGGGGTCCGACGCCTCGACGCTCGTGGTGACTCACAGCTTGTCATCGACCAAGTCATGAAGAACTCCCACTGCCGCGACCCGAAGATGGAAGCCTACTGCGACGAGGTTCGGCGCCTGGAGGACAAGTTCTACGGGCTCGAGCTCAACCACGTCGCTCGACGATACAACGAGACTGCAGACGAGCTGGCTAAGATAGCCTCGGGGCGGACAACGGTTCCTACGGACGTCTTCTCCCGAGACCTACATCAACCCTCCGTCAAGACCGACGACACGCCCAAGCCCGAGAAGGCCTTGGCTCAGCCCGAGACACCCTCGGCTCAGCCCGAGGCGCCCTTAGCTCAGCCCGAGGCAGCCTCGGCCCCCGAGGGTGAGGCACTGCACGTTGAGGAAGAGCGGAATGGGGTCATGCCTAATCGAAACTGGCAGACCTCATACCTGCAATATCTCCACCGAGGAGAGCTACCCCTCGACAGAGCCGAAGCTCGGCGACTGGCGCGGCGCGCCAAGTCGTTCGTCTTGCTGGGTGACGGAAAGGAGCTCTACCACCGCAGCCCCTCAGGCATCCTCCAGCGATGCATATCCATCGCCGAAGGTCAGGAGTTATTGCAAGAAATACACTCGGGGGCTTGCAGTCACCACGCAGCACCTCGAGCCCTCGTGGGAAACGCCTTCCGACAAGGTTTCTACTGGTCAACCGCGGTGGCCGACGCCACTAGGATTGTACGCACCTGCCAAGGGTGTCAATTCTACGCAAGGCAGACGCACCTGCCTGCTCAGGCCTTGCAAACAATACCCATCACCTGGCCGTTTGCTGTGTGGGGTCTGTACCTCGTCGGTCCCTTGTAGAAGGCACCCGGGGGCTTCACGCACCTACTGGTCGCCATCGACAAATTCTCCAAGTGGATCGAGGTCCGACCCCTAAACAGCATCAGGTCCGAACAGGCGGTGGCGTTCTTCACCAACATCATCCATCGCTTCAGGGTCCCGAACTCCATCATCACCGACAACGGCACCTAGTTCATCGGCAGGAAGTTCCTAGACTTCTACGAGGACCACCACATCCGGGTGGACTGGGCCGCCGTAGCTCACCCCATGACGAATGGGCAGGTAGAGCGTGCCAACGGCATGATTCTATAGGGACTCAAGCCAAGAATCTACAACGACCTCAACAAGTTCGGCAGGCGCTGGATGAAGGAACTCCCCTCGGTGGCTGGAGTCTGAGGACGATGCCAAGCCAAGCCATGGGCTTCACGCCGTTTTTTCTAGTCTATGGGGCCGAGGCTATCTTACCCACAGACTTAGAATATGGCTCCCCGAGGATGAGGGCATACGACACCCGAAGCAACTAGACAAACCGAGAAGACTCACTGGACCAGCTGGAAGAGGCTCGTGACATGGCCTTACTACACTCGGCGTGGTATCAGCAGTCCCTGCGACGCTACCATGCCCGAGGGGTTCGGTCCCGAGACCTCCAGGTGGGCGACTTGGTGCTTCGGCTACGACAAGACGCCCGAGGGCGCCATAAGCTCACGCCTCCCTGGGAAGGGCCGTTCATCATCGCCAAGATCCTGAAGTCCGGGACATACAAGTTGGCCAACAGTCAAGGCGAGGTCTACAGCAACGCTTGGAACATCCGATAGCTACGTCGCTTCTACCCTTAAGATGTTTTCGAGTCGTTCATATACCTCGTTCACTTACGCAAACAAAGTATAACCATCAAGGAAGGGTCAGCCTTGCCTTGGCAAAGCCCGACCCTCCCTCGGGGGCTAGAAGGGGGGAACCCCCTCTGCGTCAAAATTTTCCTCGGAAAAAGTCTTTCTGCCAGAACATCTTTCGTGCTTTTCGACTACTTCGATAGTGGAATCCTGAAAACGATGGAGTACACGTAAGCAGGCAAGGCCGACCGAGCCGAGGGACTCCTACGCCTCCAGGATACGGATACCTCACTCATCACCTTCTGCGATAAGTAACTCACGCTCGGATAAGCGATTTCGCTGACCGAACAAGTCTTAACACTCAAAAACTTTTTCTGCCAAAACGATTTTTCGTGCCATCTCGAGTATATCGATAACAGAATCCTACGGACGAGTAAGAGTACACGTAAGCGGCAAGGCCGACCGAGCTGAGGGACTCCTATGCCTCCGGGATACGGATACCTCACTCATCACCTTCTGCGATAAGTAACTCTCGCTCGGATAAACAATTCTGTTACCGACGAACAAGTCCTGATACTCGAAACAAGAGGAAAAGAAACGCAGCTTTACAACACGACGATGATATGTTTGGGCCTCGGCGGCCGCAAAAAACATACGCACACTACAGACAAACTGTTCCTGCAGGTTTAGACATCAGTAGGGGGAGCAGCAGCACCCTCGGCATCGACTCCACCTTCGGCGGAATCCGACCCGGCCTCGGTCAGCAACACGGTCGGGAGGATCTCCACCTCGAAGGAAGATGTCAGCACTGCACCTGGGCCATCGCCGCCAGGGTCTCCTCCAGGAACCCGGCCCAAGCAGACGGCCGGACCGGCCGCTCCGTAGCCTCAGCCAGCTGTCCCCCGAGGACACCAGCCCGACTCATAGCCTCGGCAGCCCGACTCCAGGGTTGGTCCCGCCAGTGGACGACCTAGCTAGGTCCCAGCCGCCACTACTATGCCTCCTCGGCCTGGGAAGTCCCCTACTCCTGGGTCGACATAGTTTCTTCTCCAGCCAACTCCGCCTCTGTCTGTGCTGACACCGCTGCCTCCGGCTTCGGCTCATCGCAGAGCAGCCGAGGGTTCCTTCACTAAGCAAGAGAAGCCCCGAGTGGCAAGGCCGACCGAGCCGAGGGACTCCTATGCCTCCGGGATACGGATACCTCACTCGTCACCTTCCGCACAGGGCAACTCACACTTGGTTAAGCGGTCCAGCTAGCCGACAGGCGAGTCCTGGTGCTCGAAATGGGGAAGAAACACGGCTTTATGCCCAAATACGCAGATGTTCAGGCCCCGACAGCCGCAATGAACATACGCAGGCACTCAAGGTGCCATTACAAACGGGACTCCGGTTCCGTTCCCGCGGGTATGAACAACCTTCATACCAGGAGGCCCGCGGGACGACGAACTCCCAGCGGCTCACCGCTGCCCGCTCCTGCAGCAGCGACAACGACCTCCGTCCCGGGCGGCAAGACAGCTGCAGCAACGGCTTCAGGGCAAACGCTGCGGCGGAAAAGTTCTCGCCCACCAAGGACGAGAACCAGCCATTCAAGCCAGGGAGACGGAAGTCCAGGGGTGCAGGCGGAGTTGGTGATCTCGTCGACAGAGAAACCTTCTCCGGCTGCCACCACCACAGCACCGGCGGCGGCGTCCACCTGTCCACCAACACCGCACCAGCGGGCGCCGGCCGCCCCAAAGCGCACCGGCAGGTCCTCACTCCCGCCCTTGCCGAGGCCGCCCCAGAACGTGAGCACCGCCCTCGCGGCGTACGACATGCTGGGCAACCCTCTGGCACGGCTATCGGCGCGAGGAAGACCCGGACGTGGCTGGCTTGTACGCGGCGCAACCACCGCTCGGACGAAGGACGGGACGCTGCACCCTGTCCAGGAAGCCGCAGTTCGCCTTCCCCCGCATGGCTGAGGGAAGCCTCCGCGGGGCTGGAGGATGCCTTTCTCCCCTAAACGCTGGGGGAAGAAAAGGGTTACTGTCCCACGTAGAGGCAACCCCCCACTCGGTGCGCTCCTCTGTCTCAGCCCGTATGACGAAAATCCTTGAAGCTGAGGGTGGGGCGGAGGCCGCAGCCCGGCTCGCTTCTCTCCACCAAACTGCCCATTGGTGGGGGAACACAGCCGGTCCGCACGACGAAAATCCTTGAAGCCGAGCGATGGCTGAAAGGTACCAACCTCCACGAGGTTGCGCTCTTTCCACAACGAGACGAAGACAACGCGGGCACTCCCCATCCGGGGGCTCGGAAGGCGGAAGGACGCGACGCATGAGGAAAGTGCGAAGGCATGGCTACCGCCCAGGAGGTCGATCCATTTTTAAAGGCGACTCTCCCTGCTCGCGTCCTCAGTCGTCGCGGACTGAGTCTTCACCAACACGCTCCAAGGTCCTCCCCCTACGGCACGGGGGCTGGGCCCCACGTGTCATGCAAGCTGGCCCAGGACAGGAGAAGCCAAACCGCCGCGCGTGGAGCGTGTAACCGCCCAGCGGTTACAAGCATTCCTCCGTCTTCGCCCAAACCAGCGGGTGAAAGGGCGGACCGCCATGTAGGCGGCATGCAACTGCACCAAGGGGGCGCACCCTTTCGACTTCGATGCATCCAGCATGGAGGCCCAGTGAAAGGGAATTAGGCTTATACCTAGTTCCTAAATAATTTTGGTGGTAGAATTGTCCAACACAAATAATTGGACTAACTAGTTTGCTCTAGTGTATAAGTTATACAGGTACAAAAGGTTCACACTTAGCCAATAAAATGACCATGTGTTGAGTTCAACAAAAGGGCAAAGGAGCAACCAAAGGCCCCTCTGGTCTGGCACACCGGACTGTCCGGTGTACACCGGACAGTGTCCGGTGCACCAGAGGACTTCGGCTCCGGAACTCGCCAGTCTCGGGAATTCGCGAAGACTGCTCCGCTATAATTCACCGGACATGTCCGGTGTACACCGGACTGTCCGGTGCAACCTCGGGGCAACGGCTACTTCGCGCCAACGGTCACCTGCAGGCGCATTTAATGCGCGCCAGAACCGCACAGTTGTCAGGCACGCGGGAGCAGGCACACCGGACATCAAACAGTACATGTCCGGTGTGCACCGGACATCCAGGCGGGCCCAGAAGTCAGAACTCCAACGGTCATATTGCAACGGCTTTGGTGACGTGGCTGTCGCACCGGACATGTCCGGTGTGCACCGGACTGTCCGGTGCGCCATCGAACAGACAGCCTCACCAAACGGCTAGTTTGGTGGTTGGGGCTATAAATACCCCCAACCACCCCACATTCAAGACATCCAAGTTTTCCAACTTCCAACCACTTACAAGAGCTAGGCATTCAATTCTAGACACACCAAAGAGATCAAATCCTCTCCAATTCCACTCAAGCCTTTAGTGACTAGCGAGAGAGATTTGCCGTGTTCTTTTGAGCTCTTGCGCTTGGACCGCTTTCTTTCTTTCTCACTTGTTCTTGTGATCAAAACTCAATTGTAACCAAGGCAAGAGGCACCAATTGTGTGGTGGCCCTTGCGGGGAAGTTTTGTTCCCGTTTGATTGAGAAGAAGAAAAGCTCACTCGGTCCGAGGGACCGTTTGAGAGAGGGAAGGGTTGAAAGAGACCCGGCCTTTGTGGCCTCCTCAACGGGGAGTAGGTTTGAGAGAACCGAACCTCGGTAAAACAAATCCGCGTGTCCCACTTCATTATTTGCTTGCGATTTGTTTTGCGCCCTCTCTCACGGACTCTATTTTATTTCTAACGCTAACCCGGCTTGTAGTTGTGATTATTTTTGAGATTTTCAGTTTCGCCCTATTCACCCCCCCTCTAGGCGACTTTCAATTGGTATCAGAGCCCGGTGCTTCATTAGAGCCTAACCGCTCGAAGTGATGTCGGGAGATCACACCAAGAGGGAGATGGAGACCGGCGACAAGCCCACTACAAGCCAAGGGAGCACTTCATCGGAAGAGTCCCGGACCAAGAGGAGGGAGAAGAAGAAGGACTCCTCCAAACGGAAGGAGAAAAGATCTTCCTCTTCTCACCACAAAGAGAAGAAGGAAAAATCTTCTTCTCACAAGCCACATCGGAGTGGGGACAAGAAAAAGAGGATGAGGAAGGTGGTCTACTACGAGACCGACTCTTCATCGACATCCACCTCCGGCTCCGACGCGGCATCCGTCACTTCTAAACGCCAAGAGCGTAAGAAGTATAGTAAGATCCCCCTACGCTACCCTCGCATTCCTAAACATACACCTTTACTTTCCGTCCCATTAGGCAAACCACCAACGTTTAATGGTGAAGATTATGCTATGTGGAGTAATTTAATGCGATTTCATCTAACCTCACTCCACAAAAGTATATGGGATGTTGTTGAGTATGGTGTACAGGTACCATCTGTAGGGGATGAGGATTATGACACGGACGAAGTGGCCCAAATCGAGCACTTCAACTCCCAAGCCGCAACCATTCTCCTCGCCTCTCTAAGCAAGGAGGAATACAACAAAGTACAAGGGTTGAAGAATGCTAAGGAAATTTGGGACCTACTCAAGACGGCGCACGAGGGTGATGAACTCACCAAGATCACCAAGCGGGAAACGATCGAGGGGGAGCTCGGTCGATTCCGTCTTCGCCAAGGGGAGGAGCCACAAGATATGTACAACCGGCTCAAGACCTTGGTGAACCAAGTGCGCAACCTCGGGAGCAAAAAATGGGATGACCACGAGGTGGTTAAGGTTATTTTAAGAGCTCTTATTTTCCTTAACCCCACTCAAGTTCAATTAATTCGTGGTAATCCTAGATATCCACTAATGACCCCCGAGGAAGTTATCGGGAATTTTGTGAGCTTTGAATGCATGATTAAGGGCTCAAAGAAGATCAACGAGCTTGACGAACCTTCCACATCCGAGGCGCAACCGGTGGCCTTCAAGGCAACGGAGGAGAAGAAGGAGGAGTCTACACCAAGTAGACAACCAATTGACGCCTCCAAGCTCGATAATGAGGAGATGGCCTTAATCATCAAGAGCTTTCGGCAAATCCTCAAGCAACGGAAGGGGAAGGATTACAAATCCCGTTCCAAGAAGGTTTGCTACAAGTGTGGTAAGCCCGGTCATTTTATTGCAAAATGTCCTATGTCTAGTGACAGTGACAGGGGCGACGACAAGAAGGGAAAGAGGAGAGAAAAGAAGAAGTACTACAAGAAGAAGGGCGGCGATGCCCATGTTTGCCGGGAATGGGACTCCGACGAGAGCTCCACCGAGTCCTCCTCCGACGAGGACGCCGCCAACATCGCCGTCACCAAGGGACTCCTCTTCCCCAACGTCGGCCACAAGTGTCTCATGGCCAAGGACGGCAAAAAGAAGGTAAAATCAAGGTCCTCCACTAAATATGAAACATCTAGTGATGAGGATGATGATAAAAATGAGGAGGGTAACTTGCGCACTCTTTTTGCCAACCTTAACATAGAACAAAAAGAAAAATTAAATGAGCTAATTAGTGCTATCCATGAAAAGGATGATCTCTTGGACTCCCAAGAAGATTTCCTAATCAAGGAAAACAAGAAACATGTTAAGGTTAAAAATGCTTATGCTCTAGAGGTAGAAAAATGTAACAAATTATCTAGTGAGCTAAGCACATGCCATGACACTATTGCCAACCTTAGAAATGAAAATGCTAGATTAATTGCTAAGGTTGATTCACATGTTTGCAATGTTTCAACTTCCAATTCTAAAGATGATAATATTGATTTACTTGCTAGAATTGATGAGTTGAATGTTTCTCTTGCTAGCCTTAAGACTGAGAATGAAAAATTGCTTGCTAAGGCTAAGGATTTTGATGTTTGCAATGCCACTATTTCCGACCTTAGAACTAAAAATGATTTATTACATGCTAAGGTTATTGAACTAAAATCTTGCAAACCCTCTACATCTACTAAGCATATTTCCATTTGTACTAGATGTAGAGATATTAATGTTGATGCTATCCATGATCACTTAGCCTTAATTAAAAAACAAAATGATCACATAGCACAACTTAATGCTAAGATTAGTGAGCATGACTTAGAAAATGAAAAATTTAAATTTGCTAGAAGCATGCTCTATAATGGGAGACGCCCTGGCATCAAGGATGGCATTGGCTTCCAAAGGGGAGACAATGTCAAACTTAATGCCCCTCCAAAGAATTTATCTAACTTTGTTAAGGGCAAGACTCCCATGCCTCAGGATAACGAGGGTTACATTTTGTACCCTGCCGGCTATCCTGAGAGCAAAATTAGGAGAACTCATTCTAGGAAGTCTCACTCTGGCCCCAACCATGCTTTTATGTATAAGGGTGAGACATCTAGTTCTAGGCAACCAACCCGTGCCAAGTTGCCTAGAAAGAAAACTCCTAATGCATCAAATGATCATACTATTTCATTTAAAACTTTTGATGCTTCTTATGTGCTTACTAGCAAATCCGGCAAGGTAGTTGCCAAAATTGTTGGGGGCAAACACAAGGGCTCCAAGACTTGTGTTTGGGTACCTAAAGTTCTTGTTTCTAATGCCAAAGGACCCAAAACCGTTTGGGTACCTAAAGTCAAGAACTAAAATTGTTTTGTAGGTTTATGCATCCGGGGGCTCAAGTTGGATACTCGATAGCGGGTGCACAAACCACATGACAGGGGAGAAAAAGATGTTCTCCTCATATGAGAAAAACCAAGATCCCCAACGAGCTATCACATTCGGGGATGGAAATCAAGGTTTGGTCAAAGGATTGGGTAAAATTGCTATATCACCTGACCATACTATTTCCAATGTTTTTCTTGTAGATTCTTTAGATTACAATTTGCTTTCCGTATCCCAATTATGTCAAATGGGCTACAACTGTCTATTTACTGATATAGGTGTTACTGTCTTTAGAAGAAGTGATGATTCAATAGCATTTAAGGGAGTGTTAGAGGGTCAGCTATACTTGGTAGATTTTGATAGAGCTGAACTCGACACTTGCTTAATTGCTAAGACTAACTTGGGTTGGCTCTGGCACCGCCGACTAGCCCATGTTGGAATGAAGAATCTTCATAAGCTTCTAAAGGGAGAACACATTTTAGGACTAACAAATGTTCATTTTGAGAAAGACAGGATTTGTAGCGCATGCCAAGCCGGGAAGCAAGTTGGCACTCATCATCCACACAAGAACATCATGACTAGTGACAGGCCACTGGAGCTCCTACACATGGACCTATTCGGCCCGATCGCTTACATAAGCATCGGCGGGAGTAAGTACTGTCTAGTTATTGTGGATGATTATTCTCGCTTCACTTGGGTGTTCTTTTTGCAGGACAAATCTCATACCCAAGAGACCTTAAAGGGATTCTTGAGACGGGCTCAAAATGAGTTCGGCTTAAGGATCAAGAAAATTAGAAGCGACAATGGGACGGAGTTCAAGAACTCTCAAATTGAAGGCTTCCTTGAGGAGGAGGGCATCAAGCATGAGTTCTCTTCTCCCTACACTCCACAACAAAATGGTGTAGTGGAGAGGAAGAATCGAACTCTATTGGACATGGCAAGAACCATGCTTGATGAGTACAAGACACCGGATCGGTTTTGGGCCGAAGCGGTCAACACCGCTTGCTACGCCATCAACCGGTTATATCTTCACCGAATCCTCAAGAAGACATCCTATGAACTCCTAACCGGTAAAAAGCCAAATATTTCATATTTTAGAGTTTTTGGTAGCAAATGTTTTATACTTGTTAAAAGAGGTAGAAAATCTAAACTTGCTCCTAAAACTATAGAAGGCTTTTTACTAGGATATGACTCAAACACAAGGGCATATAGAGTCTTTAACAAGTCCTCAGGACTTGTTGAAGTTTCTTGTGACGTTGTGTTTGATGAGACTAATGGCTCTCAAGTAGAGCAAGTTGATCTTGATGAGATAGGTGAAGAACAGGCTCCATGCATAGCGCTAAGGAACATGTCCATCGGGGATGTGTGTCCTAAGGAATCCAAAGAGCCTCCACATGCACAAGATCAACCATCCTCCTCCATGCAAGCATCTCCACCAACTCAAGATGAGGATGAGGCTCAAGATGTTGAGCAAGAAAATCAAGAAGATGAGCCACCTCAAAATGACGGCAACGATCAAGGGGGAGATGCAAATGATGAAGACAAGGAGGATGAACAACCAAGGCCGCCACACCCAAGAGTCCACCAAGCAATACAACGAGATCACCCCGTCGACACCATCCTCGGCGACATTCATAAGGGGGTAACTACTCGATCTCGTGTTGCACATTTTTGTGAACTGTTGGGGACTTGTTCTCAAATGCTAAGAGTTAAGAACAAGGCAACATAAAGAGTGTTAAGTGTTAAAGTCCTTCGTCCCTCGAAACATTATCCCCCTTCGGGAATAATGAGCTTCGGACGAAGGTCATAAAAGACATACCTTCATGAATATAACAAGCAATGACGAAGGATTCATATAAAGCATGAAATATAATTTAGACATCATCATAGAATCATTTCTATTTTATTAACATAGAAAAACAGAAATGATTACAGATTACAAATGTACCTTCAGTCCTGAGAGAAGGTAGAAAATACAAGTGTGACGCAAAAGCGAATACCCAGTCAGCGTGAACAGTACGGGAGTACTGTTCATCTATTTATAGACGCGGGACGCAGCCCATGTAAAATTACATCCATGTCCACTACATTTGTTAATGACTTATGGAAATCTGTCGAGGCCCACGTAGTCTTTTCATCTTTAAGTCGGTTCCCCTTTCTGCTATCGTGACGAAGCTTCCCCGCACACAGCTTCGGCTGCGCTCGTACTTCGTCTGGTTCAGGCTTCGTCCTGGCCGTGCTTCGTATTCATAATTCTGAGTCCGAAAATACCTGTTCACATAATCCACTTGGAAAACATTGTCAAATCATGTTTTTGAGGACCTTCGGAGGACGAAGGCCCCCAACAGTAGCCCCTCGCAATATTAATTTGTTAATAATAAATTCAAATTGCGATATGGACGAAGGCCTTGAGCCGAAGGTCCGAAAAAACACCTTCCCTTTGCTAGAATAGCAACCTTCACTGACAAGCGGGACCTTTCAATTGTCAACGCCCTGGGCGTATAAATAATATCGCACCACAAACTCATTTGGTACGCACACTTGCCATCTGCTTCGGCCCACTAAAATTTTTAGCTCTTGCGTTAAGATTTGCTGGTCTTTTTGATTTTGAAGCTTCGGCCTCGGGAACAATTTTTTAGCGTTTCCGAAGATGTCTGAAGGCAAGAAGATCCCTGCTGAGACGAAGCTGAGTCTTGAGGAGGAGAAGAATCTGGGGTTCCTGATAGCGATGGCAGAGACGAATACAGAGAAAATCACCAAGGAGATTCTCGAAGGTTTGTCCGAAGATACTGGTGACAGCGACAGCTATGATGTGGAGAGTGGTGGTGAAGAGGCCGAAGACCGTCCATGGCGGCCAAGCCACACGGTTTTCGGGAAAACCACAATCAAGCAAAGCCATATTGATAATATGAGGGGGCGGTACTTTCGAGATTTATCTATGGTGAGGGCTGACGCTGGAGAAAAAACTTCTCCCACCCCCGAAGAAGATGAAGTTGTGATTTTCCGAAGCTTTCTCAAGGCTGGGCTTCGATTCCCCCTGAGCAACTTTGTTGTCGAGGTACTGAAAACATTTCAAGTCTACCTTCATCAACTTACTCCCGAAGCTATCATAAGAATGGGGATTTTTGTCTGGGCTGTGAGAAGCCAAGGTTTGGAACCAGACGCTAAAAGCTTCTGCAACATTCACGAGTTATTGTACGAGACGAAACCCTGGGGAAAAGAGCAATATCACAACAATTTTGGGTGCTACAGCTTCGGCGCCCGCTCCGGGTCAAGCTGCCCTGTGCCGACCTTTCGGAAGAGGTGGCCCGGAGCCTGGATGACTGAATGGTTTTATGTGAAAAATGACCTAACAGCGCAAGGTAATGTCAAAAGTATCATTATGCACCCAATCTGGCAACGCTTCGGACTTCGAAGGCCGAAGGTTGAAATGGATGAGGCAGCCGAAGAGTGCCAAAGAGCCTTCGGCGTAGTTTGCTCCTTTATTGGGACAAGGGACTTAGTCCAAGAGCACATTGCCTTCAGGGTATGGCCACTTGCAGAAAAGTGGGAAATGCCGAAGGAAACTATTAAAGAGTCCGACGAAGGCGGACTAGTTAGACTGAAATACACATTCAAATATGCAGATAAATTTGTTGAACCTGATGATGACTGGCTGAAAAGCATTGAAACTTTAAGTGACGAACTACTTGGAGCATATTCGAAGGCCGAAAATACTGCGCTATCAGCAGCCTTCGGAGGCCGAAAGAAGAAAAGACTCAACCGTGTGTTTGACGCAGTCGGGTTTATGTACCCTGACTATCATTATCCGGTATTGGGTCGCAAAAGGAAAAATATTTCTCCTGCGACAGAAGCCACCACGAGTGCCTCTAGTGAGCCAGCGCCTCAAAGAAAAAAGTTGAAGGTGCTCACCCATCGGACACGCTTTATTGAGCCGGCCACAGTGCCAGAATTCGTTGGTGAAGTCTCTTTGGCCTCTGAAGCTACCGAACCAGCTTCAGTGCCGAAGATGGAAGAAAAGATTGAAACGCCTTCAGCGGAAGAATCAAAGAAACCGAAGGTTGACGAGCCAAAAATGTCTGAAATCTTAAGTCCTTCGGTAAATGTCGAAGCAATAAAAAACCAAAAGGGGCCATCGGTGACCCCAAAAAGGAAAAGAATGGTAAACGTGCTAGATGTCTTGGAGACAATTAAGTCTTCAAGCACAACTCCAAAAAAGAGTGTCGAAATTGCTGAAGCTTCTACTGAAACTTCGACGCAGCAAGCTGAAGCTGAAGCTGGGCCTTCAGTGCCCTACAAGGAACAACCTTTGGAAGCCGAAGCAATAAAAATATCAGAACCAGTTTTAGTTGAAGAAATTGACACTGCCATCCCCGAAGCTCCCTCCAGCGTATACGATTACATTATACGACATGCTTCGGGGAAGAAACTATCTGCAGAAGAAACTTATGAAGCCAACCATTATGCGAAAGAGCTAAAGTATCCGAAGGGGGCAGTAATATTCAATGGGACAAATGAAGATGACTTCCTATACTGCCTTCCTGATAATAAAGAACTATCTGTCTGCCGAGAGATGGCTAAAAGTATAGGCTTCCCGAAGCTCGAAGGTGGATTAAGCGCCATGACGAAAGAGGATCTCGCAGACAGTCTTGCATACAATAGCCTAAAGGTTTGGTTATTTGAAAAACTTTTTTAATACATAATTCATTCCTATATTCTTATATAGACTCTCTTTTTTTATAGGGTTTAATCCTGAGCAACGTGTTGAGAGCACAAAAGAGTGCCGAAGATGAGAGTTACGAAATTGCATTCAACAATCTGCGATCAGAAGTTATAAAGCTGAGGAACGAAGCTCTGGAAAAGGATAAAATTCTTCTTACACTGGTAGACAGAGTAAAGAAGGACGAAGCTGTTTCAAAAACCCAGGCCGAAGCCCAAAAGCGTGAAATTAAAGATCTTCAGAAACAGCTGGCTAGAGCTAGAGAGGAGCGCGTGCTTGAGGAAACAAAACGAGAACTCAGTGATCATATGGTCAACAAATTGGAGTTAAGAATTAAAGAGCTTCGTGCATCTCAGGGAAAATGTTATGTTAAATCTATAGAGTGCGTGAATAAAATTAAAACCAGCTTCGCCAGCGTGGGCGCCTTTTCCAGCGAAGAGAACTTCTCTCGAGGCAATCCCGAAGGTCCATTGGAATGGATTAGTCACGAAGCAGAGGCCTTCGAGGAGATCCTAAGCAGTCGCGGTGATATCTGCGCTTTTTCGGGCGCCAGAGGAATTGCTTCTGTTTTAGAGAAAAAAGGTTGCGAGCATGTAAAATTTCTAGCTCAGTCCGAAGCTACATTATCTTGCGAAGACATCAAGGACCCCTCGGCCGAAGCAAGCGTGGTTGGTGGCAAATTTTTTACTGATATCTGGAACGACGGCGGCCGAGGAATGGCACAAGAAATTATCCAAAGGAGCGAAAAAGGCATCCACGATGCTAGGAAAGTGGCAGAAGCTGCCGAAAAAAGTGCGGAGCCCGAAAGACAATTAGGTATTAATTAGTCGTTCTTATTGTGTTGTAATTTTTGTTTCAAACTCTGCTCACAGTTTGTAATAGTAATGAAGAAATGTTCTCTTCCCTCAGAAGCTGCTGGGTCGACTGCCGACCCCCACACAAAAGGGGACGATGAAATTAAAGAAATGGCCGAAGCTATTATGGACAAAGTTGTTGATCAACTTCTAAATGAAGCCGCCGAAGCAGTACTAAAAGAAGACTAGATGCTATTTAGAAAAAACATATGTAATATTTTGTACATTTAGATGTAATATTCAAGTTTCTTTTCATTATTCAATTCTTTACGATGCATGAAACTGTACCTACATACCTTTTTGAGCCTTCGGCGAAAAAACACCTTCCCTTCTTTTCATGCTTCGTGAAGAAGACATTCTCCGTTAAAATTATTCTGATAAGACATGTTCATGCTTCATGATAACATTCTCCGAAGCTATACAATTTCGATACTGCTCTGATGAAGCTTGTCCATGCTTCGTAAAAACAGCCTCCGAAGCTATTTTTCGAAGATTATCATTGCATTCCCTCGTGACTTTGCACAATTTGCACTTTCTCAAATCATTCTTCCGAAGGTTAATACTGTGTACCCTTCTTTTGCCGCATGCAACATGATGTATGATGCTTATGCTATGCGAAATGATGTGATGATGTTATGTTATGCAAATGACGTCTGTTCCGAAGATACACACAAAATACATTCGCAAGCTCTGCATTCCCTTAGGAACGTCTTTGGAGCTTCTTCGTCTTTTACTTAGACGGTATAAGCTCTGCATTCCCTTAGGAACGTCTTTGGAGCTTCTTCGTCTTTTACTTAGACGGTATAAGCTCTGCATTCCCTTAGGAACGTCTTTGGAGCTTCTTCGTCTTTTACTTAGACGGTATAAGCTCTGCATTCCCTTAGGAACGACTTCTGAGCAGAAAACTTACACTGCGCTCCCTTTGGAACGGCTTTTTGTGAATTCATGAACTTACTCTGCGTTCCTTAGAACGACTTTCTGTTACTCCGAAGGATTTTTAATACTTCGAAGGTCCTCCTTGTTAATACAAAAACTTCAACAACTGTATTTCCTCGTGGCAAACAGCGAAATTATTACATGGAAACTATCAATGTTTTTTGCTACAGAGAATAAAACTGAATAGAAAAGACTGTTATCAAAGGTAGGATATGTGTCAATAAATGTGCTTCGATTCTGGCACAGTGCTGTTGACTGTGCGAGCTTCGGATTGTTCTCTGAAGTCCCTTTGATGTGGAGCATATTGACTCCCTTCTGGCTGCTGGCCTTGTTGCAGCGGAGGTGGAGGCGGAGGCTGTTGCCATGAAACTTGAGGTTGACTTGCCGAAGCTACGGAAGCCGCAGGATGGTTGCCCACATACTCCGGGATGTAAGGCTGATGGTATGAAGCAGTATGCATGACCTGCTTCGGCTGTCCCTGTTGCGCTGCAGCTTTTGCCAGCTCCTTTTGTTTCTGAATGGTAACATGGCACATCCTGGTGGTATGGCCCTTGTTCTCACCGCAAAATAAGCAAAATGTCCTCCTTGGTTGATCTCCAAATCTCCCGCCGAAGCCCCTGGCGCCTCTGCCTCTTGGAGCTGGTGGCCGAAAGAAAGTCTGCTGCTGCCCCGAAGCCTGTGAGGAGCACTGCGGCCTGTTCTGCTGACTCCCCTTATCATCATTTTGAGTGTTGTGGATGGACCTGACATGCCTCGGATAGAAACGTCCCCCGAAGCCCCTGGTCATCTCAGAAAATCTGAAGGCCTCCTCCCTTCTTTGGCGAAAGTCGTTATCTGCACGAATGTACTCGTCCATCTTCTGGAGTAGCTTCTCTAGAGTCTGAGGAGGCTTCCTAGCAAAGTATTGGGCTGCAGGTCCAGGACGAAGCCCCTTGATCATAGCTTCGATAACAATTTCATTGGGCACCGTTGGTGCCTGTGCCCTCAAACGCAGGAACCTTCTGACATATGCCTGAAGGTATTCTTCATGATCCTGAGTGCACTGAAACAAAGCTTGTGCAGTGACCGGCTTTGTCTGAAATCCTTGAAAGCTGGTTAACAACATATCCTTCAGCTTCTGCCATGAAGTGATTGTCCCTGGTCGAAGGGAGGAATACCAGGTCTGAGCAACATTCCTGACGGCCATGACGAAAGACTTCGCCATGACTGCAGCATTGCCTCCATACGAAGACACTGTTGCTTCGTAGCTCATCAGGAACTGCTTCGGGTCTGAGTGGCCGTCGAACATGGGAAGCTGAGGTGGCTTATAGGATGGAGGCCAAGGTGTAGCCTGCAGCTCAGCGGACAAAGGAGAAGCATCATCGAAAACAAGATTTCCCTGATGGAAATTGTCATACCAGTCATCCTCGTTGACGAAGCCCTCCTGATGAAGGTCTTTCTGCTGAGGCCTTCTGTTTTGCTCATCATGGGTAAGGTGGCGGACTTCCTCAGAGGCTTCGTCTATCTGCCGTTGCAACTCAGCTAGCCGGGCCATCTTCTCCTTCTTCCTTTGCACTTGTTGATGTAGGATCTCCATATCCCTGATTTCTTGGTCTAGCTCTTCCTCCTGAAGCGTCGGGCTGACAGCCTTTCTCTTCTGGCTTCGGGCCTCCCGAAGAGAGACGGTCTCCTGGTTGTGGTCCAGCGGTTGCAGTGCTGAAGCTCCAGTCGCTGAAGCTTTCTTCGGCGCCATAGCGAAGGTCTATAGCTTCCGAAGGTGTTCAAAAAAGCTCGAAGTGGAAGTGAGTTCACCCACGGTGGGCGCCAATGTTGGGGACTTGTTCTCAAATGCTAAGAGTTAAGAACAAGGCAACATAAAGAGTGTTAAGTGTTAAAGTCCTTCGTCCCTCGAAACATTATGCCCCTTCGGGAATAATGAGCTTCGGACGAAGGTCATAAAAGACATACCTTCATGAATATAACAAGCAATGACGAAGGATTCATATAAAGCATGAAATATAATTTAGACATCATCATAGAATCATTTCTATTTTATTAACATAGAAAAACAGAAATGATTACAGATTACAAATGTACCTTCAGTCCTGAGAGAAGGTAGAAAATACAAGTGTGACGCAAAAGCGAATACCCAGTCAGCGTGAACAGTACGGGAGTACTGTTCATCTATTTATAGACGCGGGACGCAGCCCATGTAAAATTACATCCATGTCCACTACATTTGTTAATGACTTATGGAAATCTGTCGAGGCCCACGTAGTCTTTTCATCTTTAAGTCGGTTCCCCTTTCTGCTATCGTGACGAAGCTTCCCCGCACACAGCTTTGGCTGCGCTCGTACTTCGTCTGGTTCAGGCTTCATCCTGGCCGTGCTTCGTATTCATAATTCTGAGTCCGAAAATACCTGTTCACATAATCCACTTGGAAAACATTGTCAAATCATGTTTTTGAGGACCTTCGGAGGACGAAGGCCCCCAACATGAACATTACTCTTTTGTTTCCTCTATTGAGCCACACAGGGTAGAGGAAGCACTACAAGATTCGGATTGGGTGATGGCGATGCAAGAGGAGCTCAACAATTTCACAAGGAATGAGGTATGGCATTTAGTTCCACGTCCTAATCAAAATGTTGTAGGAACCAAGTGGGTCTTCCGCAACAAGCAAGACGAGCATGGTGTGGTGACTAGGAACAAAGCTCGACTCGTGGCCAAGGGGTATTCACAAGTCGAAGGTTTGGATTTTGGTGAAACCTATGCACCCGTAGCTAGGCTTGAGTCAATTCGCATATTATTAGCCTATGCTACTTACCATGGCTTCAAGCTTTATCAAATGGACGTGAAGAGTGCCTTCCTCAATGGACCGATCAAGGAGGAGGTCTATGTTGAGCAACCTCCCGGCTTTGAAGACAGTGAGTACCCTAACCATGTTTATAGGCTCTCTAAGGCGCTTTATGGGCTCAAGCAAGCCCCAAGGGCATGGTATGAATGCCTTAGAGATTTCCTTATTGCTAATGGCTTCAAAGTCGGCAAAGCCGATCCTACTTTATTCACTAAAACTCTTGACAATGATTTGTTCGTATGCCAAATTTATGTTGATGATATTATATTTGGGTCTACTAACAAATCTACATGTGAAGAATTTAGTAGGATCATGACAAAGAAATTCGAGATGTCTATGATGGGGGAGTTGAAATACTTCTTAGGATTTCAAGTCAAGCAACTCCAAGAGGGCACTTTCATTAGCCAAACGAAGTATACTCAAGACATTCTAAGCAAGTTTGGAATGAAGGATGCCAAGCCCATCAAGACTCCCATGGGAACAAATGGGCATCTCGACCTCGACACGGGAGGTAAGTCCGTGGATCAAAAGGTATACCGGTCGATGATTGGTTCATTGCTTTATTTATGTGCATCTCGACCGGACATTATGCTTTCCGTATGCATGTGTGCAAGATTCCAAGCCGACCCTAAGGAATCACACCTTACGGCCGTAAAACGAATCTTGAGATATTTGGCTTACTCTCCTAAGTTTGGGCTTTGGTACCCTCGGGGATCCACATTTGATTTAATTGGTTATTCGGATGCCGATTGGGCATGGTGTAAAATTAATAGGAAGAGCACATCGGGGACTTGCCAGTTCTTGGGAAGATCCTTGGTGTCATGGGCTTCAAAGAAGCAAAATTCGGTCGCTCTTTCTACCGTCGAAGCCGAGTATATTGCCGCAGGCCATTGTTGCGCGCAATCGCTTTGGATGAGGCAAACCCTGCGGGACTACGGTTACAAATTAACCAAAGTTCCTCTTCTATGTGATAATGAGAGTGCAATCCGCATGGCGGATAATCCCGTTGAGCATAGCCGCACTAAACACATAGCCATTCGGTATCATTTTCTTCGGGATCACCAACAAAAGGGGGATATCGAGATTTCATACATTAACACCAAAGAACAATTAGCCGATATCTTTACCAAGCCACTTGATGAACAATCTTTTACCAGACTTAGGCATGAGCTTAATATTCTTGATTCTAGGAATTTCTTTTGCTAAACTTGCACACATAGCTCATGATAATACCTTTGATCATGTCTCTTTTATATGCTATGACTAATGTGTTTTCAAGTGTATTCCAAACCAAGTCATAGGTATATTGAAAGGGAATTGGAGTCTTCGGTGAAGACAAGGCTTCCACTCCACTCTACTACTCATCCTTCGCCGTCACTCCGAGCATCTCTCCAACTTTGGTATAATCTTCACTCATTTATTTTGTGACCAAAGGAGGAGAAAGTACTTCTAAGGGCTCTAATGACTCCGTTTTTGGCGATTCATGCCAAAGGGGGAGAAAGTATTAGCCCAAAGCAAAAGGACCGCACCACCACCCCTAATTTTAAAATTAATGGTTTTTCAATTGGAAAATTTCAAATTGATATCTCTTTGTGCTCTAAAGGGGGGAGTAAGTAGCATTTTCAAAATTGATGTCTTAAAACCCTCTTGAACACTAAGAGGAGACTTTATTTGAGGGGGAGTTTTGTTTAGTCAAAGGAAAAGCATTTGAAACAAGGGGAGAAAATTTCAAACTTGAAAATGCTTTGAAAAATCTTATTCATTTACCTTGACTATCTTGCAAAAGGACTTTGAAAAGAATTTACAAAAGAATTTGCTAAAACAAAACTTTTGGTGCAAGTATGGTCCAATATGTCAAAAACAAAGAAAACAATCCATGCGCATCATGTAAGTATTTATTGGCTCAATTCCAAGCAACCTTTGCACTTACCTTATGCAAACTAGTTCAATTATGCACTTCTATATTTGCTTTGGTTTGTGTTGGCATCAATCACCAAAAAGGGGGAGATTGAAAGGGAATTAGGCTTATACCTAGTTCCTAAATAATTTTGGTGGTAGAATTGTCCAACACAAATAATTGGACTAACTAGTTTGCTCTAGTGTATAAGTTATACAGGTACAAAAGGTTCACACTTAGCCAATAAAATGACCATGTGTTGAGTTCAACAAAAGGGCAAAGGAGCAACCAAAGGCCCCTCTGGTCTGGCACACCGGACTGTCCGGTGTACACCGGACAGTGTCCGGTGCACCAGAGGACTTCGGCTCCGGAACTCGCCAGTCTCGGGAATTCGCGAAGACTGCTCCGCTATAATTCACCAGACGTCCGGTGTACACCGGACTGTCCGGTGCAACCTCGGGGCAACGGCTACTTCGCGCCAACGGTCACCTGCAGGCGCATTTAATGCGCGCCAGAACCGCGCAGTTGTCAGGCACGCGGGAGCAGGCACACCGGACATCAAACAGTACATGTCCGGTGTGCACCGGACATCCAGGCGGGCCCAGAAGTCAGAACTCCAACGGTCATATTGCAACGGCTTTGGTGACGTGGCTGTCGCACCGGACATGTCCGGTGTGCACCGGACTGTCCGGTGCGCCATCAAACAGACAGCCTCACCAAACGGCTAGTTTGGTGGTTGGGGCTATAAATACCCCCAACCACCCCACATTCAAGACATCCAAGTTTTCCAACTTCCAACCACTTACAAGAGCTAGGCATTCAATTCTAGACACACCAAAGAGATCAAATCCTCTCCAATTCCACTCAAGCCTTTAGTGACTAGCGAGAGAGATTTGCCGTGTTCTTTTGAGCTCTTGCGCTTGGATCGCTTTCTTTCTTTCTCACTTGTTCTTGTGATCAAAACTCAATTGTAACCAAGGCAAGAGGCACCAATTGTGTGGTGGCCCTTGCGGGGAAGTTTTGTTCCCGTTTGATTGAGAAGAAGAAAAGCTCACTCGGTCCGAGGGACCGTTTGAGAGAGGGAAGGGTTGAAAGAGACCCGGCCTTTGTGGCCTCCTCAACGGGGAGTAGGTTTGAGAGAACCGAACCTCGGTAAAACAAATCCGCGTGTCCCACTTCATTATGTGCTTGCAATTTGTTTTGCGCCCTCTCTCGCGGACTCTATTTTATTTCTAACGCTAACCCGGCTTGTAGTTGTGATTATTTTTGAGATTTTCAGTTTCGCCCTATTCACCCCCCCCCTCTAGGCGACTTTCACCCAGGCCCACACATCATGTAACCGGCGCGCCGGTTACTACGTGCAAAAAACTGTTGCGCCACTTGCGCCAACGCCGCGCCTTCTCAACTACGGAACCGGTGCCGCGACTCGAGGCAACCCTGCGCATGGCCCAGCAGTGCCAACCAGGCACGCTGGTCACGGGTCAGTCAGCCGCGGGAGAAGGCGCGACGGTCGATATGGCCAGAAGTGGGCCGGCAGTAATGGTGGCGGCAGGCGGGCGCAGCAGTCAAATCATCTGCAGGCTCACGTCCCCTCCTGGAACAGCGAGAGAGCCCTCTCCCACGGCGTGAAGACGACGCACCCGTGTCCCGTTCCTCGAACGGCTCGCTCATGCACAATGGCTGCCCCGCAAACCACTCGTCCCGTCGCATTAACTCTGCGACAGGGCAGGCGACACCTTTGGCAGGCGAAGCGGGCGACGCTTCACCTCCGCCACAATGACCGCGTCAAAAAAGGTGTGCCACGTCGTTCAATTTCGTATCCTTTTCCTCTTCCCCTTTCTCTCTCTTGCTACAGAGACCGGGAAAGGGGATACTCCGAAAGGGATCCTTCTCCACGAAGGAAGCGGGCCCCGAGCCCCCCTACTGATCAGAGGTTCGAAGGCTGGCCCCTCGGAAGGGTTCGATAGCCGCCTCAGAGCATTTGAGCTCCATGCCCACTACTGGTCAGAGGTTCGAAGGCTGGCCCCTCGGAAGGGTTCGACAGCCGCCTCAGGCCACTCGGGCTCCGCGCCCACTACTGATCAGGGGTTTGTAGGCTGGCCCCCCGATAGGGGTGGGCACATTTTTACCATAAACCGAAAACCGAACCGAACCATACCGAACCGAACCAAAATTTCGGTTTTTTGGTAGTTCGGTTCGGTTTCGGTTTTTGTATCTAAGAAGTTCGGTTTTTGGTATCGTAATCGGTTTTCACCGTATACCGAACCGAAAAAACCGAATACCAAACTTTATCAATTCTCAAATTTGACTATTCGATTATGTGAACTAATTGTGTGATACGATTAAATTGTTATTCACTTATTTGTATGTGATATATGATGTATATCTAAATATTTGTACCTATATAGTTTTTTCTTTTTAAAATTATGTGTAATCTATCGTGTAAACTTGTTGTATGTATTATCTTGATTATAAGTTTGGTATTTGGTTTTTACCGAAAAACCGAAGTAAAAAACCAAAACCGAACTTCTCGGTTTTTCATTTTCTAGAAAACCGATCGGTTTCTAATGTTTGAAAAACCGAAGTTTTTTAAAACCGAAAAACCGAACCAAAGTTTAGAAAAAAACCGAATGCCCAGCCCTACCCCCCGAAGGGTTCGACAGCCACCTCAGAGCACGCAATGCGAGGGATGACTCTGGGTACGTTCGATACATAACCAAGGCTCGGGCTACGCTCCCGAGGTACCCTAGGACATTTCCGAGACCAGCAGGAGCGATTCTGTAATGGAATCCCATCAGAGGGAGGCATCGAGCCCTCGGACCCTATCGAACAGGACCGGGTCCGGCAAATCACCTGCATGTACTTTTGGAGCGCGCCTTTGGGCCACTAGCCGACCCTTATCGAACGGGGCACGGGCGTCCACTCGGATCACCCGTTAGCAGCTCACTGGAGACACCATGTTCGGCGCCCTCCGAGGGCAACATGGCGCTTCCCCCCCTCCTCCTTGCGGAAAGGCGACGCAGGGGCGTATGAAAAAAGTTGAGTCTGCCCTTGACCATCCTCTCACCCTGTGCAGAGGCTCGGGGGTTGCTCTCGCAAACCCGGCTCCGGCCAAACCGTTGACAGCGTCAACATACTAGCCCGAGAACTCGGAACCTGACTATGCACCCGGGCAACGACCAGTTCGCATGAGGGAACAACCAGACCCGCCGAGGCATCACGAAAAGCATTAAGACCTCGAAGGAGTCAAACCACTCCTCTGAGGCCTCGGGGCTACACCTGGCGGGTGCGCTCTCGCGCACCCACTGGAACAAAATGCAACCGAGAAAGGCTGGTCCCCTTGCAAAAAAGTGCGACAAAGCCTCCAAGCGAGTACCCACACTCCCTTTGAGGCTCGAGGGCTACTGTCGGGGACCATAATTAGGGG
The DNA here is from genome assembly GCA_029449295.1 of Zea luxurians. Taxonomy (NCBI): domain Eukaryota; kingdom Viridiplantae; phylum Streptophyta; class Magnoliopsida; order Poales; family Poaceae; genus Zea; species Zea luxurians. The sequence continues at coordinate 6,201,966 of JAOPSE010000122.1, read as the reverse complement.
TACCCCCAAGACTCCTAATCTCAGCTGGTAACCCCCATCAGCACAAAGCTGCAAAGGCCTGATGGGCGCAATTCCGGTTAAGGCTCCGTCCACTCAAGGGACACGATCTCGCCTCGCTCGAGCCCAGCCTCGGGCATGAACGGAAGACCAAGGCAAATTCACGCCTCGCCCGAGGGCCCCCTCAAGCAACGGACGCACCTTCGACTCGCCCGAGGCCCAGCTCGGGCAGGCTTCACGGAGAAGCAACCTTGGCCAGATCGCCTCGCCAGCCGACCGGATCGCAGGAGCATTCAATGCAAGGATCGCCTGACACCTTATCCTGACGCACGCTCTCCAGTCGACAAGGCCGAAGTGACCGCAGTCACTTCGCCCCTCCACTGACTACCCTGATAGGAAAGCAGCGCCGCCTGCGCCGCTCCGACTGCTGTGCCACCCGCCAGGGTGAGGCTGACAGCAGCCAAGTCCAGCCTCAGGCGCCATAGGAATCTCCTCCTTGCCCGACCCCAGGGCTCAGACTCAACCTCGACTCCGAAAGACGATCTCCGCCTCGCCCAACCCCAGGGCTCGGACTTAACCTCGACTCCGGAAGACAATCTCCGCCTCGCCCGACCCCTAGGCTCGGACTCAACCTCGACTCCGGAAGACGGTCTCCACCTCGCCCGACCCCAGGGCTCGAGCTCCACCTTGACCTCGGACGACGGTCTTCGCCTCGGACGACCCTAGGGCTCGGACTCGACCTCGACCTTGGACAACGGTCTCCGCCTCGCTCGACCCCCGGGTTCGAACTCAGCCTCGACCTCGGAGGAGCCATCGCCCCGCCCGACCTCGAGCTCGGACCGACCACGTCGTAGGGGGGTACATCATTACCCTACCCCCTAGCTAGCTCAGGCTACGGGGAACAAGACCGACGTCCCATCTGGCTCGCCCCGGTAAAACAAGTAATGATGGCACCCCACGTGCTCCATGACGACGGTGGTTCTCAACCCCCTACGGAAGCAAGGATACGTCAGCCAGGATCCGATAGCCCCGACAGCTGTGCTTCTACAGGGCTCAAGCGCTCCTCCGACGGCCACGACGCCACATGAACAGGGCTCCAACACCTCTCCGACTGCCACGACGGCATGTACATAGGGCTCTGGCTCCTCTCTGCTAGACACGTTAGCACACTGCTACAGCCCCCGTTGTACACCTGGACCCTCTCCTTACATCTATAAAAGGAAGGTCCAGGGCCCTCGTACGAAAAAAGGTGGCCACGCGGGAGAACGGGCTGACACGCAGTCTCATGCCCTCTCTCTGTAACACCTGGCTTTAAGGAACAAAGCCAGGTGCATCTCATACATGCGCCAAGAAGACAACGTATATAATAACAGAGTGTATAGAGATAAATGTCACAAACATCAGAGTATTTATTACATAGCGGAAGACTTATTACAAAGTAAAAGAATAAATATAAAACAAACTAAGGATCGTCGGCGCCAATGTCGACTGAGAAACGCCACCTAGATCAAGTCGAATGCCTCAGTGTTAGGCGGCTCCTCTTCGACCACCTGTTCTTCTCCTATGGGGGGGTGTGAGACAGCAAGAGTGAGCTCACATATGTTCATAGCTCAACAAGTCGTGGGGAATAATGTGGCATGAACTCACCAAAGGTGGGAGTTCATGAAGTGTAAGGCTGATCAATAAAATAAAGGCTGAGGCTGAGCATTGCTTTTATAAGTTGGTCAAAATTTTATTAGCAATTACTAGGTGTAAGTAAATACCAAACCTTAATAATCATAAAGAAAAGTAATAGTAAAATAATCCCAAATGCGATGCAAATGTCAAATTAAATTTAAGTTCCATAAATTAATCATGTGAGGGTCTGAGCCGCTCATGACCGTGAGCACGGCTAGTATACTAGTTTTACACTCTGTAGAGGTTGCACATCTTTACCCACAAGTCATGTTACCCATCTGCCAAGAGACGGCCAATCCCATACACCTCTACCGAGGAGGCGAGGCAGGGTAACACTACGAGGCCTTTACAAAGTTCCACTAGCTTCAGAAATCCAGCTACAGTTTATAGGAAGCTCCAGTGCAGGAATCCCTCGCCTGACCGCCATCGCAGCAAAATCAACCCAAGGACCTCCCTACACTGACCACTCCCCTACTGCCCTTGCCCCTTCCGGGTAAGGAAGACCTCCACTAGCTTTCCTAGTTAATCAGCCAAGGGCGTCCCATTAAACCCTTGTGGTAGCACTGTTTTCCCGAGTGGTCGCTCCATGTTCCCATTAATTTAATGATCTTAACATGAACAATAATAATAAAAGGGTAACAAAAGAGTAATCATGAATAATGTATCTCCATACCCAATCCACATAAAGCAATAACAAGTACTACCCAAAAATAATTCAGTGGTGAACAAGGTATAAAGATAATCAAAACTGGGGTAACCTAAAGGATCCCATCAAAATTAACCTATGCAGAACATTATAATTAATAAGAACATGGCTGGGAAAAGTAAGTGATCAAGGGCACAACTTGCCTGGCACTTGAGATTCCAGGTACCAACTTGCTTTTCAGATGACACGTGTCCTCGCGCTAGTCATAGCAATACAAACAAACATGGTATAGATAAAAATTAACATCACATCAAACATAAGAATAAACTAAAATATAGTAATCTACACGTTGCTACGGGATCGTGGAATCGAGAACTACTAAGATCGGAGTTACGATTAAGGAGTTATGATTTTATAAAAGATCTGTGTGATTAAAATATTAAACTATATTATAAATTTGGTTAATATAAATCATATGAGAGTATATTCCATTAATTCAACTTTAATCTTAATTATAACTTAACTAGAGATCATACTTTATTCAAGTTAGGATTATGGACATGTTAAATTTGATTTAGACAAGCTAATCTAGTAGACCTAGAATAAATAAATATAAAAGTATGCGACATGGTATAATTGATGTTGCTACTGTGTAGTAAATATTCATACGAGACTAACGCAACTTGAACGGGTCAAATCGGATCTAGAACGGAGGAGATACGAATTTCCTAAGGTTTTATGTATTTGATACGAGATTAGCTAAGAAATAAATTTTTAATACCATTTTCATGTTAAAACAGAGACACTAACTATTAAACAATATTAATACAAAATTATAGGAACTAGGATGGATTAAAAAGGAGTTAAAATGCATTTTCTAGGAATTAATTAAGTTCCTATAATTATTCTCACACAAAAATGTATTTTATAAATGAATTCCTTTGATTTTCTGTTCTCTGGACTGATCGCACTATTTACAGAAAACACAGGGGCCATGGTGCAAGCTGCCTAAGACATAGGGAACAGCCCTGCGGACCGCGGGTTCATTTCCTATTTCTAGAGGGGCCTATCTGCAAACGCGACCGGCCGAAGGGTATCGGGGGGAAATCTGACCGTCCGATCTACGTTGGGCGACCAGGATTACATCGACACGTGATTGAATCGGTACACGTCGTGAGCCCTTGGATCACAAATCTGCGGTCACAGTTTAATGCGCTGAACCGACGTCTGAGATCTAATCTCAACCGCACACCGCATGATCGACGGTGGGGCGCCTTTCCCCCTATTCTAACGGCGGAGCTCAGCGGCAGCCCGAACCACAGCGGCGGCGCCATGGACGGTGCGGTGAATCCGGCCCGACCAATTCCCCCAGCGGCGATTGACGGACGCTACGCAAATAGAAAACGGAGGTGGACACGAAAATCAAGTACTCACCGACGCTCACGGCACAGAAGCCACTGCCCACGCGCGCAGGACGAACCACGACGGGTTTGATTTTCCGGCGACCGATTCGATCGGAGTAGGTGATCCATTCCGCCCAGTGGTGCATCACGTAGGTCACCCGAGTAATGACGAAGCCCCAAGGCCATCCCCAAGGTCCGGAGCATCGACGCCAGCGAGTTGGCCGCGAGGCGGCCATGGTGGTGCCACGGCGACGGAGCCTCCACACCAGTGAGGAATCCCAGGCCCGGAGCTTCCGCCGCACGTCTACCCTACGCGCGACGCATACCAGCGAGGCCACCAGCGCCACCAGAGACCCCACCGTCAAGAGCTTCCCTTCAATTCGTCGATCTCCTCCCTCACACACTCGACGCTACAATGGTGAGGGCCCTGGCACCACGAGAGACCGTGAGCCGCCCCGATGGGCGTCAAGACGGGTGTGGCGCAGGCGATCCTACCGCACGGTTATAGCAGGGGAGATTTTTCCCCAGGCGAGCGCGCCCGGTCATGGTCAGCAGCGCCATTTCCGTGGTCCAGGTGCCTGCGCGATTTTATCGGAGGAGAAGACGACTCGAACGCAGAGTGTGACGCGTGGGACCCAGCTGACAGAGACAACGGCAGAAGGAAAATATGGACGCAAGTGAAGAGGCTGGAGGGTGATTCCGACGAGCGGGCCCCGCATGGAAGTGTCCCAACAGAAAATGCAAAGGAAGGGTAGCGGATGGGCTGGCGCAGACAGGGGTGAGTTGGGCCGGATTGGAAATTAGCCCACGAGCGCTGGTATTTCTTTTAATTTCCTTTCTTTTCCTTTTCTCTATTTCTTTTCCTTTTCAGTTTTAAATTTCAAATCCAAGGACCTAATTCCAATTTAAGTTTTCATGGCACATTTATCTTCACCTTAAATGTTCAGTTTGAAAATGGTTTGAATTTTATAAGTTTTTGTTTTGTATTTTAGAATATTTCTCTCTTTCTTATTTTCAAATCCGAATTTAAATTTAGGGCTAAATCCCAATTTCCAATATTGTACTTTTGGGTTAACTTCAAATGCTAGACTCAAGTAGTATACTTTTATATGAAGGTGTCTTATTTAATTTCCTTAAATATTATTATCCCCATGAAATGAGGATTGGATGGCAAAACAAACAAGAAGATCCACTCTTATATTATGTTTTACAATTTTGGGTATTACAAATCCTACCCCCCTTAACAAGAATCTCGTCCTCGAGATTCAGGAGGAACGAGGGAAAGATGGGGAAAATATATGCGAAGCTCTTCTTCTCTTTCCCAAGTAGCTTCATCTTCTCTATGATGGCTCCATTGTACTTTGCACATCTTTATAACCTTATTTCTTGTAACTCGAACCAAAGTATCAAGAATCTTGACGGAATACTCCGTGTAAGTCAAATCACCCTGAACACTAAGCTCTTCCACTGGTAATTGTTCCTCAGGGACACAGAGGCACTTCTTAAGTTGAGACACATGGAATACATTATGCACATCAGATAGACTATCAGGTAGCTCGCGTTGATAGGCCATCTCTCCAACTTGCCTAAAAAAATTCTGAATGGTCCAATATAGCGAGGGGACAATTTGCCCATAACTTTGAATCTCCTCATTCCACGAAGTGGTGATGCCTTGAGGTACACATGATCACCTTCCTCAAATTCCAGTGGTCTTCTTCTATTATCAACATAGCTCTTTTGCCTGGTCTGAGCTACCCTCAATTCTCTCGAATCATACGAACTTGTTTTTTTTTCTGCCTCTTGAATAAGTTTAGGTCCAAAGAATTGTTTTCCTCTAGTCTGGTCCAAAATAGAGGAGTCCTGCATTTCCTCTATTATTATATGAGAACTCAGCATAAGGTAGACTCTTGTCCCAACTACTACCATGCTGAAGGGCACAAGCTCTCAATATGTCCTCCAATACTTGATTAGTCCTTTAAGTCTGTCCATCAGTCTGATGATGGCAAGCCGAACTAAAATTCAACTTCGTATCCATATTCTTATGAAAACTTTTCCAAAATTTAGAGGTAAACTGTGATCCTCTATCCAAAATGATCTTCTTTAGTACATTGTGTAGAGACACAATCCGAGCCATATATCACTCTACCAATTGAGATCCCTTATAAGTAGTCTTGACCGGAATGAAATGAGCCACTTTGGTTAATCTATCCACAATCACCCATATAGCATCATATCCTTTCTGGGTGCGAGGCAATCCAGTAATGAAATCCATACCAATCTCTTCCCACTTCCACTCGGGTATCTTCAGTGGATGCAATAGTCCAGCTAGCCTCTGGTGTTCAGCCTTAACTCTTTGACACACATCGCACATAGCCACATGTGCACCACATCTCTCTTCAATCCATACCACTAGAACTTTCTACTTCAAATCCTGATACATCTTGGTACTACTAGGATGAATAGAATAATCCAAGTCATGGGCCTCCTTTTTAATAGTTTCACGAAGGCTACCAATCTCAGGAACACATATCCGGTCCTTGAACCATATGGTGCCTTGCTCATCTTTTGTGGATTCTCAACCTCGACCTTCAGTAATCAGATCCTTAATCCCTTGTGTCTTAGCATTATCGATTTGTCCTTTTGTGGGTTTCTTGCTCCAAGGTAGGTTCTACATCAATAATAACCCCTTCAGTGTGAGCAACTATCCCCAGGTTAAGTCTCCTAAAATCCTCAACAATCTCATCGGGTAGCTGGGCAACATCAGCTGAATGAACATGCTCCTTTCGACTCAAGGCATCTGCAACCAAATTTGCCTTGCCCGGGTGATAGTGAATCTCCAAATCATAATCCTTAATAAGCTCCAACCAACGGCGTTGCCTAAGGTTGAGATACTTCTGAGTGAATATATACTTCAAACTCTTATGATCCGTGTACACTTAACACTTGGTTCCAATATTTTAATGTCTCCAAATCTTAAGCGCATGCACAATGGCTGCCAGTTCCAAGTCATGAGTGGGGTAGTTTAACTCTTGTTTCCGCAACTGGCGAAACGTGTAGGCAATCACATGTCCTTCTTGCATGAGCACACATCCCAAGCCTTGGCCACATGCATCACAATAAAACGTCAAATCCCTTCTATAGATCCGGCATAACCAACACTAGTGGTGACATCAATCTTTTCTTTAATTGGTCAAAGCTATCTTGACATTTCTCAACCCACTTAAACTCTCTTCCCTTCTCCAGAAGCGAGGTCATAGGCTTTGCGATCTTAGAAAATCCTTCAATAAATATCCGATAATATCCTACAAGTCCCAAGTTACTCCGAATCTCTGTAACTATAGTGGGTATGCTCCACGCCACTATCTCCTTGACTTTAGCAGGATCCACTGATATCCTCCATTAGAAATGATATGTCCAATAAAAGGCACCTCGTCAATCTAGAACTCACATTTACTGTACTTGGCGTAGAGTTGATTATCTCGTAGCTTCTGTAGCACCAACCTTAGATGTTGTTCATGATCACTTTCACTTTTAGAATGGATAAGAATATCGTCGATGAACACCACGACGAATCTGTCCAAATACTCCAAAAACACCTTATTCATCAAATCCATAAAATAAGCTGGTGCATTAGTTAATCCAAACGACATAACGATGAACTCATATAATCCATATCGAGTCGATAAAATCATCTTGGGAATATTCGATGGCCTAATCTTCATTTGATGGTATCTCGATCGGAGATCAATCTTTGAGAATACTCTTGCACCTCTTATCCGATTAAATAAATCCTCAATGCGGGGTAATGGATACTTGTTTTTTTTCACAGTGACGTCATTAAGGGTCCTATAATCCACGCACATCTCTTGCGATACATCTTTCTTTTGTACAAATAGAACTGGCGCTTCACATGGTGAAGAATCCGAACGAATGTACCCAGCATCTTGTAACTCTATTAACTGCTTCTTAAGTTCTTTTAATTCTTCTATGGACATCCTATATGGCCGGTTAGAAATAGGAGCAGTTCCAGGTAAGAGATCTATGACAAACTCAACTTCTCTATAGGGTGGCATCCCTGGTAACTCCTCTAGAAAAACATCCGGAAAAATCTCCAATCCGCACGGATGTTGTCACCAACAAACTTCTCACCTACTAAGAATGCTGCTAGTCTAATGGTGGTAGTTACTGCAATTTCAACTTCAAATCTTTCTCCTTTGGAACTGGTGAGTTCTACGGTTCCCTTAGCACAGTGTATATACTGCCTTTGCCTTTCTTAACTGTGACATACCAAGGATCATGTCTATAGTGCTCTCTTCTAACACTATAGGGGTAGCCCAGCTGGGTTAGAAACACAGGGTAAGAAAGGAAGAATTGTAGACAAGGCGAGTAATTACGAGGAATGTTACTGCGGGGGATTTATTAGCTAAGTAGATTAATGTTCTACCTACCATAGCTAATTTATTACCTTATAGTGGTACATGCTAAGATGCCCGTCTATACTATTTCAATCAATCAAAGAAGCAAATCAGGCATTGATCATCAGAACAATCAATCAACATTTTTAATAAAGAAAATAATTTTAATTTTTGTCTTAGGCCTCCTATCTCCTAAAAATGTCATAGGGGTAGGGATTCCAAGGTGTGAAATCCGTCTTGTCTTAGAGTAGAAAAGGTAAGAATGATCAGAGTAGAACAGTAGAAGGTGAAACAGGATCAAGATAAGTATAGAAAGAATCAGAGAAAGGTAAGTAGGTAAGAGTTTGTCCATTTCTATCTAGGTTTCGTCCTACAGTCAACATTTCCTCTGATACCACTTCTGTAACACCCGACTTTAAGGAACAAAGCCAGGTGCATCTCATACATGCGCCAAGAAGACAACATATATAATAACAGAGTGTATAGAGATAAATGTCACAAACATCAGAGTATTTATTACATAGCGGAAGACTTATTACAAAGTAAAAGAATAAATATAAAACGAACTAAGGATTGTCGGCGCCAATGTCGACTGAGAAACGCCACCTAGATCAAGTCGAATGCCTCAGTGTTAGGCAGCTCCTCTTCGACCACCTGTTCTTCTCCTGTGGGGGGGGGGGTGTGAGACAACAGGTGTTTCACCTGTGGCAACACTGGGCATTATGCCAAAAATTGCCCCAGGAATCAGCAGAGGCAGGGGCAAAATGTAAATCAAAACCAGGGCAAGAGGCAGAAGGTGCAAGTGAGGCAGGGCAAGCTGAATTTTACCACCATGGCTGATATACCAGAGGGAGCACCCGTCATGACTGGTATCTTTATAGTTTTGAATTATTCTGCTGTTATTCTTTTTGATTCTGGTGCATCACATAGCTTTATTAGTGCCAAATTTAGTGCCATATGTCAACTGCCTTTTCACCACACCAATGGGGGTATCACAATTTCAACACAAGGAGGCAGGATTGCCACTAATCAAATCAGCAGGCATGTGCCCATAAAGTTTGGTAGTCTAATAACTAAAACCACCCTCCTCATATTGGGTTTGGACAGCGTGGATATCATATTGGGAACTGACTGGTTAACAAGGCATCGGGCAGTTCTTGACATTGCAGCTAGGGCCATTGAAGTGCACTCACCGACCTGTGGTGAAACCACATTATATTTGCCCGATCAGGGTTGCACCCGTTCTTGTGCCTTCGTTATGATAGAATCCCCAGTGGAAAAGATCCCAGTAGTTTGTGGCTACCCGGATGTGTTTCCGGATGAGTTGCCAGGGATGCCACCTGACCGAGACATCGAGTTCGCAATCGAGTTGCAACCCGGGACTGCTCCTATCTCTAAGAGACCCTATAGGATGCCTCCCGCGGAACTGGCAGAACTGAAGAAGCAACTGCAAGAATTGTTGGACAAGGGGTTCATTCGCCCAAGTACTTCACCTTGGGGATGTCCCGCTTTATTTGTGAAGAAAAAGGATGAGAGTTTGAGGATGTGTGTTGATTACCGCCCTCTCAATGCGGTGACTATCAAGAACAAATACCCGCTACCCCGCATTGATGTTCTGTTTGATCAGTTGGTAGGAGCCAGGGTATTCTCCAAGATAGACCTTCGCTCAGGATACCATCAAATCAAGATCCGTGCCAGTGATATCCCAAAGACTGCTTTCTCTACTAGATACGGGCTTTATGAGTTTTTGGTGATGTCTTTTGGGCTGACCAATGCCCCGGCTTATTTCATGTACTTGATGAACTCAGTATTCATGCTAGAGCTGGACAAGTTCGTGGTCGTTTTCATTGATGATATTCTGGTCTATTCCAAGAATGAAGACGAGCATGCTGAGCATCTGCATATCGTGCTTCAGCGACTGCGCGATCATCGTCTTTATGCTAAATTGTCTAAATGTGAATTCTGGCTGAAGGAAATAAAATTCTTGGGTCACACAATTTCTCAGGATGGGATATCAGTTGATCCTGAGAAAGTACAGGAAGTGATGGACTGGAAACCCCCAACTACAGTGAGGCAGATTAGGAGTTTTCTGGGATTGGCAGGGTATTATCGACGATTTATTCCGGATTTCTCCAGAATTGCCATGCCAATGACTGAGTTATTGAAGAAGGGAGCCAAGTTCACTTGGAGCCAAAAGTGCGAAGATGCTTTTCGTACACTGAGGCAACATTTGACAACAGCCCCAGTGCTGGCTCAACCCGATAGCACCAAGCCCTTTGAAGTTTATTGTGATGCCTCTGGTACGGGATTGGGATGTGTCTTGATGCAAGAGAACAGAGTGATTGCTTATGCTTCCCGAGCACTCAGACCTCATGAGCAGAACTACCCTACACATGACCTGGAATTAGCAGCCGTGGTTCATGCTCTTAAGATATGGAGACACTACTTGATGGGAGCTCACTGTAACATTTACACTGATCACAAGAGTCTCAAGTATATTTTCACTCAGGCAGACCCTAACATGAGGCAGAGGAGATGGTTAGAGCTAATCAAGGACTATGATTTGGAGGTGCATTACCACCCTGGCAAAGCCAATGTTGTGGCAGATGCCTGTGCAATTGTATGAACATGGATGCAAGAGTCACCACCCTGTGTGATGAGTTGTGTAAGTTGAACCTGGAAGTTGTTCCTTCCGGTAAATTGAGTTATATCTCGGTGGAGCCCACATTGCAAGAGCAAATAGTCCAGGCACAGATTGGGGATAAAGGTGTACAGGTTATCAAAGACATGCTCAAGCAGAAGGCAGAAAGGTATAAGTGTTTCCGTCAGGACAATAAGGGAGTTTTGTGGTTTGGAGATCGACTGGTTGTTCCCAAGGACCCTGAGCTCAGAAAGAAGATACTGGATGAAGCTCACCTTTCCAAATTCTCCATGCACCCTGGTAGCAACAAGATGTACCATGATCTCAGATCTTTATACTGGTGGACCAGGATGAAGAGAGAAATTGCCAAGTATATATCCGAGTGTGACACCTGCCAAAGGATCAAAGCTAGTCATTTGAAGGCAGCATGCCCTCTACAGCCCCTTCCCATACCATCTTGGAAATGGGAGGACATTTGCATGGACTTTATCGTGGGCCCAACACCTCCAGGCACCATGATTCAATTTGGGTTATTGTGGACAGATTGACCAAGTCAGCTCATTTCTTGCCAGTACATACCACCCACAAGACGGAGAAGTATGCGGAAATCTACATTGACCAGATAGTTCGTTTGCATGGGATACCAAGGACTATAGTGTCAGACAGAGGAGCACCATTTGTGGCGCGATTTTGGGAACAATTGCAGGAATCACTTGGGACCCATGTCATACGGAGCTCAGCCTACCATCCCCAAACAGATGGCCAGACAGAATGGGTGAACCAAATTTTGGAAGGCATGCTGCGAGCTTGTGCACTGCACTACGGAAAGGATTGGGACAAGTGTCTTTCTTTGGCAGAGTTTTCATATAATAACAGCTACCAGTCAAGTTTGAAGATGGCACCTTTTGAGGCCTTATATGGGAGAAGGTGTAGGACCCCGCTGAATTGGTCTCAAGCAGGAGAAAGGGAAATATTTGGGCCATATTTGGTACTTGAAGCAGAAGAAAAGGTCAGAGTCATCAAAAAGAACTTAGAAGCTGCTGAGGCCAGGCAAAAGAGCTATCATGATAAGAGGCGGAAACCTCTCCAGTTTGCAGTGGGAGACCATGTTTATCTTAAGGTGTCACCCACCAAGGGTGTCCAGAGATTCGGGATCAAGGGCAAGTTAGCTCCTCGTTACATTGGACCCTACGAGATCAAGGAGACTTGTGGACCTGTAGCATATCAATTGAAGTTGCCACCCAGCATGTCAGCTATTCATAATGTATTCCATGTATCTCAGCTGCGAAAATGTGTCCGTCTACCCACTGAAGTGCTACCGGAACCAGAGGTTGAGATAGAACCAGACTTGTCCTATCAAGAGTACCCCATCAAGGTACTGGATCAGAAAGAAAGGTCAACACGGGCAAGATCAATTAGAATGTATAAAGTTCAGTGGAGTCACCATTCAGCAGAAGAAGCTACGTGGGAGACTGGGGATTTTCTACGCTCTCGCTTCCCCGACTTTCTGCCTAAAGGAGTCGGTACGTGATCACCAAACTCCACACCCCTACCTGCCCTTTGAAAATAATTTTAAGAAAAACTTAGATAGCAAGGATAGTCTAAGTTGTGGTTTTAACTTAAAAAGGACTTCCTTCTAAAGTTGCAAAGAGAATGACATTCGAAGAGCAGTTAATAAGAGAAACTTGAGTAAAGAAAGAGTAGCACGAGCACACCTTCAAGCACCCTCTAGGGGACTCTGCCTAAAATCTCGGGACGAGATTCCCTTAAGGGGGGAGGGCTGTAACACCTCAGGTGTTACTATGGCTAGGGCACACCTGGCACTCAGGACTGTGATCACATGTGGTATAGGCTTAGGGAATCACATAAGAACTTGGAGATCTTGTGTTAATCAAAGTTTATTAATGACCTAAGAAGCATTACTCAAATCTTTGTACCCTTACTACCTTGGAAGGGAGAGGGGGGAAGAACCCTAGACCTCTCTTAAACCCTATCTCCCAAAACCATGGGGAAAAGGGGAAAGAGAGTGAGCAAATGTGCAAAACATGGGTAATTTTTTAACCAAACCTTAAGTAACCTTATAACCAGCAATTAGGGGAAGGAAATATTGCAAAAAGACCCCTGGTGGAACCCCAAATCCAATCTCCAAGTGGAGAGAGAGCTAGAGCTCTCTATTTCTCTCTAAGTTAAAAACTACACCTACACTTAAGATCAGTCGTGTTCACCTCGAAGCTGGCACCAAATCCACCTGTGTTCTATACCAAAAATGTGGCATACCACCTAGGGCACCCACTGGAAAAAGCTGAGCCCGAGACTTGGACGTTTGACATGCCTTGGCATGGTTTTTGTCGCGAGGTGGGCAGTGTGACACACCTGATTTGGCGACCGGAGATCTCCCTCCCTAGGCCATATCTGCCATGGCGTCTCACAGGTAAGTGATAGCCCTAGGTGCCAGGAGTAGACCCACGCCGGATTTTTGCCAAGATTCGCACGTTTGCGACTTGGGTGAGCTGTGGAACAAGGGCAGGAGAAAACTTACACGTGTTCGACGCGCTCTGCCGCGCCAGAGCACGCCCGCGCCCGACCCCGCGCCGCGCCGAGCCGCGCCCGTGTCCCCTGTGTGCGCCCGTGCCTATAAAACCCACAGAGGCATCGAGCACACTCCTCCGCGCACCCTCAAGCCTCACTGGAGCTTAGCTCGCCGCCGTTTGCCCGTGCGCGACGTGTTCACAGCCACCCGACCCACTGCCGCCGTAGACCGGCCAGCCCAGCTTTTCCCAGCCCCGTCCGACCCTCGGAGGCGAATGTGCACGACTCAGTAAAGCTCCCCGAGCGAGGAATCGAAGCCTGCTTCGCCGGAGAGGCCAGTCCACGGTCGCCGGAGCTCACACCCTCGCCGGAGTACGTGGACCGGGTAATCCGCTCAACCATTTTCCAATTCCTGGTGCACACAGTCACTACGTGACCCCGTGAAGCTCACCTTGCCCTTGGATTGAACCAGCTCGCCGTGGTTTGGTCGGTACACTCGTTGCCGACGAGAACACCCGCCTGCGCACGTGGACCGAGCGATTCCGGCCATCCCCGCCGTCGAGCCGCACCTCGCTGTGACCGCCAGAGCCTCCCCGAGCCAACCCTGCCCTTCGCCGGACCTATCTCGCCGCCGGTAAGCCGCGCCACCCTTTTCTTTCCCGCGGATACTGTTTACATTGGGGGAAGGACCTCGGGGAAGAAGAGAGGAAAGTCAGGGGGCTTTTTGAATTGTCAGTGACCTAGGGGAATAGTGGCGCAGGGGTAGATCTGTGCGGGTTGATTTAGTTTAAACCCAGAGACCTCGGTGTAAACTGTATTTCCAGGAAACTCTTATTAAATCTGTTTTTAAATTGAGCAGAAACTTTGAAAATCCATAACTTCTATTGAAATCATCCAAATTTGGTCAAACAAATTTTGTCAGACTCTAAATAATGTAACCTACTTAAGAAAAATATAAAACCCCCTATGTACTACAGAAAACTTTAGGGTTCTAATTTAATTATTATTTTAACCATAAGCTAAATAATAGGGCAAAAATTAGCTGCACTATTAGACTAGGGTTAGAAAAAATTTGGAGAAGTTTATATCTACCTACTGACCTAATTAAAAATGTTGAATCCCTCTGTCCACTCCATTAAGTCAGTTTTTACCCCTTATTTTATAATATGCTTAAGGTTAAGAAAAATAGAAAAGGTGATTTAAAGAATGAATCAGAGGGCACCTCTATTTTTGTTAAGGCACTTATCCAATGTAGTTCACCAGAAAAATCTATCCTACCCTGGTTTAGTATAAATTAAGTAGGATACCTTTTATTTGAAGAAAATAAGGATAACTTAGAAAAACCCTACAAAAATAACCCTAAGGTGAAAATACCCCAACCCTTGGGATAACTAATGTTTTGTTATTATGAACATAAGAAAAATACAAAATCTGTTGTTTGATATTTTTCAAATGACAAGTTAGTTATAAGCACCTTTTTGACATAAAACTTTAGAAAACCACAACTAAATAATTACCAATTAACTTTCTGTGAATTTTGGCACAGAGGTTTATTATTATTGTTAGATCTTAACAAAAATAACCCTTAGGAAGGAACTCATCTCTAATGAGGAGGTGTAGTGTAAAGTGGCCCATTTTACACCACCTTTGTTATTTTTACCTAAAGCTTAGCCTTTTTATTTTGAACCTCAATTTCCTAAAATAGGCTATAATGACCAATGGCAATCCACTGTAATTTTTACAGAATTTTTGGAAAAGGTTAAACTACTGTCATAATTCAAACCTACACTAGAAACTATAAGTAGAAAATGAAGAAAAGGGAAAAATGAATAATGGAAATTAGTGTCATCTTAAATTCCTTGTAAATTGTCCACTGAAAATATATAAAGACAATACAAATCCACTATGTTTATCCTCAATAAAACCCTAAGCCTAAAAAGTAATAAGCATAACCCACTGGAAGCCCCGCATGGCTAAGAAACCCTAAGTTACTTATTGACTTAGTTTCTTCTTATCATAAGGTTATTAAATCCTGCATAATCATGATATACATGTTCATTGCATTAGATAGACTGTAACCTTGCTGATGGAGAGTACGTCCTCGTGCCGGAGCAAGGAGCTGCTCAGGAGGTAGCCCCGGATCCAGCCCCAGAGTCTGCATCAGAGGATCTGCCTGCCACCACCTTGGAAGGCAAGCCCCGGTTTTATGCATAACCTGTTCTATATGATATTTTACTACACTTAATGTTTGTAGGTTTGTATTGTGCACTTAAGTGTAGGAGTTGTTTGAAACCCTAGTTGCATGATCTCAGGAATTCCTTTGAGATGAATACTAGTATGATAAGTCGAGTAGCAGCTTTATTAATTAGGATCTCGGTAGAAGTCGAGTGATTTTCCCAGCACTCGCGCGAGGTTAGGAATTGGCTGTATCCACTTTTTTATCATATTGATGTTGGTGTGTGGGCAACAATCCATGGGGATTGGTTGTCTACGGGATAAAAATTTGAATAAGGATTAAGGTGTGGTACCGTGAGTCAAGCGTTTGAACGTACAAAGCACATGCCAAGAAATATGGTAAATCGGTAAGCCTAGTACCTGATTGAACCTGGTAGTGGACTTTACCCCTCACGCGACCTAAGACGTAGTCTCCCATTCCGGTTATGGTGGGTACAAGTGCGGTCACTGCACGACGGCCAGTCGGGGTCAGTGAGGCATTGTACGCCAAGGCGGTGAGCCCTGATCTGCTGACGGGGAATTGATGGGGACGGTTGATGTGTGTGGGGACGGAGTACCTCGCCACGTCGTGTGTTTAGGTTTACCTTGCAAGGATAAAAACTCGATTCGAATCGTCTGCTTCTCGCAGCTAATGAGACTGCTTGATCCATGCTGCTACATTGAGTAACAAGTGGAAATGTGATGACTTGGCAAAAGTTGTTGATTGCTAAATGTTTGATACCATGTATGATTAGATAGGTATACATTTAGTCTTAAGAGAGTCACACTAAAACTTGAAAAAGCTAAAACTTGATTTTTAGACTCAGCTAGTGCTTTTGGCAACCAAATCCCACAGCCAAACAGCTGCATGTCTAGAGGTAGAGGAGTAGACTCCTCACACCGGGTAAGTCTAGCTGATTATTAGTATACTCAGCCTTGCTTGTGGCATAATTTTTTATAGGTTCTCTGGAGGACATGGTTGCTGGAGTGACTTGGCCGTCCACCTTACCACCGGGTTGGACTGTCGAGTGGGACCCCGCCTCGGCTGAGGAGGAGCATGAGGAGTGATGGGACAGGCTTCCCCATCTCTTTGTTTATTTACCGTTAGTTTATTTCCGCTGCACTTCGAACAATGATGGTCACTTTTGCAAAACTCCGATGATGGTGATGTAATAATTTTAACACTCTTACCCGCATGGTTTTATGCTTTATTGTATTTGCTCTGTGAATCATCATCGAGTGAGATTGTGGTACTTGATCCTGTCAGTGACCTCGTCGGACCAGATCCGAGGGATTGACGAGATATTCCCATTTAAGTGTGGTCTAGCCTCTAAGGCGGGACTTAAGCACTTAAGTCGGAATAATTCGGGCAGTTCCGCCACAGCTGGTATCGGAGCTTGTACCACCACAGAGGAATCAATAAAATATGAATACCATCCCTTTTCAAAATAAAAACTTGATAGAAACAATGTTGGATAAGATCGTAGGACGAGCAGGATAGACCTAGGACGTGAAGCCTTAGGATGATAGAAGGGTAGCTAGGTGGCTAAATAATTAGGCCCCACAGGCCACTTTAAGGGATGGGAGTCCTTCCCTATCCCCTTAGGTTGGTGAGGTCGTTCAGGACGAGCATGCATGCATTGCTAAAATTTAACAAATGGATAATTGAGTAAAGACTTAAAAACAAGATGATAACCAACTAAGTTCCCAATACCTTTTTATTTAAAAAAAAGGTTGAGTTTGATTTTTCTTGTTCTTTTTATAATTCTTTTCTTTTACTTACGCTTAACCGTACACAGATGACTTCCCACGGATCCTCAGAGGACGGAAATGCACTAACCCACACTGACGGGCTTGCACGAGAGGGTTTCCCCCATATTTTGTGGGAGGTACTTCAGGGAGCCGGGTATCTAACACCCCCTCAGTATGCGGTGCAGCAGTTCGAGAAGCACCGGGTGCCCCGCTGTAGGGTGAGGATGACCTTGGAGCCTCATCCCCTGCAGCCAGGCTGGCGTTCCCTGGACTCCGAGTCTTTCGGATACCGGGCGGAGGACACGATCGAGGCGATCGCTCTGCACGAGTTGACTACCTTCTGCGGATTTCACCCCTTGGAGCTTTCCACCCACCCCATTGGCTTA
Organism: Zea luxurians; assembly: GCA_029449295.1. Taxonomy (NCBI): domain Eukaryota; kingdom Viridiplantae; phylum Streptophyta; class Magnoliopsida; order Poales; family Poaceae; genus Zea; species Zea luxurians. The sequence continues at coordinate 6,184,306 of JAOPSE010000122.1, read as the reverse complement.
TTTCCCGCTGAGAGGGAAGACGACCCAATGTGGAAGGATCGGGTGGAGCATGCCAAGGATATCTGGGCTCTCTACCCAGGCCACACGGCTCACTTGTCGGTACGGTGCATGAACGCCCTGTACCGTCTGCAAGTGATGCGTGGGGAGGCAATGTCTCATCTGATGGCCTTATTGGAGGCAACCAAGATCACCCTAGATAACAGGGAGGAGCTCGTGGTTGACTTGTCCCAGGAGCTGGTGGAAAAAGATTTACAAGTGGAACAGTTATCTGATGAGATCCATGAGCTGGAGGAATTGGTGGGGACGAGGGAGAACACCATCGAGGTTCTCGAAGATCAACTCCTCAACACCCAGCAGCAGCTCGCAGAGGCTAATGAGCACCTAGATATGCATCATCAGGAGATCCATGATGGGGAGGCGGACGAGGACGTCGACATTGAGGGAGGGGAGGAGCCTGCTTCCAGCGTAGACACTGCTGGCTCAGGGAGACCACCTTCCCCCGAGTCGAGTGTCGCCTCATTCGCTCATTAGACACCAAAGTAGGAATAGAGATAGGTAATGTAGGACTCCTCGCAGCTAGCTTAGCTTTTGCACCCTTGGGGTACTAGGCTAGATAGAGTTGAGTCTTTTTGAGACAAATGATGTAATCGTGTTAAACTCTCTTGGAAGCATGTTGGATGGATGCTGTTATCAGTTTTAAATTTGGAAGGAAAAAGTTATGCCCTTATAAATCCTTTTGTTAAAGTTGGAGTCTACCATTTTGCTGTTGACTCTTTTCGCCGCGATTAAATCTTGAACTTGGAGATATGGTGTTAAGTAATTATGTGGTTTTTCAGATGGCTGGGAGAGCGCGCCGTGGCCAGAATGAGCGCATTCCTCCACCGCCGCCACCGCCTCCCACTCTGCAGGAGCTAATGGCTCAGCAGAATAAGATCTTGAGGCAGCTAGCTCAGCGTCAGCCACCACCTCAGCACTATGGTGGTGGAGATCATCAGTGGCACCCCGAAGTGGCCACTTACCAGGAGTTCCTCAGTACTCAGCCGCCGTTGTTCACCAAGGCGGAGGATCCACTTGATGCTGATGTATGGCTGAGGGTAGTGGAATCCAAATTCCCACTACTCAATGGAGTTTGTTCCGAGGTGACTAAGGTCAGGTTCGCCACTCAGCAGCTTCGCGGACCCGCACGGACCTGGTGGGACCACTATCTCGCTATGCAACCAGCTGACCATGAGGTGGAATGGAGGGAGTTTAAGGCAGCTTTCAGGGGACATCACATACCCGCAGACATCATGGACCGAAAGCTCAACGAGTTTCTGGCACTCACTCAGGGCAACATGACAGTGTTGCAGTATGCCCAGGCCTTTAATGACTTGTGCTAGTATGCTGGGTACCATGCAGACACGGACGAGAAGAAGAGGGACAGGTTCAGACGAGGGCTCAGCACTAAGCTCCGTGATCGTCTCAACACTGTCAGGGCCAACAGCTATAATGAGTTGGTCAACATGGCCATTTCCCAGGAGGACTGTATCACAGCTCGTCAGGCAGAGAAGAAAAGGAAGACCCCTGTGGCGGGACCCTCAGCTCAGCCCCAACGTTTCAGGATTGTGTCCGACACACAGAACAGGGGACCCCAACAGCAGCAAGGGAGATGGGTGATCCGACCACAGCAGCAGCCATAGGCACCCAACCGCACCCAGTTTCCAGCCCAGAGGAACAATCAGCAGCAGCAGCAGTATCGCCAGGCAAATGACAACAGGTGTTTCACCTGTGGCAACATTGGCATTATGCCAAAAATTGCCCCAGGAATCAGCAGAGGCAGGGGCAGAATGTAAATCAAAACCAGGGCAAGAGGCAGAAGGTGCAAGTGAGGCAGGGCAAGCTGAATTTTACCACCATGGCTGATATACCAGAGGGAGCACCCGTCATGACTGGTATCTTTATAGTTTTGAATTATCCTGTTGTTATTCTTTTTGATTCTGGTGCATCACATAGCTTTATTAGTGCCAAATTTAGTGCCATATGTCAACTGCCTTTTCACCACACCAATGGGGGTATCACAATTTCAACACCAGGAGGCAGGATTGCCACTAATCAAATCAGCAGGCATGTGCCCATAAAGTTTGGTAGTCTAATAATTAAAACCACCCTCCTCATATTGGGTTTGGACAACGTGGATATCATATTGGGAACTGACTGGTTAACAAGGCATCGGGCAGTTCTTGACATTGCAGCTAGGGCCATTGAAGTGCACTCACCGACCTGTGGTGAAACCACATTATATTTGCCCGATCAGGGTTGCACCCGTTCTTGTGCCTTCGTTATGATAGAATCCCCAGTGGAAAAGATCCCAGTAGTTTGTGGCTACCCGGATGTGTTTCCGGATGAGTTGCCAGGGATGCCACCTGACCGAGACATCGAGTTCGCAATCGAGTTGCAACCCGGGACTGCTCCTATCTCTAAGAGACCCTATAGGATGCCTCCCGCGGAACTGGCAGAACTGAAGAAGCAACTGCAAGAATTGTTGGACAAGGGGTTCATTCGCCCAAGTACTTCACCTTGGGGATGTCCCGCTTTATTTGTGAAGAAAAAGGATGAGAGTTTGAGGATGTGTGTTGATTACCGCCCTCTCAATGCGGTGACTATCAAGAACAAATACCCGCTACCCCGCATTGATGTTCTGTTTGATCAGTTGGTAGGAGCCAGGGTATTCTCCAAGATAGACCTTCGCTCAGGATACCATCAAATCAAGATCCGTGCCAGTGATATCCCAAAGACTGCTTTCTCTACTAGATATGGGCTTTATGAGTTTTTGGTGATGTCTTTTGGGCTGACCAATGCCCCGGCTTATTTCATGTACTTGATGAACTCAGTATTCATGCTAGAGCTGGACAAGTTCGTGGTCGTTTTCATTGATGATATTCTGGTCTATTCCAAGAATGAAGACGAGCATGCTGAGCATCTGCATATCGTGCCTCAGCGACTGCGCGATCATCGTCTTTATGCTAAATTGTCTAAATGTGAATTCTGGCTGAAGGAAATAAAATTCTTGGGTCACACAATTTCTCAGGATGGGATATCAGTTGATCCTGAGAAAGTACAGGAAGTGATGGACTGGAAACCCCCAACTACAGTGAGGCAGATTAGGAGTTTTCTGGGATTGGCAGGGTATTATCGACGATTTATTCTGGATTTCTCCAGAATTGCCAAGCCAATGACTGAGTTATTGAAGAAGGGAGCCAAGTTTACTTGGAGCCAAAAGTGCGAAGATGCTTTTCGTACACTGAGGCAACATTTGACAACAGCCCCAGTGCTGGCTCAACCCGATAGCACCAAGCCCTTTGAAGTTTATTGTGATGCCTCTGGTACGGGATTGGGATGTGTCTTGATGCAAGAGAACAGAGTGATTGCTTATGCTTCCCGAGCACTCAGACCTCATGAGCAGAACTACCCTACACATGACCTGGAATTAGCAGCCGTGGTTCATGCTCTTAAGATATGGAGACACTACTTGATGGGAGCTCACTGCAACATTTACACTGATCACAAGAGTCTCAAGTATATTTTCACTCAGGCAGACCTTAACATGAGGCAGAGGAGATGGTTAGAGCTAATCAAGGACTATGATTTGGAGGTGCATTACCACCCTGGCAAAGCCAATGTTGTGGCAGATGCCTTGAGCAGAAAGGCCCAGTGCAATTGTATGAACATGGATGCAAGAGTCACCACCCTGTGTGATGAGTTGTGTAAGTTGAACCTGGAAGTTGTTCCTTCCGGTAAATTGAGTTATATCTCGGTGGAGCCCACATTGCAAGAGCAAATAGTCCAGGCACAGATTGGGGATAAAGGTGTATAGGTTTTCAAAGACATGCTCAAGCAGAAGGCAGAAAGGTATAAGTGTTTCCGTCAGGACAATAAGGGAGTTTTGTGGTTTGGAGATCGACTGGTTGTTCCCAAGGACCCTGAGCTCAGAAAGAAGATACTGGATGAAGCTCACCTTTCCAAATTCTCCATGCACCCTGGTAGCAACAAGATGTACCATGATCTCAGATCTTTATACTGGTGGACCAGGATGAAGAGAGAAATTGCCAAGTATATATCCGAGTGTGACACCTGCCAAAGGATCAAAGCTAGTCTTTTGAAGGCAGCAGGCCCTCTACAGCCCCTTCCCATACCATCTTGGAAATGGGAGGACATTTGCATGGACTTTATCGTGGGATTGCCCAACACCTCCAGGCACCATGATTCAATTTGGGTTATTGTGGACAGATTGACCAAGTCAGCTCATTTCTTGCCAGTACATACCACCCACAGGACGGAGAAGTATGCGGAAATCTACATTGACCAGATAGTTCGTTTGCATGGGATACCAAGGACTATAGTGTCAGACAGAGGAGCACCATTTGTGGCGCGATTTTGGGAACAATTGCAGGAATCACTTGGGACTCATGTCATACGGAGCTCAGCCTACCATCCCCAAACAGATGGCCAGACAGAAAGGGTGAACAAAATTTTGGAAGGCATGCTGCGAGCTTGTGCACTGCACTACGGAAAGGATTGGGACAAGTGTCTTTCTTTGGCAGAGTTTTCATATAATAACAGCTACCAGTCCAGTTTGAAGATGGCACCTTTTGAGGCCTTATATGGGAGAAGGTGTAGGACCCCGCTGAATTGGTCTCAAGCAGGAGAAAGGGAAATATTTGGGCCAGATTTGGTACTTGAAGCAGAAGAAAAGGTCAGAGTCATCAAAAAGAACTTAGAAGCTGCTCAGGCCAGGCAAAAGAGCTATCATGATAAGAGGCGGAAACCTCTCCAGTTTGCAGTGGGAGACCATGTTTATCTTAAGGTGTCACCCACCAAGGGTGTCCAGAGATTCGGGATCAAGAGCAAGTTAGCTCCTCGTTACATTGGACCCTACGAGATCAAGGAGACTTGTGGACCTGTAGCATATCAATTGAAGTTGCCACCCAGCATGTCAGCTATTCATAATGTATTCCATGTATCTCAGCTGCGAAAATGTGTCCGTCTACCCACTGAAGTGCTACCGGAACCAGAGGTTGAGATAGAACCAGACTTGTCCTATCAAGAGTACCCCATCAAGGTACTGGATCAGAAAGAAAGGTCAACACGGGCAAGATCAATTAGAATGTATAAAGTTCAGTGGAGTCACCATTCAGCAGAAGAAGCTACGTGGGAGACTGGGGATTTTCTACGCTCTCGCTTCCCCGACTTTCTGCCTAAAGGAGTCGGTACGTGATCACCAAACTCCACACCCCCACCTGCCCTTTGAAAATAATTTTAAGAAAAACTTAGATAGCAAGGATAGTCTAAGTTGTGGTTTTAACTTAAAAAGGACTTCCTTCTAAAGTTGCAAAGAGAATGACATTCGAAGAGCAGTTAATAAGAGAAACTTGAGTAAAGAAAGAGTAGCACCAGCACACCTTCAAGCACCCTCTAGGGGACTCTGCCTAAAATCTCGGGACGAGATTCCCTTAAGGGGGGAGGGCTGTAACACCTCAGGTGTTACTATGGCTAGGGCACACCTGGCACTCAGGACTGTGATCACATGTGGTAGAGGCTTAGGGAATCACATAAGAACTTGGAGATCTTGTGTTAATCAAAGTTTATTAATGACCTAAGAAGCATTACTCAAATCTTTGTACCCTTACTACCTTGGAAGGCAGAGGGGGGAAGAACCCTAGACCTCTCTTAAACCCTATCTCCCAAAACCATGGGGAAAAGGGGAAAGAGAGTGAGCAAATGTGCAAAACATGGGTAATTTTTTAACCAAACCTTAAGTAACCTTATAACCAGCAATTAGGGGAAGGAAATATTGCAAAAAGACCCCTGGTGGAACCCCAAATCCAATCTCCAAGTGGAGAGAGAGCTAGAGCTCTCTATTTCTCTCTAAGTTAAAAACTACACCTACACTTAAGATCAGTCGTGTTCACCTCGAAGCTGGCACCAAATCCACCTGTGTTCTATACCAAAAATGTGGCATACCACCTAGGGCACCCACTGGAAAAAGCTGAGCCCGAGACTTGGACGTTTGACATGCCTTGGCATGGTTTTTGTCGCGAGGTGGGCAGTGTGACACACCCGATTTGGCGACCGGAGATCTCCCTCCCTAGGCCATATCTGCCATGGCGTCTCACAGGTAAGTGATAGCCCTAGGTGCCAGGAGTAGACCCACGCCGGATTTTTGCCAAGATTCGCACGTTTGCGACTTGGGTGAGCTGTGGAACAAGGGCAGAAGAAAACTTACACGTGTTCGACGCGCTCTGCCGCGCCAGAGCACGCCCGCGCCCGACCCCGCGCTGCGCCGAGCCGCGCCCGTGTCCCCTGTGTGCGCCCGTGCCTATAAAACGCACAGAGGCATCGAGCACACTCCTCCGCGCACCCTCAAGCCTCACCAGAGCTTAGCTCGCCGCCGTTTGCCCGTGCGCGACGTGTTCACGGCCACCCGACCCACTGCCGCCGTAGACCGGCCAGCCCAGCTTTTCCCAGCCCCGTCTGACCCTCGGAGGCGAATGTGCACGACTCAGTAAAGCTCCCCGAGCGAGGAATCGAAGCCTGCTTCGCCGGAGAGGCCAGTCCACGATCGCCGGAGCTCACACCCTCGCCGGAGTACGTGGACCGGGTAATCCGCTCAACCATTTTCCAATTCCTGGTGCACACAGTCACTACGTGACCCCATGAAGCTCACCTTGCCCTTGGATTGAACCAGCTCGTCGTGGTTTGGCCGGTACACTCGCCGCCGACGAGAACACCCGCCTGCGCACGTGGACCGAGCGATTCCGGCCATCCCCGTCGTCGAGCTGCACCTCGCTGTGACCGCCAGAGCCTCCCCGAGCCAACCCTGCCCTTCGCCGGACCTATCTCGCCGCCGGTAAGCCGCGCCACCCTTTTCTTTCCCACGGATACTGTTTACATTGGGGGAAGGACCTCGAGGAAGAAGAGAGGAAAGTCAGGGGGCTTTTTGAATTGTCAGTGACCCAGGGGAATAGTGGCGCAGGGGTAGATCTGTGCGGGTTGATTTAGTTTAAACCCAGGGACCTCGGTGTAAACTGTATTTCCAGGAAACTCTTATTAAATCTGTTTTTAAATTGAGCAGAAACTTTGAAAATCCATAACTTCTGTTGAAATCATCCAAATTTGGTCAAACAAATTTTGTCAGACTCTAAATAATGTAACCTACTTAAGAAAAATATAAAACCCCCTATGTACTACAGAAAACTTTAGGGTTCTAATTTAATTATTATTTTGGCCATAAGCTAAATAATAGGGCAAAAATTAGTTGCACTATTAGACTAGGGTTAGAAAAAATTTGGAGAAGTTTATATCTACCTACTGACCTAATTAAAAATGTTGAATCCCTCTGTCCACTCAATTAAGTCAGTTTTTACCCCTTATTTTATAATATGCTTAAGGTTAAGAAAAATAGAAAAGATGATTTAAAGAATGAATCAGAGGGCACCTCTATTTTTGTTAAGGCACTTATCCAATGTAGTTCACCAGAAAAATCTATCCTACCCTGGTTTAGTATAAATTAAGTAGGATACCTTTTATTTGAAGAAAATAAGGATAACTTAGAAAAACCCTACAAAAATAACCCTAAGGTGAAAATACCCCAACCCTTGGGATAACTAATGTTTTGTTATTATGAACATAAGAAAAATACAAAATCTGTTGTTTGATATTTTTCAAATGACAAGTTAGTTATAAGCACCTTTTTGACATAAAACTTTAGAAAACCACAACTAAATAATTACCAATTAACTTTCTGTGAATTTTGGCACATAGGTTTATTATTATTGTTAGATCTTAACAAAAATAACCCTTAGGAAGGAACTCATCTCTAATGAGGATGTGTTGTGTAAAGTGGCCCATTTTACACCACCTTTGTTATTTTTACCTAAAGCTTAGCCTTTTTATTTTGAACCTCAATTTCCTAAAATAGGCTATAATGACCAATTGCAATCCACTGTAATTTTTACAGAATTTTTGGAAAAGGTTAAACCACTGTCATAATTCAAACCTACACTAGAAACTATAAGTAGAAAATGAAGAAAAGGGAAAAATGAATAATGGAAATTAGTGTCATATTAAATTCCTTGTAAATTGTCCACTGAAAATATATAAAGACAATACAAATCCACTATGTTTATCCTCAATAAAACCCTAAGCCTAAAAAGTAATAAGCATAACCCACTGGAAGCCCCGCATGGCTAAGAAACCCTAAGTTACTTCTTGACTTAGTTTCTTCTTATCATAAGGTTATTAAATCCTGCATAATCATGATATACATGTTCATTGCATTCGATAGACTGTAACCTTGCTGACGGAGAGTACGTCCTCGTGCCGGAGCAAGGAGCTGCTCAGGAGGTAGCCCCGGATCCAGCCCCAGAGTCTGCATCAGAGGATCTGCCTGCCACCACCTTGGAAGGCAAGCCCCGGTTTTATGCATAACCTGTTCTATATGATATTTTACTACACTTAATGTTTGTAGGTTTGTATTGTGCACTTAAGTGTAGGAGTTGTTTGAAACCCTAGTTGCATGATCTCAGGAATCCCTTTGAGATGAATACTAGTATGATAAGTCGAGTAGCTGCTTTATTAATTAGGATCTCGGTAGAAGTCGAGTGATTTTCCTAGCACTCGCGCGAGGTTAGGAATTGGCTGTATCCACTTTCTTATCATATTGATGTTGGTGTGTGGGCAACAATCCATGGGGATTGGTTGTCTACGGGATAAAAATTTGAATAAGGATTAAGGTGTGGTACCGTGAGTCAAGCGTTTGAACGTACTAAGCACATGCCGAGAAATATGGTAAATCGGTAAGCCTAGTACCTGATTGAACCTGGCAGTGGACTTTACCCCTCACGCGACCTGAGACGTAGTCTCCCATTTCGGTTATGGTGGGTACAAGTGCGGTCACTGCACGACGGCCAGTCGGGGTCAGTGAGGCATTGTACGCCAAGGCGGTGAGCCCTGATCTGCTGACGGGGAATCGATGGGGACGGTTGATGTGTGTGGGGACGGAGTACCTCGCCACGTCGTGTGTTTAGGTTTACCTTGCAAGGATAAAAACTCGATTCGAATCGTCTGCTTCTCGCAGCTAATGAGAATGCTTGATCCATGCTGCTACATTGAGTAACAAGTGGAAATGTGATGACTTGGCAAAAGTTGTTGATTGCTAAATGTTTGATACCATGTATGATTAGATAGGTATACATTTAGTCTTAAGAGAGTCACACTAAAACTTGAAAAAGCTAAAACTTGATTTTTAGACTCAGCTAGTGCTTTTGGCAACCAAATCCCACAGCCAAACAGCTGCATGTCTAGAGGTAGAGGAGTAGACTCCTCACACCGGGTAAGTCTAGCTGAGTATTAGTATACTCAGCCTTGCTTATGGCATAATTTTTTACAGGTTCTCTGGAGGACATGGTTGCTGGAGTGACTTGGCCGTCCACCTTACCACCGGGTTGGACTGTCGAGTGGGACCCCACCTCGGCTGAGGAGGAGCATGAGGAGTGATGGGACAGGCTTCCCCATCTCTCTGTTTATTTACCGTTAGTTTATTTCCGCTGCACTTCGAAAAATGATGGTCACTTTTGCAAAACTCCGATGATGGTGATGTAATAATTTTAACACTCTTACCCGCATGGTTTTATGCTTTATTGTATTTGCTCTGTGACTCACCATCGAGTGAGATTGTGGTACTTGATCCTGTCAGTGGCCTCGTCGGACCAGATCCGAGGGATTGACGAGATATTCCCATTTAAGTGTGGTCTAGCCTCTAAGGCGGGACTTAAGCACTTAAGTCGGAATAATTCGGGCAGTTCCGCCATAGTATTTGACACGATACGAAAGATATATTTGGACCGAATACCATGACATATTGAGACAAAATGCCACGATCACTCTGAGAGAATGTCCACAAAACTTAGCACATCGGTGTAGTTTCATAATGGATCACGACTATTAACCTCAATACCAGCGCGTGCCGAGCAGCTCAACCATGTGTGCACCATAGGAGGCTCTCGGTTTCGTCACGGCACCATCGGTCGTTAGTCATAACACCATTACTAACGTAACCAATAAGAAATCCACATAACACAGATAGATGGAGCCCGTGAGAGTATGGCTTAGAAAATAAGAATGTGACTGAAGTTGAAGCAACGATTGTTGGCAAGAGAGCATCACATGAGAATTTTCGTCGACTCAGAGAACTATTTTATGATCAACATGGAGATTATCAGGTCAGAGATTAATACGAGAGTGGATATGAGGGGAACCAACCATGAGATCAAGATTGGCAACTTGCTAAGACATGAGAGAACTAAAGACAACAACAAAATCCATTGAACTCGATGGATACACCATTTAGAGATAAAAATTGATAAAATAGTGTCATGATCCTCGAAGAAGGGGGTATGAGAATGACCAGAAATAAGATATTAGGTTGATCCACATCCGATACTTGAGAACATGTTATAGCAGATAACCAGATGTCGGGGCAAAATCAATGAAGGATCCAGAGATTCGGATGATAAGCCACAACATGATTCGCAAAGGAAAAGATTACTAGATCCAGGCGAAAAGAAAGATCATCAACCCAGATGGCTTCTAGGTTGAGCAGAGGAGAATTTAATGAGGATTTTGGACAAGGTTTCCAAAAAGAATTTGAGTCTAGATATGGTTTGCATGAACAGATAGTAAACCATTTTTTTGACATAAACAAGTTCACAAGGAAGCTTTAGGTTGAACTAGCGGTCCAGCTATGGGGCTCTATAAGTTGTGCAGGTGTAAATTCAAGGGTGAACACACAAGGGCTAGAAAATACTGACATAGCATATGATTTTTTAAGGTTTCACTAGGGAACCACTAGATTATTTGGGGAAGGGGTCCTTTTATGGGCAAAACAAGCAACATTTTTTGGCAAAAAGGGCTAAACAATTTCAATACCACCTAGATAGCAAGACAATAGAAACACATAACACAACCTAACAAGACTTACCAATCCGACACGAGTTAAGACATTTCTTATAGTTCCTAACATAGCAGTACATCACATTATTCACAAGTTCTTATTATTGGAATAAAGGTGAGAGAAGCATGTTGGTGCACAAGAGACAATTATGCGACAATCATGATGCATGCTCATTCTAGACGTCTTCTCATACCTAACTACTTTTTGTTTTGGATGCTTCTACAGCATCCCTATTAATAGTAGTAGTAGCCTTTATGGCCTATATAATTAGCCACCTAGCTACCCATCTATTTCCTAAGGCTTCACGTCCTAGGCCTATCCTTATCGTCCTGATATCTATCCAACTTGGTTTCTAGCAAGTTTTACTTTAGAAAAGGTTGGTAATCATGATTATTGACTTCTCTGTACTGGTATTCGCTCCGATACCAGCTGTGGCGGAACCTCCCGAATTATTCCAGCTTAAGTGCCCAAGTCGCACCCTTAGAGGCGGCAACACACTTAAATAAGAATAACCCGTCAGTCCCTCGGATCTAGTCCGATAAAGCCACTTATCCAGGATCGAATACCACTAGCTCACTTAAAGGTGAGGCACAGAGAAATACAATAAAGCATAATACCACAAATTTAAGAAAGTATCATTAGTGATTACATTATCGGAGTTTCAGAAATAATAACCATAAGTTTTAATGCAGCGGAAATAACTAACGAAGAAAACCGAGTAACATGGCGAAGCCTGGCCACACTACTCCTCCTGGTCCTCTCCTGCGAAAGCAGTAACCCACTCGACCGTCTATCCCGGTGGCAGGGATGAAGGCCAAGTCACACCATCAACCAAATCAAGGAGGTACCTGCAAAAATTATGTCATAAGCAAGGCTGAGTATACTAATACTCAGCTAGACTTACCCGGTGTGAGGAGTCTACTCCTCTACCTCTAGACCATGAAGCTATTTGGCTGAGAGGTTTGGTTTGCCAAAAGCACTAGCTGAGTCTAAAATCAAGTTTTAGATTTTCAAGTTCTAGAATAATAATTTTAGACTAGATGAGAACCTATCTATTCATACATGGTATCAAACATTATATCAATCAACATCTTTTGCCAGTAACCTCATTTCCACTTATTACTCAATGCAGTACAATGGATCAAGCAGTCTCATTAGCTGCGAGAAGCAGACGATTCGAATCGAGTTTTAACCTTGCAAGGTAAACCTAAACACACAACATGTCAGGGCACTCCGTCCCCACACATGTCAACCGTCCCCATCGATTCCCCGTTCGCGGCCAGGCCTCACCGCCTTGGCGTACAATGCTCCACTGACCCCGGCTGCCACCGTGTAGTGACCGCACTTGTACCCACCATATCTAGAATGGGAGACCCAGTCTTCGGTCGCGTGAGGGATAAAGTCCGCGCCCGGCTTCACTCAGGTACTAGGTTTACCGGTTACCATATTTCCCGACATGTGTTTAGTACATTCAAACGCTTGACACAGGTATCCGCACGTTAATCCTTATTCCAATTTCATCTCATAGACAACGCATCCCCATGGATCCGTGTCCACAGACCATCATCATTATGTTATCAAAATGGATACAACCAATTCCTGACCTCGCGCGAGTGCTAGAAAAATCACTCGACTTCTACCGAGATCCTGATTTAGCATAGCAGCTACTCGACCTAGCATACTAGTATCCATCTCAAAGGGAATCCTAAGTTCATGCAACTAGGGTTTCAAGCAACTCCTACACTTAAGTGCACAGTACAAGCCTACAAACATTAAGTGTAGTAAAATAGCATATATAAACGGTTATGCATAAAACCGGGGCTTGCCTTTAATTTAACACTTAGGTAGTGTTTGATGGGGGAGGTGCTCGCTTGGCGAGCATCCACTGGTTAAGTCCATCCTTCCTTGGGTCGTCCACCGACTGCACCTTGTGGTTGGTACCACATCACTTGTACGATCATCCTCTCTCGGTCCTAAATGAGATGCAGGATGCATATGTACGAATATGATGAAATATATCACAAGACATTCAAATACACGGTAACAAACTAAACATTAAATTGTAAGACAACGTAAACAACCACACGCTAGCATTGGTTATCTACACGTCATCGAGCATACGTAATCAATACCATTAGAAAGACAACAATTACTTTCTAGAATTAACCAGGGCATCACGGCATCACACGTACAAGCATTTACCACATTCACTTTTATCATCCATTAGTTACTTATTATTAAACTAGTTAAGTACACATAAATTTACGATGACTTACAGTTTAATCACAATTACATATTATACTACTTTAATGATGTTGGTTACTTAGTAGTATTAGCAGAAAACCAAATACATGACATTATTCATTTTGTTTCCCTAATATATAGCTGCACTTGCTAACTGTTGATGAAGCTAAGCTACTTATTAGACCTTAATCAATTTAGTTCACTAACTTAGTGAGATGTGTACTACTTACTTATATATAACCCCAATTATACTAGTCACTTATTATTATTACTCATGTTCACTTAAAACCAAAACAAGCAAGCAATCACTCAAGTCAAACACAATAGAGTAGAGCAATCAATCACTTCTAACACATTTAGGACAGCAGCATAGTAGTTTTTGTTTTAATCATAACTCTTCAAATATTAGTTCAAAATTATCAAACTAGGATTTTCTGGAAAGTTTAAAAAGTATTCTACAACTTTGATATTTTTACCTCAGCATGATTAGACACTTAATAAAGTTAAATAATGATAGACGACAACTTTATTCAGATTTGGGCAGATTCAGACTTATGCCTTCAAAAATTCACAACTACAGGTTCAGACATCCAAACAAATTGATCCTAGACTTTCTGGAAAGGTAATAAAATTGTCTACATATCATTTATAAACATCTCAAGGTGATTCAATATTTAACTAAGAACAAAAGACACTAGAAGGCTTTGCTGTCCAGAATTGGACAGATTCAGTCCTCAGACTTTAAACATCCATAACTTAATCTTCAGACCACCAAAAAGAGTGATCCAAGACTTTTTGAAAAGCTTAGAAAAAGCACTACCTACTTTTATAATCACCAAGAATTGATTCTATGCTGAACTGAATCAAACAATTCAGTTTTCTAAATCTGTTCTGACAGTGGACAGAATACAACAATCTTCTTATACAATTCATAACTCTCAAACTATCAGGTTTATTGTCATAAAAATTTAACACAAGTAAGATAAGAACATTATCTACAACTTTCTTATAATTGACAAGGACTGATTCTAAACTGAACTTAAACAAACAATACGACCTCTGAAATCTGTACAGGAATTGGACAGATTTAGTTACTAAACTTGCGAAAAGCATAACTTCTAAATGATCAGACTTATGGCTGTCAAATTTTAACACAAGTAAGATAATAATGTTATCTACAACTTTCTTGTGACCACCAATAACTGATTTCAAAATTAAATTAAGCAACCATTGCAATCTCTGAAATCTGTTCAGAAATTGGACAGATTCAGTTACTGAACTTGTGAAAAGTATAGCTTCTAAACAATCAATTCTTAGCTCATGCATTTTTAGGACAAGCTAGATACACAAGTAAACTACAACTTTTATATAGTACATATCTACAGAAAACACACTTTACTTTACTAGATTACTCACACAACCAAAACTGTACACCCATAAATTTCAGTTTGCTAGCACAAGAGCACTTAACTAAATCACCAAGCAAACTCATAGAGAGATACTATCACTAATTTCTCAAATTCAAATCATTATGACCTAGTTGTAAAGTTTCAATTATATCAAGGCACTTAAGTATTTCAAAAAACATGCATGCCCTTGTTTACTTCTAATTTTTCACTAATTGTTCTTATAATTATAAAATGTGTGTCATTTTAGTACCATATAAAACTATCTAATTTGGGGCTGGAATTTTTATGAGGCATAGGTAATAACAAATCATGACCAATGTAAAAATTTCACATGCCCAGGTTTTATATTTTATTTAATACAAAAATAACAAATTGTTAATGCAATAAAGAATGTGAGAGCAAGTTAAATCTAAAACTAATTATTTTCTGTGGATTCATGACCATATTAAGTTTTATTAGGCTACTATAATATCATGCAAGGACAGTGAAACACCATTTTACATTTTTGCATCTATACATTATTTTTAAATCATTTAAAACTACTTAAGGTGCATTAAACAAGTTAAATCACTAACTTAATCATACATGCACAACAATTCTTGAAATTTTTACCAGTCACCAAACATCACACCAAGAGTCTACTGTAAAAATTTCAACCTATTTGGAGCACTAGAGCTACAGATCCAAAAATAACAAGCAAATAAATCTTCTTTTTCTTATTTAACATGATTTAATTAGCATACCAAGAAAATAGTGAACGACATATAAGTTTTATATTTTTCCTTGATGGAGTATGACAACATCTAACTAACAAAATAGGTTTCATCATTTTTGGATTTTTATAAATAAAATTATGGAGAGAAGCAAGTTCGTATATTCTCTAAACCAGTTTTTAAATACGAATTTCTACAAAAACACTTTTCTACTAAAACATATAAACATATAGATCTAACAGATAGATAATTTCATAAGGAAGGCAATAAAATAAGTTTCACAATTTTAGGAGTTACCAAACTCGAGATATGAATTTTAGAAGATATTATAGAATCTGGAATTTGAAGCACTATTACCCTTCGCCTTGGGTCCACGTCAGCCTTACAAACACCTTCTTCAACCTCCAATACAGCACGCACACAACAGGGAGGAGATTGGAGCTTCGGCTCCATGGCTGGGAGCGCGATGGAGAGGAAGAGCTGGGCGCAGGGAGGTGGAAACTCGCGCCCATGGGAGAAGAAGAGGGCCTGCTCGCCATGGGGGAGAGAGGCAGCGCCATGGGAGCTTGGAGCTCGGCTCCAAGCTGCCGAGCGTCATGGATCCGCGGAGAAATGAGGGGCTGCTGCCCTACGCGCGCTGGAGCTCTTAGTGTGGCCGAGCAGAGGGAGGTGGCGTGGGGGAGGAAGGAAGAGGGCATGCTGTTGGATTTAAAGAGGCGTCGCTGGCAGCCATTGGTGGGCGCGGGCGGCAACCTGCAGAGCTCAGAACAGGACAGTCAGCTGGTAGGTGGTGGCAGGACGACTTTGGACACCCATTTTTGACATTTTCCTTTTGGAATCGAACCCGTATCACTATAGAAGATTTGTTCCTTGATGTATACTCTACAAATCGTTTATAGGACTTGAGGTGATTCGAGCACTGGTTAGAGAGTTATAGACCCACAAAAACTGGTTTGTCAGTGGGTTAGAAATCAGTGGAAACTTGTGAAAACTGAATGTCAAAGCATGTCAAACGGAATCGGATGAATGCCACCTTTTAATATGTTGTGCCCCTATTAGTTATTAACAACTTTTATATTTGGGAAAACTTGAGTTGTTTAACAAAAATTTGGGAACGCGAGACGTCGACCCGAACGACGCTGATTTCAGACTTAGAAGAAATTTGAATCCTGAAATCAGATTTTTATTCTGTCTTGATGGCACTGTTTGAGGTACTTAGAGATTGAATCAAGGCTTGGTTTAAATAAAATATTTGTTGTATAACACATGTTCTGCAACTTTTATTAAAGGTCAAACCTAATATCTCGAATATAAATTAAAGTTTTACTTTGGTCAAAGTAGTATAGTTATAAAGCTTCAATTTATATTTTTAAAGCAATCGAAGTACTTTCTCGACCTTTTCTTGGCATTTTCTCTACATGAACCCTTAATAACTTTTGTTGTAAAGTTTATATAGAGTGTTTTGGAAAGGTTGGCATAACTTGGTTGAATGTCTAAATTGGCTTTTACTTAATCGAGCAATTTCAAGCAAGCGTATGATTTAAAATTTCTTACAAATATTTGGTTCAAACTTTGAGAAATCCTTAGAATACACTTGATAGATAGAGATGAATGATGACATAAATATAACAAGTTGAATTGCCTAAGAAATAATTAGAGGTTAACACTATAGAGATTCCGCTGGAGAATGCGGATTCAGACATAGTATTTGGACGTAGACTGACTATCGAGAAGGCGGATTTGGACACCGATTGGATAACATAACAACTATCGAGAGTCCGAATAAATGAGTCTAGACAGGAGTTGCGAGACGATATTGACTTTGGAATTTGCATTTGCTTCAAGAAACAAAAGTTTTAACGTGTTCCAAATTTGGCTGTTCTTGAGATCGAATAATTCCAAACTTGGTGAAACATTCATGAGTAACTTGATGAATGGAGATAGATGTGATCAAGAAATAGAAATTTTCACTGAGCATCCGAGATTAGGATAAATCTCCCGATATAACGTGAAATAGACACCTGGGGTGTCACAGCGCGGGAGTGTGTAAGTTTTGTCTGCGTGTTACTGAACCTCGGTTGATGCGCAGCTTCAGGGTTTTGGGCCTGCGCACGCAACCACTAGTGACACTGCTAATTTTGTGGCGGCTTCGACCGTGGTTGCTGAAGATGTTTCAGATGATTCTGTGTCTAAGTTTTTTGAGTCTGGTGATTCTGGGGGTTCGGTTGTGTGGACGGAGGAGTCTTCGGATGAGGACTTGGATTATTTTGCGGCGCTGGATGTGGCTGCGGTGGAAGCTTCTCCGCGCGTGGTAGGTGCTGAAGTTAGTCCTAGTGCGAGTGTTGGGCGTAGGCGGTGAAGGGCGGTCGCGAAGCGGAGGGTTAGTGAGGTGGAAGGAAGTCGTCTTCGTGTGGACGGGACTGGCAAACGAGAATTGTTGTCCTCGCCGGCTGGGACGAGTGTAGGTGAGGGGGAGTTGCAGAATCTTTTTGAGGGTGAGGAGCTGAGGATAATGCTGTTCAACTATAGGGAGATGGGCATCATCCCTAAGGTTGAGCCAATGTAACGTGTGATGCCCTCGCTGTATGTATGTACCCGTGATTTGTATGAGGCTGTGTGTCTTTGTTGATCCGGTCGTGCTCGTAGACGACTTGTGCGCGGGGAACCTTTTGGGAAATGCTTTTGGTTTTGCGCGTTTGCTGTGCTAGTCCGGCTGCACCCGTGGGTGGCTTTTGCGCGAAGAACCTTTGGAGAGGACTTCGATTTTGGGCACTTACTGTGCTGGTACGGCTGCACCCGTAGGCGACTTTTGCACGGAGAATCCGGCTGCACCCATAGGCGAATTTTGCACGGAGAATCCTTTGGAGAGGACTTCGATTTTGCACACTTATTGTGCTAGTCCGGCTGCACCCATAGGCGACTTTTGCGCGGAGGGTCCGGCTGCACCCTTAGGCGACTTTTGCGCGGAGAGTCCTTTGGAGAGGACTTCGATTTTGCGCACTTATTGTGCTAGTCCGGCTGCACCCGTAGGCGACTTTTGCGCGGAGAGTCCGGCTGCACCCTTAGGTGACTTTTACGCGGAGAGCCCTTTGGAGAGGACTTCGATTTTGTGCACGTATTGTGCTTAGTCCGGCTGCACCCGTAGGCGACTTTTACGCGGAGTGTCGCACGCGAGGGTAGCCAGCGCTGTCCCTCGCGGTGACTTTGGTGTAGTCGAATGCCGAAGACCGTTGATGCGGTCTTTTTCGACATTGGCTTAGTTTTTTGCGGGGGATTTTTGCTTGTATATTACATGGCTCCGCCTCATTAAAAACCTCACCCCGTGGGAGGAAAAGAGTGCGGGCCAGGATAATAATGTTTGGCGAATTACAAGGGCGTGATGGCCCTGAGGGTTCAAACAAAAAATTTACGAAGACTGTCTATATTCCAGGAATGTTCCAGGTCTTCGTCGGATTGAGTTGTTAATCTGTACGCGCTGGAAGACGACTTCGTCTTGACGATAAATGGTCCTTCCCACTTTGGTTCCAGCTTACCCCGTGACTCTGTCCGGGTTGTGCGGACGAGTACGAGGTCCCCTTCGTTGAATTCCCTTGGGACGACTGCGTGATCGCGCCAGGCCTTCGTTTGGGCTTGATATTTGTTGAGGGCCTGCAGGACGAAGATGCGGTCTCCGTCGATGAGGTCTTTGGAAGTTGGCTCGTCGACGTCGGGTACTGCTGAAGCGGTTGTCCGTGGGGACCCATGTTCGATTTCTTGCGGGGTCATGGCCTCCGATCCGTATAGCAGGCGAAAAGGAGTGAATCCAGTCGCCCGACACTCGGTCGTGTTCGGTGCCCAGACTGCTTCAGGTAGTAGGTCGGCCCATTTGCCCTTCTTGTCATCGAGGAGCATTTTCTTGATTGCCGTGAAAATCTTACCGTTGGCGCGCTCGACGACGCCGTTGGATTGTGGGTGGTAGACTGAGGTGAAGGCGAGCTTGGTGCCAATGGAGAAGCAGAAATCCCTGAAGTCTTGGCTGTCAAATTGCTTGCCATTGTCAACTGTGAGCTCGGCGGGACTCCGAATCGACAAACAATGTTTTGCCAGAAGAATTTCTGGACAGTCTTCGATGTTATTGTGGATACCGCCCTCGCCTCAATCCACTTGGTAAAATACTCGACGGCGACGAAAGTGAACTTGAGGTTCCCTTGGGCCGTGGGCAGTGGCCCGACAATATCCAGGCCCCAGCGCTGAAGGGGCCATGTGTGTGCGATTAGCTTTGTGAATTGCGAAGGGCTTCCCGAACGTGGAGAAAACTTCTGGTAGGCTTCGCATGACTTTGTGACCCGATTTGCGGCGCAGATCATGGCGGGCCAGTAGAAACCCTGACGGATCACTTTGGCAGCTAGGGCCTTGGGCCCTGCGTGAGAGCCGCAAGTCCCGCTGTGGACCTCGCACGGGATTTGGACGCCTTCGGTCTCGGTGACACACTTGAGCATGGGTTGGCTGACCCCCTTCTTGTAAAGCTGGTCTTCGATGAGAGCGAAGTCCTGGCTTCGGTGTTTGAGGCGCTTGGCCACATTGACATCGGCCGGGTGGTAGTATCCTTGCAGGAACAGGGTTATAGGTGCCCGCCAGTCTTTGGTCATAATGAGGTTGACTATGCGGTGGCCCTCGGTATCGTTGGTTATTTGTAGGCCCTCTGGGTTGCGGACGGCTGGTGTGCCGATGACGTGGTAGAATACGTCCGAGGGTAGGGCCTCGCCCCTGGGGGCTGCTTTGGCCAACGCGTCGGCCTCCTCATTCTTGGCGCTGTCCACATGCTGCAAGGTGAAGCCTTTGAATTGTCTCTCGAGACTGTGGATAGCTGCGAGGTACTGCATAAGTGCGGGGTCCTTTGCTACGTAATCTTTCTCAATTTGGCCGGCAACTACCTTGGAGTCTATTCTGATTATGCAGGTGGTAACGCCAAGTGCCCTTAGCTTGCGAAGGCCGAGGATGACAGCTTCATACTCTGCTATATTGTTGGTGCACCTGTCCGACTCCAAAGCAAAGCTGAGGCGTGCAGCATATCTATGCTTGACCCCTGCGGGTGAGGTGATGACTGCAGCAACGCCCGCCCCCGCATGGCACCATGCACCGTCGCAATGGATGGTCCACACCGTCTCCGCAGACGTGTTCGGCTATGTTATTGGCCCGGTCTAGTCGACAATGAAGTCTGCCAGGACTTGTGATTTGATGGCTGTCCGGGGCTCGAAGGTGATGTGGTAGCCAGAAAGCTCGGCTGCCCATTTGGCGATCCGGACTGATGCCTCCAGATTTTTGAATAATTCGCCGAGTCCCCTGTCCGAGGTGACCCACACCTTGAACGCTTCAAAATAATGGCGCAATTTGCGCGAAGCCATGACTACTGCGTAGGCGATTTTTTCCAATTCTGTCATGTTGCATTTGGATGTTGTGAGTACTTCGGAGACGTAATACACTGGACATTGCCTGGTCATGCCCGCTCTGTCCTACTCCTGAACCAACGCTGCGCTGACCGCGTGCGGCGAAGCCGCGACGTAGAGCAACAGGGGCAGCGAGGGGTTGGGGCTTGAAAGAATTGCCAGCTCTGACAGATGCTGCTTTAGTGAAGCGAAGGCCACCGCTTGCTCTGGTCCCCATGCAAAGTCTTTTACGCCGTGTAGCATTTTGAGGAAAGGTAGGCTTCGCTCTGCGGATTTGGAGATGAATCTGTTGAGGGCGGCTAGTCTGCCGGTCAGTCATTGGACGTCTCTAGCTGACTGCGGGGGCGTCATGTTGATGATGGCCTGTATTTTGGTCGGGTTGGCTTCGATTTCGCGATGCGACACCAGGTATCCCAGTATCTTCCCCTGGCGAACGCCGAAGGCGCACTTTTCGGGGTTTAAGCGAAGTCGTGCGTCTCGCATGTTCGCGAATGTTTCTGCGAGGTCAGCCAGATGGTCTTCTTTGCTTTTGCTGGCTACGACGATGTCGTCCACATACGTAAATATGTTTCTGCCGACTTGGCTCTCGAGCACCGTTTTGGTGAGGCGAGAGAATGTGGACCTAGCGTTTTTGAGTCCCTCCGGCATTCTGATGAAGCAGTACGTGCCGAAGGGTGTTATGAAGCTGGTGCTGCCTTGTCTTCCTCCTTCATATAAATTTGGTGGTAGCCGGAGAAGCAGTCGAGGAGTGACATGACTTCGTAGCCGGCCGCACTATCGACGATCTTGTCGATCCGAGGCAGCGGGAAATTGTCCTTGGGGCAGGCTTTGTTGAGGCTGGTGAAGTCGATGCACATCCGCCATTTGCCGCTCTTCTTTTGCACCATGACTACGTTGGCGAGCCACGTAGGGTAGGCGACTGGCTCGATGAACTTGGCCTCAAGCAGGCGGTGTACCTCGGCCTTGGCGGCTTCTGTCTTCTCATCAGACATCTTGCGCAGCCGTTGCTTCTTCGGCCTCACCGAAGGGTCAATTCCCAAGCTGTGCTCGATGATAGAGCGACTGACTCCGACCAGGTCGAGGGTGGACCAGGCGAAGACGTCCTTATTTTTGGACAAACAGGAGAGGAGTCTCTCCTCATCATGCGAGGTAAGGTCTTCGCTTATGATGACCGTTTGCTTGGGCATTGACTGGTCAAGGGGGACAATCTTGGTCCCATCGTTGCTCTGCAGCTGTGCCTTTTCATGTTCTTTGGCGATTGGGCTGGTTGACTCGGGGGCCTCGCGCTGCGCCGTGAGGCAGTGTACGTTCCTTTGCCCTGGAACGAAGTCTCTTTCTATGTTGCGTGCGGCCTGTTGGTTGCCGTAGACTGTGATTGCGCCTTGTGGACCGGGGATCTTCATGCACAGATAAAGTCCGTGAATGGCTGCTTCAAACTTGTTGATGGAGCCCCGACCCATGATGGCGTTGTACGGGTACACCATGTCAACAATGTCGAAAGTAATTTGCTCACTTCGGGCATTGGGTGCTACACCGAAGGAGAAGGGTAGCTCTATTTTGCCGACAGGAAAGGTGCCCTTGCCGCCGAAGCCATACAGCGGGTTGTCCGAAGGCTTGAGCAAGCTGTGGCTGATGCCCATGCGGTCGAAGGCGTGGAGGAAAATGATATCCGCCTGGCTTCCGTTATCCACTAAGACTTTGTGCAGGTCCCAGCCTGCCACGCTGTAATTGATTACCATGGCGTCGATGTGGGGTGCGCTGCGCAGGTCGACGTCTCTGGCATCGAAGGTCAATGGCACATGGGACCACTTCGTCTGCACGACTGGGCCGGTGACGTCGACGTGGTTGACGCTGCGGTAGTGGTCCCTCTTCTGCTGCTTTGTGTCGAAGTCGGCGCTGGATCCCCCAGTGATCATGTGAATGACTCCGCGATATGGCTGATCAGCGAAGTCTTCTTGTTTTGGTGCGTGGGGGTGATGGATGTTTGGCTGTTGCGGGTGTGGAGGTGGGGGTGGGGGAGGCACGATTTGTACCTCCTGATGTTGGTATGCGTGGTTGGGTGGATGCTGAGCGGGGCCGTGGTTGTATGGTGGTGGGAGTTGTTGATATGTGTGCGCGACAACTCTTGGGTTGTCGGCTGGTTGCGCCCGAGACATCCTGTCTCTGGTGGCCTTCGTCTCCGGGCAGTCCCTTGTTGGGTGCGCGCAGTCTTCGCCGTGGAACAAACAGTAAAATCTGCGCGGCTGCTGCGCCCGTCCTCGGCCTCGAACACGGGTCCCACCGCCGCGGCCCTGGGGGGATAATCTTGGCGGCAAGGGGCCTCACCAGCGGGGTGCTGGTTGGCGATGTTGTGTACCTACTGCTGGCTGCAGCCGTCTCGACCGGATTCTGTCTGCGACGGTCTCGTCCACGTGCGGCTGGACTGCGGAGGGTCTTTGGG
Source organism: Zea luxurians (assembly GCA_029449295.1). Taxonomy (NCBI): domain Eukaryota; kingdom Viridiplantae; phylum Streptophyta; class Magnoliopsida; order Poales; family Poaceae; genus Zea; species Zea luxurians. Next base: position 6,161,084 of record JAOPSE010000122.1, on the reverse strand, counting down.
TTTCCTCTGGGACTTGACCTTGCATTGGTGGAGCTCTTCGGATCTGGCGTACTTCTCGAACAGCTGATACAGCTCTTGGAGGTTCTTAGGTGGATCTCTAATGCAGTGGCTGTAAAGGACGCCAGCCCGAAGGCCACTGATGGCATAGTGAATGGCTATTTGGTCATCGACCGAAGGCAGTTGTGACTTGAGGGTCAGGAACTTGCGGTAGTACTCCCGCAGAGTCTCTCTTTCCAGCTGCTTGCAGAGTGACAGTTCGGCCAAGGCGTCGGTGTCTGGGCGGTACCCTTGGAAGTTGAGCAGAAATTTGTCCCGGAGACTTCTCCAGGAGTCGATGGACAGCGGGGCAATCTGGTGTACCAAGTGAGAGCTGGGCCTTCGAGGGTGATGATGAATGACTTGGCCATCGTGGCGTCGTCCCCTCCGGCTGATGCAACGGCGACTTGATAGCTCATGATTTACTATGTCGGGTCAGTGCTGCCGTTGTACTTGGGGTAGGTCCCTGCTCTGAAATTGGCGGGCCATGGTGACACTTGTAGCTGCAGCGCTAGGGGGCTTCGCTCGTCAAGGTAATTGATGCCTTGGAAAGCTGCGGCATGCGGGATGAAAGGCCCGCGGTGAGGGACGAATAGGTCTTCGACCAGCGCGCGCTGCTGGAGGGGCGGGCCGTGCTGCTGCAGATCATGTTGGCCTTCGCGCTGCAAGAGTGCAATCTCTTGCTCAAGCTCCTGGGCCCTCTGCTCTTCATCTCGTATCATTTGGCGCAGCTTGGCCTGCACAGTGACGCGTTGGCGCTTGGCCTCGCCGTCCTCTGCTGCGTCTTCGCCCGCTGGTGGTGCGAAGCCTGGGGGTGGCACTTGGGGCTGCCCTTCGGAACTGCAGGTGCGAAGGGTGCCTTCTGGAGTGTGTTGGTCGTTGCGCTGTCTCTTGCTGTGTGCTTCATCTTCACCAGCTCCTTGGTGGGTGTTGTCGGCGAGGGCCTTGCCCTTTTTCTCAGCTAGCAGGGCTGCCTTCGCTGCTTCGTCGACGGATGGGGCTGCCTTCGAGTTAGCTCTTTTGGGTGCCATCGCGGGTGATTTTTTCGTAGCACGAACGGTGGGCGCCAATGTTGGAACTCGCGTTCCTGGGCAGGTTGATTCCAACAGGGGGTTGAGTGAGATGTGAACACGGTTTTCAAGAGGCAGCAATTGCTCTGTTCATCTAGCCCCTCAAGGGCACTGTGCGGGGGTATTTATAGGTGTCTGAGCGCCCAGCGTCTCGGATTAAGGACGCATGTGCCCTCAAGCGCCTAGGTCATCCCCGGAATATTCCCATAAAGCAGGGTTACAGACCATCATTACATAAAGACATTTCCAAATCGGGCCCGTAATACAACAGGCCACGCGGGGCCTATTACAATGGGCCGAATTCCACGTGGGCCTTCGTGTTCGACGAGGACATTGAGCGGGGCGACCTCGTCGCGGGCCTTCGTCTTGCAACGTGTTGGACGAAGGGTGGGAGCTGCCGGTCGTTTCGCTTCCGTTGACGCAGCGAGATTGGCAAAGGCATTGAGCGAGGGGTAGTGTCTTCGCCTTCGCCGAAGGCATCGAGCGAGGGGTAGTGTCTTCGCCCCAACAACACCCATGGGAACTAATGGGCATCTCGACCTCGACACGGGAGGTAAATCCGTAGATCAAAAGGTATATCGGTCAATGATAGGATCTTTACTCTATTTATGTGCATCTCAACCGGATATTATGCTTTCCGTATGCATGTGTGGAAGGTTCCAAGCCGATCATAAGAAAGTTCACCTTAGGGCCATGAAAAGAATCATGAGATATTTAGTTTACACTCCTAAGTTTGGGCTTTGGTACCCCAAGGGATCCACTTTTGATTTAATAGGATATTCCGATGCCGATTGGGCAGGGTGTAAAATTGACAGGAAGAGCATATCAGGGACTTGTCAGTTTTTGGGGAGATCCCTGGTGTCTTGGGCTTCAAAGAAACAAAACTCAGTAGCTCTTTCTACCACCGAAGCCGAGTATATTGCCGCAGGCCATTGTTGTGCGCAATTACTTTGGATGAGGCAAACCCTCAGGGACTATGGCTACAAATTGAGCAAAGTCCCTCTCCTATGTGACAATGAGAGTGCTATTCGCATGGTGGAGAATCCCGATGAACACAGCCGCACTAAGCACATAGACATTCGGTATCACTTTTTGAGGGATCACCAACAAGGGGGATATCGAGATAGCCTATATAAACACCAAAGATCAATTAGTCGATATCTTCGCCAAGCCTTTAGATGAGAAATCCTTTAGCAAACTTAGAAATGAGCTAAATATACTTGATTCTCAGAATTTTGATTGAAACATTGCACACATTGCTCATTTAAATACCTTTGATTGAAAGTCGCCTAGAGGGGGGTGAATAGGCGGAAACTGAAATTTACAACTTTAAACACAACTACAAGCCGGGGTTAGCGTTAGAAATAAATGCGAGTCCGAAAGAGAGGGTGAAAACAAATCACAAGGAAATGAAGCGGATGACACAGTGATTTGTTTTACCGAGGTTCGGTTCTTGAGAACCTACTCCCCGTTGAGGTGGTCACAAAGACCGGTCTCTTTCAACCCTTTCCCTCTATCAAACGGTCACCTAGACTGAGTGAGCTTTCTCCTTGATCAAACGGGTCACTTAAACCCCACAAGGACCACCACACAATTGGTGTCTCTTGCTTTGATTACAAGTCACTTAGAACAAGAATGAGGAAGAAGAAAGCGATCCAAGAACAAGAGCTCAAAGAACACGAGCAAAACTCTCTTTCTAGTCACTAAGAGTTTGAAGTGAATTTGGGACTTGGAGAGGCTTTGATTCTTTTGAATTGTGTCTTGTATTGAATGAGATGTCTGAAAAACTTGGATACTTGGAGTGGTGGTGGTTGGGGGGTATTTATAGCCCTCAACCACCACATAGCCGTTGTGGAGGCTGTTTGTCGATGGGCGCAGCCCGGTGTGCCACCGGACACTGTCCCGTGCGCCAGCCACGTCACCCAACCGTTAGGGTTCTGAAGATTCTGACCGTTGGAGCGCTGACTTCATGTCGCACCGGATAGTCCGGTGCTGCACCGGACAGGTCCTGTTCACTATCCGGTGTGCCTCTGACGCCTGCTCTGACTTCTGCGCACACTGTTCACGCACTGTTCACACTTTTGTAGATGATCATTACGCTGTTAGCCGTTGCTCCGCTTGGTGCACCGGACAGTCCGGTGGCACACCAGACAGTCCGGTGAATTATAGCGGAGCGGCGCCTGAGAAACCCGAAGGTGAAGAGTTCAGACTGTACGGTCCCTGGTGCACCGGACACTGTCCGGTGGCACACCGGACAGTCTGGTGCGCCAGACCAGGGTTCTCTTCGGTTTCTTTTGCTCCTTTCTTTTGAACCCTAACTTGATCTTTTTATTGGTTTGTGTTGAACCTTTATACACCTGTAGAATACATAATCTAGAGCAAACTAGTTAGTCCAATATTTGTGTTGGGCATTCAACCACCAAAATCATTTATAGAAAAAGGTTTGACCCTATTTCCCTTTTAATCTCCCCCTTTTTGGTGATTGATGCCAACACAAACCAAAGCAAATGTATAAGTGTCGAATTGAACTAGTTTGCCTGATGTAAGTACATAGGTTACTTTGGAATTAAACCAATTTATAATTTCACTAGATATGCATGGATTGCTTTCTTTTTATTAACATTTCGGACCACTTTTGCACCACCTGTTTTGTTTTTGCAAATTCTTTTGGAAATTCTTTTCTAAGTCTTTTTGCAAATAGTCAAAGGTATATGAATAAGATTTTCAAGAAGCATTTTCAAAATTTTGAAATTTCTCCCCTTGTTTCAAATGCTTTTCCTTTGACTACAACAAAACTCCCCCTGAATGAAATTCTCCCCTTAGTGTTCAAGAGGGGTTTTTCAAATTTTTAAAAACACTAATAACTTTCTCCCCCTTTTGAAAACACATAAAGATACTAATTTGAAAATTTCTTTTAAAATTTGGTGGTGGTGCGGTCCTTTTGCTTTGGGCTTATACTTTCTCCCCCTTTGGCATTAATCGCCAAAAACGGAGACTTTGAGAGCCCTTTACTTTCTCCCCCTTTGGTAAACAATATATGAGTGAAAGATTATATCAAATTGGAGTGATGTGAAGTAACGACGAAGTGTAAATGATACCGGTAGAGTGAAGTGGAAGCCTTGTCTTCGTCGACTATTCCATTTCCCTTTCAATCTACGACTTAGCATATAAACACACTTGGAAACACATTAGTCGTAGCAAATGAAAGAGATAAGATCAAAGGTATAAATGAGCAATGTGTGAAATGATTTAATCAAAATTCCAAGAATCAAGGATATTTAGCTCATTCCTAAGTTTGCTAAAGGTTTTGTCATCTAAAGGCTTGGTAAAGATATCGGCTAATTGGTCTTTGGTGTTGATATAAGCTATCTCGATATCCCCCCTTTGATGGTGATCCCTCAAAAAGTGATACCGAATGTCTATGTGCTTAGTGCGGCTGTGTTCAATGGGATTCTCCGCCATGCGGATAGCACTCTCATTGTCACATAGGAGAGGGACTTTGCTCAATTTGTAGCCATTGTCCCTGAGGGTTTGCCTCATCCAAAGCAATTGCGCACAACAATGGCCTGCGGCAATGTACTCGGCTTCGACGGTTGATAGGGCTACTGAATTTTGTTTCTTTAAAGCCCAAGACACCAGGGATCTCCCTAGAAACTGACAAGTCCCTGATGTACTCTTCCTATCAATTTTACTCCCTGCCCAATCGGCATCGGAATATCCTATCAAATGAAAGGTTGATCCCCTGGGGTACCAAAGCCCAAACTTAGGAGTGTAAACTAGATATCTCATGATTCTCTTCATGGCCCTAAGGTGAACTTCCTTAGGATCGGCTTGGAACCTTGCATACGGAAAGCATAATATCCGGTCGTGATGCACATAAATAGAGTAAAGATCCTATCATTGACCGATATACCTTTTGATCTACGGATTTACCTCCTGTGTCAAGGTCGAGATGCCCATTGGTTCCCATGGGTGTCTTGATGGGCTTGGCATCCTTCATTCCAAACTTCTTAAGAATGTCTTGAATATACTTTGTTTGGCTGATGAAGGTGCCCTCTTGAAGTTGCTTGATTTGGAATCCTAAGAAATATCTCAACTCCCCCATCATTGACATCTCGAATTTCTGTACCATGATCCTACTAAACTCTTCACAAGTAGATTTGTTAGTAGACCTAAATATGATATCATCAACATAAATTTGGCATACAAACAAATCATTTGCAATAGTTTTAGTAAAGAACGTAGGATCGGCTTTTCTGACTTTGAAGCCATTAGTGATTAGAAAATCTTGAAGGCATTCATACCATGTTCTTAGGGCTTGCTTGAGCCCATAAAGCACCTTTGAGAGTTTATAAACATGGTTAGGGTACTCACTATCTTCAAAGCCAGGAGGTTGCTTAACGTAGACCTCTTCCTTGATTGGTCCATTGAGGAAGGCACTTTTCACGTCCATTTGGTAAAGCTTAAAGCCATGGTAAGTAGCATAGGCAAGTAATATGCAAATTGACTCAAGCCTAGCTACGGGTGCATAAGTCTCATCAAAATCCAAGGCTTCCACTTGAATAACCTTTGGATACAAGTCGGGCTTTGTTCCTTATGACCACACCATGCTTTTCTTGCTTGTTGCGGAATACCCATTTCATACCTACAACATTTTGATTAGGACGTGGAACTAAATGCCATACCTCATTCATCGTGAAGTTGTTGAGCTTCTCTTGCATTGCCAGCACCCAATCCGAATCTCTTAGTGCATCCTCAATTTTGTAAGGCTCAATAGAGGACACAAAAGAGTAATGTTCATAAAAATGAGCAACATGAGATCTAGTGGTTACCCCCTTATGAATGTCACCGAGGATGGAGTTCACGGGGTGATCTCGTTGGATTTCTTAGTGGACTCTTGGGTGTGGCGGTCTTTGACCTTGTATTTCCTGCTCATCTTCCTTGTCTTGATCAACTTCATCTCCCCCTTGATCATTGCCCTGTTCTTGAGGTGGCTCATCTTCTTGATCTTCTTCTTCATTATCTTGAGCCTGTTCCTCATCTTGGGTTGGTGGAGATGCTTGTATTGAAGATGATGGTTGATCTTGTGCTTGTATAGGCTCTTCGGATTCCTTAGGACACACATCCCCAATGGACATGTTCCTTAGCACGACGCACGGAGCCTCTTCATCATCTAGTTCATCAAGATCAACTTGCTCCACTTGGGAGCCATTAGTCTCATCAAACACAATGTCACAAGAAACTTAAACTAGTCCAGTGGACTTGTTAAAGACTCTATATGCCATTGTGTTTGAATCATATCCTATTAAAAATCCTTCTACAGCCTTAGGAGCAAATTTAGATTTTCTACGTCTTTTAACAAGTATAAAACATTTGCTACCAAAGACTCTAAAATATGAAACATTGGGCTTTTTACCGGTAAGGAGTTCATACGATGTCTTCTTGAGGATTTGGTGAAGGTAGAGCTGGTTGATGGAGTAGCAGGCGGTGTTAATCGCCTCGGCCGAAAACCGGTCCGAAGTCTTGTACTCATCAAGCATGGTCCTTGCCATATCCAGTAGAGTTCTATTCTTCCTCTCCACTACACCATTTTGTTGAGGTGTGTAGGGAGAAGAGAACTCATGCTTGATGCCCTCATCCTTAAGAAAGCCTTCAATTTGTGAATTCTTGAACTCCGTCCCATTATCGCTTCTTATTTTCTTGATCCTCAATCCGAACTCATTTTGAGCCTGTCTCAAGCAACCCTTTAAGGTCTCTTGGGTTTGTGATTTATCCTGCAAAAAGAATACCCAAGTGAAGCGAGAATAATCATCAACAATTACTAGACAGTACTTACTCCCGCCGATGCTTATGTAAGCGATCGGGCCGAATAAATCCATGTGGAGTAGCTCCAGCGGCCTGTCCGTTATCATGATGTTTTTGTGTAGATGGTGGGTGCCAACTTGCTTTCCTACTTGACATGTGCTACAAACCCTGTCTTTCTCAAAATGAACATTTGTTAGTCCCAAAATGTGTTCTCCCTTTAGAAGCTTGTGAAGATTCTTCATTCCAACATGGGCTAGTCGGCGATGTCAGAACCAACCCATATTAGTCTTAGCAATTAAGCAAGTGTTGAGTTCAGCTCTATTAAAATCAACTAAGTATAGCTGACCCTCTAACACTCCCTTAAATGCTACTGAATCATCACTTCTTCTAAAGACAGTAACACCTATATCTGTAAAAAGACAGTTGTAGCCCATATTGCATAATTGAGAAATAGAAAACAAATTATAATATAATGAATCTACAAGAAAAACATTGGAAATAGAATGGTCAGGTGATATTGCAATTTTACCAAGTCCTTTGACCAAACCTTGATTTCCATCCTCGAATGTGATAGTTCTTTGTGATCTTTGTTTTTCTCATAGGAGGAGAAATCCTTTTCTCCCCTATCATGTGGTTTGTGCATCCGCTATCAATTATCCAGCTTGAGCCCCCGGATGCATAAACCTGCAAAACAATTTAGGCCTTGTCTTAGGTACCCAAACAATCTTGGGTCCTTTGACGTTAGAAACAAGCACCTTAGGCACCCAAACACAAGTCTTTGAGCCATTGTGTTTGGCCCCAACATATTTGGCAACTACTTTGCCTGATTTGTTAGTTAAAACATATGATGCATCAAAAGTCTTGAATGAAATAATAGGCTCATTTGATGCAGTAGGAGTTTTCTTTTTAGGCAATTTAACATGGGTTGATTGTCTAGAGCTAGATGCCTCATTATTATACATAAAAGCATGGTGAGAAACGGAATGAGACTTCCTAGCATGAATTCTCCTAATTTTGTGCTCAGGATAATCAGCAGGATATAAAATGTAACCTTCGTTATCCTGAACCATGGGAGCTTTGCCCTTAACAAAGTTAGATAATTTCTTAGGGGCATTAAGATTAACATTGCCTCCCTATTGGAAGCCAATGCCATCCTTAATGTCAGGGCGTCTCCCATTATAGAGCATGCTCCTAGCAAATTTAAAATTTTCATTTTCAATTTTATGCTCATTGATTTTAGCAGTTAATGTAGCTATGTGATCATTTTGTTGTTTAATTAGAGCAAGGTGATCATGAATAGCATCTACATTAACATCTCTACATCTAGTGCAAATAGAAACATGATCAACAGTAGATGTAGATGGTTTGCAAGCATTTAATTCATCAATTTTAGCATGTAAAATAACATTCTCATTTCTAAGATTGGAAATAGAATCATTGCAAACACTTAAATCTTTAGCCTTAGAAATTAATTTATCATTCTCAATTTTAAGGCTAGACATTGATTCATTCAATTTATCAATCTTAGCAATTAAACTAGCATTTTCATTTCTAAGATTAGTAATTGAATCATGGCAAACATTTGATTTTTCAACCTTAGCAATTAAATTAACATTTTTAGTTCTAAGGTTGGAAATGGTGTCATGGCAAATGCTAAGCTCCTTAGTCAAGTTTTCATTTTTCTCTACTTCCTGAGCATAAGCATTTTTTACCTTAACATGCTTTTTGTTTTCCTTAATAAGGAATTCCTCTTGGCTATCCAAGAGTTCATCCTTCTCATGAATAGCACCTATCAATTCATTCAACTTTTCTTTTTGTTGCATGTTAAGGTTGGCAAAAAGTGTAAGCAAATCATCCTCATCTCCACTAGAGCTAGCCTCATCACTAGATGTTGTGTATTTTGTGAAGGCTCTAGATTTTACCTTCTTCTTTTTGTCGTCCTTTGCCATGAAGCACTTGTGGCTGACGTTGGGGAAGAGGAGTCCCTTGTTGATGGCGATGTTGGCGGCGTCCTCGTCGAAGGAGGAGTCGGTGGAGCTCTCATCGGAGTCCCATTCTCGACACACATAGGCATCGCCACCCTTATTTTTGTAGTACCTCTTCTTCTCCTTCTTCTTCCCCTTCTTGACATCGCCTCTGCCACTATCACTAGACATTGGACATTTAGCAATAAAATGATCAGGCTTACCACACTTGTAGCACACCCTCTTGGAACGGGGCTTGTAATCTTTCCCCTTCCTTTGCTTGAGGATTTGGCGAAAACTATTGATGATGAGCGCCATTTCCTTGTTGTCAAGCTTGGAGGCGTCGATGGGGATCCTACTTGATGTAGAATCCTTCTTTTCTTCTTCCGTCACCTTGAATGCGGTGGGTTGCACCTCGGGTGTGGAGGTGCCGCCTTGCTCCAAGTTGATGATTTGTTTGGAGCCTTTGATCATCAATTCAAAGCTCACAAACTTTCCTATAACTTCCTCGGGAGACATTAACTTGTATCGAGGATCACCACGAATTAATTGAACTTGAATGGGATTACGAAAAACAAGTCATCTAAGAATAACCTTGACCATTTCATGGTCATCCCACTTGGTGCTCCTGAGGTTGCACACTTGGTTCACCAAGGTCTTGAGCCGATTGTACGTGGCTTGAGGCTCCTCTCCTTGGTTGAGGACAAACCGATCGAGCTTCCCCTCGATCATTTCCCGCTTGGTGATCTTGGTCACCTCGTCTCCTTCGTACGCGGTCTTTAGTACGTCCCAAATCTCTTTGGCACTTTTCAACCCTTGCACCTTATTATACTCCTCTCGACATAGAGAGGCGAGGAGTATAGTAGTGGCTTGGGAGTTGAAGTGCCGGATTTGGGCAACCTCGTCCGAGTCGTAGCCTTCGTCCCCCGCCGAAGGTACCTGCGCTCCAAACTCAACAATGTCCCATATGCTTGCGTGGAGTGAGGTTAGGTGATGCCTCATTTTATCACTCCACATACAATAATCTTCACCATAAAAAACCGGTGGTTTGCCTAGTGGGACAGAAAGTAAAGGAGTACGTCTAGAAATACGGGGATAACAAAGTGACATCTTATTATACTACTTGCGCTCATGGCGCTTTGAAGTGACGGACGGTGCGTCCGAGCTGGAGGTGGATAGCGACGAAGAATCGGTCTCGTAGTAGACCACCTTCTTCATCTTCATTTTCTTGTCGCCGCTTCGTTGTGACTTGTGAGGAGGTGATCCCTCCTTTAGCTTGTTACCGGACTCCCTCGATGGAGCCTTCCCGTGGCTTGTGGCCTTCTTGCCGGTCACAATCTCCCTCTTGGCATGATCTCCCAATATCACTTCAAGTGGTTAGACTCTAATGAAGTATCAGGCTTTGATACCAATTGAAAGTCGCCTAGAGGGGGGGTGAATAGGCGGAAACTAAAATTTACAACTTTAAACACAACTACAACTCAGGGTTAGCGTTAGAAATAAATGTGAGTCCGAAAGAGAGGGTGAAAACAAATCACAAGGAAATGAAGCGGATGACATAGTGATTTGTTTTACCGAGGTTTGGTTCTTGAGAACCTACTCCCCGTTGAGGTGGTCACAAAGACCGGGTCTCTTTCAACCCTTTCCCTCTCTCAAACGGTCACCTAGACCGAGTGAGCTTTCTCCTTGATCAAACGGGTCACTTAGACCCCACAAGGACCACCACACAATTGGTGTCTCTTGCTTTGATTACAAGTCACTTAGAGAACAAGAATGAGGAAGAAGAAAGCGATCCAAGAACAAGAGCTCAAAGAACACGAGCAAAACTCTCTTTCTAGTCACTAGGAGTTTGAAGTGAATTTGGGACTTGGAGAGGCTTTGATTCTTTTGAATTGTGTCTTGTATTGATTGAACTAGCTCTTGTATTGAATGAGATGTCTAAAAACTTGGATACTTGGAGTGGTGGTGGTTGGGGGTATTTATAGCCCTCAACCACCACATAGCCGTTGGGGAGGCTGTCTGTCGATGGGCGCAGTCCTGTGCGCCAGCCACGTCACCCAACCGTTAGGGTTCTGAAGATTTTGACTATTGGAGCGCTGACTTCATGTCGCATCGGACAGTCTGGTGCTGCACTGGACAGGTCCTATTCACTGTTTGGTGCGCCTCTGACGCCTGCTCTGACTTCTGCGCGCACTGTTCACGCACTGTTCACACTTTTGCAGACGACCGTTGCGCTGTTAGCCGTTGCTCCGCTTGGTGCACTGGACAGTCCGGTGGCACACCGGACAGTCCAGTGAATTATAGCGGAGCGACTCCTGAGAAACCCAAAGGTGAAGAGTTCAGACTGTATGGTCCCTGGCACACCGGACAGCGTCCGGTCCGCTAGACCAGGGTTCTCTTCAGTTTCTTTTGCTCCTTTCTTTTGAACCCTAACTTGATCTTTTTATTGGTTTACGTTGAACCTTTATGCACCTGTAGAATACATAATATAGAGCAAACTAGTTAGTACAATATTTGTGTTGGGCATTCAACCACCAAAATCATTTATAGAAAAAGGTTTGACCCTATTTCCCTTTCAATCACATCTCTTTCATTTGCTGCGACTAATGTGTTTCCAAGTGTCTTTTCTAATGCTAAGTCATAGATTGAAAGGGAAACGGAGTACTCGATGAAGACAAGGCTTCCACTCCACTCTACCGGTATCATTTACCCTTCATCGTTACTCCACCACACTTCATGAGAGCACCTAGAGGGGGGGTGAATAGGTGATCCTGAAAAAATCAAACACTAATAGCCACAAAACTTAGTTATAAGTGTTAGTACGACTAAGTAGCTTGAAGCGAGTTCTTGTGAACACAACACTCATAGAGAAAGCAACACAAGACACGTGATTTTTATCTCGTGGTTCGGCCAAATAACACTTGCCTACTTCCATGTTGTGGCATCCCAATGGACGAGGGTTGCACTCAACCCCTTTCAAGTGATCCGATGATCAACTTGAATACTACGGTTTTTTTCTTTAGAGTATTGTTCCCGTTTGCGAGGAATCTCCCCAAATTGGAGTCTCTCGCCCTTACAATGGAGATCACAAATAAAGCACGGAGTAAGGTTGGGAAGAGCAACACACACAAGACTCAAATACACAGCACACCCACGCACACAAGTGAAGACTCAAGCTCAAATGACAACACAGGGAGTTCGTGACTCAAATGGAGCTCAAATCTCTAACACAACAAAGCGAATGCGCGGGAACAGAGTCTGAATGCCTTAGAATACTTAGTGAATGCTTGGGTGACTCCTCCATGCGCATAGGGGTCCCTTTTATAGCCCCAAGGCAGCTAGGAGCCGTTGGAGGCAAACTTGGAAGGCCATCCTTGCCTTCTGTCGAGTGGCGCGCCGGACAGTCCGGTGCGCTACCGCGCCACCGGACAGCTACTGTAGCTTGTCCGGTGCACAATTGCCTTCCAAATCGGGCACAGACGACCGTTGCAGCTCCAAGCCCGTTGGCGCACCGGGCACTGTCCGGTGCACACCGGACAGTCTGGTGCCTCCTTCTGACCGTTAGAGCTGCCATGCGTCGCCCGCAGATTGCGCGGCCGACATTTGGCGCTGACGACTGTTGGCTCATCGGACAGTCCGGTGTACCACCGGACAGTCCGGTGCACCACCGGACAGTCCGGTGAATTATAGCCAAGTCGCCTTTTCCGTTTCCCGAGAGAGACGAGTTCGCCGCAGACGACTCACCGGACAGTCCGGTGCACCACCGGACGGTCCGGTGAATTTTTAGCTTGACGCCGCCGTCAAGTCCAGAGAGCGGCGAGTTCACGCGGACCAGCCTGGCGCACCGGACACTGTCCGGTGCACAACCGGACAGTCCGGTGTGCCAAGCCGAGCTGAAATTTGCTGCACATTGCCAACTCTTTTTCCAATTCTTTTCTCATTGTTTCTAGCACTTAGACAAAACACATTAGTACTCAAAACAATGTACTAAGTCTAGAAACGTACCTTTTTCTTTGATTTGCACTTCTCATGTTACTTGGCACATAAGAACTTAATTAAACGTGTTGGGCACTTAATCACCAAAACATTATAGAAATTGCTCAAGGGCACATTTCCCTTTCAATCTCTCCCTTTTTGGTGATTTATGCCAACACATCAAAAAGCAACCAAAATAAGTGCAGCATCAATGCAACTTAGGACCAAATCATTTTTGCATAAGATTTGATATATTTGGATTATTCTTTGCCACCACTTGGTTTGTTTTTGCAAATCAAATTCTTTTTCCTATCTCTGAGTCCAACACACTTGTTTGGGCAAATCAAGAGATATTCCAATGGAAAATTTGATCAAGTACCAAAAACTCCACCTTTTTCCCATAATAAAAAATTCTCCCCCACAAGAGACCAAATTTTGCAATAAAATAAGAGTATTTTGGACAAACAAAAAGTTCTAACTCTATTGTTTTCAAAATTCACAAGTGGTAGCTGATCCATTTGCTTTGGCCTTAATTTCTCCCCCTTTGGCATTAAGCACCAAAACGGGATCCTTTTTGGCCCTTTAACCCCATTGCCTCACTAAAAAATGTCAATTAAGAACAAAAAGGCAATGAGAGCATAATTATGAACTTGGAAGTGAGTACACTAATACCGGAGTGCAGTGGAAGTTTTTGCATCGTCCAAGTTCACCTTTCCCTTTCAATGCACCTTTGAGACTACATCAAGTATACTAAAACACATAGGTTAGTCTCAAAGGGTCAAGTTGTAGCACATCTCCCCCTAAATATGTGCACCATTTGCATATGGACTTGTGAGGTCCGGGGAGGTCTTGTACAACTTGAGCACCACAAATATACAATGAGTAATGTAAATGCTTCAAAGTAACATGATCAAAGGCATAGAACACATGTATGCTATAGATCAATCCAAGTTACGCAAATCTAAGACATTTAGCTCACTACGCAACCTGCAAAAAGTTTTCTCATCCAACGGCTTGGTGAAGATATCAGCTAGCTGGTTCTCGGTGCTAATATGAAAAATATCGATATCTCCCTTTTGCTGGTGATCCCTCAGGAAGTGATGCCGGATGTCTATGTGCTTAGTGCGGCTGTATTCAACAGGATTATCCGCCAAGAGGATTGCACTCTCATTGTCACATAGGAGTGGGACTTTGCTCAGTTTGTAGCCAAAGTCCCGGAGGGTTTGCCTCATCCAAAGTAGTTGCGTGCAACACTGTCCTGCGGCAACATACTCGGCCTCAGCGGTGGATAGGGCAACAGATGTTTGTTTCTTGGAACTCCAGGACACCAGGGACCTTCCTAGAAATTGGCACGTCCCTAATGTACTCTTTCTATCTACCTTGCACCCGGCATAATCGAAGTCTGAGTATCCAATTAATTCAAAGGTAGACCCCTTTGGATACTAGATCCCGAAGCAAGGCGTAGCAACTAAATATCTAAGAATTCGCTTAACGGCCACAAGGTGACATTCCCTGGGGTCAGATTGATATCTAGCACACATGCATACACTTAGCATAATGTCCAGTCTACTAGCACATAAATAAAGTAATGGCCCTATCATAGACCGGTATGCCTTTTAATCAACAGACTTACCTCCTTTGTTGAGGTCGACATGCCCGTCGGTTCCCATAGGTGTCTTCGCGGGCTTGGCATCCTTCATCCCAAACCTCTTGAGAAGATCTTATGTGTACTTCGTTTGGGAGATGAAGGTATGAAAGGGAAATGTGCCCTTGGGCCATTTCTAAAGTATTTTGGTGATTAAGTGTCCAACACAATTGCCTTAAGTTTTAATAAGTGCCATATGGTGGATGAAGTGCAAATCAACACAAAGGTATGATTCTAGACTTAGTACATTGGTTTTTATGCACTAACATATTTGTCTAAGTGCTAGAATCAGAGAAAATACAAAAGGAAAAAGACTTGGCTGGAGCAGCCAAGACTCTGCGCAGTCTGGGTGCACCGGACTGTCCGGTGGTGCACCGGACAGTGTCCGGTGTGCCAGGCTGGCATCTGGTCAACTGGCCGCTCTCGGGAATTCGTCGGCGGCATACGGCTAAAATTCACCGGACTGTCCGGTGGTGCACCGGACTGTCCGGTGAGCCAACGGTCGGCTACGCCAACGGTCGGCCGCGCAATCCACGCGTGACGCATGGCCGAGCCAACGGTCGAATGGGGGCATCGGACTGTCCGGTGCGCCAACGGCTCCAAATCTTCAACGGTCGGCTGCGCCAATTTAGGAAAGCAATCTGCACCGGACTGTGAACAGTGCCTATCCGATGGTGCACCGGACTGTCCGGTGCGCCACCCGACAGAAGGCAATAATTGCCTTCCCAGATTGCTTCCAACGGCTCCTAGCTGCCTTGGGGCTATAAAAGGGACCCCTAGGCGCATGGAGGAGTACACCAAGCATTCTTTGATCATCTCTAAGCACCAAGACTTCATTCTCGCGCATTCGATTCTTTGTGATAGTAACTTGAGCTCTATTTGAGTAGAGAACTCCTCGCGTTGTGTTGTGAGCTCAAGTTGTGGCTAGTGTGCGTGTTTGTGCTCTTGCTTTGAGTCTTGTGTGTGTTGCTTTTCCCTCCCTTACATCTGTGCTTCTTTGTGATCATCAAATTGTAAGGGCGAGAGGCTCCAAGTTGTGGAGATTCCTTGCAAACGGGATATAGTGAAAGAAAGAAAAACACCGTGGTATTCAAGTTGATCATTGGATCACTTGAGAGGGGTTGAGTGCAACCCTCGTCCATTAGGACACCACAACGTGGAGGTAGACAAGTGTTGTACTTGTCGAACCACGGGATAACTCGCGTGTCTCTTGTGATTGCTTTTTATGTGATTTTTGTAATTCGCAAGAGCTCGCCTTATAGTCACTTTGTATTATCTCTCTAACACTTAACCAAGTTTTGTGGCTATAAGTTTTAAGTTTTTACAGGATCACCTATTCACCCCCCTCTAGGTGCTCTCAATTGGTATCGGAGCCGTTCTCTTCACAAAAGGGACTAATCACCCGAAGAGATGGATCCTAAGGGAAAGGGGATGGTGGTCAACGATAAGGAGAAGGAGTCTATCTTCAACGAGCCAAGGGACGACAAACCTACTAACTCTGGCTCGAGTCATAAGAAGAAGGACGGGAAGAAAAAGAGGCGTATCAAGAAGATCGTCTACTACGACAGCGACGAATCCTCTTCTTCCCAAAGAGACGACGACTATGACGAGAAAAATAAACCGGTCAACTCAAACTTTTCTTTTGATTATTCTCATATTCCGTCTAACTCCAATGCTCATTTACTTTCAATTCCACTTGGGAAACCCCCACACTTTGATGGAGAGGACTACGGATTTTGGAGTCACAAAATGCGTAGCCATTTGTTCTCTCTTCATCCAAGTATATGGGAGATAGTAGAAAATGGAATGCAATTTGATAGTACGGATAATACCATGTTTATCAATGAACAAATTCACAAAAATGCACAAGCTACCACTATTCTATTAGCATCCTTGTGTAGGGAAGAATACCATAAGGTGAGCGGCTTGGATAACGCCAAGCAGATTTGGGACACCCTCAAGATCTCGCATGAGGGAAACGACGCTACCATGATCGCCAAGATGGAGTTGGTGGAAGACGAATTGGGAAGGTTCGCAATGATCAGGGGGGAGGAGCCAACCCAAACGTACAACAGGCTCAAGACCCTGGTCAACAAAATCAGGAGCTATGGAAGCACGAGATGGACGGACCACGACGTCGTCCGGCTTATGCTAAGGTCCTTCACTGTCCTTGATCCTGATCTTGTAAAATCTATTCGTGAAAATCCTAGGTACACCAAGATGACGCCCGAGGAAAGACTCAAAAAGTTTGTAAGCGGGCGAATGATGATCAAGGAGGCAAGATACGTTGATGAGGCGTTGAATGGCCCAATGCCGATCCACGAGCCTCAAACCATTGCTCTCAAAGCAACAAGTAGCAGGGAGGCGCTACCTAGCAAGGTGGCACAAGTTGAGGCGACCGGGCTTAACGAGGAAGAAATGGCCCTCATCATCAAGCGCTTCAAGACGGCACTAAAGGGTCGCAAGGAGCATCCCAACAAGAGCAAGATGAAGGGAAAGCGCTCCTGCTTCAAGTGTGGTAAGACTGGTCACTTTATTGCTAACTGTCCCGATAATGATAGTGACCAGGGACAAGAGAAAAGCGGGAAGAGGGAAAAGAAGAAGGCCTACAAGAAGGCGAAGGGCGAGGCTCACCTCGGCAAAGACTTGCAAAAGTGATTTTGATAAACTAAAATTTGCTAGGGATGCCTACACTGTTGGTAGACACCCCTCAATTAAGGATGGGCTTGGCTTTAAGAGGGAAGCCAAGAACTTAACAACCCAAAGGGCTCCCATTTTCAACAAGGAAAAGGGAAGGCTCCTATGGTTAGTAGTAGTCAAAAGAATCATGCATTTATTTATGATAGAAAATTTTCTAGGAATGCTCATCATAATAGGAGTTATAATGCTTATGATTCTCATGTCATGATTGGTTCAAGTTCTTCCTTTATGCATAGTAGAAATATGCCTAGGAACAATGTTGTTCATCATGTACCTAAGAAAATGCAAAATAAATCTGCTACTATTTTTCATGCCTGCAACACTGATTTTGTACTTTCATGTAAAAATAAGAAAGTGGTTGCTAGGAAATTGGGGGCAAAATGCAAGGGAGATAAAACTTGTATTTGGGTCCCTAAGGCTATTGTCACTAACCTTGTAGGACCCAACAAGAGTTGGGTACCTAAAACCCAAGCCTAATTTGCCTTGCAGGTTTATGCATCCGGGGGCTCAAGCTGGATTATCGACAGCGGATGCACAAACCACATGACCAGGGAGAAGAAGATGTTCACCTCCTACGTCAAGAACAAAGATTCCCAAGATTCAATCATATTCGGTGATGGGAATCAAGGCAAGGTTAAAGGACTAGGAAAGATAGCTATTTCATCCGAGCATTCCATATCTAATGTGTTTTTAGTTGAATCGCTCGGGTATAACTTGTTGTCCATTAGTCAATTATGTAATATGGGTTACAACTGCTTATTTACAAATGTAGATGTGTCTGTCTTTAGAAGGAGTGATGGTTCATTAGCTTTTAAGGGTGTACTAGACGGCAAACTCTACTTAGTTGATTTTTCGAAGGAGGAGGCCGATCTAGATGCATGCTTAATCGCTAAGACTAGCATGGGCTGGCTGTGGCATCACTGTCTAGCACATGTGGGGATGAAGAACCTTCACAAACTTCTAAAGGGAGAACATGTGTTAGGTCTAACAAATGTAACTTTCGAAAAAGATAGACCTTGTGCAGCTTGTCAAGCAGGTAAACAGGTGGGAAGCTCTCATCATAGCAAGAATGTGATGACCACATCAAGACCTTTGGAGCTACTTCACATGGACCTCTTCGGACCCGTCGCCTACCTCAGCATCGGGGGAAGTAAGTATGGTCTGGTTGTTGTTGATGATTTTTTTCGCTTCACTTGGGTATTCTTTTTGCAGGACAAATCAGAAACCCAAGGGACCCTCAAGCGCTTCTTAAGGAGAGCTCAAAATGAATTTGAGCTCAAGGTGAAAAAGATAAGGAGCAACAACGGGTCCGAGTTCAAGAATCTTCAAGTGGAGGAGTACCTTGAGGAGGAAGGAATCAAGCACGAGTTCTCCGCTCCCTACACACCACAGCAAAACGGTGTGGTAGAGAGGAAGAACAGGACGCTTATAGACATGGCGAGGATGATGCTTGGAGAATTCAAGACGCCCGAGCGGTTTTGGTCGGAAGCTGTGAACACAGCTTGCCACGTCATAAACTGGGTCTACCTTCATCGCCTCCTCAAGAAGACGTCGTATGAACTCCTAACGGGTAACAAACCCAATGTTTCATATTTTCGTGTATTTGGGAGTAAATGCTACATTCTAATGAAGAAAGGTAGGAATTCCAAATTTGCTCCCAAAGCTGTAGAAGGGTTTTTGTTAGGTTATGACTCAAATACAAAGGCGTATAGAGTCTTCAACAAATCATCGGGTTTGGTTGAAGTCTCTAGCGACGTCGTATTTGATGAAACTAATGGCTCTCCGAGAGAGCAAGTTGATCTTGATGATGTAGATGAGGATGATGTTCCAACGGACGCAATACGCACCATGGCTATTGGAGATGTGCGACCACAGGAGCACCAGGAGCAAGATCAACCTTCTTCCTCAATGATGGTGTGTCCCCCGACTCAAGATGAAGAACAGGTTCCTCAAGAGGGGGCATGTGATCAAGGGGGAGCTCAAGAAGACCAAGTTGTGGAGGAAGAAGTACCATGGGCCCCTCCAACTCAAGTTTGAGCGACGATTCAAAGGAATCATCACGTCGACCAGATATTGGGTGATATTAGCAAGGGAGTAACCACTCGTTCTAGATTAGCTAATTTTTGTGAGCATTACTCTTTTGTCTCTTCTATTGAGCCTTTTAGGGTAGAAGAGGCCTTGCTAGATCCGGACTGGGTGTTGGCCATGCAGGAAGAGCTCAACAACTTCAAGCAAAATGAAGTTTGGACATTGGTGCCATGTCCCAAGAAAAACGTTGTGGGAACCAAGTGGGCATTCCGCAACAAACAGGACGAGCACGGGGTGGTGACAAGGAACAAGGCTCGACTTGTGGCAAAAAGTTATGCCCAAGTCGCAGGTTTGGACTTTAAGGAGACTTTTGCTCCTGTGGCTAGGCTAGAGTCGATTCGTATTTTATTAGCCTATGCCGCTCACCATTCTTTTAGGTTGTTCCAAATGGACGTGAAGAGCGCTTTCCTCAACGGGCCAATCAAGGAGGAGGTGTACGTGGAGCAACCCCCTGGCTTTGAGGATGAACGGTACCCCGACCACGTGTGTAAGCTCTCTAAGGCGCTCTATGGACTTAAGCAAGCCCCAAGAGCATGGTATGAATGCCTTAGAGACTTTTTAATTGCTAATGCTTTTAAGGTTGGGAAAGCCGATCCAACTCTTTTCACTAAGACTTGTGATGGCGATCTATTTGTGTGCCAAATTTATGTCGATGACATAATATTTGGTTCTACTAACCAAAAGTCTTGTGAAGAGTTTAGCAGGGTGATGACACAGAAATTCAAGATGTCGATGATGGGCGAGTTAAACTACTTCCTTGGGTTCCAAGTGAAGCAACTCAAGGACGGCACCTTCATCTCTCAAACGAAGTACACGCAAGACTTGCTCAAGCGGTTCGGGATGAAGGACGCCAAGCCCACAAAGACTCCAATGGGAACTGACAGACATGTCGACCTCAACAAAGGAGGTAAGTTCATTGATCAAAAGGCATACCGGTCTATGATAGGGTCTTTACTTTATTTATGTGCTAGTAGACCGGATATTATGCTTAGTGTATGCATGTGTGCTAGATTTCAATTCGACCCAAGGGAGTGTCACCTTGTGGCTGTTAAGCGAATTCTTAGATATTTAGTTGCTACGCCTTGCTTCGAGATCTGGTATCCAAAGGGGTCTACCTTTGACTTAATTGGATATTTAGACTCCGATTATGCTGGATGTAAGGTCGATAGGAAGAGTACATCAGGGACGTGCCAATTCCTAGGAAGGTCTCTGGTGTCGTGGAGTTCTAAGAAACAAACTTCCATTGCCCTATCCACCGCTGAGGCCGAGTATGTTGCCGCAGGACAGTGTTGCGCGCAACTACTTTGGATGATGCAAACCCTCCGGGACTTTGGCTACAATATGAGCAAAGTCCCAGTCCTATGTGACAATGAGAGTGCTATCCGCATGACGGACAATCCTGTTGAACACAGCCGCACAAAACACATAGACATCCGGCATCACTTTTTGAGAGACCACCAGCAAAAGGGAGATATCGAAGTGTTTTATGTTAGCACCGAGAACCAGCTAGCCGATATCTTTACCAAGCCTCTAGATGAGAAGACCTTTTGCAGGCTGCGTAGTGAGCTAAATGTCTTAGATTCGCGTAACTTAGATTGATCTAGAGCATACATGTGTTTTATGCCTTTGATCATGTTCCTTTATGCATTTTATTGCTTATTTATGGTGCTCAAGTTGTGCAAGGGATCCCCAGACCTCACAAGTCCATGTGTGAATGGTGCACATATTTAGGGGGAGAAATGCTGCAACTTGACCCTTTAAGACTAACCGTGTGCTTGAGTTTTCTTAATTTAGTCTCAAAGGTGATTGAAAGGGAAAAGGTGAACTTGGACCATGCAAGACTTCCACTGCACTCCGATGAGAGGGTAATTTACTCCAAGTTCATCTTCGTACTCTTATTGCCTTTTTTACTCTTAATTGAAGATTTTGGTGAGGCAATGGGGTTTAAGGGCCAATAATGATCCCGTTTTGGTGCTTAATGCCAAAGGGGGAGAAATTAAGGCCAAAGCAAATGGATCAGCTACCACTTGAGAATTTTGAAAATAGTAGAGTTAGAACTTTTGTTTTGTGAAAATACTCTTATGTGCAAAATGTGGCCTGTTGTGGGGAGAATATAGGATTATGGGAAAAAGGGGGAGTTTTTGGCTCTTGATCAAATTTTCTCATGAAGTACCTCTCTCTATGCCTAAACAAGTGTGTTTGACTTAGAGATAGGAATTTGAGTTTGATTTTGAAAACAAACCAAGTGGTGGCAAAGAATGATCCAAATATGCCAAATTTGAATCAAAAACAATTCTTGTTCTTAATTGCATTGATGTTGCACTTCTATTTGTTGCTTTTTTGATGTGTTGGCATAAATCACCAAAAAGGGGGAGATTGAAAGGGAAATGTGCCCTTGGGCCATTTCTAAAGTATTTTGGTGATTAAGTGTCCAACACAATTGCCTTAAGTTTTAATAAGTGCCATATGGTGGATGAAGTGCAAATCAACACAAAGGTATGATTCTAGACTTAGTACATTGGTTTTTGTGCACTAACATATTTGTCTAAGTGCTAGAATCAGAGAAAATACAAAAGGAAAAAGACTTGGCTGGAGCAGCCAAGACTCTACGCAGTCTAGGTGCACCGGACTGTCCGGTGGTGCACCGGAGAATGTCCGGTGTGCCAGGCTGGCGTCTGGTCAACTGGCCGCTCTCGAGAATTCGTCGGTGGTGTACGGCTAAAATTCACCGGACTGTCCGGTGGTGCACCGGACTGTCCGGTGAGCCAACGGTCGGCTGCGCCAACGGTCGGCCGCGCAATCCGCACGTGACGCGTGGCCGAGCCAACAGTCGGATAGGGGCACCGGACTGTCCGGTGTGCACCGGACAGTGTCCGGTGCGCCAACGGCTCCAAATCTTCAACGGTCGGCTACGCCAATTTAGGAAAGCAATCTGCACCAGACTGTGAATAGTGCCTGTCCGGTGGTGCACCGGACTGTCCGGTGCGCCACCCGACAGAAGGCAAGAATTGCCTTCCCAGATTGCTTCCAATGGCTCCTAGCTGCCTTAGGGCTATAAAAGGGACCCCTAGGCGCATGGAGGAGTACACCAAGCATTCTTTGATCATCTCTAAGCACCAAGACTTCATTCTCGCGCATTCGATTCTTTGTGATAGTAACTTGAGCTCTATTTGAGTAGAGAACTCCTCGCGTTGTGTTGTGAGCTCAAGTTGTGGCTAGTGTGCGTGTTTGTGCTCTTGCTTTGAGTCTTGTGTGTGTTGCTTTTCCCTCCCTTACATCCATGCTTATTTGTGATCATCAAATTGTAAGGGCAAGAGGCTCCAAGTTGTGGAGATTCCTCGCAAACGGGATATAGTGAAAGAAAGAAAAACACCGTGGTATTCAAGTTGATCATTGGATCACTTGAAAGGGGTTAAGTGCAACCCTCGTCCATTGGGACGCCACAACGTGGAGGTAGACAAGTGTTGTACTTGTCGAACCACGGGATAACTCGCGTGTCTCTTGTGATTGCTTTTTGTGTGATTGTTGTAATTCGCAAGAGCTCGCCTTATAGTCACTTTGTATTATCTCTCTAACACTTAACCAAGTTTTGTGGCTATAAGTTTTAAGTTTTTACAGGATCACCTATTCACCCCCCCCCCTCTAGGTGCTCTCAAGGTACCGTCCTTGAGTTGCTTCACTTGGAACCCAATGAAGTATGTTAACTCGCCCATCATTGACATTTCGAATTTCTGCATCATCACCCTACTAAACTCCTCACAAGACTTTTGATTAGTAGAACCAAATATTATGTCATCGACATAAATTTGGCACACAAAAAGAAAACCATCACACATCTTAGCGAAAAGAGTGGGATCGGCTTTCCCAACCTTGAAGGCATTAGCAATTAAGAAATCTCTAAGGCATTCATACCATGCTCTTGGGGCTTGCTTAAGTCCATAGAGCGCCTTAGAGAGCTTGAACACATGGTCGGGGTACCTGTCATCCTCAAATCCAGGGGGTTGCTCCACGTATACCTCCTCCTTGATTGGCCCATTGAGGAAAGCGCTCTTTATGTCCATTTGAAATAGCCTGAAAGAGTGGTGAGCAGCATAGGCTAACAATATTCGAATAGACTCTAGCCTAGCCACAGGAGAAAAAGTCTCCTCGAAATCCAAACCTGTGACTTGGGCATAACCTTTTGCCACAAGTCGAGCCTTGTTTCTTGTCACCACTCTCTGCTCGTCTTGCTTGTTGCGGAACACCCACTTGGTGCCCACAACGTTTTGCTTCAGACATGGCGCCAGGCTCCAAACTTCATTTCTCTTGAAGTTTTTGAGCTCTTCCTGCATGGCCAACACCCAATCCGGATCCTGCAAGGCCTCTTCTACCCTAAAAGGCTCAATAGAAGAGACAAACGAGTAATGTTCACAGAAGTTAGCTAATCTTGAGCGAGTAGTTACTCCCTTTCTTATGTCACCCAGAATCTGGTCGACAGGGTGATGTCGTTGGATCGTTGCTCGAACTTGAGTTGGAGGGACCCGTGGTGTTTCTTCCTCCATCACTTGATCTTCTTGCGCTCTCCCTTGATCCTGTCCCTCTTCTTGAGGTACCTGCTCACCGTCTTGAGTTGGAGGATGCACCATTGTTGAGGAAGAAGGCTGATCTTGCTCCTGTTGTTCCTGTGGTCACACATCACCAATCGCCATAGTGCGCATTGCGGCCGTTGGAACATCATCTTCATCTACATCATCAAGATCAACTTACTCTCTTGGAGAGCTATTAGTCTCATCAAATACAACATCGCTAGAGACTTCAACCAATCCCGAAGATTTGTTGAAGACCCTATACGCCTTTGTATTTGAGTCATACCCTAGTAAAAACCCTTCTACTGTCTTGGGAGCAAACTTAGAATGTCTACCTTTCTTCACTAGAATGTAACATTTGCTCCCAAATACACGAAAGTAAGAGACGTCGGGTTTGTTATCGGTAAGAAGTTCGTACAAGTTCTTCTTGAGGAGGCGATGTAGGTAGAGCTGGTTTATGGCGTGGCAAGCTGTGTTCACAGCTTCCGACCAAAACCGCTCGGGCGTCTTGAATTCTCCAAGCAACGTTCTCGCCATGTCGATAAGCGTCCTGTTCTTCCTCTCTACCACACCGTTTTGCTATGGTGTGTACGGAGCGGAGAACTCATGCTTGACGCCTTCCTCCTCAAGATACTCCTCCACTTGTAGATTCTTGAACTCGGACCCGTTGTCGCTTCTTATCTTTTTCACCTTGAGCTCAAATTCGTTTTGAGCCCTCCTTAGAAAGCGCTTTAGGGTCCCTTGGGTTTCTGATTTATCCTGCAAAAAGAATACCCAAGTGAAGCGGGAAAAATCATCAACAATTACAAGACCATACTTACTTCCCCTGATGCTAAGGTAGGCGACGGGTCCAAAGAGGTCCATGTGAAGAAGCTCCAGTGGTCTTGATGTTGTCATCACATTCTTGCTATGATGAGTGCTTCCCACCTGTTTCCCTGCTTGACATATTGCACAAGGTCTATCTTTCTCGAAACAAACATTGGTTAGTCCTAACACATGTTCTCCCTTTAGAAGTTTATGAAGGTTCTTCATCCCAACATGTGCTAGATGGCGATGCCACAGCCAGCCCATACTAGTCTTAGCTATTAAGCATGCATCTAGATCAGCCTCCTCTTTCGAAAAATCAACTAAGTAGAGTTTGACGTCTAATACACCCTTAAAAGCTAATGAACCATCACTCCTTCTAAAGACAGAAACATCAACGTTTGTAAAAAGACAATTATAACCCATGTGACACAATTGACTTACAGACAGAAGGTTGTAACTAGATCTGGACATAAAACCCGAGCTCGAAGCCCAAAAACTAAAATACCCGAACCCGAACCCGTTTAGCCCGAAACCCGATACCCGAATAGTTTAAGCGGGTAACAAAACTGGATACCCGAATTAAGTTTGGGCCTAATCGGGTAATAGCCCATGGTACCCGAACTACCCAATAAACCCGAAATACCTGAAGTGTTGCTATTACTATGACGTGTGCTGCTTACTGTGTCATGTGCAGTGTGCTGCTGGAGCATAGAACTGGAATCAGGAATGTGTGCTTCTAGTCTGCTAGTGTGCATGTCTTGTGTGGATGACTAGACGTGTGGACTGTGTGCTCTTTGCTGGAATGTGTTAAACTGTCAATGTGTGTTACTGTGAGTGCGGAGTGTGCCAGTGTGGAAACTGGACACTTGGCTGGGTGCAGGGCGTTGGTTGCTTGCCTCATTGTTGTCGGCGTACCAGACTTCAAGTATCAATATTGTCACTATTTTAGACTTTCAATTTCTATATTGTTTGTGTGGTCTCAGGTCTGGTATTCGGTTACTTTGTGTGTTGTACTGTTATTTTGTGTGGTATTCGGTGTACGGTTGTTGATATTGGGTAGTTTAATGTTACCCGAGCCCATACTCGAAATTACGGGTACCCAAAATTGCGGGTACCCAAAATTTCGGGTTCGGGTTCGGGTTTAGATGCTTGAAACCCAAAAAACCCGACCCGAAATTTTGGGTAAACCCGAATGCCCAACCTGAGTTGTAACCAAGCGACTCTACTAGAAATACATTTGATATGGAGTGCTCGTTGGTGATGGCTATCTTTCCCAAACCCTTGACCTTGCCTTGATTTCCATCTCCAAAGATAATTGTGTCCTGGGAATCCTTGTTCTTGACGTAGGAGGTGAACATCTTCTTCTCCCCCGTCATGTGGTTTGTGCATCCACTGTCGATAATCCAGCTTGATCCCCCGGATGCATAAACCTGCAAGGAATTTAAGCTTGGGTTTTAGGTACCCAACTCTTGTTGGGTCCTACAAGGTTAGTCACAATAGTTTTTGGAACCCATATGCAAGTTTTGTCTCCCTTGCATTTGGATCCCAATTTCCTAGCCACTACTTTTGCATTCTTACATGAAAGAACAAAAGAAGTGTTGCAAGCATGGACAATAGTAGTAGATTCATTGCACATTTTCCTAGGCACATGATGTACAACATGATTTCTCCTAGGCCTACTTCTACCATGAACAAAAGTAGAACTAGAGGCAAACATAGCATGTGAATTAAAAGCATCATGATCATAACTCCTATTATAATGAGCACGATTAGCAATTTTTCTATCATAAATGAAGGCATGGTTCCTTTGAGGATTACTAACCATAGGAGCCTTCCCTTTCTCCTTGTTGGGAATGGGAGCCCTTTGGCTTGTTAAGTTCTTGGCTTCCTTTCGAAAACCAAGCCCATCCTTAATTGAGGGGTGTCTACCAACAGTGTAGGCATCCCTAGCAAATTTTAATTTATCAAAATTAATTTTGCAAGTCTTAAGTTGAGCATTATGACTTGCCACCTCATCATTTAATTTGGTAATAGAAATAAGGTGTTCATCACAAGCATCAACATCAAAATCCTTACATCTATTACAAATAACAACATGCTCTGTACATGAACTAGATTTATTAACTTCCTCTGGCTTAGCATTTAATTCCTCATTTAAACTCTTTAAGCTAGAAACAGATTCATGGCAAATAGACAACTCAGAGGATAGCATTTCATTTCTTTTAACTTCTAGAACAAGAGATTTTTGAACACTAATAAATTTGTCATGCTCTTCATACAAAATATCTTCTTGCTTCTCTAGCAATCTATCCTTTTCATTTAGGGCATCAATTAATTCATTAATTTTGTCTACTTTATTTCTATCTAGACCTTTAAACAATTCAGTATAGTCTACTTCATCATCAAATGACTCTTCATCACTAGAAGAAGTATACTTGGGAGTGTCCCGAACACGTACCTTTTTCTCCTTAGCCATAAGACATGTATGGTGCTCGTTGGGGAAGAGTGAGGATTTGTTGAAGGCTGAGGCAGCAAGTCCTTCATCATCGAAGTCGGAGGAGGAGCAGTTCGAGTCCCATTCCTTTCCGAGGTGCGCCTCGCCCTTTGCCTTCCTGTAGTTCTTTTTCTTCTCCTTCCCGCTCTTTTCTTGTTCCTAGTCATTATCGTTATTGGGGCATTGTGCTATGAAATGACCAGTCTTACCGCATTTGAAGTAGGAGCATTTCGGACTTTCCCCCTGTTTTATTCTTGGAGGGGTATTCTTTGTGTCCCTTGAGTGCGGTCTTGAAACGCTTGATGATAAGCGCCATTTCATTCTCGTTGAGCTCGGCAGCCTCCACTTGTGCTACCTTGCTTGGTAGCGCCTCCTTGCTGCTTGTTGCCTTGAGCGCAATGGGCTGTGGTTCATAGGCGGGCAGTGGACCGTTCAAGGCGTCATCCACATATCGTGCCTCCTTTACCATCATACGCCCGCTCACGAATTTTCCGAGTATCTCCTCGGGCGTCATCTTTGTGTACCTGGGGTTTTCACGGATAAGATTCACAAGATGGGGGTCAATAACTGTAAATGACCTAAGCATGAGTCGGATGACGTTATGATTCGTCCATCTTGTGCTTCCATAGCTTCTAATCTTGTTGACCAGGGTTTTGAGCCTGTTGTAGGTTTGTGTTGGCTCTTCTCCCCTGATCATGGCGAATCTTCCTAGCTCGCCTTCCACCAGTTCCATATTGGTGATCATTGTAGCATCATTTCCCTCATGTGAGATCTTGAGGGTGTCCTAGATTTGCTTGGCGTTGTCCAAGTCACTTACTTTATTATACTCATCCCTGCAAAGAGATGCTAAAAACACAGTAGTAGCTTG
Organism: Zea luxurians; assembly: GCA_029449295.1. Taxonomy (NCBI): domain Eukaryota; kingdom Viridiplantae; phylum Streptophyta; class Magnoliopsida; order Poales; family Poaceae; genus Zea; species Zea luxurians. Next base: position 6,133,067 of record JAOPSE010000122.1, on the reverse strand, counting down.
AGCATTCTTATGGATTTGCTCATTAATAATCACAGGATTATCCGTACTATCGAAATGTATTCCATTTTCCACTATTTCCCAAATGCTAGGATGGAGAGAAAATAGATGACTACGCATTTTATGACTCCAAAATGAGTAGTCCTCTCCATCAAAGTGTGGAGGTTTTTCTAGAGGAATAGAAAGTAAATGTGCATTCGAATTGTACGACATGCGAGAATAGTCAAAAGAGTAGTTTTGATTAACCGTTCTCTTTTTCGATGAAGAGTCGTCATCGTTGTCTCTTGGTGAAGAAGAGGATGCATCGCTGTCGTAGTAGATGATCTTCTTGATGCGTCTCTTCTTCTTCTCGTCCTTCTTCTTGTGACTCGAGCCTAAGTCAGTGGACTTGTCATCTCTTGGCTCATTGAAGATGGACTCCTTCTCCTTGTCGTTGACCACCATCCCCTTTCCCTTAGGATCCATCTCTTCGGGCGGTTAGTCCCTTTAATGAATAGTACGGCTCTGATACCAATTGAGAGCACCTAGAGGGGGGTGAATATGTGATCCTGAAAAAAATCAAACACTAATAGCCACAAAACTTAGTTATAAGTGTTAGTACGGCTAAGTAGCTTGAAGCGAGTTCTTGTGAACACAACAATCACAGAGAAGGCAACACAAGACACACGATTTTTATCCTATGGTTTGGCCAAGTAACACTTGCCTACTTCCACATTGTGGCGTCCCAATGGACGAGGGTTGCACTCAACCCCTTTCAAGTAATCCGATGATCAACTTGAATACCATGGTATTTTTCTTTAGAGTATTGTTCCTGTTTGCGAGGAATCTCCACAAATTTGAGTCTCTCGCCCTTACAATGGAGATCACAAATAAAGCATGAAGTAAGGTTGGGAAGAGCAACACACACGACTCAAATACACAGCACACCCACGCACACAAGTGAAGACTCGAGCTCAAATGACAACACAGGGAGTTCGTGACTCGAATGGAGCTCAAATCTCTAACACAACAAAGCGAATGCGTGGGAACAGAGTCTGAATGCCTTAGAATACTTAGTGAATGCTTGGGTGACTCCTCCATGCGCCTAGGGGTCCCTTTTATAGCCCTAAGGTAGCTAGGAGCCGTTGGAGGCAAACTTGGAAGGCCATCCTTGCATTCTATCGAGTGGCGCACCGGACAGTCCAGTGCGCCACCGGACAGCTACTGTAGCCTATCCAGTGCGCGATTGCCTTCCAAATTGGGCACAGACGACCGTTGCAGCTCTGGGCCCGTTGGCGCACCGGACACTGTCCGGTGCACACCGGACAGTTCGGTGTCTCCTTCTGACCGTTGGAGCTGCCACGCGTCGCCCGCGGATTGCGCGGCCGACCGTTGGCGCTGACGACTGTTGGCTCACCGAACAGTCCGGTGCACCACCGGACAGTCCGGTGAATTATAGCCATGTCGTCTTTTCCGTTTCCCGAGAGCGACGAGTTCGCCGCAGACGACTCACCGGACAGTCCGGTGCACCACCGGATGGTCCGGTGAATGTTTTGCCGTACGCCGTCGTCGAGTCCTGAGAGCGGCGAGTTCACACAGACCAGCTTGGCGCACCGGACACTGTCCGGTGCACCACCGGACAGTCTGGTGTGCTAAGCCGAGCTGAAATTTGCTGCACATTGCCAACTCTTATTCTAATTCTTTTCTCACTGTTTCTAGCACTTAGACAAAACACATTAGTACTCAAAACAATGTACTAAGTCTAGAAACGTACCTTTTTCTTTGATTTGCACTTCTCACGTTACTTGGCACATAAGAACTTAATTAAACGTGTTGGGCACTTAATCACCAAAACATTATAGAAATTGCTCAAGGGCACATTTCCCTTTCACTTCACATTGGTATAATATTTCCACCCATATTTACTTGTACCAATGGGGGAGAAAGTAAAAGGGGCTCTCAAAGTCTCCGTTTTTTGTGCTTAATGCCAAAGGGGGAGAAAATATTAAGTCCAAAGCAAAAGGATCGCACCACCACCAATTTCAAAATTTTCAAGAACTTTTCAAAATTGGTATCTAAATGTATTTGGTCTTATTAGTATTTACAAAAATTGGTAAAACCCTCTTGAACACTAAGAGGAGAATTTCATCCAGGGAGAGTTTTGTCAAAGGAAAAGCATTTGAAAAAGGGGGAGAAAATCTCAAATCTTGAAAATGATTCTTGCAATCTTACTCATATGCCTTTGACTATTTGCAAAAGTTTTGAAAAGACTTCACAAAAGAATTTGCAAAAACAAAACAAGTGGTGCAAGCGTGGTCCAAAATTTTAAATAAAAGAAAGCAATCCATGCATATCTAGTAAAATTATGATTTGGTTTAATTCTAAGAACCTATGCACTTATATTATGCAAACTAGCTCAATTTTGCACTTATATATTTGCTTTGGTTTGTGTTGGCATCAATCACCAAAAAGGGGGAGATTGAAAGGGAAATAGGGTTTAACCTTTTTCTACAAATAATTTTGGTGAATGAATGCCCAACACAAATATTGGACTAACTAGTTTTCTCTAGATTATGTATTCCACAGGTGCATAAAGGTTCAACACAAACCAATAAAAGACTAAAGAAAGGGTTCAAAAAGAAATGAGCCAAGAAACCCAAGTGTGCCCTGGTCTGGCGCATCGGACTGTCCGGTGCACCAGGACCGTACACAGACGAACTCGCAAGTCTCGGGTTTCTTCTAGCGTCGATCCGCTATAATTCACCGGACTGTCCGGTGTACCACCGGAGCAACGACTCTTCGTGCAACGGTCGACTACAAAAGCATGGACGTCAGGTGAACAGTGAGCAACAGTGCGCATAAAGTCAGAGCACAGAAGTCAGAGGGGCATCGGACAGTGAACAGTGCCTATCCGGTGTGGCACCGGACTGTCCGGTGCCGCATGAAGACAAAGCTCCAACGGTCAACTGCTCCAGAACCCTAATGGTTGGGTGACGTGGCTGGCGCACCGGATAGTGTCTGGTGGCGCACCGGACTGTTCGGTGCGCCCATCGACAGCAGCCATCCCCAACGGCTGTTTTAGTAGTTGAGGGCTATAAATACCCCCAACCACCACCAATCCAAGCATCCAAGTTTCCAGCACTCCACATTCAATACAAGAGCTAGTGCATTCAATACTAGACACAATTCAAAAGAATCAAAGCCTCTCCAAGTCTCAAATTCACTCCAAACACCTAGTGATTAGAGAGAGTGTTTTGCTCGTGTTCTTTGAGCTCTTGTTCTTGGATCGCTTTCTTCTTCCTCATTCTTATTCTCTAAGTGACTCGTAATCAAAGCAAGAGACACTAAGTTTGTAGTGGTCTTTGCGGGTCTAAGTGACCCGGTTGATTAAGGAGAAAGCTCACTCGGTCTAGGTGACCGTTTGAGAGAGGGAAAAGGTTGAAAGTGACTCGATCTTTGTGACCACCTCAACGGGGACTAGGTTCTTTAGAACGAACCTCGGTAAAACAAATCACCGTGTCATCCGCTTTATTTCTTGGTTAATTTGTTTCCCCCCTGTCTCCCGGACTCGGATTTAATTCTAACACTAACCCAGGCTTGTAGTTTATGTTTTAAGTTATAAATTTCAGATTACGCCTGTTCACTTCCCTCTAGGCGACTTTCAAAAAGCACAGTTGGCGACTTTCTGTTGGTTGCTAAATATATAGTATAACGACGGTAAATGTCACAAATCTTATTATTAATAACAACTATAAACAGGCTGACTTTATATTGGTTGCTAAATGTATAGTATAACGACTCACGGTTGGTCACTAAATCTATAATACAACGACCCATAGTTGGTCACTAAATATACAATATCAGTTACGGACCGTCGGTCGCTAAAGTCTTTAGCGACGACACTTACAACAACCACCCTTATGGGTCGCTAACGATCAACCGTAGGTCGTTGAAGGCACTTTTAGCAACCAATCGTAGCTCACTGTAACTGAACAGTCGTATAGTGATAGTATATATATATATATATATATATATATATATATATATATATATATATATATATATATATATATATATAGGTTTATTCAACTGTTTAACAAATATTATTTAGATAAATTATCCTATACATATCTGTTATTTATCCGAGTAATATATGATATCCATTTTCTACCCATCTGAATCAGTACTTCGATCCCGTCTTGTATCTATCCCGAATTTTAACTATCCGTACTCGGTTCTATATCTGAGAAAATTATATTAGGGTAGGATACAAGATGACCTAGTATCCGTCCCGTTTTCACTCCTAGCAATACAAACCCGAAGACAATAGTTACGTACACATCGGCTATATATTTTAGATCTTTTGTATTATACACTCTGTTGTAATTTATAATTCATTTAACTTTTTTTTATTTTTTTACTAAGTTTGATCGATTTATCTTATTTATTTTTATAAGGAAAATAAAAAATAAAGCTATATTTAAAGTATATCATATGCTAAACAATATTATATTAAAAATTAATAATACTTATGATTTTTTAATTAAACGAACCGATTAAATTTGAACTGAAAAAGTCAAACGAATGATGTATAAAGAGACGTTTGTATACCGTGCTTGGGAGAAACCAACATGATATATATTACATTTGTTCTGGAATATTTATCGTCCGCTAGTTATTTTTAAACTAAAAGGTGACAAATACAAAAAAACAGAGTAAGTATAATCTATCTGACATTGACCTTACAACCAGAGTAAGTTCTACCTAATCTCTCTCTATATCTTTTTGTTTATTTGAAAGGAAGTTGTCGTCGATTTTACGAGACAAACGAAGGAAAGAGAAAACAGAAACAAATCGATAGCTACCTAGCTAGTCCAGGGCACATGGTCGTTTTGGAAACTTGTTGCAGGGCTGAACTAGATTAGCCTGTGATTAAGCTAGCTAAGGTCTTGTTCATTTGTGTCGGATTGATGGGTCGGAACGATTCCGAGCCGGATTGTTTCTCTAATTTTGTCGGGTACCATAATTAGAGGTACCCCCAATGCTCCTAATCACGGCTGGTTAACACCCTCAGACCAACTGACGGGTGCGATTCAAGCCAAGACTTCGTCTACCCGAAGGACGCGATCTTACCCGAGCCCAGTCTCGGGTCGGAACAGTGGTCCCAGACGAATTCACGCCTCGCCCGAGGGCCTCCTCAGACGGCGGGCGCCCCCTCGGCTCTCCCGAGGCCCCGCTCGGGCAGGCTTCGTCGTGAAGCAACCTTGGCCATACCGCCTCACCAACCGACCGCTTCGCAGGCGCATTAAATGCGAGGGATGCCTGATGCCGTATCCTGACACACGCGCCTCAGTCGGCCAGGCCGAAGTGACCGCAGTCACTTCGCCCCTCCTCTTTACTGTCCGATATGACAGGAAAACAGCGCCGCCCGCTCCGCTTCGACTGCCGTGTCAGCCACCCCGGCAACGACTGACAACAGGTCACGATCAACCACCAAGCTCAAGCCTCGGGCGCAACAGGAAGCTCCGCCTCGCCCGACCTCAGGCTCCGGCCTCGGGAGGAGGTCTCCGCCTCGCCCGACCCTCGGTCTCGGGAGGAATCGCGTCCTCTCCCGACCCTGGCCTCGACCATAAGAGAAGTCTCCGCCTCGATCGACCCCGGGCTCAGACTGACCGTGCTGATAGGGGATGCATCATTCCCCTACTCCTAGCCTGCTCAGGCTACAAGGAACAAGACTGGCGTCCCATCTGACTTACCCTGGCGACAGGTAATGATGATGCCCCGCGTGCGCCATGACGCCGGTGGCTCTTCGCCCCTTACGACAGCAAGGAGACGTCAGCAGGGTCCTCGCCGCGCTGCCAGCTGTGCTCCTACAGGACTCAGGCGCTCCTCCGGCGGCCACGCCATCACATGTACAGCGCCCAAGCTCTCCCCCGACAGCCACGTTGGCATGTACACAGGGCTTAGGCACTCCACTGCCGGACACGTTAGCACATAGCTACGCCCCCGTTGTACACCTGGACTCTCTCCTTGCCTCTATAAAAGGGGAGTCCAGGGCCACCCTGAAAAGGTTCGGGGGGGGGGGGGGGTTCGCGCGAGGGAAGCGGCGGACGAGCTCTGTGTCCCTCTCTCTCTCTCTCTCCCTCACGCGACGCGCTTGTAATCCCTACTGCGAGCGGCACCCCTGGTGCAGGATAATACAAGGCTTGTCCCACATCTTGTGTTCCATCCCGCGCCAACCCATCTGGACAGGGACACGCAGCGACAATTTACTCGTCGGTCCAGGGACCCCCCCGGGGGTCGAAACGCCGACAGTTGGCGCGCCAGGTAGGGGCCTGCTACGTGTTAACGAACACCTTCCCGTTGAGATCCAGATGGGGAGTCTTCAGCAACCTCTCCAGCCCGGGACGGTGCTCCGCTTCGGGAGTCTTGAGTTCATGTCCCTCGACGGCAGCTACGACATGGTACTCCTCCCCCCGCGGCGCGACGACAACGACGGTCTCCGACTCGCACGGCGACGACGAGCTCTACGACAACATCTCCCTGCGACAGAAGAGGAGCACTCCGGTCGTCCCTGCCACCCTCCTCGTCGGAGGAGGCAGAGACGGGGCAACCATGGCAACGCAGGAGGCGGCACCTTGTCGGCTGTCGCACCAGAGCGAGTCGACGACGCTGGCATTCCCCCACGGGACATGTCGGACATTGCCCTCGCACCTGAGGCGACGGCAGGTGTCACTTCCCCGTGACGTGTCAGCCCCAAGCGGACTGATGACGCCAGCACCCTCGCGAAGGACCTGCTGGGCGTTACCCTCGTACCTGAGATGACGGTGTGCACCGCCCTCAACGTGACTTCACCACCGTCCAACGACCAAGAGGTACTGTCCGTTTTCCATCCCATACCTTTTCGGTTCAGCTTCGATCCACCTAGCGACCCCGCAATGGTGAGCGCCTTCGTAAAGGCGTATCCAAACCTTTCGGGGTACCACATGTGGTCGACCTGGGACCGACTGACAGTCGTCTCGACCTTCGGACGCGGGTTCTGAGGAGGAGGACATCTCCGACTCCGGTTGGGATTTCTCTGCCCTCAATGACCCCAGTGCTATGTGGGGCTGTAACACCCTGAATTTAGGGGTATAAAATTTATTTTCTAATATCCACCAAATTCAGGTGTTACCCTCTTCTTCGCTTGCTTTTCTTCTCTCTCTTTTTTGTTGTTTCTAAATAATGGACATTAACTTTATTATATATATATATGACTTTCTGGTATAGTAAAATAAAATCCTAGAGAACCTTTGATTGTTGCATTCATGTCGTTGCATAGTGTTTATGAGTGCAAAGTTTTTTTCAAACTATACCAAATTATCTTGATCATGTTTCCGGAATTTTTTGGGGACCTTTGAAACATTTCTTCGAGTATTGAATATGAATTTCAGTCCCTCTAATATTAATTAAATACGTAAAATTTAGTATTTGCGAAAACTATAAAATCTTAGAAACGGGATAATATATATATATTTCTTCCTCTCGTCGAACCTATTCTAGATTTCGTGTTCTTTTTGGCGAGATCACCGAACCGCTTCTCCTCGCGAACGACATGTCGCTCGCATCTGCTATCCCCGTGTACCCCCTTTGTCTACCCTATCTATCCTCTTGTCTCGCCTCGTCGTACAACGTTCCCCGCACTGTGCGTGCAATCGCCTATTCCTCGTCACTCGTTTTTCTTGCTGTCATCCTAGGCCAGCATGCCAGCTTCATCTTCTCAGACCGTGGCTCTGGGCCATCTATCATTATCCTCATTTTTTTATCGTACAAACTCATATGTCGTGATGATTTTCTCTACCTTGGGTTGATTTCCAAACTTCCCTCCGCTCGATCGGCTGAGTTCGAACCCACGACAAAAACAGTAACCACCTCGGCTCCACTTTTCTCCTCACCTCACTTGCCCACAAAAAAGGGCCACGTTCTATGCAGTTTTGCGTAGCACACATGACTCTCTCCCTATTCCCCCTCATTCCCAGAACACAGCAGCCCTCCATCTCCCATTCTCCCTCACACCTGGTGCCCTTCCACCCCTGCACTGCGCCGTCGCCGGAGCTCTATCAACGCAGGTGAGAAACCCCTTCTCTGTCTTCCCCAGCCTTATTCCCCGTAGGTACCGCGGGCCCTTGCTCGTGGCCAGGCGCGGCCAGCGTGCGCGCGGTAGCGGCAACCCTGCCAGCGCGCGGGTGCCTCTAGCCCGGTCGTGGGCGTGGCTCTGCGGTCGGCGTGGCTCAAGTGCTGCCGCACTGCGCCGGCTGGCGCGAGTACCGGCTCACGGGCGTGGAGCCGCTGCACGGTGGCTTAGGCGCGGGCACGGCAAACGGCCATGGCGAGCCCAGCCTGTAGCCCCGCCCCGGCCGACCGTGGCTCACCGGTGGCGTGCCCCATCCCCTGGAGGCCAACGATGGCCGTTCCCCCTGCTCCTGGAGTTTTTTTTCCTTTCCTGCAACTGCCAGATCATGCGATAGGGAGAGGTAGGAGAAGGTAGTGGCCACACGGGATCCCACCCTTGGGATCTTCTACGATTATGTTCTTTATAACCTTTTGTGTGGCAAATCTTGAGCCAATAGAAATGCACCACATCGTCTAATCCGCGAGATTGTTATTTATTCGATATATTTCACGTTAAAAATCCATTTTGTATCGTTCCAGTCACATTAATTTTATAATAAAGTTGTGTACCTGTTAAAATATAATTTTGTTGTAGCACATGTTTCAATCAATTAATCTATCATTTGTTTGTCCTATGGTTAGCTGAAATACAATTTAATTTATAAGTTGTGCTTCTATAAATATATGTTAACGTGATTAATACCAATGCAAATATTGTGATTCAGTACTTGCTTAGTGTAATCGCGACGCGTGTTTAGTGGTTCTCATATGTCGAGTCATTTATTAGGCGCGAATGGTTAGTTATTCAACATATAATGTGGCGTAAACCCATTTTGAGTCGTTCCAGTCGTATCGACTTCATAATAACCTCAACTACATGTTAGAAATATTGCTTTGTCGCAACACATATTTTCATTAATTATTTAGTTAATCACTTATCTGAGGTTTATTTGAACGACATTCTAATTAAAATTAATGTATAGTTTAAATGGTGATTTAATAAAATACAAATTAATGTGGTTAGTGCCAACTTAGATGTTGAAGTTTCAACTAATATTTCTTTAATGTAAATGTGACGTCTGTTTGTCTTTTCTCGCATGTCGTGCATGCTATTTCGTGAGTCATTCGCGTGTTGCTTGTACGACGTCGTTCGTTCGCGCGTCCGCGCCACACGTATGGTTCGTGTATTGTCGCGTGTTGTTCGCACGCGTAGTCACGCGTTAGTCGCACATGGTAACGTGTTGTCATGCGCACTGTCCGTGTGCTCCTTCGCGCGTGCCGCAGGGTTGTTTCACGTGACGTCGCGCGTGCTAATTCACACGCTGTTCGCCCGCGTCGCCGCTCGCATAAATCGCTATTCAGGCACTTTGATAAAGTCGCTTCGCCGCATCGTTCAGGTTAAATAAATAATTTCTTGTTTAGGAACGGTTAGTTAAAATAACAGTTGATCAAACCTGTTAAGCGATTATACTGATTTAGATGTTATATTCAATATTCGATTAATATAAAACGATATAATTTAGTGGTACCCGTACGTCGTGTCATTTATAAATTTATTATATGTTTAAACATAGTGAGTCTTATGCGTCGTGTTCATAAATATAATCCGACCAGTTTAAAAATATGGTTTCAGATCAAATTATAATCTCGATTAATGCCACATTAGGTATTTCTTTAGAGTATCTTCCGCAAATGATTTATATTAATTAGAATCGGCCTAGAACATAGGTTACACGTTTTTTTGGCAAACCTTCTAAAAACCATACCGTCTCAGCCGTAGTTTCGATTTCAGCGCTTATTTCCCCCGGGTGACTGTAGAAGTGATCTCTAATTTATAGTACACGTTTTTATAATGGTTTCCTTTGTATGGTGTAATGTTCTTATGCATGTATATGTTTGTTTATCTATGTCTATTCGTATTCGCTGCGCGTCGCGAATAGATTGCGATCTGTTTCCGAGCTTCGAGGAATCGACGATCAAGATTTGGTGAACCACTGGTCCTGAGATCAAGCTCTTCGAGTTCTACGAGATTGAAGACCTTGAGCATCTATTTGGTGAAGGCAAGTGTTCTCTGACCCATTATGTCCTACATACTTATAATTCACCGTCCCGCATTACATTATTGAAACCTAAGGATTGACTAGTTTGTATTTACCTCATCCTTGTTTACCCTTTTGGGTTACCATGGTTAGCTTTATGCTATTGCTTTACTTTAATCAATGAACATGATATGATTACTTATGATACGATGATGTTATCCCGATGATGATCCGGTGATACTTTAGGGGACTCAGGCTGTTTCCTGAGTACCTCTCCATAAGGACCTGTTCGAGGAGCGACACCCCGGGAAAACAGTGCAACCATGAGGGTGGTATGGGACGCCCTTGGCCAAGTAATTAGGGAAGTCTTATGTTGGGTGCTGGTTTTTGGTCATTGGGAAACAGAGGCATCTGTTATGGCTCCTATATTCTCGCTCAGTGATCTAGGTACGGGCATTGTCCCACGGCTTTTTCCTGAGGGTAGAGATATAGGTTTTGGGACGTCAGATGGACTTTATGCAGTGGTCATTTCCAACATTCGCATAGTGAGGACCCTAGGGAAAAGCCACGTAGTGAGACCCTATCAGTTCACCATGGAAGTGATCAATGGGGAGTCGCGATCCTCGAGCAGAAAGGGGATCACGGCTCATGGGTAAAGTGTGCAACCTCTGCAGAGTGTTATGAAACTGATATATCAGCTGTGCTCACGGTTAAGAGCAACCTTGGGATCCTCTTTGATTAGAGATACAGATGGCTCGAGATACAAATGATCTAAGATAAAATGGTTCTATTTATGGTTTTGGTTCAATGATGCTAATGTTGTTCCTCGATGAGGAAATGGTTCACGGGTTTGTTATTGCTAAAACTTGGCTTCCACTAATAATAAATACCTGACCAACTAAAAGCAACTGCTTGAGCTTAACCCCACATAAAGTTAGTCCACCTCATCCAAATGAGACATTTGCTGAGTACGTTGATGTGTACTCACCCTTGCTTTCACAAAACACCAGGTTGCCTTTGGTGCAATCTATGCTCAGGTAAAGAAGAAGGCATCAAGGCGGATCTCCAGGAGTTCCAGGACTTCGACGAGTTCGAGGATTAGGCTAGCGACCTCCCCCAGTCAGCTGCCTATGGTGGGTTGTTTACGTTGGCTACATTTCGATTCTGTGTACTTTGATTCATATTATGTAAATGACTCTAGTCTTTAATATTATTACTCACTCTTTATTGTAATTTGAAGCATTGTGCTATGATGAGTCATTTATGTAATCGCTGTGTACGTGAATTTCTGATCCTCGCACGTACATGGTTCGCATTTGGTTTACCTTCTAAAACCGGGTGTGACAGGGGCTTCATGTCCGCATGTGACCACTGCCTCTCCGGTTGTTCTGACGATGGCCATGACCTTGATGGCGAGGGTTACGGCCCAAGTCGTGAATGCTTCCACGTCGATCTGGGAGATCACAACGAAGGCAACCACCTCGGTATGCCGGAGGTTGACGATCCCCCTAGGCCCTCATTTTGCGTTGACATCCTGCGGGAGCTAGCTGTCATCCCAGTCCCTGCGGGGGGTCAGGACATACAGCTCGAGCAAATCCGTGAGATGCAGGCCCAGGTCGAAGGGGAAGCAGGCCGGCTTGTACAGCTCCGACAGAACATCGAACAGGAGTGGGCAGGCCAATCACTCGCCGGAGAAGCCTGTCACCGGGCCCAAGACATCCAGCACCGTATCGTCGACAATGCCAGGGCAGCGCTGCCTCCGGCCGTCAGCGGGTCCGGCCAGGACCTAGCTGCAGCGACGATGCTGCTTCGGGCCATGCCGGAGCCATCCACCACCGAGGGACGGCGCATCCAGGGCGAACTCAAGAATCTTCTAGAGGGCGTCGCGGTTCGATGAGCCAAAAGCTCCGCCTCCCGTAGGCGAGCTGACCCCTCGGAGCATCACGCGTGTCCTCCCGGCGCATTCGGGAAGCCTCGGTCCGCCCCGAGCGTACACGGGACGAGGCGCCCACCGCCCGGGAACGCCTCGGCAACGAGCACCACCATCTCGACCATCGAGCCCGCCTCGACGAGAAGGTGCGCCGAGGCTACCATCCTAGGCGCGGGGGACGCTGCAACAGCGAGGGGGACCACAGTCCTTCACCCGAACCACCCGGCCCGCGAGTCTTCAGCCGGGCTATACGACGAGCACCGTTCCCTGCCCGTTTCCGAGCCCCGACTACTATCACCAAGTACTCGGGGGAGACGAGGCCGGAGCTGTGGCTCGCGGACTACCGACTGGCCTGCCAGTTGGGAGGGGCAGATGATGACAACCTTATCATCCGTAATCTACCCCTTTTCCTCTCCGACGCCGCCTGAGCCTGGCTGGAGCATCTGCCTCCTGCGCAGATCTCCGACTAAGACGATCTGGTCAAAGCTTTCGTGGGGAACTTCCAAGGCACGTATGTGCGCCCTGGGAACTCGTGGGACCTCCGAAGCTGCCGCCAGCAGCCAGGGGAGTCCCTCCGAGAGTACATCCGGCGGTTTTCGAAGCAGCGCACCGAGCTGCCCAACGTCACCGACTCGGATGTCATCGGGGCTTTCCTTGCCGGCACCACTTGCCGGGACCTGGTGAGCAAACTGGGGCGCAAGACTCCCACCCGCGTGAGCGAACTGATGGACGTCGCCACCAAGTTCGCCTCGGGTCAAGAGGCGGTCGAAGCCATCTTCCAGAAGGACAAGTAGCCTCAGGTCGAGCCGAAGACAGATGCCCCTGAGGTGTCCGCCCAGCGGGGCACGAAGAAGAAGGCCAAAAACAAGTCATGAGCGAAGCGCGACGCCACAGACGTGAATCTCGTCGCTGCGGCCGAGCATAGGAACCCTCGGAAACCACCTGGAGGGGCCGGCGCGTTCGACAAGATGCTCAAAGAACCGTGCCCCTATCACTAGGGGCCCGTCAAGCACACCCTCGAAGAATGTATCATGCTCCGACACCACTTCCATAAGACCAGGCCCCCGACGGAGGATGGCAAGGGCCATGACAACGACAAGAAGGAGGGCGACAAGAAAGAGGGATTCCTGGAAGTCCATAACTGCTTCATGATCTACGGCGGGCAGGCGGCGAATGCCTCAGCTCGGCACCGCAAGCAGGAGCACTGGGAAGTCTGCTTGGTGAAGGTGGCGGCACCAGTCTACCTAGACTGGTCCGACAAGCCCATCACCTTCGACCAAGACGACCACCCTGACTTCGTGCCGAGCCCGGGAAGGTACCCTCTCGTCGTCGATCCAATCATCGGCAACGTTAGGCTCTCCAAGGTCCTCATGCACAGAGGCAACAGTCTTAACATCATCTACGCCGAGACCCTGGAACTCCTAGGGGTTGATCGATCCGAAGTCTGGGCCGGTGCAGCACCCTTCCACGGGATCGCGCCCGGGAAGCGAATCCAACCCCTCGGACGGATCGACTTACCCGTCTGCTTCGGAACTCCCTCAAACTTCCGAAAGGAAGCTCTCACCTTTGAGGTCATCGGGTTCCGAGGAACCAACCATGCGGTGTTGAGAAGACCGTGCTACGCCAAGTTCATGGCTGTCCCCAACTACACCTACCTTAAGCTCAAGATGTCGGGCCCGAATGGGATCATCACTATCAGGTCCACTGTAACACCCCTGGTGTTACTATGACTAAAACTTGAGCATGGCATCATAAGCATTGACATTGCATATGTTTGACACACCTAGATTTCATTCACTAGGTAAAAAAAATTTTCAAACAAGTTGTATTGTTTTAAGGTTTTGTAAATAGGACCCTGGATAGGAAGCTTTACCCCAAACAAGGATTAAAGGGGTAAGACTTAACCCAACTTGAGAAAAATCTAAATACTTTAGGATAATAGTTATAAAATATCCCCAAAAACAAGGTGGAATCCCATTTATACCCCTGGGATATTAAAACCGTAATTGGAACCCTGGAAAACCCTAAAACTAAACCCTAGGGACCTATGTGCAAAATTAGTCCACTTTTGGGCTAAAGTGCAAAAACCAAGGCAAATAAGTATCCTAAGTCATTTGATTCACAAATATGTGGACTTGAAAGCTAAACCCTAAGTTTTGGACTCATTTGCAAAAAGGACCTTGATTTTGATTCCTATGCTAAGTCTGAAAACAGGGTTATAGGCCCAACTTTGGGGCTGTGTAGCTTTCAAAATAATGAGAATTCATGTTAGGTGACCACATCAAAGTTGAAGACCAAACATAGGAAAGCAACTTTGTTTAAGGGTTCAAGCCATGATCTTATGAGAAATTTGGAGAAAAACCCAAGCAAAGATGGACTGTCAGACTGATTCAGTCTGAAATTCAGAGATTCAGTGTAATGGAGCCAACTTGGAGTATGAATCCAACCATGATCTAGTGATCAAATGTGCTCAGTCCCTATAGTCGAATTGTAGATGGATTATAGCACTACAACTTTGCTATAGGTCACTGGGTGTGTTGCCATTTGAAAATCAGAGAAAAAGAAGCTTAAACATTGTCTGTCAGACACTCTGAACAAGTTCCTCGATGGTACAGTGCACAGATTGGACGCCAGCGCGGACAGCTCGATGCCGGTGACCCTTCGCCGTGATTCACACCACCGCTGTTGGATTCGTGCTCTGGGTGAGTGGATAACGTCGTGCGGTAGAAGCCCCTCGCCGACGGTGAGCTGGAGGTCACTCCGGTGACATCACCGTGGCTCTCTCTCCCTCTTTGCGGCTGAGCGGATTAACACGCCGGCGACCGCCGTCTTCCGGCCATGCGCCGCGTGGCTCTCGCTTTCCACCGCACCACCGTGTCTTCCCCTAGCTCTCCGTGGCTCACCGGAGTAACCGCCACGCCTCTAGACACGTATTCACCGCGCCGCTTTCTTCCTCATCTCCGGTCGCCGCGCGTCCTCCTCAAAATTCGCGGCCACCGTCTTACTCTCCTATAAATTGAGCCCATGTCTAGCTCCGTGAGGTCGTCAGCTAACTAGCCACCGCTACTCACCCACAATCATCCACCAGTGAGCTCGAATTCGCGTTTTCCCCCAAATCTCTTTCCGCCACCGTGAAACAAGCTTCACCGTCGTCAGCTCCCTTTCCGGTCAGTCCAATCCTCCCTCTCCCTCGTTTAAGTACCCTGATGACTTTACGATGCCTGCCGAGCCATTGAATTGAGCTAGGAGCCCGCCAATCGCCGGGAACACATCGGTCTTGCCGCAATGCTCACGGCCACCGTGGCCAGAGCTCCTTAGTCGATCATGAGCCAAATTAAGTTGGGGAAAACCATCTAGGTAGCCTCGATTTCATGTCGGTTGCTCGGAGAACCCAGCCGTAGCCTTAATCGGCCGGCACAGACAGCTCGCCGGAGCTCGGCCGTGCTCCAGGCCGTCGGGGACCGTGAAACGTAAAGGAATAGAACTCGAGGGACTTTCTTGCAAAGCGTCAGAGACTCTTTAGAATAGTGTTTGAACCCGTTCGCAGTTAAACAGAAATGCGAGGGCCCCTGTGCAAGTCTGCCATCGCGCGCGGGCGCGGGTGCGCGCTTCCTGCGTTGTTGGGCCGGTTCAGGCCGGAATCAGCCCAACACTATTGGATATTTCCTTTTTCTTTTTCGGGAAAGCTTTAGAAATATGTAGAAAAATGTAGAAAAATGCTAAAATTGTGAAACTAATTTTCCTAGGCTTGTTATTTTCCATAGAATTTAGTAAAAATAGTTTTGTGATTTTTTATGTTAAGTAAGGAATTTTAGAGTATTTAAAATAGCTTAAACTATTGGTTCTGGATTTTTAGAAAATAGGTAATAAGCCCAAAAATGCCCAAATTTTTTATGGGCACTTAAAACAATATTTAGAAGCCTTGGGTAAAGTTTGAGTTGCTTTGGACCTTGTTTGATCACTAAACCCCAAAACACCCCCCCCTGCCCTATGAACTCCTTTACTGACTCCGGAAACCCTAGGTTCTCGGAGTATCGTGAAGGAAAGTTGTACTCAAGACTTAGATAATAAGTTTATATTATCTTTGCACCCTCATGAGCATCCCATGGCATCCATTCTTATGCATATATATGGTTATGTTAGAACACGAAGAAGAAGAAGAAGCCACCGAAGACAGGACACCACCACCCTCGGATTCTCAAGCAGGCAACTGCTTTTACTTTGATATTTGTGGATCCGAGCCGGACTCACCTGTTAACAAAGGCAAGCCCCGGTGCATTTGCCACCTTCCTTGATGTTTTTAAAATCTTTCTCACTTGATTGCTGCATTAGGTGTGTTGGGGGCCTTCGTCCTCCGAAGGTCCTCAAAAACATGGTTTGACAATGTTTTCCAAGTGGATTATGTGAACAGGTATCTTCGGACTCAGAATTATGAACATGAAGTACGGTCAGGACGAAGCCTGAATCAGACGAAGGGGGATTAAAATGGAGGACGGGCTGATTACCAAGCTCCACGAAGGATGGTGCACAGTCGAAGCTGTGCGCAGGGAAGCTTCGTCGCGATAGCAGAGAAAGGAACCGACTTAAAGATGAAAAGACTACTTGGGCCTTGACAGATTTCCATAAGTCATTGGCAAATGTAATGGACATGAATGTAATTTTACGTGGGCTGCGTCCCGCGTCTATAAATAGATGAACAGTACTCCCGTACTGTTCACGCTGACTTGGCATTTGCTTTTGCGTCACGCTTGTACTTTTTACCTTCTCTCAGGACCGAATGTACATTTGTAATTTGAAATCATTTCTATTTTTCCATGTTAATAAAATAGAAATGATTTTATGATGATGTCTATATTATATTTCATGCTTTATATGAATCCTTCGTCATTGCTTGTTATATTTACGAAGGTATGTCTCTTATGACCTTCGTCCGAGACTCATTATTTCCCAAAGGGGCATAATGTTTCGAAGGACGAAGGACTTTAACACTTAACACTTTTTATGTTGCCTTGTTCTTAACTCTTAGCATTTGAGAACAAGTCCCCAACATTGGCGCCCACCTCCGGTGAACTCACTTCCACTTCGAGTTTTTTGAACACCTTCGGAAGCTACAGATCTTCGCTATGGCGCCAAAGAAAGCTTCAGCGACCGGGGCTGCAGCACTGCAACCGCTGGATCCCAACCAGGAGACCGTTTCTCTTCGGGAGGCCCGAAGCCAGAAGAGGAAGGCCGTCAGCCCGACGCTTCAGGAGGATGAACTAGACCAAGAAATCAGGGATATGGAGATGCTTCATCAGCAGGTGCAGAGGAAAAAGGAAAAGATGGCCAGGCTAGCTGAGCTGCAAAGGCAGATAGACGAAGCTTCTGAAGAAGTCCGTCATCTTACCCATGATGAGCAGAACCGAAGGCCTCAACAAAAGGACCTTCATCAGGAGGGCTTCTTCAACGAAGATGACTGGTATGACAATTTCCATCATGGAAATTTTGTTTTTGATGATGCCTCTCCTCTGTCCGCTGAGCTGCAGGCTACACCCTGGCCTCCGTCCTATAAGCCACCCCAGCTTCCCATGTTTGACGGCCACTCAGACCCGAAGCAGTTCTTGATGAGCTACGAAGCAACAGTGTCTTCGTATGGGGGCAATGCTGCAGTCATGGCAAAGTCTTTCGTTATGGCCGTCAGGAGTGTTGCTCAGACCTGGTATTCCTCCCTTCGACCAGGAACGATCACTTCATGGCAGAAGCTGAAGGATATGTTGTTAACCAGCTTTCAAGGATTTCAGACGAAGCCGGTCACTGCTCAAGCCTTGTTCCAGTGCACTCAGGATCATGAAGAATACCTTCAGGCGTATGTCAGAAGGTTCTTACGTTTGAGGGCGCAGGCACCAACGGTGCCCAATGAAATTGTCATCGAAGCCATGATCAAGGGGCTTCGTCCTGGACCTGCAGCTCAATACTTTGCTAGGAAGCCTCCGCAGACTCTGGAGAAGCTGCTCCAAAAGATGGACGAGTACATTCGTGCCGATAATGACTTTCGACAAAGAAGGGAGGAGGCCTTCAGATTTTCTGAAATGACCAGGGGCTTCGGAGGAAGATTCTATCCGAGGCATGTCAGGTCCATCCACAACTCCACTCAAAATGATGATAAGGGGAGACAGCAGAACAGACCGCAGTGCTCCTCACAGGCTTCGGGGCAACAGCAAGCTTTCTTCCGGCCACCAGCTCCAAGAGGCAGAGGCGCCAGGGGCTTCGGCGGAAGATTTGGAGATCAACCAAGGAGGGTGTTTTGCTTATTCTGTGGTGAAAACAAGGGCCATACCACCAGGATGTGCCATGTTACTATCCAGAAACAAAAGGAGCTAGCTGAAGCTGCAGCGCAACAGGGTCAGCCGAAGCAGGTCATGCATACTGCTTCGTACCATCAGCCTTACATCCCGAAATACGTGGGCAACCACCCTGCAGTTTCCGTAGCTTCGGCGAGTCAACCTCAAGCTTCATGGCAACAGCCCCCGCCCCCACCTCCGCTGCAACAAGGCCAACAGCCAGAAGGGAGCCAATATGTTCCGCACCAAAGGGATCTCAGAGAGCAATCTGAAGCTCGCACAGTCAATAGTACTGTGCCAGAGTCGAAGCACATTTATTGACAAATATCCTACTTTGATAGCAGTCTTTTCCGTTTAGTTCTATTTTTTGTGTGATAAAGAACATTTCAGTTTTCATGTAATAGTTTCGTGGTTGGTTATCAGGAAAACCTATCTTCTCCACAGGCTTAAGTTGCTGAAGCTTAAGAATTTGCGGTAACAAGGAGGACCTTCGAATTATTAAAAATCCTTCGAAGCAACAAAAAGTCGTTCTAAGGAACGCAGAGTAAGTTGCCGAAGTTACAAAAAGCCGTTCCAAAGGGAGCGCAGTGTAAGTTTTTGCTCCAAAGACGTTCCTAAGGGAATGTAGAGCATACAGCGAAAAGTCAACGCTGATACCGCCTAAAGTAAAAGGCGAAGAAGCTCCAAAGACGTTCCTAAGGGAATGCAGAGCATACAGCGAAAAGTCAACGCTGATACCGCCTAAAGTAAAAGGCGAAGAAGCTCCAAAGACGTTCCTAAGGGAATGCAGAGCTTACAGCGAAAAGTCAACGCTGATACCGCCTAAGTAAAAGGCGAAGAAGCTCCAAAGACGTTCCTAAGGGAATGCAGAGCTTAAAAAGATATTTTGCATGTATCTTCGGAACAAACGTCATTTGCATAACATAACATCATCACATCATTTTGCATAACATAAGCATCATACATCATGTTGCATATGGCAAAAGAAGGGGACACAGTATCAACCTTCGAAAGGATGCTTTGACAAAGTGCAAGTTGTGTAAAGTCACGAGGGAATACAATGATAATCTTCGGAATGTAGCTTCGGAGAATGTTTTTACGAAGCATGGATGAGCTTCATCAGAGTAATATCGAAATTGTACAGCTTTGGAGAATGTTTTCACGAAGCGTGGATGTGATTCATCAGAATAGTTTTAACGGAGAATGTCTTCTTCACGAAGCATGAAAAGAAGGGAAGGTGTTTTTTCGCCGAAGGCTCAAAAATGGTATGTATGTAGAATTTCATGCATCGTAAAGAATTGAATAATGAAAAGAGACTTGTATATTACATTCAAATGTACAAAATATTACATAGATCACACTTCAAATGTTTTTTCTAATAACACCTAGTCTTCTCTTAATACTACTTCGGCAGCCTCATTTAGAAGTTGTTCAACAACTTTATCCATGATAGCTTCGGCCATTTGTTTAATTTCGTCATCCCCTTTTGTGTGAGGGTCACCAGACGATCCAGCAGGTTCTGAGGGAAGAGAATATTTCTGCATTACTATTACAAACCGCGAACAAAGTTTAAAATAAAAATTACAACACAATAAGAATGGCTAATTAATACCTATTTGCCTTTCGGGCTCTGTACTTTTTTCGGCAACTTCTGTCACTTTCCTAGCATCATGGATGCCTTTTTCACTCCTTTGAATGATTTCTTGCGCCATTTCTCGGCCGCCGTTGTCCCAGACATCAGTAAAGAATTTGCCACCAACCATGCTTGCTTCGGCCGAGGGGTCTTTGATATCTTCGGAGGATAAGGCAGCTTCAGACTGAGCTAAAAATTTTACATGCCCGCAACCTTTCTTCTCCAAGACAGTAGCAACTCCCCTGGCGCCCGAAAAAGCGCAGATGTCGCCGCGGCTACTCAGGATTTCCTCGAAGGCCTCTGCTTCGTGACTGATCCATTCCAGTGGACCTTCGGGATTGCCTCTTGAGAAATTCTCTTCACTGGAAAATGCGCCCACGCTGGCGAAGCTGGTTTTAATTTTCTTTACGCATTCCGTGGATTTTTCGTAGCACTTTTTCTTAGAAGACCGAAGCTCTTCCACGGTTGCTTCCAAATGATCAGCCCATTGGTCGCTACATTCCCGTCTTGTTTCTTCAAGTATGCGTTCTTCTTTCGCCCGGGCCAGTTGCTTCTGAAGATCTTTAATCTCGCGTCTGTGAGCTTCGGCCTGAACCTTTGCAGCAGCTTCGTCCTTTTTTATCTTGTCTACTAATGTAAGCAGAATTTTATCTTTTTCTAGAGCTTCGTTTCTCAGTTTAATAACTTCTGAACATAAATTGTTGAACGCAATTTCGTAGCTTTCATCTTCGGCACTCTTTTGTGCTCTTAATGCGTTGCTTAGGATTAAACCCTATACGAAAAAGAATCCATATAAGAATAAAAGAATGAATTACGCAATAAAAAATTTTTTCAAGCGTCTAATTCCCATACCTTTAAGCTATTGTACGCAAGACTGTCCGCGAGATCTTCCTTCGTCATAGCACATAATCCAGCTTCGAGCTTCGGGAAACCCATACTTCTAGCCATCTCCCGGCAGACAGATAATTCTTTGTTATCAGGGAGGCAGTATAGGAAGTCATCTTCATTTGTCCCATTGAACACTACTGCCCCCTTCGGATACTTTAACTCTCTAGCATAGTGATTCGCTTCATAAGTCTCTTCTTCAGATAATTTCTTCCCCGAAGCATGTCGCACGATGTAATCGCATGTACTGGAAGGAGCTTCAGGGGTGGCAGTGTCAATTTCTTCAACCAAATCTGGTTCTGATATTTTCTCGGATTGTTCCTTGGTGGGCTCTGAAGGCCCAGCTTCAGTTTCAGCTTGTTGTTTCGAAGCTTCAGTAGACGCTTCAGCAAGTTCAACAGTCTTCTTTGGAGTTGTGCTTGAAGACTTAATTGTCTCCAAGACATCTAGTACGTTCACCATTCTTTTTCTTTTTGGGGTCACCAATGGGCCCTTTTGGTTTTTTATTGTTTCGACATTTGCTGAAGGACTTAAGATTTCCGATGCTTTTGGCCCTTCAATCTTCGGTTTTTCTACTTTTTCTGCCGAAGGCGCTTCAGTTTTCTCTTCTATCTTCGGCACTGGAGCTGGTTCTGTAGCTTCAGAGGCCAAAGAGACTTCACCAATAAACTCTGGCACTGTGGCCGGCTCAATAAAACGCGCTCGGTGGGTGAGCACCTTCATCTTTTTCTTTTGTGGTGCTGGCTCACTAGTAGCACTTGTGGTAGCTTCTGTCGCAGGAGAAGTATTTTTTCTTTTGCGACCCAATACCGGATAGTGATAGTCAGGGTAGACAAACCCGACTGCGTCAAATACCCGGTTGAGCCTTTTCTTCTTTCGGCCTCCGAAGGCTGCTGATAACGCAGTATTCTCGGCCTTCGAATATGCCCCAAGCAGTTCGTCACTTAATGTTTCAATGCTTTTCAACCAGTCATCATCAGGTTCAACAAACTTATCCGCATATTTGAATGTGTATTTCAGTCTGACCAGTCCGCCTTCGTCGGACTCTTTGGTGGTCTCCTTCGGCATTTCCCACTTTCCTGCAAGTGGCCACACCCTGAAGGCAATATGCTCTTGGACCAAGTCCCTTGTCCCAATGAAAGAGCAGATTACGCCGAAGGCTCTTTGGCATTCCTCGGCTGCTTCATCCATTTCAACCTTCGGCCTTCGAAGTCCGAAGCGTTGCCAAATGGGGCGCATAATGATATTCTTGACATCTTCTTGCACTGCTAAGTCATTCTTTACATAGAACCACTCTGTCATCCAGGCTCCGGGCCACCTCTTCCGAAAAGTTGGCACAGGGCGGCTTGACCCAGAGCGGGCACCGAAGCTGTAACATCCGAAGTTGTTGTGATATTGTTCTTTCCCCCAGGGCTTCGTCTCGTATAACAACTCATGAATGTTGCAAAAGCTTTTAGCATTTGGTTCTAAACCTTGGCTTCTTGCAGCCCAGACAAACATCCCCATTCTTATGATAGCTTCGGGAGTAATTTGATGAAGGTAGACTTGAAATGTTTTCAGTACTTCAACAACAAAGTTGCTTAGGGGGAATCGAAGCCCAGCCTTGAGAAAGCTTCGGAAGATTACGACTTCATCTTCTTCGGGGGTGGGAGAAGTCTTTTCTCCAGCATCAGCCCTCACAATAGATATATCTCAAAAATACCGCCCCCTCATATTATCAATATGACTCTGCTTAATAGTGGTTTTCCCGAAAACCGTGTGACTTGGCCGCCATGGTCGATCTTCGGACTCTTCCCCACCACTTTCTACATCATAACTGTCGCTGTCACCAGTATCTTCGGACAAACCTTCAAGAATCTCCTTAGTGATTTTCTCCGTATTGGTCTCCGTCATCGCTATAAGGAACCCCAAGTTCTTCTCTTCGTCGAGACTCAGCTTCGTCTCAGCAGGGATCTTCTTACCTTCAGACATCTTCGGAAACGCTAAAAAACTGTTTTCAAGGCCGAAGCTTCAAAAACAAAAAGATCAGCAAATCTTAGTGCACAAGAGCTAAAAATTTAGTGGGCCGAAGCAAGTGGCAAGTGTGCGTACCAAATAAGTTTGCGGTATGATCTTATTTATACCCCCAGAGCGTTGAAAATTGAAAGACCCCGCTTGTCAGTGAATGTTGCTATTCTAGCAAAGGGAAGGTGTTTTTTCGGACCTTCGGCTCAAGGCCTTCGTCCATATCGCAATCTGAATTTATCATTAACAAATTAATATTGCGAGGGGCTACTGTTGGGGGCCTTCGTCCTCCGAAGGTCCTCAAAAACATGGTTTGACAATGTTTTCCAAGTGGATTATGTGAACAGGTATCTTCGGACTCAGAATTATGAACATGAAGTACGGTCAGGACGAAGCCTGAATTAGACGAAGGGGGATTAAAATGGAGGACGGGCTGATTACCAAGCTCCACGAAGGATGGTGCACAGTCGAAGCTGTGCGCAGGGAAGCTTCGTCGCGATAGCAGAGAAAGGAACCGACTTAAAGATGAAAAGACTACTTGGGCCTTGACAGATTTCCATAAGTCATTGGCAAATGTAATGGACATGAATGTAATTTTACGTGGGCTGCGTCCCGCGTCTATAAATAGATGAACAGTACTCCCGTACTGTTCACGCTGACTTGGCATTTGCTTTTGCGTCACGCTTGTACTTTTTACCTTCTCTCAGGACCGAAGGTACATTTGTAATTTGAAATCATTTCTATTTTTCCATGTTAATAAAATAGAAATGATTTTATGATGATGTCTATATTATATTTCATGCTTTATATGAATCCTTCGTCATTGCTTGTTATATTTACGAAGGTATGTCTCTTATGACCTTCGTCCGAGACTCATTATTTCCCAAAGGGGCATAATGTTTCGAAGGACGAAGGACTTTAACACTTAACACTTTTTATGTTGCCTTGTTCTTAACTCTTAGCATTTGAGAACAAGTCCCCAACAAGGTGATAGGAGTTGATTGCTAAAACAATTCCTGCATTACCTTCCTTGGATTGATTACCTTCCTTGATCACCCGTTTTATAAAAGATTTTTGATGCTTAGTCTTGCTTTAGAAAAACAAAATGTTTTGTTTTTACAAAATATGATGTGGCAAAGGTGGGTGGGTTGTTTTTGAAAATAAAACTTGATGGTGAATCCAGCACGGCCGTGATGGATTCAACATCGGAAAAGATGTACCTCTGCTAGGTACCAAGTTTTTGGGGTTGAAAAGATTAAGCTGAGACCGGGCGGGTGACTTGCACGAGAAAGGAGTCTCGGTGTAGTGTCTCCGTCTGAGTCGATTAAGGACCGTCTCGATGTAGGCTTGATGATCGAGGACCCTTTAGCTGGTCACATGCCTCATCATGGGTAAGCCTTGCCTCGGGCAGACTAAGGCCGGAATAAGATAACACGAAATGGGCGTGGAGCGGTGGCGAGAGTAGCGTGTACCCTCCGTGGCAAGAGGCTGGACGGTGGTGTATCTGTGCTCTCGGTTTGCGTGAACCTGATCTGGTCTTAAGAACCCCGGTGGCGGGTTGACATATGCAAGGGTTAAGTGCTACATATGTCGTGTGATTGGAGATCCTCAGCTGAGTATAATCGATTCGGATCGCCGTACCTTCGCGGTTATGAAGACTTGGTCACTGCCCTACACGTAGCATTCTACTATAGATGATGGGTCTTTGTTAAGAAAATTGGCTAGTATAGGCAAAGTGATTGAACTAGGGTAGAAAGAACTCTAGTGCAGGTAATTTTACTTAACTTGACAAATAAAACTGGATTTTTAAGGATCCACTTTTAGTAAGCATTTCTGCAAAACAGAGTCCTTGATTATTGAGAAGCCTTACCTTGACTCCCTAAAGCCAGCATACCCTTGAGAGTCTTTTCTTTAGTCGGGTAAGTCTTGCTGAGTAATTCCATACTCAGGGTTTATCCCTTCGTTGTTTTTAGGTGAGGAAGTAGCAGATTTCTGCTGCTTCTGTGCCAAGGTGGTTCCTAAAGAAGAAAAACAAGACTGAAGTGCGGGAGGACTTGATCCTCCATCTAGAACTTTTACTTAAATCTTATCGGGAGGAGTTTTTGCCTCCCTTGGTTTGTATAATATTGCTACTCAGCACTCGCTCTTAGTTCTGGTCTGTAATAAAACAACTTGAGCTTGCTTTTAAATAAATGTGAATTACGTAATCGCTTCCATAATTCTTTATCTCCGATGTTCTGTAATGTCTGCATGACGGGCGAAACGTTCCTGGTAAGGTAAGGAAAGATACCGAACTTGTCAAGTAGTTCAGGGGCACCTACAGGGTTGTCTGAGGTCCGTTGGACAAGGACAACTGTAGGTGGGCCTAATTACTTGGGAGGTTCCGTCACAGCTGGTATCGGAGCGTAGCCCTTCTTGTCAGATATTATGTGGCATCTTCAAAAGGATTTTCTAAGACTTATCTAGAAAATTGCTTCTCTTCTTACCTAAGTATTTCTGAAGAGTTTATTCCAAGGACCAGATAGGAAGAGTGTAATGTATAGAAGGTTGAATCGTCTAAGGTTGATTCTGTACTTATTCATGCATCATGCTAAGAATTATACTAATAAATTTTTCCCCTTAGCAAATGCCGCCGCGTACAAGGAAGACGGCACGTAAGCATACTGGACCCATTGGAGTGCCTCGGCATCAACTTGCCCCACGAGAGCAAGAGCAAAACAGCAGTAGCGGGAGCAACGATCCCATTGGTGATCTAGAAGCTCGCGTGAATCATCTCCAAGAGGAGTTACAGCGCAGGACTAATTTATGGGTTGCGGACGGTGACCGAATCAATGATTTAAGAAGTTACATCCGCACCCTGCAAGATCAACTAGCTGACCGAGATTTGGCACTTGATTGGTCAGTGCAGTCTCGTTCAGTGGCTTTAGCTAAGGAAGCAAAGGCTCGAGCACGAGTCAACGAACTTAGCGTTGCGGTTGATAACTTGCAGGTATATTGCAATACTTTGCATGAAGAAGTTCATGTACTGTATTCGCAACTACACCCAAATGTCCCTGCGGATCCCGTCAGGTCTGAAGCCGGACCCTCGCATACTGCGGGCGAAGTGCTTGGTGGAGAGCTAGATCTTTTTAGGCCCCCTCCTTCTTTGAGGTTGGTCGACGTATGGTCTCCCACCCCTGACGATGAAGCTACCAAGAATAAGCAGGAGTAGTAGTGTAGCTTGTAAAAGTAGAAATAGTAAGTTGTATAATAAGTAGAACTTTTGTACAATGGGTAATGTGTCCTGTTATGTAATATCGAGTCTGTACCATTACTTTTTATAGTAATGTAAAATGGAAGGTCTCTTTGGCATATTATGTTTATTTCGAATATTTTTGCCTCAGATGCCGACCAGGACTCGCGGACAGGACGCAGCCGGAACTTCTGGGGGTCGGGATGTCACCCCAAATCCACCTCCGGTTCCACCCACGCTAGCCGAGGCGATTGCTGCCTTGGTAAATGCCACCGCCGATAATACCCGCTTCCTTAGGGAAATGGCGGGTCAACAGCAGTTCCAGCAGCAGGCAGGAAGGGGTTTCCAGCAGGGTCCCCGTGAAACCACCTATCTGGACTTCTCCGAAACTCGTCCACCTCTATTCACCAAGGCAGAAGACTCGCTAGAAGCCGACGAGTGGATACGAGTTATTGAACAAAAGTTTGGCCTTCTTCGTTGTTCTGAAACGCAGAAGCCGTTGTTCGCGGCACAACAACTACATGGCCCTGCCAGTACTTGGTGGGGAAGTTTTGTGGCTATCCAACCTGACAACCATCAAATCACTTGGGAAGAATTTAAAGCAGCCTTCCGTGAGCACTACATACCTGAAGGGGTGCTGCATATGAAACAAGAGGAATTCATGAAGCTGAAACAAGGAGGAGACACCATCAATCAGTATCTTAACAAGTTTAATCACCTGTCGCAGTATGCCATCGACCAGGTGAATACTGATTTGAAGAAAAAGAACTGCTTCATGAGGGGTCTAAATGACCGGTTGCAGCGAAAGATGGCCACATGTATTGATCTCACATATGGAAAGGCTGTCAGTACAGCCTTATCTGTGGAAGCAAAATACGCAAGTTCTGGGAAGAATAAGGGATTCGATGGTGAGAGGCCTAATCAGGGCCAGGCGAAGAGGCAACGGTTCGTCATCCGGCCTTCTAGCCAAAACCGTACTTTTTCTCGTCCACCAGCATTCCCTTTCAAACAGCCCATTATTATTCGCCCCAACAATACCCCCACTCCCCCAAATCAGTCGGGTGCCCCAGGCACTCGATTCCCTGCCTTGCCCAGCTCTTCAACTGGGTGTTTCAACTGCGGCAAGTCGGGACATTTTATCAAAGACTGCCCATACCCCAAGCAAAATCAATCCAATGCTCAGCAAGGAACTGGGAAGTCTACTCAGCCCAAGGGTAATGTTGTGGGGAGAAATACCAAGAAAACGGGGCGTGTATACTACACTCAGGTGGCCACTACACCGGAAGGAGAGCCGGTGATGATGGGTACGTTTCCCGTGGCCAGTCAACCTGCAATTATTCTTTTTGATTCTGGTGCTTCGCATACCTTCATTAGCAAGAAATTTGTGGAGCAACATCACATTGCATGCCATGAATCAAAAGAGGAATTTAAAATTCATTCACCTGGGGGACATATTTTTACTCGAGAAGTGGCCTATGAAGTGCCAGTAATAATGGCCGGCCGGAACTTTCCTGCTAACATGATTGTTCTGAAAGGCTAGGATATAGATGTAATTTTGGGTATGAATTGGTTAACCCAATACAAGGCAATACTCAACACTGAACTCAGAACCGTCAGGTTGAGTTATAATCAAGAAGAAATACTTTTGTCTCTCCCCGTGACCAATCCGGCCAAAGCTTCTGGTAGAGTATATGAAGCCATTGTACCGGAAATCAAGGATATTCCGGTAGTATGTGAGTTTCCAGATGTATTTCCGGAAGATTTGCCTGGACTGCCCCCAGAAAGAGATGTAGAATTTGTAATTGAGCTAAAGCCCGGTACGGCTCCTATCTCCCGAAGATCGTACCGTATGCCCCCTAATGAGTTGGCGGAATTGAAGATTCAATTACAAGATCTACTGAATAAGGGATTCATCCGGCCAAGCTCGTCTCCATGGGGTTGCCCCACCATTTTTGTTAAAAAGAAGGATCAAACCTTGCGAATGTGCGTGGATTATCGACCCCTGAATGAGGTCACCATCAAGAATAAGTACCCTCTTCCAAGGATCGACATCTTATTTGATCAACTGACTGGGGCAAGGGTATTTTCTAAAATTGATCTCAGGTCGGGCTATCATCAAATCCGTATTCGGCCCGAGGATATACCGAAGACCGCATTTACTACGCGGTATGGATTGTTTGAATACTTGGTAATGTCTTTCGAGCTCACAAATGCTCCTGCCCACTTCACTTATTTGATGAACTCGGTGTTCATGCCCGAGTTGGACAAGTTCGTGGTGGTCTTCATCGACGATATTTTAATATACTCTAAAAATGAAGAGGAGCATGCTCAGCATCTACGGATTGTATTGACGCGCCTGAGGGAACATCAGCTGTATGCCAAGTTCAGTAAGTGCGCGTTCTGGCTGGAGGAAATTCAATTTTTGGGGCACGTGTTATCAGCCAAAGGAATTGCGGTAGATCCTAGCAAAGTCAAAGATATTCTGGAGTGGAAACCCCCAACCACTATTCACCAAGTCCGGAGTTTTCTTGGACTAGCTGGATATTATCGCAGATTCATACCCGATTTTTCTAAGCTTGTGAAGCCAATCACAAGTTTATTGAAGAATGACATTAAGTTCAATTGGTCTTCTAAGTGTAATGAAGCCTTTGAGCAATTGAAGACATTATTAACCACTGCTCCGGTATTGGCTCAACCGGACATCACTAAGCCTTTTGATGTATATTGTGATGCATCTGGCAGTGGACTCGGCTGTGTATTAATGCAAGAGGGCCGAGTAATTGCGTATGCTTCAAGGCAGTTGCGCCGACATGAGGAGCATTACCCAACTCATGATCTGGAGCTAGCTGCTGTGGTTCATGCCCTGAAAATATGGCGTCACTATCTGCTGGGAAATATCTGTCACATATATACAGATCATAAAAGCTTGAAGTACATCTTCACCCAGTCAGAATTAAATATGAGGCAAAGACGATGGCTTGAGCTTATTAAGGACTATGAACTGGAGATCCATTATCACCCAGGCAAGGCCAATGTGGTGGCAGACTCACTAAGCCGTAAGGCTTCCTGCCATTGCCTTATGGTGAAAACCTCTGACAACACTTTGTGTCAAGAGATGGAAAAGTTAAACCTGGGGATAATCCAACAAGGGACTCTGAATCAGCTAAAGCTTGAGTCAATCATTTTGCAAAGGATAATTGACACTCAAAAGGATAATCTGGGTATGAAGCACATACGAGAGAAGATAAGGGCTGGAATAGCCAAATGTTTCAAGGAAGACGAACAAGGTGTGTTATGGTTTAACAACCGCATAGTAGTGCCAAAGAATGAAGAACTCCGCCAGCAAATCTTAGATGAAGCGCATCTTAGTCGCTATTCTATTCATCCGGGAAGCACTAAGATGTATCATGATCTAAAACAGCACTACTGGTGGACGAAGATGAAAATTGAAATTGCACGCTATGTGGCTAAGTGTGACACTTGCAGACGTGTCAAAGCCATACACATGAGGACTGCCGGTCCATTGCAGTCATTACCAATACCAACATGGAAATGGGAAGACATAAGCATGGACTTCATTGTGGGATTGCCCAGGACCACAAAAGGGTATGACTCTATTTGGGTTATCATTGATCGATTTACCAAGATCGCCCACTTCCTCCCTGTCAAGGTAAAATATCCCGTCATTACCTATGCGGAGTTATACATCGCCCGGATTCTCAGTTTGCATGGTGTTCCAAAGACTATAGTGTCGGATCGTGGACCACAATTTGTATCCAAATTCTGGGAAGAACTTCATAAATCCCTGGGTACTAAGTTACTCCACAGTTCGGCCTATCATCCTCAAACCAGTGGACAAACTGAGAGAGTGAACCAAATACTTGAAGATATGTTGCGAGCATGTGTCCTGGATTTCTCACCAAAATGGGATGAATGTTTACCTTTGGCGGAGTTTTCATACAATAATAGTTATCAAGAAAGTATCAGGATGGCACCTTTTGAAGCTTTATATGGACGACGGTGTCAGACTCCGCTAAATTGGTCTGAACCTGGTGAAAGGTGCTTCTTTAGACCTGATCTGGTGAAAGAAGCCGAGGAAAAGGTTCAGAAAATTACTCATAATCTAAAGAAAGCACAAGCTCGTCAGAAGAGTTATGCAGACAAACGGTGAATGCCCTTATACTTTTTGGAAGGAGACTACGTCTACCTAAAGGTTTCACCAATGAAGGGAGTATCGCGTTTCGGGGTAAAAGGAAAGCTTGCACCCAGGTACATTGGTCCATTTCCTATTCTTCGAAGATATGGGCCAGTGGCGTATCGACTTCAACTTCCCGAAACATTGTCTGCTGTACATAATGTGTTCTATGTATCGCAATTGAAGAAGTGTCTTCGGGTTCCCGATCAAACCATTGAAGTGACAGATGTTGTCCTGGAACCAGACTTAACGTACTCGGAACATCCTATTCGAGTTCTGGATCAAAAGGACAGGGTTACCCGGAGAAAGACTCTCAAGTTCTACAAGGTACAATGGAACCAGCATTCTGAGGAAGAGGCTACGTGGGAAACTCAAGACTCCTTGAATAAGAATTTCCCAGGCTTTCTAGCCTCATGTAATTTGTAAAGTGTATATAGTTATTGCAATAAAAAAGTGAACCCCCACACCGCCCTGCCTTGTACCAGAAATAAGGAAATAAAAATGTGACACATTTCCTTTTCCATTACTCACCCTAGGACTTTAAATCTCGGGACGAGATTCTTTTATGGGGGGAAGGATGTAACACCCCTGGTGTTACTATGACTAAAACTTGAGCATGGCATCATAAGCATTGACATTGCATATGTTTGACACACCTAGAGTGCATTCACTAGGTAAAAAAAATTCAAACAAGTTGTATTGTTTTAAGGTTTTGCAAATAGGACCCTGGATAGGAAGCTTTACCCCAAACAAGGATTAAAGGGGTAAGACTTAACCCAACTTGAGAAAAATCTAAATACTTTAGGATAATAGTTATAAAATATCCCCAAAAACAAGGTGGAATCCCATTTATACCCCTGGGATATTAAAAACCCTAATTGGAACCCTGGAAAACCCTAAAACTAAACCCTAGGGACCTATGTGCAAAATTAGTCCACTTTTGGGCTAAAGTGCAAAAACCAAGGCAAATAAGTATCCTAAGTCATTTGATTCACAAATATGTGGACTTGAAAGCTAAACCCTAAGTTTTGGACTCATTTGCAAAAAGGACCTTGATTTTGATTCCTATGCTAAGTCTGAAAACAGGGTTATAGGCCCAACTTTGGGGCTGTGTAGCTTTCAAAATAATGAGAATTCATGTTAGGTGACCACATCAAAGTTGAAGACCAAACATAGGAGAGCAACTTTGTTTAAAGGTTCAAGCCATGATCTTA
The DNA here is from genome assembly GCA_029449295.1 of Zea luxurians. Classification (NCBI taxonomy): domain Eukaryota; kingdom Viridiplantae; phylum Streptophyta; class Magnoliopsida; order Poales; family Poaceae; genus Zea; species Zea luxurians. The sequence goes on along the minus strand of JAOPSE010000122.1, from coordinate 6,101,488 downwards.
TGAGAAATTTGGAGAAAAACCCAAGCAAAGATGGACTGTCAGACTGATTCAGTCTGAAATTCAGAGATTCAGTGTAATGGAGCCAACTTGGAGTATGAATCCAACCATGATCTAGTGATCAAATGTGCTCAGTCCCTATAGTCGAATTGTAGATGGATTATAGGACTACAACTTTGCTATAGGTCACTGGGTGTGTTGCCATTTGAAAATCAGAGAAAAAGAAGCTTAAACATTGTCTGTCAGACACTCTGAACGAGTTCCTCGATGGTACAATGCACAGATTGGACGCCAGCGCGGACAGCTCGACGCCGGTGACCCTTCACCGTGATTCACGCCACCGCTGTTGGATTCGTGCTCTGGGTGAGTGGATAACGTCGTGCGGTAGAAGCCCCTCGCCGACGGTGAGCTGGAGGTCACTCCGGTGACATCATCGTGGCTCTCTCTCCCTCTTTGCGGCTGAGCGGATTAACACGCCGGTGACCGCCGTCTTCCGGCCATGCGCCGCGTGGCTCTCGCTTTCCACCGCACCACCGTGTCTTCCCCTCGCTCTCCGTGGCTCACCGGAGTAACCGCCACGCCTCTAGACACGTATTCACCGCGCCGCTTTCTTCCTCATCTCCGGCCGCCGCGCGTCCTCCTCAAAATTCGCGGCCACCGTCTTACTCTCCTATAAATTGAGCCCACGTCTAGCTCCGTGAGGTCGTCAGCTAACTAGCCACCGCTACTCACCCACAATCATCCACTAGTGAGCTCGAATTCGCGTTTTCCCCCAAATCTCTTTCCACCACCGTGAAACAAGCTTCACCGTCGTCAGCTCCCTTTCCGGTCAGTCCAATCCTCCCTCTCCCTCGTTTAAGTACCCTGATGACTTTACGATGCCTACTGAGCCATTGAATTGAGCTAGGAGCCCGCCAATCGCCGGGAACACATCGGTCTTGCCGCAATGCTCACGGCCACCGTGGCCAGAGCTCCTTAGTCGATCATGAGCCAAATTAAGTTGGGGAAAACCATCTAGGTAGCCTCGATTTCATGTCGGTTGCTCGGAGAACCCAGCCGTAGCCCCAATCGGCCGGCACAGACAGCTCGCCGGAGCTCGGCCGTGCTCCACGCCGTCGGGGACCGTGAAACGTAAAGGAATAGAACTCGAGGGACTTTCTTGCAAAGCGTCAGAGACTCTTTAGAATAGTGTTTGAACCCGTTCGCAGTTAAACAGAAATGCGAGGGCCCCTGTGCAAGTCTGCCATCGCGCGCGGGCGCGGGCGCGCGCTTCCTGCGTTGTTGGGCCGGTTCAGGCCGGAATCAGCCCAACACTATTGGATATTTTCCTTTTTCTTTTTCGGGAAAGCTTTAGAAATATGTAGAAAAATGTAGAAAAATGCTAAAATTGTGAAACTAATTTTCCTAGGCTTGTTATTTTCCCTAGAATTTAGTAAAAATAGTTTTGTGATTTTTTATGTTAAATAAGGAATTTTAGAGTATTTAAAATACCTTAAACTATTGGTTCTGGATTTTTAGAAAATAGGTAATAAGCCCAAAAATGCCCAAATTTTTTATGGGCACTTAAAACAATATTTAGAAGCCTTGGGTAAAGTTTGAGTTGCTTTGGACCTTGTTTGATCACTAAACCCCAAAACACCCCCCCTGCCCTATGAACTCCTTTACTTACTCCGGAAACCCTAGGTTCTCGGAGTACCGTGAAGGAAAGTTGTACTCAAGACTTAGATAATAAGTTTATATTATCTTTGCACCCTCATGAGCATCCCATGGCATCCATTCTTATGCATATATATGGTTATGTTAGAACACGAAGAAGAAGAAGCCACCGAAGACAGGACACCACCACCCTCGGATTCTCAAGCAGGCAACTGCTTTTACTTTGATATTTGTGGATCCGAGCCGGACTCACCTATTAACAAAGGTAAGCCCCGGTGCATTTGCCACCTTCCTTGATGTTTTTAAAATCTTTCTCACTTGATTGCTGCATTAGGTGATAGGAGTTGATTGCTAAAACAATTCCTGCATTACCTTCCTTGGACTTGATTACCTTCCTTGATCACCTGTTTTATAAAAGATTTTTGATGCTTAGTCTTGCTTTAGAAAAACAAAATGTTTTGTTTTTACAAAATATGATGTGGCAAAGGTGGGTGGGTTGTTTTTGAAAATAAAACTTGATGGTGAATCCAGCACGGCCGTGATGGATTCAACATCGGAAAAGATGTACCTCTGCTAGGTACCAAGTTTTTGGGGTTGAAAAGATTAAGCTGAGACCGGGCGGGTGACTTGCACGAGAAAGGAGTCTCGGTGTAGTGTCTCCGTCTGAGTCGATTAAGGACCGTCTCGATGTAGGCTTGATGATCGAGGACCCTTTAGCTGGTCACATGCCTCGTCATGGGTAAGCCTTGCCTCGGGCAGACTAAGGCCGGAATAAGATAACACGAAATGGGCGTGGAGCGGTGGCGAGAGTAGCGTGTACCCTCCGTGGCAAGAGGCTGGACGGTGGTGTATCTGTGCTCTCGGTTTGCGTGAACCTGATCCGGTCTTAAGAACCCCAGTGGCGGGTTGACATATGCAAGGGTTAAGTGCTACATATGTCGTGTGATTGGAGATCCTCAGCTGAGTATAATCGATTCGGATCGCCGTACCTTCGCGGTTATGAAGACTTGGTCACTGCCCTACACGTAGCATTCTACTAAAGATGATGGGTCTTTGTTAAGAAAATTGGCTAGTATAGGCAAAGTGATTGAACTAGGGTAGAAAGAACTCTAGTGCAGGTAATTTTACTTAACTTGACAAATAAAACTGGATTTTTAAGGATCCACTTTTAGTAAGCATTTTCTGCAAAACAGAGTCCTTGATTATTGAGAAGCCTTACCTTGACTCCCTAAAGCCAGCATACCCTTGAGAGTCTTTTCTTTAGTCGGGTAAGTCTTGCTGAGTAATTCCATACTCAGGGTTTATCCCTTCGTTGTTTTTAGGTGAGGAAGTAGCAGATTTCTGCTGCTTCTGTGCCAAGGTGGTTCCTAAAGAAGAAAAACAAGACTGAAGTGCGGGAGGACTTGATCCTCCATCTAGAACTTTTACTTAAATCTTATCGGGAGGAGTTTTTGCCTCCCTTGGTTTGTATAATATTGCTACTCAGCACTCGCTCTTAGTTCTGGTCTGTAATAAAACAACTTGAGCTTGCTTTTAAATAAATGTGAATTACGTAATCGCTTCCGCAATTCTTTATCTCCGATGTTCTGTAATGTCTGCATGACGGGCGAAACGTTCCTGGTAAGGTAAGGAAAGATACCGAACTTGTCAAGTAGTTCAGGGGCACCTACAGGGTTGTCTGAGGTCCGTTGGACAAGGACAACTGTAGGTGGGCCTAATTACTTGGGAGGTTCCGTCACATCCACGTACCGCCACGCGTACGAATGCGACGTGGAGTGCGTGGAGTACGCCGAGGCTCTCGCCGAGTCTGAGGCCCTCATCGCCGACCTTGAACGCCTCTCCAAGGAGGCGCCTGACGTGAAGCGGCACACCGGCAACTTCGAACCAGTTGAGGCGGTCAAGTCCGTCTCTCTCGACCCAGCAACGATGCCAGCAAGCAAGTTCGGATCGGCTCTGAGCTCGACCCCAAATAGGAAGCAGTGCTCGTCGACTTTCTCCGCGCAAACGCCGAAGTCTTTGCGTGGAGTCCCTCGGACATGTTAGGCATACCGAGGGATGTCGCCGAGCACTCACTGGATATCAGAGCTGGAGCCCGACCCGTGAAGCAAACCCTGCGCCGTTTCGACGAGGAGAAGCGCAGGGCCATAGGCGAGGAGATCCACAAGCTACTCGCGGTAGGGTTCATCAAAGAGGTATTCCATCCCGAATGGTTAGCTAACCCTATTCTCGTAAGGAAGAAGGATGGGAAATGGAGGATGTGTGTAGACTACACTGGTTTAAACAAAGCATGTCCGAAAGTTCCCTACCCTCTACCTCGCATCGATCAAATCGTGGACTCCACAGCTGGGTGCGAAACCCTGTCATTCCTCGATGCCTACTCAGGCTATCACCAAATCAAGATGAAAGAGTCCAACCAGCTCGTGACTTCTTTCATCACACCTTTTGGCATGTACTGTTACACCACAATGCCATTCGGGTTGAGGAATGCAGGTGCCACTTACCAGAGGTGCATGAACCATGTGTTTGGAGGACACATCGGCAGAACGGTCGAGGCTTACATCGACGACATCGTTGTCAAGACGAAGAGAGCCTCCGACCTCCTCTTTGACCTTGAAACGACATTCAAGTGTCTGAGAGCGAAAGGCGTGAAACTCAATCCTCAGAAGTGTGTCTTCGGAGTCCCCCGAGGCATGCTCCTTGGGTTCATCGTCTCCGAGCGGGGCATCGAGGCCAACCTGGAGAAAATCGTGGCCATCACCAGCATGGGACTGATCAAAGATTTGAAAGGAGTACAGAGGGTCACGGGATGCCTTGCAGCTCTAAGCCGCTTTATCTCATGCCTCGACGAGAAAGGCTTGCCTCTGTACCGCCTCTTAAGGAAGGCCGAGTGCTTCACTTGGACCCCCGAGGCCGAGGAAGCTCTCGAAAACCTTAAGGCGCTCCTTACGAAAACACCCATCCTGGTGCCCCCACCGCGGGAGAAGCCCTCTTGATCTACGTAGCCATGACTACTCAGGTAGTCAGCACCGTGATCGTAGTCGAGAGACGAGAAGAAGGGCATGCACTGCCCGTCCAGAGGCCAATCTACTTCATCAGTGAAGTACTTTCCGAGACCAAAGCTCGCTACCCACAGATCCAGAAGCTGCTCTACGTAGTGGTCCTGACACGACGAAAGTTGCGACACTACTTCGAGTCTCATCCGGTAACTGTGCTGTCATCCTTCCCCCTGGGGGAGATCATCCAGTGCCGCGAGGCCTCGGGTAGGATAGCAAAGTGGGCGGTGGAGCTAATGGGCGAAATGCTATCATTCGCTCCTCGGAAGGCCATAAAATCCCAGGTCCTGGCAGACTTCCTGGCTGAGTGGACCGACACCCAGTTACCGACAACTCCTATCTAGCCCGAGCTCTGGACCATGTACTTCGATGGGTCACTCATGAAGACAAGAGCGGGCGCTGGCCTGCTCTTCGTTTCACCCCTCGGAAAGCATCTCCGCTACGTCATTCGCCTCCATTTTCCAGCGTCAAACAATGTGGCCGAGTACGAAGCACTGGTTAACGGGCTATGCATCACCGTCGAGCTAGGGGTCCGACGCCTCGACGCTCGAGGCGACTCGCAGCTTGTCATTGACCAAGTCATGAAGAACTCCCACTGTCATGACCGGAGGATGGAAGCCTACTGCGACGAAGTCCGGCGCCTAGAGAACAAGTTCTACGGGCTGGAGCTCAACCACATCGCCCGACGGTACAACGAGACTGCGGACGAGCTGGCGAAAATAGCCTCGGGGCGAACGACAGTTCCCCCCGACGTTTTCTCCAGAGACCTACATCAACCATCCGTTAAGACCGACGACGCGCCCGAGCCTGAGGAAGCCTCGGCCCAGCCCAAGGCACCCTCGGCCGAGCCCGAGGTACCCTCGGTGGCACCCGAGGCACCCTAGGCCATCGAGGAAGAGGCCTTGCCCGTCGTAGAGGAACAGAATGGGGTCACGCCAGATCCGAACTGGTAGGCCCCGTGCCTGGAATATCTCCTTCGAGGAGAGCTTCCCATCGACAAGACCAAAGCTCGGCGGCTAGCTCGGCGTGCCAAGTCATTTGTCCTGCTGGGTGATGAAAAAGAGCTCTACCACCGCAGCCCCTCGGGCATCCTTCAGCGATGCATATCTATCGCCCAAGGACAGGAGCTGTTGCAAGAAATACACTTGGGGGCTTGCGGCCACCATGCAGCACCTCGAGCCCTCGTGGGGAATGCCTTTCAACAAGGTTTCTACTAGCCAACCGCGGTGGCCAACGCCACTAGGATTGTACGCTCCTGCCGGGGGTGTCAATTATACGCAAAGCAGATGCATCTGCTCGCTCAGGCCTTGCAGACGATACCCATCACCTGGCCATTTGCTATGTGGGGTCTGGACCTCGTCGGACCCTTGCAGAAGGCACCCGGGGGCTTCACGCACCTGCTGGTCGCTATCGACAAATTCTCCAAGTGGATTGAGGTCCGACCCCTAAACAGCATCAGGTCCGAGCAGGCGGTGGCATTCTTCACCAACATTATTCATCAGTTCGGGGTCCCGAACTCAATCATCACCGACAATGGCACGCAGTTCACCGGAAAAAAGTTCCTGGACTTCTGCGACGACCACCACATCCGTGTGGACTGGGCCGCCATAGCTCATCCCATGACGAATGGGCAGGTGGAGCGTGCCAACGGTATGATTCTGCAGGGGCTCAAACCAAGGATCTATAACAACCTCAACAAGTTTGGCAAGCGATGGATGAAAGAGCTACCCTCGGTAGTCTGGAGTCTGAGGACGACGCCGAGCCGCGCCACGGGTTTTACGCCGTTCTTTCTAGTCTATGGGGCCAAGGCCATCCTCCCCACGGACTTAGAATATGGCTCCCCGAGGACCAAGGCGTACAACGACCGAAGCAACCAGACCAGCCGAGAAGACACGCTGGACCAACTCGAGGAGGCTCGGGACGTCGCCTTACTACATTCGGCACGATACCAGCAGTCGCTGTGGCGCTACCATGCCCGAAGCGTTCGGGCCCAAGGCTTCCAAGTGGGAGACTTGGTGCTTCGCCTGCGACAGGACGCTCGAGGGTGCCACAATCTCACTCCTCCCTGGGAAGGGCCCTTCATCATCACCAAGATCTTGGAGCCCGGAACATAAAAGCTAGCCAATGACCAAGGCGAGGTCTACAGCAACGCTTGGAACATCCAACAGCTATGTCGCTTCTACCCTTAAGATGTTTTAAGTCGTTCATGTACCTCATTTATGTACACAAAGTCTAACCGTCAAGGAAGGGTCGGCCTTGCCTCAGCAAAGCCCGACCCTCCCTCGGGGGCTAGAAGGGGGGAACCCCCTCTGCGCCAAAATTTTCCTCGGAAAAATTTTCTACCAAAACAACCTTTGTGCTTTCGACTTCCGTATTGATAGCGGGATCCTGAGAACAACGAGAGTGCACGTAAGCGGCAAGGCCGACCAAGCCGAGGGACACCTACGCCTCCGGGATACGGATACCTCACTCATCACCTTCCGCGAGAAGTAACTCATGCTCGGATAAGCGATCCTGCTACCAAACAAGTCCTAACACTCGGGTAGAAAACAACTTTCGCGCTTTCTCGACTGTCCCAATAATGGAATCCTTCGACCGAATGAGAGCGCACGTAAGCGGCAAGGCCGACCGAGCCGAGGGACTCCTACACCTCCGGGATACGGATACCTCACTCATCACCTTCCGCGAAAAGTAACTCTCGTTCGGATAAACGATTCTGCTATTGACAGACAAGTCGTGATGCTCGAAACAAGAGGAGAGAAGACGCAACTTTTTAAACGCGACGATAAAGTGTTTAGGCCTCGGCGGCCACAAAAAGGCATGCGCATGCTACAGACAAACTGTTCCTGTAGGTTCTGGCATCGGCAGGGGGAGCAGCAGCACCCTCGGCATTGATTCCACCCTCGGTGGAACCAGGCCCGGCCTCGGACGACGACCCGAGCAAAAGGACCTCCACCTAAGGGAGGACGCCAGCACCGTGCCAGCAGATGTCTTGGCCAAGCTCCAGCAGCTGCTGCCACATCTTCCTCGGCCTGGGAAGCCGCCATCTCCCGGGCCGACGAAGTCTCCTTCCGAGGTGACTCCGCGTCTGTCCGCGCTAGCACCGCTGCCTCCGGCTTCAGCTCATCGCAGAGCAGCCGAGGGTTCCGAAAGCTGAGCAAGGGAAGCCTAGAGCGGCAAGGCCGACAGAGCCGAGGGACTCCTATGCCTCCGGGATACGGACACCTCACTCGTCACCTTCCGCGAAAGGCAACCGACGCTCGGTTAAGTGGTTCGGCTAGCCAACAGACAAGTCCCAGCGCTCGGAATGAGGAAGACACACAACTTCGTTCTCGAATACCCAAATGTTCAGGCCTCGACAGCCACAATGAACATACACTGGCGCTCAAGGTGCCATTACAAACGGGACTTCGGTTCCGTTCCCGCGGGTACGAACAACCCCCCACATCGGAGGGCCCGCGGGATGACGAACTCCAAGCGGCTTGCCGGCGACCTCTGCAGCAGCAGAGATAACGACCTCCACCTTGGGCGGCTAAACAGCAGCAGCGATAACCTCAGGACAAACGCTGCTGTGAAAAGGCCCTCACCCACGTCCCCACACAAGGGGTGAGGACAAGCCGCTAAGGCCGAAGAGTCGGAGGGCGCCGACCGTGGGTTCGAACCCACCAGCGCCGCGCGGGCGAACAGTGGCCGCCCCAAAGCGCACCGGCAGGTCCTCACTCTTGCCCTCGCCGAGGCCGCCCCAGAACACGAGCACCGCTCTCGTGGCGCACGACGTGCTGGGCAACCCTCTGGCGCGGCTGACGGCGCGAGGAAGACCCGGACGTGGCCGGCCCGTACGCGGCACAACCGCCGCCCGGACGAAGGACGGAAAGCTGCACCCTATCCAGGGAGCAGCAGTTCACCTTCCCCCGCATGGCTGGAGAAAGCCTCCGCAGGGCTGGAGGATGCCTTTCTCCCCCGAACACTGGGGGAAGAAAAGGGTTACCGGCCCACGCAGAGGCAACCCCCAGCTCAGCTCTCCCTCCGCCTCAGCAAGGATGACGAAGATCCTTGAAGCTAAGGGCGGGGCAGAGGCCGCAGCCCGGCTTGCTTTTCCCCACCAAACTACCCATTGGTGAGGGAATGCAGTCGGGCTACACGACGAAAATCCTTGAAGCCGAACGATGGCTGAAAGGTACCGATCTCCACGAGGCCGCGCTCCTCCAACGACAGCAAGAGCAAGGCGACGCTGGGGCACCCCATCCGGGGGCTCAAAAGGCGGAAGGGCGCAAGGCATGAGGGGAGGACGAAGGCATGGCCACTGCCCAGGGGATCGAAGTCCCCCTTTTATAGGCAGACCTCCTCGCTTGCACCCCTTAGTGTCACGAGCGAAGTCCCCACTGACAACCTCTAGGGTTCTCCCCCCACGACACGGGGGCTAGGACCCACATGTCATACGAGCTGAACCGAAGCACGAAGAAGGCGAACCGCCGCACGCAAGGCATGTAACCGTCCCGCGGTTACAAGCACTCTCCCATCTTCGCAGAAACCGGTGGTCGAAAGGGTGGACTGCTACGCGACAAGCATCCAACTGCACCACAATTGTGTGCCCCTTCGGCTCCGTCCACATCCGGTGGACCAGCGCGAAGGAAGCGAGCCCGCATGTCATGTAACCGGCGCACCGATTACGACGTGCAAGAAGCTCCACTGCCACTTACGCCAATGCTGCGCCTCCTCGACTGCGAGACCAGTACCGCGACTCGAGGTACCCCTACGCATGACCCAACAATGCCAATTTAAGGCGATGGCCACGGATCGATCAGCCGCGGGGCAGGCACGACAGTTGGCATGGTCAAAAGTGGGCCGGCAGTAACTGCAGCGGCAGACGAACGGAGGTAGCAGTCAAGTCTCCTGCAGGCTCGCGTCCCCTCCTGAAGCGACGGGAGAGCCCTCCCTCATGGCGTGAAGACAACGCGCCCATGCCCCGTTCCTCGAACGGCTCGCACGCGCAACGGGCGCCACGCGAATCACCCGTCCCGTCGCATCAACTCCCCGACGGAGCAGGCAACACCTCTGGCAGGCGAGGCGGGCGTCGCTTCGTCTTCGCCATAATGACCGCGTCAAAAAAGGTGCGCCACTTTATTTAAAAATTCATATCCTTCCCCTCCTCCTCTCTCTCTCTCTCTCTTGCCACAGGGACCGGGAAAGGGGACGTTGTGGAAAGGATCCTTCCCAGCAAAGGAAGCGGGCCCCAAGCCCTCCTACTGATCAGGGGTTCGAAGGTTGGCCCCTCGGAAGGGTTCGACAGCCGCCCCAGAGCGCCCGGGCTCCGTGCCCACTACTGATCAGGGGTTCGTAGGCTGGCCCCTCGGAAGGGTTCGACAGTCGCCCCAGAGCATGCAGAGTGAGGGATGACTCTGGGTACGTTCGATACATAACCAAGGCTCGGGCTATGCTCCCGAGGTACCCTAGGACATTTTTGAGACCGGCGGGAACGATTTGTAACGGAATCCCACTGGAGGGAGGCATCGAGCCCTCGGACCCTATCGAAGGGGTCTGGGTCTAGCGAATCACCCGCAGGTACTTTTGGAGCGTGCCTCTGGGCCACAGCCGACCCCTAACGAACAGGGCACGGGCGTCCACTCAGATCACCCATTAGCAGCTCACTGGAAACACCATGTTCGGCGCCCTCCAAGGGCAACATGGCGCTTTCCCCCCCCCCCTCCTCCTTGTGGAAAGGCGACACAGGGGCGTAAATAAAAGTCGGGAAAGTCCTTGATCGTCCTCTCGCTCCGTGCAGAGGCTCGGGGGCTGCTCTCGCACCCGGCTACGGCCAAAACTGTTGACAGCGTCAACAAACCAGCCTGATAACTTGGAAACCGACCACGCACCCGGGCTACTGCCGGGCCGCAAGAGGGAACGACCAGACCGGCCGAAGCACCACGAAAAGCATTCAGACCTCAGAGGAGTCAAACCACTCCTCCGAGGCCTCGGGGGCTACACCCGGCGGGTGCGCTCGCGCGCACCCACCAGAACAAGGCAAAAAACCGAGAAAGGCCGGTCCCCTCACCGAAAGCGCGGCAAAAGCCTTCAAGCGAGTACCATCACTCCCTTCGAGGCTCGGGGGCTACTATCGGGTACCATAATTAGGGGTACCCCCAACACTCCTAATCACGGCTGGTTAACACCCTCAGACCAACTGACGGGTGCGGTTCAAGCCAAGACTTCGTCTACCCGAAGGACGCGATCTTACCCGAGCCCAGCCTCGGGTCGGAACAGTGTCCTAGACGAATTCACACCTTGCCCGAGGGCCTCCTTAGACGGCGGGCGCCCCCTCGGCTCTCCCGAGGCCTCACTCGGGCAGGCTTCGTCGTGAAGCAACCTTGGCCATACCGCCTCACCATCCGACCGCATTAAATGCGGCCAGGCCAAAGAGGAGGCGCATTAAATGCGGGGGATGCCTGATGTCGTATCCTGACACACGTGCCTCAGTCGGCCAGGCCAAAGTGACCGCAGTCACTTCGCCCCTCCTCTTTACTGTCCGATATGACAGGAAAACAGCGCCGCCCGCTCCGCTCCGACTGCCGTGTCAGCCACCCGGGCAACGACTGACAACAGGTCACGATCAACCACCAAGCTCAAGCCTCGGGCGCAACAGGAAGCTCCGCCTCGCCCGACCTCAGGCTCCGGCCTCGGGAGGAGGTCTCCACCTCGCCCGACCCTCGGGCTCGGCCTTGACCCCGGTCTCGGGAGGAATCGCGTCGTCGCCGGACCCCGGCCTCGACCACAAGAGAAGTCTCCGCCTCGACCGACCCTAGGCTCAGACTGACCATGCTGATAGGGGATGCATCATTCCCCTACTCCTAGCCTGCTCAGGCTACAAGGAACAAGACCGGCGTCCCATCTGACTTACCCCGGCGACGGGTAATGATGATGCCCCGCGTGCGCCATGACGTCGGTGGCTCTCCGCCCCTTACGACAGCAAGGAGACGCCAGCAGGGTCCTCGCCACGCTGCCAGCTGTGCTCCTACAGGACTCAGGCGCTCCTCCGGCGGCCACGCCATCACATGTACAGCGCCCAAGCTCTCCCTCGACAGCCACGTTGGCATGTACACAGGGCTTAGGCACTCCACTGCCGGACACGTTAGCACATAGCTACGCCCCCGTTGTACACCTGGACTCTCTCCTTGCCTCTATAAAAGGGGAGTCCTGGGCCACCCTGAAAAGGTTCGGGGGGGTTCGCGCGAGGGAAGCGGCGGACGAGCTCTGTGTCCCCCCCCTCTCTCTCACGCGACGCGCTTGTAACCCCTACTGCGAGCGGCATCCCTGGTGCAGGATAATACAAGGCTTGTACCACATCTTGTGTTCCATCCCGCGCCAACCCATCTGGGCAGGGACACGCAACGACAATTTACTCGTCGGTCCAGGGACCCCCCGGGGTCGAAACGCCGACAAATTTATATAAACTTTGATTAGCCGGAACGATTCTAGGTGCAATCCGATGTAAACGAACAAGGCCTAAAGCTAACGGGTGGGTCAACAACGACAAAACTGTGTAACTCGGGGATAAACATACGACGTACCTACCGAGCATGCAATTAGTATATACAGAGTTTTTTTATATATTACTAGGAATATGCCCGTGCGTTGCTACGGAATCAATATAATAAAATACATTTATATGTATAAAAAACACATGGTTTTAGAGATGCTGCTGCGATAGTGAAAATGTCAGCAGGAGTAATATATGAACAAATCTGCCAGCATATGCAGTGTAGTTGTAACTGAAAATACAGCGAGTGAAATGAGAAACATAGAAAACGTTGGAAGAAGGTTAGTACCATTTTTCATGAATCAGGTAACTTAATACAAAGTTTAATTTGCTTTATCCTTTCCATTTCCTTTCAAAACAATCTAGTTTAAATCATTACAGTAACTTGCTTACTTATCACTTATCAGTACAATACCAACTTGGCAAGCCTTGCACAGACACAAAACCTATACAGCCTTGCACAGACACAAAACCTATACGAACTTTCGGTTTTTGGAAGCACTACGAAAGCATGGAAACTCCCATGAGAAAACTCATTTACATGGGAACGAGCAAACCTCAACAAGCACCACTTTTACGGTCACTGACAACAAAACGGTCCAAAATTCCAAGAAATGTGATCATGCACACTGCATGTCTTGAAGCGCTCATTGCATGACACCTGCTGCCATAGCTGGAGCAGCAGCAGGCTTGCTCGTTTCTGCAGCGAGATGCCGGTCTGTCGGTCTCAAAGGCACCAACGGGTGCCTTCACCTTGCTCTTCCTCACCTCAGCGACTCGATCACGTTGTTGAACAGCCCTGACTCCTACTTTTTCGTCTCCTTCCAGTCCTACCACCACCGCAGCATGATGACCTCGGCACCCGCGTCTCTCGCTATAGCATCGTCGTCGCTCCTCCTACTTATGATCCTGTCGCATCTGCTCCTGGATGTCGCGTCTGCCATGGCTATGGAAGGCCTGAACCGGAGCCATTTTGGGGTGCTGCCACTGCTCTCTTCAGGGTTCAGTACTTTGCCCCGCCGGAACGTCAACTTGCGAGGCGGCTGTGCTTGTAGCACCGTAGTAGGGTGCTCGAGGGGGTCACCGGCGCAGGCTTTGGCCTCCTTGAAGTGTCCATTTTTTTCTGTAGAAACGGGGAGTGAAAAATCGTCATCCTCGTGCAGTGGGCAAAAACTTAAATTTATATAGAAGTGATCGAGTCGTTGAGGCAAGGAAGAGCAAGGTCACCTATATGGTTAGGAGCACATGCGTTACCACCAGACCACATGCAACACACATGCACTCACCTACGAGGCGGCTACGCTGGCAGCACCATAGCAGGGTGCTCCAGGGGGTCATGGCGCAGGCTTTGGCCTCCTTGCAGTGTCAATTTTTTCTGTAGAAACGAGGAGTGAAAAATTGTCATCCTCGTGCAGCGGGCAAAAACTTAAATTTATATAGAAGGAACGTTTGCCAGCAACTTAGACCTATGTTGACTTCAGAACCACTATTATTTACCAAAAATGAGAAAAGAATTTACTCAATAAATATAGAAACTTACATTAAGTTGAAGAAATGCACCCCAGTTCAGAAATTTGCATAGAGAAACAAAAAAGCACACAACTTCATTCAAAAAAATATTTGCATCGAGTAGAGTAGAGATGCACAATTGTGTGAATCTGTACCTTTGTTGGGTCTGATCTCTTTAGTCTCTAGTTTCCGCACTTTCGGTGAAGCCGTCTTCAGAATTCTCTATTTAGCATCCTTAGCATCAATACTATAATTTTCTGTTCCAGAAACCTTTTTGCTGCTAATGCTTGGGGGATCAATTTTTTCTTTTCTAACTGTTCAAAAATTTCTGCAGGATCAATTATCGCTTCCCTATAGGATAATTTTAGAAAGCAAATCAGAATGCAATCACCAGACAAGATTTGAGAGCACATGATATTATATACCAGGTATAGAAACCAACTATCAAGAAAAACATATTCTAATAGAGCATTAAAGTTTCAACAACACAATGGCATGTATCAGTACTTAAACATACAAAAAATGAGCATGTATCTGCCATTGATCCTACAAAAAAATGAGCATTTATATATAGCCCAGCTCCAAAGCATTGTGTATTTGAAGTTACTTTTTCAGCAGTAAGATTTTCAGTTGTTATACCACACAAGAAATAAACATGTACATTTTCTGTATGGCAATTAAAATCCATAGAACATTTGCAGTTGTCCAATTTCATCCATATGGACATATGGTTCAATACTGAAATTATACACGACCCAAAGATCGAGGGAAAAGGTAAACATACAAATCTAGAGTTCCTCCAGAGTGTGTGTGCTTGAGAGCCTCATTGTAGTCCTGCTCATGCATAAATATAATTCTGGCAATCAATCGCAGAACAAGATTGCTTCCAGTTGCTGAATCACTCAACCATTCCTTGAGACTGGAGATAGCACCTTCCTTCAGGATTGGACAAAAACTAACGTAAAATACATTTTAGAATATCTCGATGGAAATGAAAAATACTAAAAGTTTAAACATCATAAATGCCTTTAAAGTGCAAACACACACACATACATGCGCAGAAATTAGGTATGTCAGCCTCATGAACTACTGTCTCGTTACTATAATCAAATTATATGAAAGATAAACAATCACATATAATCTGGTTCGCTGGTGCCTCAAATGAGTAATCACCAGATGTAAGTTTACCACAAGTCTTTACTTCTGGTGTAGTCAAAGTAATTAGTCAATGAACTAACTCACTCACTCAAGGAACATCATATGGTCAAATCTATGATTTAGTTCATATACAAATACGAGCAATATGTGTTTCGCAAACAGCAATACTTCCAGATGCTTCTTTTTGGTAGCATTTTACCACCTTTAGAAACTGTTATATATACTGCAAGCTAAATAAGTAATTATGAACATTTACTATAAGAAAAAACAGGTATAAAATTTATAACTTTGTGAAGTTAGATCTCCACCCACCCACCCAGACAGTGTCACCCTGGGATTCATATAAGTGGATTTCACGCTATAAAAACTTATAAACAGCACAAGCACATATCATTGACAGAGAGGTCATATGCATAGGCCATAGGCATACACAAGTTTGTGACAGTGATTTATCCAACACATGTCCAACAAACCTGCTAGGCTGATCATAAGGAGGTTTAAATAGTTGTGTACTTCCAATGCTACATTGTAGTAATCACATCATCAACCCTATGCCCTCGAATGATTGTTAGTTTTATGGAAACCTATTCAAAACAGAAAACACAAGATCATAGTATCCATGGTGCAAACGAGTTCATGCTTTCAATTAAAATGGTGGTAGCAACCGACCATCAACATGTCACTCTGTAACATCTAGCAATGCACAGGATGCACGGGATCTAACCCAGACCATAATACTTAGTTAAGCAGTAACAGATCTAACCCTACTACCACAACGACTCCCATACCAATGACCCATATCCAGATCAGCAACGATTACAGCCAGATCAGAGGCGACATAGTTCAGATCCAGCGCACTAACCTTGTGTCCAGTGAGATATAGAGCGAGCAGCTTCATGGCCTATAGCGAGGTAGCGGCTGACGAGTCGATCTCGCTGATCACCAGCTGCACAAACACAGAAAGGCACGCGCGATCTTGCTGATCACCATAAGGTTGAGGAACATATAGTAACCATTTGATTAGAAGATAGACACAGTGAGGAGAGGAAGGAGGTATTGGGATTGAGGAACTCACATTTCTTCAGATAGTATGGTCGTTTTCTAGCCTTTGCTGCCTCCCTCTCTTTCTTGATATGCTCACACAAGATTTCCGATTCAACTTTTCTAAATATATCATTTTATTATATACTGTTTGGAACCGATTAAAATCGGATTTCTAGGTGCGCCACCGCGAGATCAAGAAAATCCGACCAAATAACTGCATGCGAGGAAAAAAAAGGGAAATTCTTCCTTACTCCGTTGCCGCACCTACTCCACCTTAATATGTCTCCTGACAACCATTATTCGTTAATTCTTCCACGCTTGCCATAGCCAATCTTCATTGTAAGCTGAGCAGGGACTTCTCGGCCTTCCTCCGTTGTCGCACCTGCTCCACCTTGTCTATCATGTCATTATTCACCGATGGCTCAACCCACACCTACATGGTGACATAGGTGTGCAGATCCGGGAACGCATGCAGCCACATCGGCACATGCTCCATCCCAATCTCCCTCCCCACCACTGACAGGCTGGCAGAGGGATGCAGCTGCAAGCGTTGAACGGGGAACCTTGGCAGCAGCGGGGTAGCAGTGACATGTAACTCGAGTAAAATGCAGATGCTTATCTTTGCATCAAAATGGTGGTCCCTTGTTACTGTAACCAGCTGAAAGAGAGAAAAAATATGCAAGATGCAGTGAAGGAGATGAACTGCAATGAACTCTCCGACATTTATAAATTTCTGACATGTAAAACTCTCTGTCATGTACAAATTAAAATCCTATGAACGGATAGACCAAAGGATTGATTTTCAGTATTTCTCTTAGTTGTGTTAGCAGCCAAGTAATATATGTTTAACTAAATAGATGCAGTACTGTCTTGGTTTTCAGTCCAGAAGGTGAATGAGCGTCAAGTTAACAACTCCAATAAAAAAATTGACATTGCCTCACATGTCTCACATATTAGGAATTGAATGGAGCAAGGTCCGGCCCCGCAAGTCATCTGGAATTCTGGATAAGTTGTTGATTCGTACCAGACATGTGCACCAGACATGTGCACGTATTTAAGATGCTATAGTAGAACAAGTCAATTAATATAAATGTGCTTACTTGCCTCTGGTAGATTTAATAATGGCTAAGAGAACATCAAAAGTGGGTTGGATGTGCTTATAACCAGCAAATAAGGAGTTAGGCCTTTCTTTAGCTCTCATAACTGCATCTCTAAGTTCAGACTTATATTGCATCCTATATTCTTCATCTTCCAGAACATATTGTGCTTCTTCTGCAAAACAGCAGAAAAGGCTAAGAGAAGGCACGGGGTCCATTGTGTTTTGTTGTCCATTTTAAGAGCCAATGTTCTCATACAAGAAACCAACGAGGACATAGTACAATAGTTTGCTCCAACAAAAACCCAGGGGCTAACGAAGAACAGAAACAACACCATTCATATTTTCTCTTCAATGTACAAAAAATTCGCAATGATATTTATCTATATAGTTGACTTTGAACTAACCTACAAATTGCCCTCCTCTGACGCTTTCTTTTAGCCAATTTGGGGAAATTATCCAATCACTGCAAGGAGCATATGAAGTTTTAAAATAGTTAAATAACCATAAAATGGGAAAATCACAATATATGAGGGTGAAAACACCATATTTAATTCCCACCAGATTTCTGTCAAGAATAGATACCATATTTCGTTATAGGTTAAAGCAAGCTGGTCATTTGGTTAACAAAAGATAAGGATACATACCTAGATTGCATTAAAAAGGATACAACCTAGAGCACAGAACAATACAGAAATTCATATCCCAACCCTCTTTGATCCAATCTCTGCTTCGGTTGCTCCCATTCCATACCTCATCACATCGCATCCCTCCTCCATGGCTGCGCTTAACCTCAGCCATAAGCAGCTTCTAACAACAAATCACGAGAAGGGGTGAAAACTAACAGGATGTTACTACCAAATAAACTCGACTGCCGCCGTTACTTGGAGCAGGAGGTACGGACGAGATCAGTGGTGCATCCCCTTTGCTTTGGCGCCACTGCCATCCTGCCCTTGGTGGTTGGTTGGAGGTCTCGGCTCCTTTTAATAGGAGTGGCTGACCGATTTTGGAATGGGGGTGGACAAGGGTACACGGTTGGGGGTGATGGCTGCCCCGGATCTCGCCCACCAATGTCGATTTTGGAAAGGGGGTGGACAAGGGGGCACGGTTTAGGGCCATGGCTGCCACAGATCCCGCACACACGACAAATATGGAAGGAATCCCGCTTACCATGGCCGGAGATCCCACCTACCATGGAAGGCCTCCTTCCGTCATGCGCGTAGGGGGCATGGGCTGGAGAGCGGGAGGCGGTGGCGAGGGCAAGAGAGGTAGCGTGGGCTGTTGCGGCTCGCTGTCCGTGCGTGCCATGGTGGGCGCGCGGGGGCTGGGGCTGGAGAGCGATGGGGTGGTGGCGGGGGCAGGAGAGCTAGCGTGGGTTGCTATGGCGATGGGAGGGGATTGCGGGTGCGGATTGCGGCGGCGGAGGCGCAGATTGCGGGCTTGCGGCAACGGGAGCTGCGGACGCGCGGTGGGAGGAGGCAGAACATGGCGCACGGACTGTGAACGCCTACAGTCTATACTACTTCTTACTTAAGACAGTAGTGTAGACGTCCACATCCGTGTGGTGCACGGTTCTGCCCTCTCTCCCCTCCGCGATCCTCTCCAGTCCCAAGCGCGCAGATCCCGTGTCAACGCCGCGATTGTCCCTCCTCCCCGACGTCGCGATGGCCGCGCCCCCTCTCCCTCCCCCCGGCGTGATGCCCGCAGCCCCTCCCCCCGGTGCCATGGCCCTCGCCTCCGCCCCCGAGCGGTCCGGCGCCGTTGTGTTCCCTTCTTCCCCGTCGCCTTTCCCTCCCTGCTCTGCATTCCTTCCCCAACCCATGCTCACCTGGCCCCATAGCCCCACGCCGACATACCCTCACCCTCGCCTCCCTGTACCCCGCCCCACACGCCACCACCATCGGTCGGGAAGCAAGCTCAAACCCTAACCGCCGGTGATGCCAGCACGATGGCCCACCATGACCGCGCCATCACTTGGTGTGCTATGAGCCTATGCCCCCGCCCCGCGACCCTCGTCCCCGCGGAAATCACGTCCGTGAGATGCCCGCGCCATGGCCACCGCACCCCGCCCAGAAACCTCATTGTTCCCCCCACGTTCCATCCTCGGCGTCCCTCGCCTCGGCCGCCCTCGGCCTCGGCGCCGTCCCGCCGCGCCCCTCACTCACCTCGCACGTCCTTCCTGTCGTCGCCCTCGATAGGCAAGCCCATCCACCAACGCCGAGGCACTAGCTTGTCCCTCGCCGATGAGGCATCCGCGCCATGCGAGCCTCTGGCCCGGCACCGGTGCGGCGTCACTGACCTGCAGGCGGAGCTGGAGGCCGAGGGCGGCACGAGACGGGCGTCGCCGTCGGCGGTGCTGCAAACATCTCTTATTGTCCTTAGGCACAACAAGGTCAGCTGCACAGCTGGTGATGCCAACGCAGATCATCCCATTAGATTCGGTATGCCTGCCACTGCATACTCGGAGCTGCTCGACAGGAGAGCCATCAGTGGCGCTGCAAACAACTCCTATCATCCTCGGGCACATCAAGGTTAGTCGATGATGCCAACGCAGACCATCTCGTCGGATCCAGTATTCTTGACCCGGTATTCTTGACGAAAATCCCTGAAGATGGGAAACCCACGCCGTCGGAGCAAACACCGCCGATTATGCCAGTGCAGATCCGGTTTCTCTTGGATGGGATGTCGCTGACTGCAATGGAGTACAGTCCTTTCTTTGATGTCAGATGGTTGTGTTTACTATGAAATGTGGATGTTCTCTTATATGCTTGGTTGTAGATTCTGGCATACAATTGTAGCATGGCTGGAGGCGGGCATTAGCGGCGACTTCCCACTTGATTCGCTGTAGAATAAATACTATGAGAGGATGCTGGTGTTTCATAAGATAATCGTGCAGCTCATGAAAATCCAGGTAAAATATGTAGCTGACTATGGATGGCTTGATGCTATAATTTTATCCATGTTTGTTTTATGCGTGTGATTCAAGTAGTATCTGATGTGAATTATTTTACTGTTTATCTTCAGCACATTTTATTTACAAGAGGTTTTCCAACATTGTGTATCTGTTTGATATTTTTGTATGTATGCAACTATGCTATGTTTGCTCACCCGGATGCTCCATTCCTGATCATGGTTGATTTTATTGTGTTGCTACTTTCAGGATATTGTAACTGCAGCCGAGTTCTTCTTGCTTTGATCTTGACTGGATTTTCAAGATCCTTGAGCAGAGCCTAATCATTCATTCAGTAGGTATAATCATCAGTAGCAGTAAGACTGGGCCATAATACAAAGGTACTATATATACTTGTCCAAAACAACCCTACCCAATAAATAAATAATTACCTTTCACTCCACCAACAGATTCGTCTTGCTTGCAGATCGTATCACACATTTTCCCTGTATTTTCCTTATCGATACTTAGCATACATGTGCAGAGTATGTCTTCATAGCTGTTAATATATTCCAGCAAGCACCTTTTTAAATTCGACGCTGATGGAACTGGAGTGCATTATGTTTGGCACTAAAACATTAGCCATTTACTTTTTCATAGTAGGCAACAACGATCAGAGTGGATTGTCTTGGTTTTTTTCCTGAAACTGTGCTCAGGAACTCAAGTGCAAACACATGGAACTAAACCACGTCGTGTTTGGCACATAGAGGTACACTTCCTTCACATAGATTGAGAACACGGTTTAAAGTCCAACACATGGAACTAAACATATCGTGTTTGGCACTAAAATATTTCCCATTTATGTTTTTGCAGGAAGGGTGATCAAGTGGTCTGCCTTGGTTTTGACATGAGAAATTACTCATAAACTCAATATCTCACGAATAGTTTGTATGACGTCGAATAATTTGTGTGCCATCGCAATAAACAGGTATTTTAATATCAATAAATAATTGAAAACATAAGGCGTATTATATTTTGATGCTCTCAGGAAAGAGAGGGGACACTTTAGATATTTAAATCTCTCGGCAACCACCTTTTCTATTGTTTCGGGAAGCCTATAGAGTGTGGGGTTCCAACCATCTAAATATAAGCGCGTTTTATGTAACTTGTAGCCTTGATACATGGCTTGATTTAGGTGATATAACCAGCATCTCATGGTATTATTTTGTCAACTCCTAGACTTTTCTTCGACATACGCATAACCATTTTGAAGCAGACATTGTGTTGAATGAGGGGAGGAGCTAACAATTTTGGTGTCTTCAGAGTTAGCATGATATTGCCGGCGCCGACCAAAGTCCAGTCCAGTGTCCAAGTATAAATTCACAAGCTAACAAAGAAATCTTTGGCATGAACAAAATTAGCTTTAAAAGACAACTCTAATTCTGGTGGCCATAGTATTATGCCAATCTTGCTGTTGTTCTTTTTCTGGACAGTGCAAACTAATGTTGAAGTAGACAACCTGAGCTGAATTCATACACCATCTTGAAATTCTCAACCAAGACGCTATACACGTGCTTTGAATTTTCCTATCGCGTGCTTTGCTTATTTTATCTGATTGTTTTGTCTTTTAGAAAAAATGAACTGACGATAAACAATTCCCTTAGTTATAAAAAAGCTTGAGTGTTGTCCTGTTTCTTTGAGGGTTTCACATTGCTTTAAAATTTTGATAGCTGGAGGTGTTTCTTTACTTTTTGTACTTAGGGTTGGTCATCATTTTCCTGTTTGGTTGTGTTGCCTCTGCTTGTTATTCTTGCAGTCAGCGTGGGCGAGGTCGAGGCATTGTACAAGCTGTTCAAGAAGATCAACAACGCCTTCATCGATGATGGGCTGATTAACAAGGTCAGCAATGAGTGTCTGGTTCACTGCTTGGTTCTTATGTAATCTCTACTACTAATTATGCCAGTACTATAGGCGTCCACACACACACGCTGGTGCACGTTCTGCCGCGCGCATCCGCCCCGCAACCGCCCTCATCCTTGCGGATCCCGCGTTCCCTCCCGCCTTCGCTCGCGATGCCCTTGCCCTGCTCGCGTCCGCCGCCACGGCCGCCGCGTCATCCCCGCCCATCCCCTCCGGTCGTCCCGCCTCCCCCCACGCCACACACACCCCGCCTCCGTTATACGTGCCACGCTCGTACAAGATCCGCCTCGGCGCACCCCCTCGCCCCCGTCTTCGAAGAGGACCCTGCCTCCATCCTCAGCGCCACCACCTCGCCCCCGTCCTCGGAGTCGTCGTCTCCCCCCCATCCTCAGAGCAGCATACACCATCGTGTCCTCGCTCGATGGCAACGAGGAGGAGGACGGATCTGCGAGCACCCCCGAGATCTGCTGCTTCCACTCCCACGTAGCTCTTTCTTCGTCGAAGGTGAGTCCCATTCCCTAGCCTGTACCGACTCCTCCCCCTCCACCACATCTGCCACACTCCGTCGTCGGGCCCGGATCCAGAGGTGGAAGGAAGGGTGGGGCAACCCTAACCCCTCCCTCTACTTCCAACCGCCGCCACCTCCCTGCTCCCTCTGTCCCTCAACGCGCCCTGTACCGCCGCCGCGATTCGTGCCGCCCGCTTGGGCTCTGGCGCAGAAACGTCTTATGTTTTCTCTTCTCCTTTTATATTATCTGCTTCGCTCGAATGCTCGATTCCTGCATGCTGGATCGGAGAACTGAAGAAGGGATGGTCTTGTCTGGAGTCGTAATCCATCACATCTGCTCGAACGGTGTTGTGTGGAAGCAAAGTTCGTGCAACTCTGTTGCTGCTCAGTAGATTTGTGTTACTCTTCGTGCCTGCTCCAACTCTTCTGGTGTCACACAGACACTAGAATAAAACCATGCATTGTGTAAAGCATGATGTACGGTTCATTGACGCCAGCAGCCAACTAGCAGTAGCTAGGTGGAGTTGATGCCAAATCTACCATTTTGTTAACTCACAGTTGGAATCCTCGTCGGTCATAATAGCCGCAGTGAAAAGCCAGGAGGACAGGTCGGCCTCAGTGGAGGTCAAGTCGCCACGCGGAATGTTCACGCCAGTGACAACCACGACGCGTCTTCAGTCTTCACAAATGTGTCCAAACTGCAGTTTTCTCTCGGTGTACAGAAGCAGGTCATGCTCGTTTTTTTGTTTTTTCACATTGTGAGTCCAATAGCAGATCAACTACCTTGATAGATGCAATTGTTTTTTGTCCTTTTTCTGACCATTTATCTATTTAACTTGTGGCAGTACCTCCGGAAAATAAAGCTATTTGGGTACAGAGTGTTTCTTATTTATGCGGTAAGATTTTATCTTATGAAGTTATGATGTTGATTGAATGTGTGGATCTGTGCTGCATGCTGGTTGATATGAGAGGCTAATTTCTGAACTACTGATACTGCCTCTTTAGGCTCCTCTTGGATTAGGAATCACATGGGCTGTTGCTTTCATTCTCACAGCAACTTTGTGTTAACCTTTACTGCTTTCTGCCTTATGGCACATGTTTTCAGTCCCGCGTCTCAGGTGAGTCACTGCCTTCGTCTTCTGGGGTTTGTTAGTGGTTCATGCCGTCGATGGAAGGCTAACACATGTCTTCCGGGGTTTGGTCGTGTTTGGGTCAGGATGACATGGCGGCAGTGGTATCCACAGTTTTGCTCATCACCGAGGTGACTACATTGCTGCACATGTTTGTTGGAACGAGACTGCCACTTGTGCAGGGTCCATCCTTTGTATACCTGGATCCTGACTGAGCTTAAACACATAATGAAGCACCTGC
Source organism: Zea luxurians (assembly GCA_029449295.1). NCBI lineage: Eukaryota > Viridiplantae > Streptophyta > Magnoliopsida > Poales > Poaceae > Zea > Zea luxurians. The sequence goes on along the minus strand of JAOPSE010000122.1, from coordinate 6,077,752 downwards.
AGGGAGCTATAATAATTGGAGGTGCATTCCAAGTATTTTTGGGATATACAGGCCTCATGTCACTATTTCTTAGGTCTGTCTCTTTTCTTTTGATAAAATATAAACCCGTTTTCTTATCCCTTTATGTGTGCAAATCATTATCTAATGCAAAACATGATTGGCCTTTAAAAAGTGTTTTTGGTGGCATACACACTTAGGATATATAAGATTTGACCTGAAGTTTTGTTCTGATTTCTGAATGCCAAATATCCGAAGTCTATAACAACTTTTGCATGGGCTTGAAACCATCTAACAAGTAGGAGCAATGCACAGACATATTGTTGTATATTGATGTCTTAAAAGCTACAGGGATCATTGTTGTTATGGGTTGGCCGCTTTGTGTTGGTTTCTAAGTGTAATTGTGTAAACTGTTTGTCTCCCAGACATAAACATCTTTTCATGTTTCTGTAACTGATGACTAGAATTACTCATGCACCTCGTCTTTTTGTTGTATAATTCACCATATGTTACAGTGACAAGTAGTAATACTCAGGGTGATATGTATCTTATTTGTGTGATTTGTCTTCATCTGCTTATTTCAGGTTGATAAATCCAGTTGTTTTGTCACCAATAGTCGCAGCTGTTGGGCTTTCATTTTTTAGTTATGGTTTCACGAAAATTGGGACATGTATAGAGATGGGAATTCTGCAATTGTTGATGGTGATTATTTTTGCACTTGTGAGTATGCAGGAAATCATTTTTAGACACAATGTGATATAATGTAAATAACACATTTTTTGTCTTTTCGTATGCATCAAGTACTTTTGGGAAAATTCTGAATTGCAGTGTTTCTGGAGTACAAGTATGGTTTTATGTGTTGAAGTACTGTACTCCAAGTCTTGAAAGTGCTTCTCAATGTTGTTGCTTCAATAGGTTATAGAGGTAATTTTTCCATGCATGGCCTCCTTACTTGTATTTTGTTTATTAGGTAAGTTTAACTAATGCTATTTTTTAAATGCATTTATGAGATATGAGCTTATAAATAATGACATCATGTAAAAACCAGTGAAGCTTATACACAACACTGCAACATGGTTGTATTAATTTGGACAATGTTCCTATTCCTGTTTTTTCCTATGTGTAAGTGTCTTTATGAAAATAATGTAAGAAAATAAGTTGCAAGTTGTTCTGTGTAAATTATTCCTCGCCCAGCCATGTCATCCCCGTGCAGCCTCCCTCGTCGGTCGCCACCACCTGATTTTGTTTCTTCCTCCCTCATCGTGCCATATCCTCCAGTGACGGTGAGATCCACCTGCTGCTGCTTATAAGGTATGGTGCTTGTGTGACCTGTCATGGTTGCTTGCTTTGCTTTGTTTAGAGCTTGAGGCAGAGAGCGACATGCGGCGGCCGCTGCCAGTGAGGCCATGCCCATGATCCTGCGCCTCCAACAGGGCAAGTCCGAGGCAAGGATGGAAGCGCACCAGTACCGGCGCTACGCCGAGAAGCGATCCAATGACAGTTATTTGACTACATGCATTTTGTATAGGGACATACACTTAAGCTTCTGTCAGCTTCTGATTGGATTGAAATGTTCCTTACTTTGAGCATTAAGGTGAGCGCTTTAATCCATATAGTGAACTAACCTATTTTTTAAGTTTTTAACTCTGCTACCTTCATGGATTTCATTTGCATGAATATATGTTTAAGCTTGATACTTATTTTTCGTTATGATATTAGCTGATGTGGATTAGGATTATAAATTATTATGATATAGTGGCGAGGACAAGTGGTATCACTAACGTGATTAGGGAGTTTCTACAATCATGTGCTTGAGATACTGTCAGTGCAAAAAATGTTGCATGGTTTCAATTTGGAGTTTTGGACAGTGTACCTCTTTGAGACCGTAGACTGTAACACCAAACTGTTTGTCTAGGTTCCCTTGTTTTGAGTCCTTTTGACGTTGTGTTATGGAGTTTATGTGTTTAATTGTGCTTCACTGAATCCCTTTATCCGCATGCTAGAGGGCGGTAAATTCTATGCAGAATGTGCTCATGGAGTCAAAATCACAGCGCGCTTCAATATAGCATTTTGTAGTATACTTTTGTTGGAGATGCAGTTGGGGGTATTTAATTGTTAAAGAGAAACATAACAGATATACTGTACTAGACATGAAAACCTCTGCAAGCTTGGAAATTTGTCTCGCTTCGTTTTTCCCTTTGAGTTTTTCTAGAACCTTGGATTATGTCTTTTGGTTATGCTAATGTGTGATGCATGGTGCTACACATTGTTATTTCAGGGCATAAATGTGGCTTCGTCCATGCCATCGTTTAATATGTATCTTGAGGACGTGCAATTCATCGTAAGTGTGCAACAGTTTCCAGTTGATTTGTTTTAATGTGGGCTGAAAAAAACCTGCAAGCTTATCATCTTCCTTGTTTCATCAAATCTGCCAGGCTAGAAGAACTAAGGCAGCAGGTTCGCAGAGTGCGTGAGATTTTGTTTGATCCACAATCAACAGAATTCATCGTCGTGACAATTCCAATGGTAAAAGCTACCACCATTTCTGCAATGGCAGCAATAATTACTTGTTTTAACTGCAATTCATGTTTATTACTGTATTCATATACTTCTCTGGGCAATACAAATCATGTTGCTTGGTATATTAACAATGACTGCCCAGAGTTCATGCTGCTTGGTATATCTCAACGTGCGCATCCAGTCATTGCCATGCTTTGAGCAAGAAGGAATGGTCTGGATTTGGCCTAGGGATGACCCACCAAAGGCTACAATTCCTTCTCTTCTGCCTCCTTCAGGATTTACATGCTCACTGTTGATGCAGGGGGTGCATGGCCTAGGGGGAGGATGGTGACTAGGTTCATCGATGGCGGCAAGCAGCTCGTGTTCGACCACGCGACACAGTTCTTCACCACGAGCATCCGCACCGCTGCAGGTGCTGCACATCATCGGCAGAGAGGATCGAGTTCAGATCGATGATGCAAGGCGGCTGCATCGTCGAGCTGTAACACCTGCAGCGGTGCGGATCGATGAGGGGATTTTTTTGTACAGGGCCAGGGTATTACCCCATGACCTGGTGAAAGGGACCACTGAGCCGTAATGCAACCATTGTAACTCTGAAGATAATCAGTCATCTAACATTTGATTATTCAACTAGATAGATGATGCCTCCTTATGGGACACCACCACCATATGCAGCAATGTATGCATAAGGTACACCATAACAGCAGGCACCAATGCCACCGGTAATGTACCTCATTTTACATGAGAGCATGTTCTTATTGTGCTAATGCATGGTTGATATAGTAATGAACTAAAATGTCCTTGTTTTTTTGTCAGGGTTCACACCCATACAGTTCTTATCCTATGCAGTCACCAAACGGGACAGTTCAAACTCCAGTAAGTTAATGGGCGCCTTTTATTTGATCTATTGATTGTTGCAGAATGGATGCATAATTTCACTGTTTCTTTTCTAAAGCTTTTCATCTCAACTGTTATCTGTCATTTATATTTATTTGTTTGAGTCCTGTTTATGTCATCTGTCTCCTCAAAGCAGATAAGAATCTCTTGGCTGCTCACCTGTTGAGTTTTCCCCGTTTCAAAATCGTCCTGCTCACATCTTCCCCGATTCAAAATCGCCCAGTTGAGTTTTCACCATTACTTTTGGAGTAGAGTCCTTTATGAATTGTTAGGTTGTTTCTGTTTGGCAATGCATTTAACTCTTGTGAGTCTTTCCTCAAAACTTAAGAATGAGGACCCTATAGCACTGTAACTGACAACTTTTAATAAGCACCAAAGACTGATCAAACATAAGGTTCCATTTTTATTTTGGCATTTTCTTATGATAATATTTTGTAGCTGTAATATAATCTAATTTGATTCCCTGCATCCTGCAATGTCAATACCTGTGTAAGATTATTGGTAGTACAATTCACAAAGCATGAACCATTCTGTTGGTCACTCAAAAAGCATGTATTCATGTCATATTTAAGCTTTGTTGCACTTTTAAAATTACAAAATAATTAAAAAATCCAATTACCTCTTCTAACATCACCATACCACCGTACTTCATTTCAGAACTTCCTGTCATCTACCCATCCTCTTATTGGCCATTTGTGTGTGTCTTCGGAGAACTGAAGACCTCATTGGGAGGTTACCTTTGTCGGCTATTGCTGCATGTGAATTTATGTGATGCAGTATCTGGTACAAATAATTGTTGATGAATATAACATGTGTATATTTGTGTAAGGTACAATCAGGCCATGACTAATGTGCAATCAGGTCTTGTCTTATGTGTAAATGTAAAAACAAGTATCTTAGTATGTTGGATCATGATCCAGCCTTTTCTTTTTATGCTTCTCTAGATGTACCATTGAACACAAAGATAAATAAACATAAGAGCACTAATATTATCGAATATTTTATATGTCGTTGCAACGCACGGGCACATAACTAGTAGAGTCTTAAGAAGTAGTATAGATTGAGCACAAGATTGAGCTCAACAGTATAGACCAATTTGCTTGCTTAATGTGAGCTTCAAGATTTTCACAAAAGTAGCAACGAACAGACTGAATATGGTGGCGGACAAAGTGATTAGCCCGACTCAAATAGCCTTCATGCGGGGACGGAACATCCTAGAAGGGTCGTCATTCTTCATGAAACTGTACATGAAATGCATAGGAAGAACCTCAGTGGAATAATTTTTAAAATTGATTTTGAAAAGGCCTATGACAAGGTTAAATGGCCGTTCCTACTACAAACCCTACGAATGAAAGGCTTCTCAGCCAAATGGATTTCTTGGATACATACTTTCATTTCAGGGGGAAGTGTCGCAGTAAATGTTAATGATGACATTGGCCACTTCTTTCAAACAAAAAAAGGGCTCAGACAAGGAGACCCATTATCCCCTCTCCTCTTTAATCTAGTAGCAGATATGTTGGTTGTGTTATTACGGAGGGCAGAAGAACATGAACAAATTGGTGGCATAGTGCCTCACTTAATAGAGGGAGGTCTGTCTATCTTACAATATGCAGATGATACAATTTTATTTCTGGAACATGATTTGGATAAAGCTCGCAACATGAAGTTGATACTTGCTGCCTTTGAACAAGTATCAGGGCTAAAAATCAACTTTCATAAGAGCGAGATATTCTGTTTTGGGGAGGCTCGAGATGCCTCGGATCAATACGCAGAAATCTTTGGTTGTAAGCAGGGGCAGCTACCAATGTGCTATCTAGGAATCCCAATCCATTACAAAAAATTAAGGAACACGGATTGGAAGAAAATAGAAGAGAGGTTTGAAAAAAGGTTATGCAGTTGGCATGGCAAGCATCTTTCAGTGGGGGGAAGGTTGACTCTGATAAATTCAATCTTGTCTAGCCTACCAATGTACATGATGTCTTTCTTTGCTATTCCAAAGGGAGTCCTTCAAAAACTCGATTATTTTCGTTCTCGATTCTACTGGCAAGGGGACGAGAACAAGAAAAAATATCGATTGGCCAGATGGGACATCTTATGCCAACCTAAGGAGCAAGGGGGCCTTGGGATTGAAGACCTAAATATAAAGAACATCTCTCTTTTAAGTAAATGGTTATATAAGCTAGTAACATCAGAGGGAACCTGGCAGCAATTACTCAAAAATAAATATTTGGGGTCAAAACCATTAGTACAAGCCCAGTGGAAACCTGGTGATTCACATTTTTGGGCCAGCTTGATGAAAGTGAAGCATGACTTCCTTCGCTTCGGCAATTTCAAAATTAGAAATGGCTCTCAGGTGAGATTTTGGGAAGACAACTGGCTTGGGAATTGGACTTTAAAACACCAGTACCCAGGGTTATATTGCATAACAAGAAGAAAATTTATAACCATTGCAGAAGTTTTATCAACCCCACAACCAAATATTTCCTGGCGGAGATCTTTGATAGGACCAAAATTAGTGGCGTGGAACGAATTGTATTCACGTATCGCGAGAGTCCAGCTGGACCAGGGTGAAGATGAGTTCACTTGGGGTCTAACTAAGTCAGGAAAATTCTCGGTAAAGTCGCTCTACCAAGCCTTGATCAAAATCAACATCCCAAATCACAATAAAGTCATTTGGAAGCTAAAGGCCCCCCTAAAAATCAAAGTATTCTTGTGGTATCTAAAAAGGGGAGTCGTCCTAACAAAGGATAACTTAGCAAAACGTAACTGGAAAGGTAGTCTGAAATGCTGCTTCTGTCACAAAAATGAGACGATCAGGCACCTTCTTTTTGACTGTCATTTTGCGAGACGGGTTTGGGACTTTATTTTTCTAGCTTTTGGTATTTCTAGACCTTCTAATATCCACAATATGTTTGGTAACTGGATAGGAGGCTTCGGAAATGACCATAAAGGTCTAGCTCTACTTGGGGCAGCAACCGTATGTTGGTCTATTTGGCTAGGTAGAAATGGTTTAATTTTTGAAAACAAAATTTCTTTATCTCCTTTGCAGGTCATTTTTACTGTAGCCCAGAGGCTTCGCGCATGGGCTGTGCTACAGAGGCAGGACTCATGCAATTTTTTGGTAATGGCTACGCAACATTTAACTCAAGTGACCAAGGAGTTTTTTTCCCGGGAGCACTACCGGAATCCGGGCCTTTGCCGAGTGCCGGCGGCTTTGCCGAGTGCTTTTTATCGGGCACTCGGCAAAGAAGACTTTGCCGAGCGCCGCACTCGGCAAAGACCTGCGCTCGGTAAAGGTCTTATTTACCGAGTGCGGGACACTCGGCACAGCCAGGCACTCGGCAAAGATTGCTTTGCCGAGAGTCAAGCGCTCGGCAAAGATGGCTCTCGGCAAAGGGCCGTTAGCGGCCGTCTACAGCTGACGGCCGTCAGTCTTTGCCGAGTGTCAAATATCTGGCACTCGGCAAAGAGAGTCTTTGCCGAGTGTCCTATGTAGACACTCGGCAAAGCATATTTTTATTTTTTTTATTTTGGTCACCAAACTTTTTGTGGTATGTTCCTACACTATGTAGACCTATATGTACCATTTTGGGACAATTATGACAGTGTTTTCTATAGCTAGTGCATTTAGTTTGTTTATTTGAATTTCTTCGGAAAATTCAGATTTGAACTGCAGGTCACTCGAAACTTGGAAAACCGTGCATGCAAAAATTATATACATGCTACTTAGCACAAGTTACGACCGATTTCAGGAGAGGACCAGAAACTTCGAGGACCATGCTCACTCAACATGACCGTGAACTTGCCATCCAGGTGTTTAAAAATTGTATAAAACACAAACAAAGTTAGAAAATCATGAAACCTGTCCACGTGTCATGATATCATATGTAGAGGCTGTGATAAAAATTTGAAAAAGTTTCGAGAAAGCTGTAACGCACTATATGTACAAACCTAAGAGATCCACATTGAAACTCTATGATTTCATGTGTAGTTCTCTTAGGTTTCTACACATAATATCTCACAACTTTCTCCAAACATTCTAAATTTTTTATTACAGACTCTACATATGATATCATGACACGTGGACAAGTTTCATGATTTTCTAAGTTTGTTTGTGTTTTATAAAATTTTTAAACAGCTGTCTCGCAAGTTCACGGCCATGTTGAGTGAGCATGGTGCTCGAAGTTTCTGGTCCGATCCTGAAATCTGTCGTAACTTGTGCTAAGTAGCATGTATATCATTTTTGCATACACTGTTTTCCAAGTTTCAAGTGACCTGCAGTTCAAATGTGATTTTTTCGAAGAAATTCAAATAAACGAACTAAATCTACTAGCTATAGAAAACAATTTTCTAATTGTCTCAAAATGGTACATGTAGGTCTATATAGTGTAGGAACATACCACAAAAAATTTGGTTGGGAAAATAAAAAAAATAAAAAGTACTTTGCCGAGTGTCAAGAAATGACACTCGGCAAAGATAGTCTATGCCGAGTGCCTGGCATTAGACACTCGGCAAAGTAAGTTTTTTGCCGAGTGCCTACCTCTGGAACTCGGCAAAGTTAATTTTTAAATAAAAAAAGAACTTTGCCGAGTGCCAGATCTGTGGCACTCGGCAAAGTATATTTTTAAATTAAAAAAAATCTTTGCCGAGTGCCAGATCGCGGGCACTCGGCAAAGAGCTCGACCTTAATCAAACCGACGCGGGTCTTCTCTGTTCTCGCTCGCTCTCTTCTCTCTCCGTTCCACGCGCCCGCCGTCTCCCTCGCAAAACCGCCGCCGCCGTCGTCGTGATAGCAGGCGCCGCCGCCCCGACCATCCGCCCGCTCGCCCGGACCACGCCGGCCACCGCGCGCCCCGCGGCCCCTGCTCGCCGTCCACCGCGCCGGCCACCGCGCGCCGCCCAGCGCGCCGGCCACCTGCTCGCCGTCCACCGCGCCGGCCCCTGCTCGGCCCACGGCCCCTGCTCGGCCCGCCATCGCCGTGAGTTTTGCCTAATGAATTATTATTGTTTTGATTGAGCCAAACTATGATTGTTTTGACTGATGAATTATTATTTGATCCTTGAAATGGTAGCTTTTGACTATGTTTTTTGGTTAAATATAGTGCATAAATATAGTGAATTATTATTTGCATAAATATAGTGAATTATTATTTGTATAAATATAGTGTTATACTCCGTATATATATAGTGCTATACTCCGTATATATATACACAAAGAGATAAACAAAGAGAAAGTATAATTGCTTGTCATTGCTATAAATCGTGGAGGGAAAAGAAATGCTTCTAATTTGTATCACAACTCTCTTTTTGTTATAGCTACAAGTTGTCTTAGCATGGGGGGCATACCAATATCATGTAGGCCGATCAAGTTCATTATCTTGAATACATCAAAGTGCAACTTTGCATACTCTTTTTACTGTGTGCATGTCAGCCATCGTGTTGTTAGTTTTATTTGCAGGTTTTAAAAACCTCAAAGTACAGGGGAGGTGATGTCAATTTTTTGTATTAACAGACTTGTGTTTCTTTTTTACAGAGAAGATACTTGTCTTCCTAGCCGTTGCGGGTCTGCCTGCACCGCGTCGCGTCGCCACTGCACCGACCCGCCACAGCCCCGCTAGCCTTACTTCACCGCCACCTTAGGTATAACCTCTATTTCCGCATCATGGTCGTAGATCACGTCACCCAGTTAGGCGTCTCCCGTTCGAAAGTGATACGTTGTAGATATGCAGATCTTTGCATATCTACAAATGTATCAGTTTCGGATTGTCCACGTTTTTTGGATAGCCCGCGGTTGCGTAGATGGTGTTAGTTTCATGCTCTACTCCGGTCCGAGATAGAGTTTCGGCGTCACCTCCCTGTTGTTCTCCGGACAGTACACTCTCCCTGCCAGGACGTGTATCCGGAGAACAGCGGGGAGGTGCTGCCGAAATTCTATCTCGGATCGGAGTAGAGCATGGAAACTAACTCCATCTATGCAACCGCGGGTGGGATTAGGACCTATCATCACCTATTAGAAGGTAGGAACGTAGTGTACATGCATTACATGTCTATATTAAACTATACTCGGTTATATATGTTAGAGGATGGAGGACCGTGAGTGGATGTACATGGGCCGCGTTCGACGTAATGATGTCACCCCTGAATGGATTAGGAAGACCGATGCTTTCGTGGAACGAGCATATGGCGAAGCTGCTAAAGGAGCTAGCCTAGTCCCTTGTCCGTGCAGCAAATGTGACAACCGGAAAAGAAAACCAAAGAAGGCCATGGTAGAACATATTTGGAAGAATGGATTTACGCCGGACTATACTCGGTGGATCTTCCATGGTGAAGCGCATCGCACGAGAGAGGAGGTGGTGAGACAACGCGTCGAGGATTACGATACTGATGCCGGGGTAGGAGACATGTTGAACGACTATCACGAGGCACAGTTCGCCGAAGGACGTACGGAGGACGAGCCAGAGGCGACCGCAAAGGCATTCTACGACATGTTTGACGCGGCACAGAAACCCCTTCACGGCAAGACAAAGGTTTCTCAACTGGATGCCATTGGGCGTATAATGGCGTTCAAGTCGCAGTATAGCATGAGTCGAGACGCATTCGATGGTTTGTTGACAGTTATTGGTAGCCTGCTTCCGGAGGATCACGTTCTGCCAAAGAGCATGTACGAGGCACAGAAACTCCTTCGTGCACTCAAGATGACGTATGAGCAGATACATGCTTGTCCGAAGGGCTGCGTCCTATTTAGGAAAGAACACACTGAGGCAAAGTACTGTCCGAAGTGTAAATCATCTAGGTTCATGGAGATAGACTCTGGTGATGGATAGAAGAGGCAGCTCGACATCCCCGTGACAATCCTACGCCACCTTCCGTTCATACCGAGGATCCAGCGTCTATACATGAGAGAGGAATCCGCGAAACAGATGACATGGCACAAAAAAGGCAAACGATACAATCCTGACAAGATGGTTCACGCATCCGATGGTGAAGCATGGACCCACTTTGATGCCATTCACCATGAGAAAGCCAAAGAGGCTCGTAATGTTCGTGTTGCGCTGGCCACAGATGGGTTCAATCCCTATGGAATGACCGCTGCCCCACACACATGTTGGCCCGTGTTCGTTATCCCCATCAATCTCCCCCCCGGCGTATGCTTTCAAAGACAGAACATATTCGTGTCGTTGATAATTCCTGGACACCCGGGGAATAAAATGGGCGTGTACATGGAGCCTTTGATTGATGAATTGGTCCGTGCTTGGGAGGAAGGGGTATGGACGTACGACCGAGCTACGAAGACAAACTTCAAAATGCATGTTTGGTACCAGTACTCCATGCATGACTTTCCGGCGTATGGGCTATTTTGCGCCTGGTGTGTTCACGGTAAGTTCCCATGCCCAGTTTGCAAGGAAGCTCTTAGGTTCATTTGGTTGAAGAAGGGTGGCAAATATTCGTCATTCGATAAACATCGACAATTTCTCCCTCCTGACCATGCATTCCGACTAGACATCAAGAACTTTACGAAAGGTGTCGTGGTGACAGACCGCCCACCTGCAATGATGACTGGTGCCGAAGTTCGCGAACAGATAGATGGTCTCGTGGCCAACCCAGAAGGTGGTTTTGTGGGATATGGTGAGCAACATATGTGGACACATAAGTCGGGCTTGACTCGGCTCCCCTATTATGATGACCTGCTCCTTCCACACAACATTGACGTGATGCACACTGAAAAGAATGTCGCCGAGGCACTTTGGGCGACAATTATGGAGATTCCTGATAAGTCAAAGGATAACGTAAAGGCAAGAGTGGATCTGGCACAGTTATGTGATAGACCAAACCAAGAGATGAAGCCGCCTAGTGGTGGTAAGACATGGAGAAGGCCTAAGGCCGATTTCGTCCTGAGCAGGGCCCAGAGGAAGGAAGTACTACAATGGATCAAGATGTTAATGTTCCCTGATGGGTATGCAGCTAACCTTAGTAGGGGGGTGAACTTATCTACTCCGTGAGTCTTAGGGATGAAGAGTCATGACTTCCACATATGGATTGAACGAATTCTTCCGGCGATGGTTCGAGGCTATGTCCCTGAGCATGTCTGGCTAGCGCTTGCAGAGTTGAGCTATTTCTTCCGCCAGCTTTGTGCAAAAGAGTTAGCTCGGACCATGATTGCAGACTTGGAAAGGATGGCACCCGTGTTACTGTGTAAGCTGGAGAAGATCTTTCCACCCGGCTTCTTCAATCCGATGCAGCATTTGATTATTCATCTCCCGTATGAGGCACGAATGGGGGGCCCGTGCAGGGACGTTGGTGCTATCCAATCGAGAGATGTCTAAAGAGTATCCGAAAGAAATGTAGAAATAAATGCAAAATCGAGGCTTCCATTGCAGAGGCATACATACTGGAGGAGGTGTCAAACTTCACAACAACTTACTATGGTGACAAACTGCCGAGCGTGCATAATCCACCCCCTCGTTACAATGATGGCGGCAATGAATCGAACCTCAGCATTTTTCGAGGGCAACTCGGAAGCACGAGTGGTTCGACCACCAAGACCCTGAGACATGAAGAGTGGCGCCATATCATGCTATATGTATTGACCAACCTTGAAGAGGTGACGCCATACATGGAGCAATTTCTTCATGAATTCTGGCGTCGATCAAGGGACCCAACTCCACAGGAATATGATACCCTTCTTAGAAAGGGTGCGGGAAATGAATTGCTCGATTTCATTTCCTGGTTTAAACATAAGGTACGTGCTTAGTTTGTTATTCCAAGTTGCTCTTACGTGCGAATAATATAACAATCTAGCGTGTTTGAACTTGCAGGGCCAAAGAGAGCCGTCTATGAGTGCCGAGTTGAGACAAGTAGCCAATGGCTTTGCCTATAGGGTCAGGAAATTTTCTGGGTATGACGTCAATGGATACCGTTTTCGCACAACAAGCTACGACCAAAGTCGGCCCAATCGAAAAACCACGTGTTCTGGAGTCTTTACGCCCGGGCTTGACGAGGTCGAGTATTATGGAAGAATTGAAGAAATATATGAACTCAATTTTTATGGTTCCAAACCTCTTACTCCAGTGATATTCAAATGTCATTGGTTTGACCCTGAAGTTACGAGACGGACACATTCTAATCTTGGGATAGTCGAAATTCGACAGGATTCCATCTTAACAGGAGACGATGTCTATATTGTGGCCCAACAGGCCACACAAGTGTATTATCTTCCATATGCGTGCCAAACGAAACAACATCTTAAGGGTTGGGATGTTGTGTATAAGGTATCACCGCACGCTAAATTACCTGTTCCAAATGATGAAGATTATAACTTAGACCCGGACACATATGACGGAGAGTTCTTCCAAGAAGATGGGCTCGAAGGGCAATTTGAGATAGACTTAACCGAAGCGATCGGAATGGAAGTAGATATTGAAATGGTTGTTGATGACGAGGATGATGAGGTGCAAAATGAGAATGACTTAGAAATACTTGAAGGCAATGCCAATGACGAAATTGCGCCTTCAGATGATGTTGACTATGAAATGGTTGATAGTGATGATGACACTTATGATCCGGCTAACCCGGACACATATGAAGATTATTTTTAATCGATGTAATGCTATATTTCATTTATTTTGCATATGTTTCTAAATACATATTTTTTTATCTGTGCTTAATTGTTTACTCTTAATTGCAGGTTGTTGGACAAAGATGGTGGGCGGTGGGACGAGGAGGGGGAGGGGGAGGGGGAGGAGGAGCACCCGTAGGACGGAGGAGGAGGCGCAGCAGGACGACGCCGTACAGCAGCAGGTGGAGCAGCAAGCCGCTGTCGATGCGGCACAGCAGGACGACGACGATGCGGCGCAGCAGGACGACGACGACGACGCCGCCGCTCAGCAGGACGTCTCAGGTTCTGGCTCCTCAGGTTCGAGGAGTATCTACCTGCGAGGTCCCGCGAGCCTACCTAAGCGACCCATACTTCGTGACAGACGTCCTCTGATACGACCCGATGGAGAGAGGTAGGTAACTTTAGATGTTGTTGCTGCTTTTTCATATTATATGTTCAAATTAATAATAGAAACTAATACTTCATCTTAATCACTTCGACAGGTCTTGGATGGTTTTGGAGACTGCAGGGGGTCACGGCCGCAACCCCAATGGCATCCTCGACCTTCTATGCCGGGAACACTTCCCTGGACTTGTCGAGTACGTCGGAGTGACGAGCCCAGCATACACCTTCGACCACTACGCCGTCGCCCCCGATGCAGTAGATCGGGACGGCAGACAATTCAACAACAAGGCGGAGCGGGTGAAGCAAGAGTTGTGGGTAAGTCTTCCTCGCACTATATTGTTTAATAAGTCGCATTTGTTGCATATTCTTGAAATAATGTATGGATACATCGTCTTTGTATGTAGGATTTCTTCAGGTGCGATGCTGGATACGAGGACAGGGCGGATGTGGTGTCTACGACGTGCTGTAAGAAGCTCGTCGTGGACATGCACTACGAGGCGCGCATCCAGGCCATCGTCACTTACCACGGCTCCGTCCTTGGGGAGAAGGTGAACAAGAAGGACGCCCGAACCATGTCATTGACTGCGGACCAGTACTTGCAGGTAAATACAAAACTTTATTATTGGTACTAAATATGCTTATTCTTATCTTCTGATATGCGGTGTACTTATATTTTTTTAGATGATTCCTCATTGGTGCGCCGCGCATCCTGAGTGCTGGGAGAAGATGGTGCAGAGGTGGTGCTCGGCTGAGTGGGACGAGGCGCACAACGCTAACCGGGAACGGCGTTTGCTGATGCAAGGTCCCTCCCACCATCAAGGCAGCCGCAGCCTGGGCAAATACGCGGAAGCATGGGTACACGCTCTTTTTTATTTAGGTATATAACTTTTGATTAGACATGATTTCTAACCATATCGTTGGTTTTCTCGCAGTCGGCGGCACATGGTGGCGTGCCTTGCTCCACGTTCTCGGCATATGCCATGGCCCACAAGGGGAAGGCGACGTCCGACGTCACCTACAACCCGGATGACGGGCCCGAGGCGTACACCAACCCCGCCATCCACAGCCGACTCAGTGAGTACACCGCCATGGCCAAGGAGGTCCATGGGCCAGATTACGATCCGAGGACCGAGGACATCGACGGAGATGTCCTCATGAGGGTCGGAGGAGGCAAGAGGCATGGGCGGTACTGGATTGCCGACGGGGCAATCGACTCATCCTCCACTCCCACTCTCTCTCAGGTGCGAGCAAGGAGCACGAGCGCGAGCCCAGCCATACGACCTCGGCAGGACACCTCACAGCATCGTATCCAGCAACTCCAGGTTATTCCTTATCTATTCATCGTTCATTGATTTTTATATATCTTCTCTTTGCATTATCGTAACATTAGGGCGAAATATTACAGACTCAGCTAGATGATGAGAGGAGGCAACGTGAGGAGCTGGAGAAGAGGATGGCGGAGATGTTCGCGTACATGCAGAGCCTTGGCGCCGCACAGGGTCATGCTCCACCACCTCCGTTGTTCCCTGCAGCTGACCCTACAGAGTTCACTACTCCTGTGAGTATCAAAATTTTAGTACTGCATGATATTTATTCATATGTTCTCACACATACAATCTCTTCTCTGTGCAGGGTCAATCGGCGGCGTCGAACAACCCTCATGCTTCGTCCAGCCCTTCGCCGAACCAGTCCAGATGCCCACCTCGTTGATGATCTGTTTTGTGATGATCCAGACTTACCTTTATGAGTGTTGGTGATGTTAGTTAAACTTTATCTTGTGAGATACTTGGTGATGTTAGTGATGACGCAGACTTATATCTGTTTTGTGATGATCCTTACTTATATTTGTGAGACTTTAGTGAGACTTTGTGATATATATGGTGTTGATGATAAATGTGTTCATTCTGTGATGTGATTGATATATAATGTGATGTGAATCATATATATCTTTTGTTTGTTTGGATGGAACAACAAAAGCAAATAAAAAAGGGACATTCTGGTCACTTTGCCGAGTGTAACACTCGGCAAAGGGGCGGTTTGCCGAGTGCTATGACCATGGCACTCGGCAAAGAAGGCAACCTGGGAACCGGTAAAGCCATCTTTGCCGAGTGCTGACAATGGCACTCGGCAAAGAAGGAAACCTGGGAACCGGCAAAGACATCTTTGCCGAGTGCCATTGCCGAGGCACTCGGCAAAGGGACTGGCAAAGGGGCCCACTGGAGGGTTCTTTGCCGAGTACCTGTCCAACAGACACTCGGCAAAGAAGCCTCCTTTGCCGAGTGCCTACTAGAGCTCTCGGCACAGGGACTGGCAGTGGGGCCCACTGGGTCAGTCTTTGCCGAGGGCCTCTCGAGCAAACACTCGGCAACATTGACCTCTTTGCCGAGTGCCACAGACGGCACTTGGCAAAGGATCCGTCACCGTTACTTGGCGCCGTGACGGTGACTTTTCTTTGCCGAGTGCCATTTGGCACTCGGCAAAGTCTTTGCCGAGTGCCCGACAAATAGTACTCGGCAAAGAGGCTGTTGCCGATGTACAGTTCACCGAGCGTTCTTTGCCGAGTGTAACACTCGGCAAAGCATTTGCCGAGTGTAAATTTGCCTT
Source organism: Zea luxurians (assembly GCA_029449295.1). Taxonomy (NCBI): domain Eukaryota; kingdom Viridiplantae; phylum Streptophyta; class Magnoliopsida; order Poales; family Poaceae; genus Zea; species Zea luxurians. The sequence goes on along the minus strand of JAOPSE010000122.1, from coordinate 6,061,734 downwards.
TGCCGTGTGTCTGAGACACACGGCAAAGGAGCTGATTTCGGTAGTGGAGCATGGTTGGCGGTCTAGTCTTCGGATTGATAGCCACTAGTGTGTGTTTTTAGATTTTGTTGGGCTATGTGCTCCTATGGGCAGAGGCCGGAAGTGACTTTCAAGGAATTGTATCATCTCGATGTACTGTTCTTGAATGAATAAAAATCCTTCCCTTTCAAAAAAAAATTGTCCCTATAAGCTAACCGATGGATCGCCCGGTAGATCTTTGATATTACTTCTGCGTCTTTCGGTCTTAGCTAGTACCACCAGCCACTCAGTTGAAAATGTTCTTCTATTCATTCATTAAGAACATCTCCAGTAGTGAAAAGAAAAAAACAATAAATCACAATAGCACTCACTACCGGAATCGCGTTCTTTGCCGAGTGTCTAAGACACTCGGCAAAGGCTATTTTACACTCGGCAAAGCCTTTGCCGAGTGTAACACTCGGCAAAGAACACTCGGCAAAGATTTCATCGGCAAAGGGTTCTTTGCCGAGTGCTTTTTTTCGGACACTCGGCAAAGACTTTGCCGAGTGTCAAAAAGCACTCGGCAAAGAAAAACACTCGGCAAATTAAGAATCGAAAAAATTAAAAAAACAGCAAAACATTTTTTAAATTCTAGGAACAACTCTCCAACCCTACCCCTATTACCTTAACGTTGCCCTATCATTTTTCACTATTATTTTGAATCAAACTTATATGTTTTGTAAATGGTGAGATTCGAACTCACAACCTCTCTCTCGCGCATACCCTCCTAAACCACTACACTACTACACCAATTATGTTTATATTACGTTACCATTCCCCATGTACTATAACAAATCGAGAGTAATTTGATTATTTAAGACACTAAATGAGTTCATTTGAAAATGTGACCAACTATAAAGTTGCATAACTTTTTGAGATCTAAAAGTTTTATTTTAATAGTTTCTACATCCGAGACCGTTTATAAAATTTGAATTTTAAATTTAAAAACTTCACACGAAATTTTCAATGATAAGATGATTTCAAATCAAACAATTGTCAACTACAAAGTTTCATTACATTTCAAGACCTACAACTTTTATTTTGGTGGTTTTTCCATCCGAGACAGTTTGAAAAATTTAAATTTCAAAATTCAAACATAGTTTTGCATAACAAGATGATTTCAAACTAAAACATTGTCAACTACAAAGTTTCATAACTCTTCAATACCTACAACTTTCATGTTGGTGGTTTTTCCTTTCGAAGTCGTTTTCAAAATTCAAATTTTAAATTTTTTAAATTCAGACGTAGTTTTCGTTGACAATATGACTTCAAATGAAAAAGTTGTCAACTATAAACTTCTATAACTTCTCAAGATCTACAAAGTTTATTTTGGTTGTTTGGTAATTTGTTTATCTCAGATGATGGTTCTAACAATATACACAAATTCTATACGTCTCTCTCGTAGTTTCATAAACTACGAGAGAGATATAGGTTTTATGAACAAATTTATTTTTATTTTGTCATATGAAGAAATGTTCAATATATAAATTGTACATCATGATGAGTTATACAAATTTGTAGTTGAAAACTTTTTCATTTGAATTAATTTACTACTTTAAAATGTGATTTTTAAATTGTCTTTGCCTAGTGTTGGAGAAAAAACACTCGGCAAAGAGCTCTTTGCCGAGTGTTGTATTTGTGACACTCGGCAAAGAGCCCTTTGCCGAGTGTCAAAAAAAGACACTCGGCAAAGAAACTCTTTGCCGAGTGTCAAAAATAAAACACTCGGCAAAGAGCTTCTTCGCCGAGTGTTTTCTTTTACCGAGGGTTTTTTGTGTGGCACTCGGCAAAGAGCCAAATTCTGGTAGTGACTGCAGAGATATTTTGCGGCCAGGAGTTATTTTCGGTGGCCAAACCCTGACCGCCAAAAATAAGGCCAGGGTTATTTTCGGCGGCCCAAACGAAAACTGCCGAAAAAAGATATTTTCAGCGGCCTAGGTAGGTGACCACCAAAAATTAATCTGTATTTTCGACTAATTTTTTTTTGGTGGCCAGAAGCTGCCGGGAACAGAACATATACCGCCGACTATTTTTGGCGATATATGATCTATTTTTTATGGTTTCTGACCGCCGAAAATTATCTTGTGTCCTGCAGTGTGTTTTTCAAGTGCCTAAAATAGTGTTTTAGAAGAACCTAGGTAGGATTTCTTTCTAAAATACTGCTCATGAAATATAGAACAAAATCTCGAACTATTTTAAAATTATCCTGATCATACATAACAAGAAACAAACTAACTTTCGACGGCATACACATGTTAGAGAAATGGGATGAAAGTTATCTAACTTATGGAAAGAACGGTGGGAAGTTAACGTGGCCAGACCATTAACTTACCTTACGATAGCCGACTATAGCTGTCGAAAGTTACATACACCAGTATTAACCTCAACGTCAGATCACACAAACATATCCATAACAATTAACAACCTAACATATAAGTATATGCGCTATTCATCAGCTAGGTGATAATAACTGTATATGGACAGCATATCACATAGGCCTCCTTTGGAAAGCAGAGATTTCACAGAAATTATATAGAATTCTCACAAGAATCAGTTTATTTTGACAGGAAAAACACCCTTGCATTAAGGGGTCTTTAGATTCTGAATGGGAAATTATATAGAATTCTCACAAGAATTATCAACGTCAGATCACACGAACTTATACGGGAAAAATTCTTGCATTAAGGGGTGTTGGACACCAAAATGAGCGGACGGTCCGATCCTTAGGCCCGGACGGTCCGCGTGTCCCGAGATAAGATTAACTCGGATGTTTATCCTTATCTCGTGCGTGGTTATCCATCTAATCACGTGGGAGTTTGTTGCTATCTCTTAGGAAAAGGTCCAGACCTCCTCCCCTATAAATATAAAGGGGTACGGCCGATTGAGAACCCCCGAACACATTCCAATCGAACCAATTACCTTATTTACTTTTTCTGCCCTAGGAGTAGATGTAGCATAGTTCTAGTTGTAGTCTTCCGCATATCCACCTCCACCCCTATTCGACTCTACGTCGTCTAGATCCGTCTTGGGTGGCCTGCTGATCCCAAGACGACCCTAGGATCTCACCCCTCCCGGGGGGCAAGATCTAGTTGTCCACTCGAGACCTCTTCCTCGAATTGATCTCTTAATTCCTAGGCGACTCCACGTCGTCTGGGGACGCCCCGGGTGACCTGTCGACCCGGAGCATCTTAAGATCTTTTCCCCCCAGGGGACGAGATCTAGATTCCAGCAAGGAGGAGGAAGACGACCCTGTCGCCAGGTCGCGGACCGTCCGGCCCAGAGCTGCGGACCGTCCGGTGTGACGCAGGGAAGACACCGCTCCTGCGTCCAGGTCGCGGACCGTCCAGCCCAAGGTCGCGGACCGTCCGCGCCGCCGCAGAGGGCACTATCAGGCAACCCGGCGACCTGTCGCAGGCCGCCACCGCTGTTCACCTCGCGGAGTCGAACCCAAGGTATTGCTCATCACGAGAAGGTCATAGGGTTCGTTGCTATTTGGTTCCAAATAGGTGGTGACCATCATAGAGGTGTTGTCCCATATTTAGGATAACCACTTTATTTGGCCCTACATCATCTAAAGGTGCCAAGTACCGCCAAGCGGTTCATTATAGTGTTTGGTGACCAAAAAGGCACCAACATACTTTTGGCGACTCCGCTGGGGACGAAAAATCAGATGTATCAAATCCGATCCATTAGATCAGATCTATTAAATTAGACCTATCAGATCGGTCGCAATGGCCAATCCCAAAGATCACAACAATGTCGTCCTAGACATTAACACAAGGCTGACTAACTCGCCGGCCAATGAAGATGAGAAATTAGAAGACCACATGAAAAGGCTGGACGAGGAATTCCAACGACAACAGGCTCAGATAAGCAAGGTGGCGAAAAAGTGGTACCTCTCGCACTTCAAGGTAGATCACCACCAGAAGGTCGTCAAGAAGAGGGAAGTAAAGTACGATTCGCTCTCAGCCTTGCTTCATCAGCTCTCCATTGTAAGTAACACCACACCATTAGCCGATATTCAATCTGTTAAAATTTCTTTTGATAATTAGATTAAAATTATAATAGAGGATATAGAGAATATGACACATGCATTAGAAAATACTCATACACCTGATTTTTTGTCACATAAATTGTGCACTAAAATAACTGTGTCAAAAACATCGGCGACAAATGAGGCTTCTCAGTCCCAACCATATTCTGGTATGCCGATGGACTCATATCCAGGACGACCGTCACCACCATCTTCGCTAAATGGTGAGTCAACTCTGAGCACGGCCGGACCGTCCGCACACAATCACGGACCGTCCGGCCCTCCGTCAGACCGTCCGGCACCCTACGCCGGACAGTCCGAAGTTACACTGAGCCCACCACAAGGGTCATAGGTGTTGCCTGGCATGACCGGACAGTCCGAGGATATTACCGGACCGTCGGATTCACCCGCAGACCGTCCGACTGTGCAGGTCGGACCATCCGGAGCACTAGAAGTCACCTGTGATCCGCCTAGTGTGGAAGGCCGACATAAATATAACCGGCCACCCAAGCCCCAAGAACCAAAAAGGTCACATGTCCCTGAGCTTGTTTGGCCCACTAAGGCCAAACCTTCTGTTCGCTCTCACCCGCACTCGACACAGAAGGAAAAGGTTAAGTTTACATTTAATATTACTAAGTGTGATAAAATATTTGATGAGTTGCTTAAACATGGTAATATTAAATTACCACATATAATTCCTCCGGTTGAATAATTAAAAGGGCGTATATATTGTAAATGGCATGGCTCCTTTCTTCATAACACCAATGATTGTGCTGTCTTTCGTCGGCAAATACAATCGGCTATAAACGAAGGTCGGTTGAGGTTTCAAAAGGAGGTGAGGATTGACAGGCCACCTGTCCCTGCCACCACATTAGAGCCGACAAGCAAAAAAGTCATAGTTCGGCCCTGTGCGGCCGATAAAAGCAAAGATAAAAATATCGTCATTGGTGATCCCCGCACACCAAATATGTCACGCAGAATGGTTACTCGGAAGACTCCGGACAAAAGAAAGACCGGAGGCACCGGGGGGCAAGCACGATCGGACACCCGATCACGGTCACCTGTCCTGCGTATGCCGGACGATCCGGGTACTAAGGCCGAATAGTCCGAGACAGGAGCAGACGGTCCGGCTATAATGGTCGGACGGTCCACGGGCAGTCAGAAGCAGCAACCTCAGACCACCGGACCACAAGGTTCTAAAACAAGTGTTAGGAAACAAAATAATACTAAGACGTCTAGACGACTCAGTAGAGTCGGCCCTACTTTTGGTCAGTTGCTTGCCAAATATACGAAGAAGGCCGTTCCACACAACCGGCTAATAAAGCAGACGAAGTCAAAAGGGCGATCTGTGCGAAAGCAAAAGCCGACTAAACGGACCCAAAAGGTAGCACAACCAAGACCGCCTTGTCATCCTCCTCCGGGGATAGCATGGTGCGTCCCGTTCTATCCATCGCCGATGTGTTGTCCTGCTCATGTGTGGGGTGGTACGGCGATGAATTCATATTACTGGCCCAATCCGTTTGCTTATTTAGGCTGGGGGGCACCACAAGTTTTTGCCTATTGACAGGTTGATCAGGTAGACATGGCCGAAGAGGATGCGATCCGAAACGGCCTCTGTGCATTAAAGTTCCATCAAGTATTTATATTATCTGATCGCAAGAGCCGATGACTTGCATCGAGCTGAGTCCTTACTTCGGGAACAAAAGCTCATGAGGTCAATTGTTTCTGAAGTTTTCACTGATGCTTTTGGTTCGCCAAGCTCCACCAAAAGGCAGGGGGGCATATGTTGGACACCAAAATGAGCGGACGGTCCGGCCCTTAGGCCCGGACGGTCCGCGTGTCCCGAGATAAGATTAACTCGGATGTTTATCCTTATCTCATGCGTGGTTATCCATCTAATCACGTGGGAGTTTGTTGCTATCTCTTAGGAAAAGGTCCAGACCTCCTCCCCTATAAATATAAAGGGGTACGGCCGATTGAGAACCCCCGAATACATTCCAATCGAACCAATTACCTTATTTACTTTTTCTGCCCTAGGAGTAGATGTAGCATAGTTCTAGTTGTAGTCTTCCGCATATCCACCTCCACCCCTATTCGACTCTACGTCGTCTAGATCCGTCTTGGGTGGCCTGCCGATCCCAAGACGACCCTAGGATCTCACCCCTCCCGGGGGGCAAGATTTAATTGTCCACTCGAGACCTCTTCCTCGAATTGATCTCTTAATTTCTAGGCGACTCCACGTCGTCTGGGTACGCCCCGGGTGACCTGTCGACCCGGAGCATCTTAAGATCTTTTCCCCCCAGGGGACGAGATCTAGATTCCAGCAAAGAGGAGGAAGACGACCCTGTCGCCAGGTCACGGACCGTCCGGCCCAGAGCTGCGGACCGTCCGGTGTGACGCAGGGAAGACACCGCTCCTGCGTCCAGGTCGCGGACCGTCCGGCCCAAGGTCGCGGACCGTCTGCGCCGCCGTAGAGGGCACTATCAGGCAACCCGGCGACCTGTCGCAGGCCGCCACCGCTGTTCACCTCGCGGAGTCGAACCCAAGGTATTGCTCATCACGAGAAGGTCATAGGGTTCGTTGCTATTTGGTTCCAAATAGGTGGTGACCATCATAGAGGTGTTGTCCCATATTTAGGATAACCACTTTATTTGGCCCTACATCATCTAAAGGTACCAAGTACCGCCAAGCGGTTCATTATAGTGTTTGGTGACAAAAAGGCACCAACAAGGGGTCTTTAGATTCTGAATGCAGCCAACTACGAAGAAGCACCACCGTATAAGTGACTTGCATAAAAGGTTTCAAAAAGAAAGAGTCTAGCCAATTCTATAGCAAGATAAAAGACTGATAACATACGATGTGACAGTTGCCATCGGCTAATATCATGAGTCTTTTACACTCAAGTGCCCATGCACTTGACTACACAACTTAGACCGAACTACTGACAAAAAAAAATCTGGTAGTATAGGCTTAAGGCTGTATGCACCATATAAAAAAAATAGAGGATTTAAACTATGGATTAGAAGATTAAAATATGGAATGAGATAGGATAACTGTTGGAGATAGATTATGACCGAACTAGTGAAAAAAATACGCAAGGTTAATTAATATCGTCAGATAATAGTACACTGTACACCTGTCGAGGTTCTTCTATCGGCTGCATGCGTATGGAATGAATGAATGAATGATCGGAGATTAGCGTGTGCTCCGCTGCCGATTCCGGCCATGGGCGCGTGGCCGGGGGAATTCCGACAGAGATCACGGACGCCGGAGCGGAGGGCCTATCCGTCATCCGTGCCTCGTGTCCCATGACGATAATCCAGGTTCCTTCGTTTCCTTATTTCTTGAGGTTGCTCTGTATAGACTATACCAAGAGACTATTACCAGACAACGAAAAAGATGGTCGAAATGCTATAAAATTCTCGTTAATTACTAGAAGATAATATCTCAAATAAATCTGATTCAATCAACAATGACTATACAGATTCATTCATTCACAGGTCAGTCTCGGTAGATCACTAATGAACCTAGCACTTGATTTACATAAAGTTCAAGTCTTGAACTTGAAGCTGTTAAACATAGAAGTAAATTACCTGTACATGGAATGCCTGCATGCACTCCTTCCTTAGATAGCTAGACCGCATTCCTGTAATCTCGTGCATGCTTTTTTTTTCCTACGATAGCTAGACTGCCTGCCAGATATGCACGCATGTAATTCTCCCTGTACATTGCCTATATAAAGGAACAGCACAGCCCTGAGAAGCAATGCATTACGCCTAACCAAACATGGTAACAGAGCCAAGGTTTTAATGTCCACAATACCTTCTTCTCCCACAAATTCCTCCACCACCACGTCCTCCTCCACCATGGCGAATTCATCCTCTGCTGCTCACATTCCAATTCATCAAGTCGTCACCATTTGTCTCACCAAAACAAACTTTCTTCTCTGGCGTGCTCAGCTTCTCCCTCATCTCCGTGGTGCCCAACTGATGGGTTTTCTGGATGGCTCTAATCCGGCACCAGCACAGCAGATTGCCTCATCTACCGATGCAAATGCCAGGGTCATCCCCAACCCAGCATATGAGCGGTGGTTCAATCAGGATCAACAGATCCTGAGCGGACTCCTTTCTTCAATAACTGAAGATGTTCTCGGTGACGTAATGACTGCGTCCTCCTCTAAAGAAGCCTCGGATATCCTCAACAGCATGTATTCTTCTGCCTCACGGGCTCGCATTGTTCAGATCCGGATGGATCTCGCTACTATCAAGAAGCGGGACCTCTCTGCTGCTGATTATTTTCGCAAGATAAAGAGCTACGCATCTGATCTGGCGGCTGCTGCTGCACCTCTCCGTGAAGATGAAAAAGTGGCCTATCTTCTTGCCGGTCTTGGACCAGAATACGACTCATTCGTCACAGCCATGACTACTAAGAGTGAGGCTCTAACTTTTGATGATATTTATGCTCATTTTCTGTCGTATGAAGCTCGTCAGCTCTAACATCAAGCGGAGACGCGTCTCAACGTTGGCACTATGGCCAACTATGCTGGGCGAGGAGGCTCTCAACATCGTGGTCGCGGTCGTGGTAATTCACGTGGCCGGAGTTCTTTTCATGGACCCGGACGTACTGGTCCTACTGCCCGCGACCCCTGTCAGATTTGTGGCAAGTTGGGTCACACGGCCCTCAAATGCTGGCATCGCATGGACAAATCTTATCAACACGACTCTCCATCAGCTGCAGTTGCTGCAACATCTTCTTATCATGTCGATCCTAACTGGTATAGTGACACCGGAGCAACTGATCACATAACCAGTGAGTTGGATCGTCTCGCCGTGAGGGAGCCATATCGTGGCAATGACACCGTGCAAGTCGGCAACGGCGCAGGTTTGCAAATCAAGCATCTTGGTTCTTGTTCCATTAACACTGATACTCGCCCTCTTGCATTAAATAATGTTCTTCATGTCCCTCAAATATCTAAACATCTTTTATCTGTTCATAAGTTAACCTGTGATAATGATGTTTTCTTTGAATTTCATCCCTCCCATTTTTTCATCAAGGATCGTGCCACTCAGAATCTTCTTCTAGAAGGAAAATGTGAATCCGGCCTCTATCCCATCAAGCCTGCTGATCTTCCGTCTGTTAAACAAGCACATCTGAGCTGCTCGGCGCGTCCTTCACAATGGCATGCTCGGTTTGGTCACCCCTCAGTCCAAGTACTTGTGCGGTCCATTTTAAGTCTCCATCGTCTCCCATGCCGTGAAGAAACTAGTTTGTCTATTGTCTGTAATGCATGTCAATTAACCAAAAGTCATCAATTACCATATCATAGTTCTACTTTTCATGCTACATCATCTCTTGAACTCATATATTCTGATGTCTGGGGTCCTGCACCAGTGTCTATTGGTGGATACAAATATTATATTAGTTTTATTGATGCCTTTAGTAAATTCACGTGGATTTATCTCATGCATGATAGGACTGATGCTCAGCGCATTTTCTTACAATTTCAGGCTCATGTCGAGCGTCTTCTTAATAAAAACATTAAGTGTGTTCAGTCCGACTGGGGCGGCGAATATCAAAAACTTCATAATCGTTTCTTCACTTCCCTTGGTATTGGACATCGTGTATCCTGTCCACTCACTCACCAACAAAACGGATCAGCAGAACGAAAACATCGCCACATTGTTGAAACAGGCCTCGCTTTTTTAGCACATGCTGCCATGCCCCTCAAATTCTGGGATGAGGCCTTTACCACAGCCACATATCTTATAAACAGACTTCCTACTAGGGTCATTGATAACTTGTCGCCTCTACAACGTTTATTCCAAACACCACCCAATTATTCCTTGCTCAAGATTTTTGGTTGTGCCTGCTGGCCTCACTTACGTCCCTATAATCGCCACAAATTATCCTTTCGTTCTAAACCATGTGTCTTCATTGGGTATAGTTCACTTCATAAAGGCTATAAATGTTTAGATATGGATTCAGGCCGAGTCTATATTTCCCGGGACGTAGTTTTTGACGAGGCTCTATTTCCTTTTTCTATTCCTTCATCCCCAGTTGCAGAATCATCCCAGGGCAGTACCAGTGCTATTTGGAACAATAATCATTTGCATACTTTGTTTCCTGCTAACACTGTGGCTGCAGACCGGTGTGCTGTCCCACCTCCGGCCGACCCTGCGCAAGACTCCGGACAGGTGCCACTGGCTGGACAGGTGCCACTTGCTGAGGAACCTGCGCCAGACTTCTCCCATGACGTGGTCACCAATATGGTGGCAGCTGGCATCGAATCCATGCCTGGCGTCCAACAGCCTGTACTGGCTCAGGAAATGTCGTCAACAGCGGTGGAGCCTTCACAGGCAATAGCGGCGGATTCATCAGCATCCCCTGCTCCAGGCCTTGCACCATCTTCCACCGGTCCGTTGCATGGCGCTGTGCATGGCGCTGTTTTCATGGCACCCCCAACAGAGGTTGTCCCGGCTTCTACATCACCTGCAGGACTCAAGCCTCATCCATATGGTACACGTCTGCAACATGCAATTCGTAAGCCTAAACTTCGTACTGATGGAACAGTGTCATATTCAGTGGAACGGGTGTCTACTGTTGAACCACACTCACACATTCAAGCCCTCAAGCATCCACTATGGCGTCAGGCCATGAATGATGAATTTGCAGCTCTCCTCAGAAATCGGACATGGCACTTGGTTCCTCTTCGTTCCGGTATTAATGTGATTGATTCTAAATGGGTCTTCAAACTCAAGTATAAACCAGATGGCTCTATTGACCGCTACAAAGCTCGACTAGTTGCAAAGGGTTTTAAGCAACAGTACGGTCTTGATTATGATGACACTTTTAGTCCGGTTGTCAAGCCTACTACTATTCGGGTTCTTCTTTCTTTGGCTGTCACACATGGGTGGTCACTCCGGCAAATTGATATTCAGAATGCCTTCTTACATGGTGTTCTTAATGAAGACGTCTATATGAAGCAACCTCCCGGTTTTTAGGATACCCATCACCCTGATTATATTTGCAAACTCGACAAATCTCTTTATGGCCTCAAACAGGCACCACGGGCCTGGTTCTCACGATTGAGTACTACATTGATCCAGTTGGGTTTCATTCCTTCTAAAGCAGACGTGTCCTTATTCATCTTCAACCGGGAAAGTATTCACATGTATATTCTTGTATACGTGGATGATATCATTATTGTGAGCTCCTCTTCATCCGCTACGGAGCGTCTCCTTCACCAACTACACAGGGAGTTTGCTGTCAAGGATCTTGGTAATCTCAGCTATTTTCTTGGCATTGAAGTTCATCATAGCTCAAATGGCCTTCTCTTAACACAACATAAATATATCAATGATCTTTTACTACGTACAAATATGGAAGCTTCTGCGGGCTCCCCCTACACCCATGCTGCCTGTGGAGAAGCTGTCTCTCCATGACGGTGATCCCCTCTCTCCAGAAGATGCTACGCGCTATTGTAGCGCAGTTGGTGCTTTGCAATACCTGTCATTTACTCGTCCAGATATTTCCTTTTCAGTCAATAGAGTGTGCCAGTTCCTCTCGACACCTACTACAGCACATTGGACAGCTGTCAAGCGTATTTTACGGTATTTACGAGCTACTACCTCTCATGGGTTATGCTTCACCAAGTCTGGGTCTATGCTGTTGAGCGCCTTTTCTGATGCCGACTGGGCTGGTAATCCGGATGATCGGCGAAGTACTGGAGGCTATACCATCTTTTTGGGCAATAATATGGTTTCTTGGAGTTCACGCAAACATCCGACTGTGTCTCGATCGAGTACAGAGGCCGAGTACAAAGCTGTTGCCAACACTACGGCTGAACTTATATGGATTCAAGTCTTGCTTCGAGAACTTGGCATCTCATTGTCACGACCTCCTTCTCTATGGTGTGATAATATTGGCGCCACTTATCTCTCTGCCAATCCTATTTTTCATCGCCAAACAAAACATGTTGAGGTTGATTACCACTTCGTCCGTGAGCGTGTAGCCTCTCGTCAACTTGATGTCCGGATCATCTCATCGAAAGACCAGATTGCAGATATTATGACCAAGCCATTGCCTGGACCTGCTTTTCAGAAGATTTGTGGCAATCTGAACTTAATTTCATATCGTCCAGATTGAGGGGGGTGTTAAACATAGAAGTAAATTACCTGTACATGGAATGCCTGCATGCACTCCTTCCTTAGATAGCTAGACCGCATTCCTGTAATCTCGTGCATGCTTTCTTTCCTACGATAGCTAGACTGCCTGCCAGATATGCACGCATGTAATTCTCCCTGTACATTGCCTATATAAAGGAACAGCACAGCCCTGAGAAGCAGTGCATTACGCCTAACCAAACAGAAGCAACTAAAGGCGGCAAGAATGGCAACAGCTCAACATGACAAGCAGGACTCGAATCAAAAGTTTAAAACCACCGACCGAGCAGCGGCAGCAACCAAAGCCAAGTCACCGGACAACGAAAAAGATGATGAACAATGCTATAAAAGAAGTAAAGAGACAACAGAAAGGGAAAGGTTGGAGATGATCTGAAACCTGAGCCAGCAAAACCGTCCACTACTTTCGCCGAAGCAAAACCACTTGAAACAACAACTGAAACCACTACGCAAATCCTCCGTGAATAAACAACGGGGATTGAGATGAAACTGCTTATGTAGAAGCAAAACAGCCCCCGCTTGGCCGCTATCCATCCAAAGCGTCGCCGACGAACAGTCCGTGGGCGTCCCAAGGTCGGGTTCCAAAGGACTTCCCCGCCATGCTCCGCTTCTTGTTCACCGTCCCGTCCTCTTGCGCGTACTCGGCGAAATACTCCAGAAACGACTTGGTTCCGAGCGAGCCAACTCCTTCGAAGAGGAACTCCCTCACCAGATCCTGCAGTGGGGGCGACTATATTATAGCTCAGAAGAACACCACAGAAACGGTCCAGGAGTAACAGCTGCTGCCACTAATCTAGCTGTTTCACTGATTGCAAGGAAGCAACCACCAACCTTGGCGCCACTCTCACCGATCAACTTCTTTAGCAGCGGGTACCCAGGATCCTGAAAAATAATGATCAAGAAAGCAGGGTACAGGTTGTATTTCATGTATACACAAGGAACTAGGACACCAGCTAAGAAACAGTATTTTGTTTTGTTTCTTTGGTAATGAACTGCTAGTAAGCAACAAGAATTCAATAGTACAATCAAGTATGTAATACGATCTTTTATTGCATGGAACGAACGATTCTTTTCTTGTGGAAGATCGACCAAACCTTCTCTGCTCTCCATGTGAGATATTTATGTTGCGCTTCTCTATTGTGGTCGATTTTTTCTTTGCTACTTTCGCAAACTGCTCCGTCCATGAACTCAAGCCAGACCTGCATGTCGAGAACAAAGGGAATCAGTACCAGCACAGATAGAATTTAAAGACAAAAAAAAAAAACGGTGCACACCATATAGTAATCCACGAAGGCCGAGTATAGAGCTTGGTGGTTGGCTTCGCTTGGCTCGAATACCGTCCAGATAACAATGGGAGAGAAGAATCTCAGCGACTCGCTTGTAATCTTGCCACCCCAGGGCAGAAGCTGCATTTCATCTATTAAAGACATGGAGCTACACGTAAAGTAAATAGAGGGAGGTTTGAGGTTCCTGAAAATGTCATGTTCTGGGGGAAGGACCAGATCAAAGTACCTCACTGTACTTGTGTACAAGGGGCATCAAAGCCCTGTAGTATTTTTCCCTGTAATCCTTGTGTTCAGTGGTATCATACAAAGGGTTGAGGTCCCTAAAAGTACAAATAATCGTTGAGGTGTCTTGTGTTAACTAGTATCAATTTTGTTTGCAGCAAGACCAGTTTCGGACTCTTACAAAACAACAATACTCCGTGCAGGGGATGAGAAGGCATTGGCACAAAATATAGGAAGGTCGTATTCAGGTCTTGAGAAGGCAGCAAAATCAAGAACCTGCATTAGAACGTGCTTTATAAGTGCTAGAACATATGCCGCCACAGTTTGGGCCATCAACAATAAGCGACAATGCACAGTAGAATTTTATCTATCTATAACGCTAAAACGAGAACCCAACAAGCCAAAACAGGATGCTGTTATAACTGCAGTCATAGAGTTCAGAGTAATAATGTCAGAGACCAAACAAAAACTATGTTTCTCTTGTATTGTAGGTAAACTTGCAATGGTACGAGTGAAACAGATGTTCCAAATTACTTGGAACAAAATTCAAGGAAAACGCTGAAACACCACCACCTGAGATGAAAAGGTTTCAGGGGAAGTAGCATCACTCCCTAGGTCGTTAGAATTTGAATTAACAAATCCTTATCCAAGGTGCATGTCTGTAAGCATGGAAACTCAAAAGCATTTTATTCTATTTTATTTAACACAATGTCTTCGAGTTAGAAGAACCAAGAAAGCATGATTTCCCAATTCTGAAGTCACATGTCAACTATGCCGTGACTCAGGGATAGTTTCTAATATGTTATTAAATGTGCAAGTTCATAATTTTTTCTAGGGTGATTTATGTAGAGTAGTAAAGGTCAAGAAGAATCTAAGAGCACCAAAAACAGACCAAGTACCTGAACCGAGTTTTTTTGCTCAATTGTCAAGCTCCGAAGCAGTCTAATTTTGGAAGTGCTGAATGACAAGGCATTGAGAACAGTGTTATCCTCATTTGCTTTTATGAACCTGAACTTTTCCTGGAAGAGTAATGAAAAAAAGGTCAGCTCAGCTCTGTTGCAAACTTGCAAAGAACATATGTGGACAGGCATTTAACAGGAGAATGACAAAGCTGACCGACAACTGCAGAATAAGAGAGTGTTTGGTTTCTAGGGACTAATTTTTAGTCCCTCAATTTTATTCCATTTTAGTTTCTAAATTGTCAAATATTGTATTTAGCAATTTATGGACTAAAATATAATAAAATGGAGGGACTAAAAAATAGTCTCTAGAAACCAAACACCCCTTAAAACTAACAATACAGTCTGTCTGTGCTCTTTGAAACACTTCTCTATGGGCTGTGTGCATCCTGTTACAGAGATCGTGGCGTGTTCAAGATGATCATGTCTTATCGCTCTCAGTGTAATTGTCTTGAATTTTAGCAAAGGCTTCCATTACCGAAAAAAGTAAACAGGTACAGAAAAAAAACTTCCCAGTCAGTTCAGTACTATGCTGGTATGTAAAAAATGACTAAAAAACAAACTTCTAGATTAACCTATCTACAAACAAGCAGACTGATTTCCAGGTTACAGAGCAATGGATTCGTTGATGGTAGGAGCATGCACAATCAGACTGAGATCAAGCACAAAAGGTTCATCCCAAACTTTTCCAAAGCAGCTACTAGGAGCATCTAGCTCTGTTTGAACGATCCTGCTAAGCTTAAGGGAGGACATTCTCACATGAGCAGCCACGAAAAACCAGCAGAGCTTTTCTCACTATTCGTAGATGCGGTGGCATGTGGCAAGTTGGAACAGTAATTGTATCAAAATCTCCATGAATCCAGAGCTAGAGCTCCCCTTCAATGGAAGAAACGGGAGCACATAGCTAGTAGCTCAGGCAGCTGAAGAACGTATATGAGAGTAAGTAGTTGGGGCGAGCAAGAACCTGGGACGGGTGGGGGACGAGAGTGGAGCGGTGGCGGGTCTGCTCCAGCGCGAAGTGGACGAACTTCTGGTACGAGCAGCCGGACCCAAGGCCGCCGCCGCCGCTCATTTCAGTGGTGAGAGCAAGGGGATGGAGCTTGGGAAGAGCAGAGAGGCAGGGTGGGAAAAAGCCACACGTACGCGGGGACCTTTCCGTTTGCATCCACAAGCTTTCGTCACGGATTTTTTTCGGAAAAGAAAAGAAGCTTTCGTCTTGCGTACCAGCGTTGTAGCTAATTAATATGTGATGTAAATTTGTAACTATCATCTACTTTGAATGGTGCTTACGTTCATTATTCTTTTTGTTTGTGGGTGAACTAATCTCTCCGTTCTAAATTATAAGCTATTTTATATTTTTTAGAAAATCAAAACATCTCAGATTTGATCAAACTTATAGAAAATATTACAGATACTTATGGTATAAAAATCTGTATGCTATAAAAATACAATTGATAAAAAACTTTAAAAATCTTGTTATATAAATTTGTCAAACTTAAGATACTCTGACTTCTGATAAAAAAGATAGAGTGGCTTGTAGGGGGTGTTTGGTTGCTCCTGCTAAAGTTTAGCCCGGGTCACATCAAGCGTTTGACTTTTAAATAGGAGTATGAAATATAGACCCAACGAACTGGACTAGATTCGTCTCGTCTTTTAATCTTCGGCTGACAAATTAGTTTTATAATCCGACTACATTTAATACCCGGAACGGAGGTTCAAACATTTGATGGGACAGGGGCTAAATTTTAGCGGGGTGTAATCAAACACCCCCTAAGGGCTTGTTCGGTTATTCCCAATACACATGGATTGGATGGGATTGGAAAAAATTGAGAATGCGTTTGACTTGTTTGGGATTCAAACTCATCCAATCCCACTCAATCCACATGGATTGAGAGCTAACCGAACAAGCCCTAAGATGGAGGAAGTAATTATGAATGGAGAGATATCTCACGTGACTTTTATACCTTGTTTGACTTTAGCCCATCATTCCCGTTCTTCTAAACAAACCCATATCGATTGGTAGACATGTCAAACTAGTCTTCCTAAACACTCACTCGTAAGAGCAAAATGTGCACGAAATGTTTGCGCATTTTGTAGTGCGTTTCAAGAAAGATAAAATTAAATTGTATGTCTTGTTATTGGTCGATTCATCAAAATTGTTTAGATTTTCATTGTGACACGTAGCAACGATTATTGCTCCAACTCATGCGTGTATTCGTGTTGTTGCTGCTCGCCCTCACCTCAACCTGTCTCAGCCAGTCTCCGAGATAGAGATGGCAATGCAATGACCTCCATCCTCAATTCTCCCGTGTAAATTTTTTTATTAGGACTAGTTTGTAAACTCTATTTTTCTAAAGAATTTCTATTTTTCGAAGAGAAAACGAACTAGTTTCTCTTGGAAAAATAAAAATCTCCTAGAAAAATGTGGTTTCCAAACTAGTACATAATGAAGAAGGAAAACTTTCATCTCCTAGGGATGTAAATAGAAAACGGTTCCTCTCCAATGAGTAAAAGGGGACGGGCATCCCTATTCCCTGTGAGGAAATGATATTTTTATATAATAATTAATGATAAAAATAAATAATTAACTTGTTAAGATATCATCCATTGTATAAATATGTTTATTTTTTATTATACATTATGATTTTTTACCTCTGACAATATTTATGAGTGATAATGTTTACATTAATAACAAAGAATGCACGTCTGAATTATAATTTAAGGGCTACTTTCGAATGTAGGAATTTTGCAGAAATGAGTTCAATTTTACAGAAAAAACGCAGAAAACAAAAAAAAATCCTCCGTTCCAAAGGAGCTCTAAAAGGAGATAGGGATCCCCATCAAGATTTATCCCCTCGAAAAATGGGGATGGGAAAGATATTCCTAAGGATTCTAGTGGGTAAAATTTTTCGCCACTAGAACAGAGATGGGGAGCTATTCCCCGAGAGACCGTTGCCATCTATACTCTATGTAGTAAGACATGCATCTATAGATGACGAAAAATATCTCATTTTGCCGCTCTCTACCGTTGGCACCACCACACGGAGCACGTATGGGTGTTGTGAAAAGTAATAGTAAGCAACTTGTGACAGGATTTCCGTACGTATCTTCTAGTAGATAGATGCACCCAAGTTCTCAAGCCGCTTTTTCACTTCTCGTTGCAATGAGGAGATAAACTAAGGGAGATTCGAGATCCCATCTCGTCCTCCTAATGATATGCCAATGACAACGATCTACCTAGTACATGTTTGCAGTCCACGGCCCCATCTTAACAAAGTTGAGCAAACACGGCATGACAAGTGGTGCTTGGTACAGTAGTATAGTACAATGCAAAACTCATTCTCCTGCTTTTTTTTGCTTTGGAAACTGAATTGCAATCTGCGAGTGTATGCAGCAGTGCTATATAACACAGTTCCAGTCATACTGTCTGCCTCTCAACTGCACCCTATTCCTCACTTGAGCTCGTGCGTGCGAGGGATGGAGCAGATGGGTTCGCCGGGCACGGGGAAAGGGTGGAACCTACGCGGTCCTAGTGAAGCAGTAGCCGGCGACCATCATGACCTTGAACTCATTGAAGAAGGAGACGAGGCTGTCGCAGTCGACACCTGGATAATTTAGATACAAAGAGGTGCCACAAAGGGGTAAACTCAAGAGATCCTCTGCGATCCAAAGGGTGCCTTAAAGGGATGAGATCATTTCTCAACACTCCTCCTTAATCAAATCCAGCATAAACATCATTCAATAATGTTGTTAATTCCTTTAAGAAAACTGTCGGAGAGGAAATTCTCTGGCCGGGTGGCGGAATGCACCTGCCCTAAATCCTAAGATGAAGGAGGGGCCTAAGCGTTTTGCCTGTCTGCTAGATGGTCGAAGAACACTAGTGAACACGAGGATTTAGAGTGGTTCAGGCCGCCGGAGCGTAAAACCCTACTCCACTGTGTGTTGTATTGAACACTTGAGAACTTGAGAGCTTGAGTGTCTAAGTTGGCTTGAGTTAGGTCTATGTGAGCCTGTGTGACTTCTAAGTTTTTGGACATGGACAGCAGCAACCTGCCTCGTTCTCAGTTGGAGGAGCTCAACATGGTACACAACAGGTTGGTGTTGGGGGACAGAAACATGATTATCATAATCAACGCTACAAGGATAATTCTGGGTCTGGTCGACAGGTAGAAAGAGGTTTTTGGCCAAAGCAGCATGCTAACAGGGGCCGGCCCCCATTCTCCAAAGGTCCAAGTTTCAACCATATTGCAGCTAGTGGTTCTGAAGGTCTTTAAAAGGGGTTGGGCAGACATTTACAACATAATAGTGATGGAGGTTCAAGTGGCATTGGGGACAACATGATTTTGATGGATAAAACTGCCTCTAAACGTTCCTTTCAGGAAGTTGAAGAAAACAGGCCACCCTCTAAAAAGGTTGAAGTATTAGTTGAGACCAAGAAAGAGGCGAGTAAACCACAAGGGGAATTGTTTGAAGTGGCAGGAGTGTCAGCAAAAGGGAGGGGTAAGTGGTGTTTTCGATGCAGGACAAAGGGCCATGTGTCAGTGGAATGCACTACAATCTTGTTTTGCCAATTGTGTGAAAGTGATGACCATGTCGCTGCTATATGCCCAATAAAGAAAAAACCTCGTCTGATGGCTTACTCGGTGGGTTATGCGATGGATGGTTTGGGCTTCTACCATATCCCCCATGGCCCTATTTCCATGTCAAAAAAGGATAATACTTTGGCTTTGATCACAGTTATGGGAGGCGAGCTTAAGGAAGCTGAACTTGTTGCTTATATGGAGAGGTTAATTCCAGGAAAACACGGTTGGGATGTTCAGTTGCATGCCCCAAATACTTGGGTGGCTAATTTCCCATCTAAAGCTGAATTGAAGCGAACTGTAACATTTGGGTCTGCTGATCTTAAGAATGGATTACTTCTGAAATTCGAAGAGTTTGAGGAGGAAGAGTATTGTGGAGAAGAGCTACCAAGGGTGTGGATGCGTGTATTAAACCTCCCAAAAGGGTTAAGAACATATGAGGTTCTATGGGCGATTGAGACGATGTTTGGTGCCACAACTAAGGTGGATATGATTACTACAAGGAAAAATACCTTTGGAAGATTTGAGGTTGCAGTTCTCAATGCTAGCATTGTGCCCAATCAAATGGAGGTCGTTATTGGAACTCGTTGGTTTGAGTTGGTTTTTGAGATAGAAGGAGAAATTGGTGAAGCTATGGAACCAATTACTCATAGGGAGAATGGTAATGAGGGGGATCATGGGAATGCCGATAGAAGGGACACCACTATGGAGGAGAATAACTCCAAAGCAAAAGACACAAATGGCAATTCTTGGGCTGCACCTTCCTTTGCTAGCAACAGAAGGGACGTAGGAAAGGGTGTCCAGATGGACGATGGTGCTCTGGATGATTTTGATGAGGATGACCTGCTCGAGGATGAGGTGATGGAACAATCTCCTGCTGTTTCACCAAAATATGCAGTCCTTAGTGCTGTTCTTGATGCAGGCTTAGGTGAGCAGGCCAAACAGCCATCTAGACATCATGACTGTGAGATGCAGGAGGGCTGTAATTCAAAGCCTGGGTTGGTGGAGCATAGCAAAGTGCCTAGGGACGATTGCAGCAAAATGAAAGAAGCTACTGCGACTTTGGGACACCAATTGAAGTGTGATGGTCAGCAGTCTGACGCCAGCTTTAGCTCTGAAGTTGCTCTTCCAGTGATACCCAAGCCGGTAAAAGTCCTCAATAAAATTTCTGCAGCCTTGCCAAAAAGGAGAAGCAAGAGGCGGGAAGCAGAAGTAGATGAGGACATGCTGGAACGTGCGAAAAGAGTGGTGGCGAAGAAAAATCTTGATGGACCGGAAGGTAACAGTTTTAAGAATTCAGTTCTTTCCTTTACTGATGAGCTTGTTATTAATAATTTAAGATCTCTAGGAATTTCTTTGGGTGCTTCTGAAAATTCAGTTTAGGATTCGGTAGATCATCTTAAGATATTAGAAAAGGAGAGAATTAAAGAGTCGACTGTTAAAATCGGTCAGGATAACCATGTAGAGTTAGGAGAATCAGATGTAGAAGATGATGATCTATATACTCTTGGTGACCTTTCAGGTGACCTGTCGGAGGAGATCATGGAATATCTTACTGATTCTAACAGGTTGTTAAGCAATTTTAAGAAAGTGAAATCTAAAAAAGGCAAAAAAACATTGTGTTAACTCGAAAGTAAAGACAAAAATCTCTAATAAATGAAAGGAATCTTCTGGAATAGCAGAGGTCTTCGGGACTTGGCTAAACCGAGGTTTTTATTTGATGCATCTAATGACCATAATTTAGACTTTATTGCTCTTCTTGAAACTCACAGAAAGGGCTACTCTGAAGCTGAGTTAAGTACCTTTTGTGGGAGCAGAGAGTTTTCTTGGCAATGGTGCCCTTCTAGAGGTCGATCGGGAGGTATTCTACTAGGTGTCAACTTAGAAACTTTTGACATGGTTAAATCCTGTAAGGGCGAGTTTTTTCTAAAAATACATTTAAAAAATAGGAGTGCTGGCTTTCAATGGGTTTTAATGGCTGTATATGGTGCAGCGCAACCTGAACATAAAGTCCGTTTTCTTACAGAGTTAGTCAATGTCATCAGTACAAAGACAATGCCGATTTTGGTAGGAGGAGATTTTAATATTATAAGAAACCCGACGGAAAAAAGTAGTGACCGTTTTGATAACAGGTGGCCGAACTTGTTTAATGCCTGCATAGAATCTCTTAATCTTCGGGAACTGGAGCTCTCTGGCCGTAAATTTACCTGGGCTAGCTCTGGGCCGAACCTGACATATGAGAAGCTTGACAGGATTTTGGTGAGCACTGAGTGGGAACGAAAATTCCCTTTATCGGTGGTTGAGGCCCTATCGAGAGATATTTCAGATCACACACCTTTATTGTTTCAAAGTGAAAATGCCTCCTATAGAGGAAATAACCAAATGTTCAGATTTGAGCTCTCCTGGTTGTACATGGAAGGTTTTCATGAATTGGTAGCAAAGGTGTGGAACAAGGAAAATAGGGGAAGTTCTTCCCTAGTTAGATGGCAAAATAAACTTAGAGCTCTGCGGCGTTACCTGAGAGGTTGGTCAAAAAATGTGCTTGGGAATACTAGAAAAAGAAAGCGGTTCTTGCTTACTTCCTTAGAATCTTTGGATAAAAAAAGGGAGGAGGGGATTCTCTCCCCACAAGAGCAGGAACATAAGTATTGTCTTTCTGCCGAATTAACAAAGTTGCTTAGAGAGGAAGAGATATACTGGATTCAACGATCGAAAGCAACTACGTTATTAAAAGGCGACAATAATACTAAATTTTTTCACCTTCTAGCAAGTGGTAGAAATCGTAAGACGAAAATAACACAATTGGAACAGGAGGAGGGGATAATCATTGGCCAAAATAATCTTAAAAAATATATAACAGATTATTACAAAAAGTTATTTGGATCGCCAAATTTAAATCATTTCTCGTTAGATGAAGATACGCGTGATGACATCCCGCAAGTATCGAATATCGAGAATGAGTTGTTGATAGGGAGTTTCTCAGAAGCTGAGATAAAAAAAAGTGGTTTTCCAATTGGAACACAATAAGGCGCCAGGTCCAGATGGTTTTCCTGCTGAGTTTTACCAAAACTTTTGGGAGGTTATAAAAAAGGACTTACTGGCACTTTTTGAGGATTTCCACAATGGGATTTTGCCACTCCATAGTCTCAACTTTGGAGTAGTTACTCTGGTGCCGAAAAAAGAGGCTATAAAAGTGGAAAATTTTAGACCGATTTGTCTTTTAAATGTTAGTTTTAAGATTTTTACTAAAGTCCTTACAAATAGAATATCAATCGTTGCCAAAAGATAATCCAACCTACTCAAATAGCCTTCATCCCTGGTAGATATCTCTTGGAAGGAGTGGTTATCCTTCATGAGACCATTCATGAGATGCACAAAAGAAAGAAAAATGGTGTAATCCTTAAGCTAGATTTCGAAAAGGCGTACGATAAAATAAAATGGCCATTTATACAACAAGTGTTACGGATGAAAGGTTTTTCTCAAACCTGGTGTAAGTGGATGCAACAGGTGGTGGAAAAAGGAAGTGTTTCAATAAAAGTTAACGATGATTATGGCCATTATTTTCAGACCAAAAAAGGAGTTCGACAGGGAGACCTTCTGTCACCTATTCTTTTTAATATAGTGGTCGACATGCTTGCCATTCTCATAAATCGAGCCAAGGACTTGGGGCAAGTCGTTGGTGTTATACCACACCTGGTAGATGGAGGACTTTCAATACTCCAATACGCAGATGATACGATTATCTTCATGGAAGATGATTTAGGAAAGGCTAACAACATGAAGCTAGTGCTATGTGCATTTGAGCAACTTTCAGGCCTAAAAATCAACTTCCATAAAAGCGAACTTTTCTGCTATGGTGCTGCCAAAGGGTTAGAATTAGAATACTCTGACATCTTTGGGTGTGGCGTGGGGAGCTTTCCATTCAAATATCTAGGTATTCCGATACACCACAGAAAATTGAGTAATACAGAATGGAGGGTAGTCGAAGAAAGGTTTCAGAAAAAACTAAGTGGATGGAAAGGTAAACTTCTCTCAGTCGGCGGTCGCCTGGTGCTTATTAACTCGATACTTAGTAGCTTAGCTATGTTCATGTTCTCTTTTTTCGAAGTTCCACAGGAAGTCCTAAAATGTTTGGACCAGTTTAGGTCTCATTTCTTTTGGGAAGGTGGGGGACTCAAAAAGAAATATAGGCTAACTAAATGGAGTGTTTTGTGCACACCCAAGGATTTAGGGGGTCTTGGCATCCTAGATCCGAGGTTACAAAATAGATGTCTTCTAAGTAAATGGCTTTTTAGACTCATTAACGAACAAGGCATCTGGCAAAGTCTCCTTCGAAATAAGTACCTAAAAAATAAAACAATAACCCAAGTAGAACACAGGCCCGATGATTCTCACTTTTGGTCCAGACTTATGGCGGTAAAACATGACTTTATGAGAATGGGTCATTTTGTGTTAGGGGATGGTACACAGATTCAGTTCTGGGAAGATAAATGGTTGGGGTCTGTCCCTTTGAAAGACCAATTTCTAGATCTGTACAACATTGTGAGAAAGAAAAAGGCAACAGTAGCTAATGTTCTTCAACATAATCAACTTAATGTGGCTTTTCGTCGGTCACTTAATGTAAATAATCTAGCTGCTTTGAATAAGGTAGTAGCTAGAGTATTTACTATTAGTCTATCTGATCGAAGAGACACGTTTGTTTGGGATCTTCTCCAGCAAGGTCAGTTTACGGTCAGCTCTATGTATAGGGCTTTAGTCGCCCCGAACATTGTTTCGAGAAACCACCCCATCTGGGATTTAAAGCTACCTTTGAAGATTAAAATTGTTATGTGGTACTTAGTTAAAGGCATAGTTCTAACAAAGGATAATTTAGCAAAAAAACAGTGGAAAGGAAGTGTTAAATGTTGTGGATGTAACTTAGATGAATCCATTCAACACCTTTTCTTTGACTGTCATATGGCTAGATGTGTTTGGAGAGGTGTACAAATTTCATTTAACATTACTCCACCTTCGTGCATCCAACATATGTTTGGCACTTGGCTAAAAGGTTTAAATTCTAGACTTAAGAGCCTGATTTGGGTTGGAGCATGTGCCCTCTGTTGGGCTATATGGTTAAGTCGTAATGATGTGGTTTTTGATAATGCACAAGTTTCCACTCCCTTGCAGGTCACTTTCAGAGGGACACATTGGACAAGGTTCTGGACACTATTGCAGAAGGAGGAGGACAGACCTCAAGTAAAATGGGCCTGTCGTGTGCTTGAAACAACAATGATGGAGATCTTTTCAAATAATGGATGGTCTTTTTTTCATAGATTGAGAGCATAGTTTGAGAGCTTAAATTTATGAAACCTTTGTAGAATGTAAGATTTCGTTCCAATGTGGAACCCCATGTTTGTGAGTTTGACAGCCGAATGTATCAACCGATACAGAAGCTGGAATATTAATAATATTCCCTTTTCTAAAAAGTGAGACTGCCTTGTAATGTCGTGTGCCCTCCCTTTTATAGCTCAAGGGGCACTTACAAGGGGTGCTGAGCCCCAACATATGGGCCCAGGAACATAATGGATGGAATACCTAGAGCAACTAATGCAGTTGACGTCTGTGCAATCTCGAGGCCCATGTTGTCCGCAGCACGCGCAGCGTTGACATGTGGCGGCAGCTTCCTTGGTAACGTACGAGTAATGATGGGCGTAGTGCACGCGGCAGTATGGGCGTGCAGTCTGCCAGTGGAACGGACAGGGATGCCGCCTGTGGGATGGATAGGTCGCTGCCTGTCAGCGGAATGGATAGGTCTCATTTAATGCAGAGGCGGCACATCGCCTGCTAGTGGAATGGACAAGCACATCGCCTGCGGAATGGATAGGTCTCATTAAATGCTGAGGTGGCACATCGCCTGCCAGCGGGATGGACAGGCGGCGCGCCTTATCCACAATAAATGCAGGGGCCACGTAGCCCGGAGGTCTTACGTCAGACTCCGCCAGTTTGCTTACGTCATGCGCGGTAGGCCACGTGGCAGCATCGGGTCTCCGCCTAGGCAGGGAGCAGTAGCGCATGCGGATAGGTCCGCACCAGACTGGGTCTGGACATGTGTCGACACCGGACCCCCGCTTGGGTCCTGTTCAGGGCCCGAGTATGTTCTGTCCTGAGACCCTAGGACCCCCCTGTGGGTGGCCCGGACCCCATACGGGGGTGGTCCGGATCCCATCCTAGGGGTCCGGCTTGCACAAGTGGAGGTCTAGGGCCAACCTTGGAGATCTGGTGACGCGCGCGCTGTCAGTCCGCCCTCGGTCACGTCAACTGCCACATCTGTCCCCGCGGCTGACTGACCCACGGCCCCACGTCTGGCGGTTCCATCAGGCCATGCACGAGGCGCCTCATTGCCACCGCCTTGGTTAATAAATATCTCTCCGCAGCGGCCCCGAGGTGGTACGCGGTCGTGTGCGGCGGTTCGCTCCTCGCGCGGTGGTTCGCTTCTTCCGCACTCGGAGACCGGCACGCCAGATACATGACTTGTGGGCCTAGGCCCCCATATCAGAGACTGGGTCGCCTGGGCGCTAGGTGCATGTCGGACGGAATTTCCTGGGGCGCAAGCGGGAGAGTCTTCCTTGAAAAGAGATTCACCCTGCGTGCAGTAGTTACGCTTTCGCATTTTCTCCAACTGCTGCGCCCTTTCGCCTCCGAGCCCTCTGCGCCCCTTTGCATTCGTGCTCTTCTGCTTTCCGCCGCCATAGTCGCCATGGCCTCGCTGGTTCATCCTGAGCATTTCCAGAACGAGGGGGCATTCAACCTGGTGCGCAACCTGCTTGGATGGAGCACGCCGGCGTTCATTGAAAGGATCCGCGCCGGCGCCACTCCCCTCGGCGATCTTGCCGCCGGGAAGTCCGTGCTCTTCGTCTCCTACCTCTCCTGCGGGTTGGCGCTGCCGATCTTGCCTTTCTTCTTGCTGCTGCTGGACGAGCTCGGCTTTCAGCTTCAGCACCTCATGCCCCACTCCATCCTCCAGACGGCCATCTTTGCCCACCTGTGCGAGATGTTCATGGGGGTGGCGCCGTGTACCTCCCTCTTCCGCTATTTCTTCGTGCTAGTGAAGTCCGGGAAGGCCAAGGACCATCTCGGCGCCTACTGCTTCCAGACGAGGCCGGATTCGGCCGGCGCCTACATCTCCTCCCTCGGTGGCACGAGGTGGGAAAACTAGCGCGCTGACTGGGTGATCGTCAGCACTGAGGCCAACGACTGCCTCACGCTGCCGAGCGACGGGCCAAGGCTCGACCAGAAACAATGGAGGGCCAAGCCGTCGCTAGCGCCGGAGTTCGAGCCCATACTGGACAGGATCAAGACCCTGGCGACCGGTGGCCTGACGTCGATGCACGTGGTCGGCGACTTCCTGAAGCGCCGGATCACGCCGCTGCAGAGGAGGGCGCGTCTGTGTTGCTGGTTCACCGGCTCAAACGACATTGGCCGGATCCAGCGCGGGCCAGGCACCGACCTGTCCTGGGAGGAACTAGAGCTCCTGGTGAAGGGGATCACTAGTGAGTCCTTCATCCCTAAGTCCCTAATCCCTCCCTAGGGTATCCCTGCGCTCTGCGATGACCCAGGGTTGAGGACAGCGATCTTGGACTGGCTGCTGACCCTCGACGAGAGCGGCGTGGCGGTTCGCCAGACCAGAGGCCGGGACCCCCACCACGGGATCCATATCCCTGGTGTATCGATGGGGGTTCCTAGCCCACCAGTGCGGGTTCCAGAGCTCCCCCCGCGGCCCCCAACCCCTTGGACAAGGGCAAAGGGGCTGCAAGTAGCTCCTCCGCCCCGAGTGGCACCGGGGGGTCGGAGGAAGAGAGACGACGCCGGCTGCGCTGCGCCAATGGTCGCTTGTTTTGGATCCTCCTCTTGATTAAGACCCCCCTAGAAGCGTTAGAGGACCAGTGGCGGGGCCGAGGAGACCGGCTCCCAGGCCTAGGGTGCGCAGAGGCGTGCTAGTCCTCCACCACCACCACCATCAGATCCGCAGCCACCGCCGCCACCACCACCTAGGGGTGATCTCCCCTATGGGCACCAGCCGCAGCAACAACAATAGCAGCAACAACAACAACAACATCGGACGTTCCGCTTCCAGGGTCGCTGGAAGGTCCAGGGCCCCAAGTAAGTGTAGCCCCATCCTTGTTTTTGCGAGCGCAATTATCATGCTGATGGGTCTCAACCCATCCTTGTTTAACAGGGCTTCCTCCCCCTCTGCTCCCAAGGGTGCCCCCTCCGCCAGATACCATGCCCGTCGGCGGGTTTGGTTCTCAGCAGCAGGCGTCTGCTAGGAGTGGTGCCGGCGGTCCGCCCTCGGCCGTTGCAACTACGCCGACGGCTACCACAGCCTCAACGATGATGACGTCGTCGAGTACACCGTCGGCAGCGGCCGAGGAGGTCCCAGCTGTGCCCGCCCCCGCCATGGGGGTGACGCAGGGGGCACGTCCAGCTCCAACCCGCCGCCCACTCTAGAGGAGCTGGAAGTGGTTCTTGGGCGGCGGCTCCGATCCGGCGCCGAGCCAGAAGCAGCGCCGGTCCCCCTCCCCCGGGTGCTGTCTCGTGCGCATCAGGCCCTCTAGGAGACCGAGGCGGCGATCTGGTGGGAATGGGAAGCGCTGGAATCCGAGCACCAGCGCCTCATCGACTGGCGTACCTAGATAGAGGAGCGCACCAAGGCGGCGTCCCAGCAGTTTGCCTTTGAGTGGTCTGAACTGGTGCAGGACCGCAAAGACTACAAGAAGGACCTCTAGAAGGTGTACGCCAGGGAGCTAGAGGCGAGCCGGAAGGAGAAGAGGCTGGCCAAGAAGGAGGAGCACTTGAACTAGAGGGAGGAGGTCGTCACGGAGCTAAGCGCCAAGTTGAGCGCCATGAACAAGATCTTGGACGAGCAGCGGGCCCAGCAGTCCGCGGTTGTGGAGAGCCTACAAAAGCTGCAGCGGGAGCTCGATGGCAAGGCCCACGACGCCGCCCTCGCCGAGGAGAAGCTTAAAGCAAAAGGAGAATCCTTGGACAGGCGGGAAACGGGTCTCGCCAGGCGGGAGGCGGACCTCGCCAAGCGGGAGAAGGATCTCGCCTTCAAGGAGGAAATGCTTGAGAGGCGAGAGAAGTCATTGGCTGAGCATGAGCTCGAGGCGGAGGAGAAGGAGCGGACGCTGGAGGAGCGGGTCCGCCAGTTCCAGGCGGCACAGGCGGCGCAGGCAGCACCGGGCCCCTAGGCGGTGGAGGCGATGAAGAAGACACTTGAAGATCTCCAGGTAGAGCATCGCGTCGGGGTCCAGCACATCGCCTCCTGGGCCGGCGAGGCAAGCACGACACTGGTGCCACTAGGGGTGAGCCCCATCCCGGTGTCAGAGCCGCCGACATCCATCTCTGACGCGCTCCCGGTGCTGGATTCTGCCACCGACCGCCTCCGACGCCTGGACCAGATACTTGGCGCCCGCCTGGAGGCCAAGGGCGGTAGGCTCTACCGGGCGATGATAGAGTACATCCTGACGTGCTTATGGAGCCACGACCCGGCCATCTCCCTAGAGCCGGTGATCGCTGGTCCGGTGGCCGACACCGAAAGACGCCGCTCGGGAGGGTGTACAAGATACTGTGGAGGTGGTGGCCGTGTGCTTCCAGCGGGATCCTGCCGATGAATAGCTAGATCTGCAGAAATAGGGCAAGGGTTCCGCTAGGTAGTGGCTTGTAACAGCTTTTGGTTTTGTAAGATACTTTTGAGTAGTATTAATCTAATAGTGACAGAACTTATCTGTATGCCATTTGTCTTTGCTGTGTGCATCGTTACCAACTTCTCCCTGGTACTTGGCCCCCCTAGGATGTAAGCTCGACGTGTCGAGGCTGGATGCCAGTATACTTAAGAAAGAATTGGTGACCTGTAACACCCTAAAGTTCAATCTTGTGAAGACAAGGAAAAATTCTCAAAGGTTTTAAATCAAAACACCTTTCCTTAAAGATAATCATAATTTAGAAGTTTCCACTCATGAATATGTTAAAAATACATAATTAAAGATACTTAGATAATCTAAATTGCCTTTGGGTTAGGATATATAAAAGAATTAGGATTAAACTATTTCTTAATATATATAGTCTACAATATAAATTTAATTTCCCTAGAAGTAATAAGGTAGGGATTATTCTACTATATGATTAAAAGCTTGTCTAAAAGAACTAAAATAAATAAAGAAATACATAAAATAGGTTTTTGCACATTATGCTAAAGTTCTATATGTGTATCCAAATTAAGTGTTTGAACTTTAAACTTGTGTTGATTTGAAATTCAAATGGAAAGGAAAATAGAAAATAGAAAATAAAAGGAGAAGGGAAGAACTAAGAAAAATACTACATAAAATAAAATAAAATCAGAATAAAAATTCTTCACACTTATATTATTAAATGATACCTTTCAAACTGAGGACAAGTTATTTACAAAAGTTTGAACTCAAACTTGAATTCAAATTGGAGTTGAAAATGGAGAAAAGAAAAAGAAAAAGAATAAAAACCCTAACTGGGCCGGCTACCTCCTATTCAGCCCACCTATCCCTCGCGCGCGCGGCCCATTCCACAACCAGGCGCCGACAAACCGGGCCCGCGCGTCATCCTCTCATCCCATCGCTTGCCGCGCTCACTCGCTGACATGTGGGGGCCCCCTGCCCAGTCTCTCTCGCCCGCGCTCGCTCCTCCCTCCCTCTCTCTGGTCCGCGGGGTCCGCATGTCGGGCTCGTCTTCAACAGCTTGCCGATCGCGCCGCGCGGACTCCGCAAAACTCTCCGTGGATTCTCGGCCTCCGTGCAACGGCCGCGGGTAGCTCCTTGGGTATAAAGCCGAAGCTCCGCGACCTCTCCTCCTCGTCCCATCCGAAACAGAAGCCCCATTGCCGGCGCGTGTTGAAGAACCGAGAAAGAGAGAAGAGCTGCCGCCGCCGTTGAACTGCGCCGCCGTTGCCCCTCCGCTTCGATTGCCTCGTCCTGGGCGTTCGCCGGGGACCCGTGAAGCTGTCTGGGCCATCGATTCGGACTGCGTGGCCTCGGGAACTCCGGAATTCCTCGCCGGTGTTGCAAGAACTCCGCCGAGCCGCCCAAACACGTGTGCAACCCGTCTGCGCGCTCGATTTCCGGTAAATCCACCTCCCAACTCTCTGCGCTGCCCTCCTTTACGTGTTGCCCGGTTCAATTTTGAGTATGACGCTCCGGGACGGCCGATTGGCAGTCTCGCCGGCGTGCTCCGCCGCGCGCGCGGGGCGGCGCCGTCGTGCGAGTACGTCCTGTTGGGGCGAAGGCTGTGGCCCGTTGGATTCACCAGCGACGGCCGAGATTAGACCCTTGCATACCCCTTCGTCGTATTGAATCTTGCGCGTTGAAAGGGAATCGTGTGGCCGAGAGGGAGTAAAGGGTATCGTGCGCCGTGGACCGTGGATCTGGGATCTAACGGTTGTCAGCGTAGCAGTGTATATAACCGGGTCCGGGTTAATCTGGATCGTTCGGATCTAATCGGACGGCCCAGAGTGCACCGTACCCCTTCGCGAGTCAGTTTTGTTAAAGAACCCCCTGGAAACCAGAGAATCAACCCGCCGTCCTATTTTCACTGTGCGCTGTGTCTCGGGAAACTTACCCCGAGCCCCCTGCGGTTTTCTGAAAATGAGGCCCAGTCCAATGAATAGGAAAATCATAGAAAATGATTTAGAAAATGATTTTTAGTGTTAAAATAAATCCAGAAACTTAATTAATTCATAACTAATTCATTTTAGCTCCAAATTGAGTCATTCCAATTCCTAAAATTTTGTAATAATATTCTCTACCATTTAGAATCACTGTTTTGACATGAACTCTGTCAGAAAACTTATTTATCATTTAATCATATTATAGTCACCTTAAATCTTAGGAAATTCATAACTTGAATTCTACAACTCCAAAATTAATAATTCTTTTTCCTGTGATCTTATTTTAATATGTAGATTATTAATATGTATTTTGGCATATATGTTTGGTGTAATGTTAATTTTGCCTATACACTGTTTGTTTGTATTGCTACGACTAGTGCGAGGTCACGTGTCATCTGAAGATCATCCTGGTACCTGGAATCTCAAGGCCCAGGCAAGTTGTGCCCTTGACCACTTTTTACCCAATAATGTTCTTTAATATCACTTATCCATGCATAGGTTAATTTTGATGGGACCCAATAGGTCACCCTAGATTGTTTATCTCATTACCTTGTTTACCCCTGAATCACTTGGGTAGTTTGCTATTGCTTTATATGGTTTTGGGATAATCATTTATTACCTCTATGTTCCAATTCTTGTTGTTATTCTGTTTATGTTCATATTGTTATCATTAATGTTAATTGGAACATAGAGCTTAACTTGAGAACCACGTGCCACCACAAGGGTGGAATGGGACGCCCTTGGCTGACTAATTAGGAAAGCTAGTGGAAGACTACCTTACCCGAAAGGGGCAAGGGCAGTAGGGGAGAGGTCAGTGTAGGGAGGCCCTCGGGAGGATTTTGCTGCGATGGCGGTCCTGCAAGGGATTCCTGCACTGGATCTTCCTATAAACTGTAGCGGGTTTTCGGAAGCTAGTGGAACTTTGTAAAGGCCTCGTAGTGTTGCCCTGCCGTGCTTCCTAGGTAGAGGTATATGGGATTCATGACCCCTTGGCAGATGGGTAACATGACTTGTGGGTAAAGGGTACAACCTCTGCAGAGTGTAAAACTGGTATACTAGCCGAGCTCACGGTCATGAGCAGCTCAGGACTCTCTGATGTTTAAATTATGGAACTTAAATTCAATTTTGTCATTTGCATTGCATGGGTTTTATTACTAATTTTGTTCTATTACTTTACTTATGGTTTTGGTATTTACTTACACTTAGTAATTGCTAATAAAATTTTGACCAACTTTAAAAGCAATGCTCAGCTCTAACCATCTCCTTTGGTAAGCCTTACACTTCACGTGAGCTCCCACCTTTGGCGAGTTCCTGCACATTATTCCCCACAACTTGTTGAGCGATGAACGTATGTGAGCTCACTCTTGCTGTCTCACATACACCACAGGTCAGGACCAGGTACTGCAGGATGATGCTCATGGAGGATGCTGTGATGAGTTCGTGAGAGGTCTAGGTCGTCGTCTCCCAGTCAACTTTTGGGTTGCTGGACCGTTGTCTCCTTATAATGTAATTATTTATTTTGTATAGAACTTCTGTTATATATAAAGTTGTGACATTCGATCCTGTGCCACTATACATCATATGTGTGAGACTTGGTCCCAGCATACCTGGTGTTTATGTTAACCCTGGGTTTTGGATCCCTAAAATCCGGGTGTTACAGAAGTGGTATCAGAGGAATGTTGACTGTAGGACGAAACCTAGATAGAACTGGACAACCCTTGTCTACTTACCTCTGCTACTCTGATTCTTTTCTAAGCTTATCTTAATCTTTTCTCATCTAATTCCGCTTTACTCTGATTATTCTTATCTTTTCTTTCTAAAGACAAATGTGGATTTCACACTTTGAAATCCTGTGCCTAAAGTAACTTTAGGAATAGGAGACCTAATCCTAGGAACAAAAAAAATCAAAACTATTTTTGTAAATATTTATATGCTTGAATGTTTGCTCTTATGATACTTGTCTGATTTGGATCTTTGTTTGAGTGTGATGAGTTGTGGAGTAATGTCCACAATTGCATCTGCATATACACATAGGTATTAAAATATATTTATAAAATAACTAGACAGCCTAGATTGTCCCCATTGGAACATATCTAATTTAAAAGACTTATCTTATCCTAAAAAGCTCTCATTCTAACCAATTCATCTTATCTTAAAAGATTCTCCCTTACCTTAATAGATCCATCTCATCTTAAAAGATACTCATCCTATCTTGAAAAGATTGTATCTCATCCTAATAGATCTAACTGACCTCAGAAGATTCTATCTTATCTTTATGGATCTGTTTTATCCTGATAAGCATACTTATCCACCCTAGTTTAACAACCATGATCTAATGCAGATTAATTAGATCTTATCTAGTCAATCTAGTCATATCCAATCTAATCTAGATCTTATCCTACCTAATATGACCTAGTCTAATGTTATCCAACCTAATGTGGTCCACTTAAACAGATTAAAGAGACTAGACCCCACTAGCCATGTATTAACTCATCTTAGCACATTGGATCAATTCAACCATGAGCTAACCCAACCCATAGAACCATGATGAATGGTATAACCTTCCTATTCCCACCTAATAACAAAACAAACTTTTTAACCTACATCTTGTAGTCTATCTCACCCATATATATCTCTCAACTTGACTGATTCTACCTTACCCTTGGATATTCATCTTATACGATTGGTTACCCCAATCTGGACATAAAACAAAGATTAAGCCCTACCAAAGAATCTTTAGAGTATAACCAGCTACTAGCTTATTCATTCCGCTTATTGAATAATTTCCTTTGCAAGACTATTACCATATGCTTCTAACTTTCATGGTCCATACCAGGAAAGGAAAGATTATCACGTAACAACAAACAGAAAATGAATCCTCCAAATCCTCCACCTGTTGAGATCAATCAAGTGGTTGCTACCCAAAGACTGGTAATACAACAGTTAACAGATCTGGTGACCGAGATGCAGAATCAGATAAGACAACAACGCGAAGAAATACGTCAGGCCCGCCAAGAAATAAGACAAGCACGGTTGGAGAGACAACAACAACAACAACCCCCACCACCACCAGCTTCACCAAGCTACATAGATATAAATTATGATGATTTGTAAGATCTAGGTGTTACTTTAGTTAGTAGATGATATGATAATATTTTAGAAGAAATAATAAGGTCTATTGACCCTATGTATTGTTAAAGAATTATACCTCATGCTGAGATTTCTTTGTTTGTGCATATGTCCCGAGAACAATATAAATATACATCTTCTTCTTATAAATCTCGGGGACGAGATTATTTTTAAGGGGGGTAGGATTTGTAACACCCTAAAGTTCAATCTTGTGAAGACAAGGAAAAATTCTCAAAGGTTTTAAATCAAAACACCTTTCCTTAAAGATAATCATAATTTAGAAGTTTCCACTCATGAATATGTTAAAAATACATAATTAAAGATACTTAGATAATCTAAATTGCCTTTGGGTTAGGATATATAAAAGAATTAGGATTAAACTATTTCTTAATATATATAGTCTACAATATAAATTTAATTTCCCTAGAAGTAATAAGGTAGGGATTATTCTACTATATGATTAAAAGCTTGTCTAAAAGAACTAAAATAAATAAAGAAATACATAAAATAGGTTTTTGCACATTATGCTGAAGTTCTATATGTGTATCCAAATTAAGTGTTTGAACTTTAAACTTGTGTTGATTTGAAATTCAAATGGAAAGGAAAATAGAAAATAGAAAATAAAAGGAGAAGGGAAGAACTAAGAAAAATACTACATAAAATAAAATAAAATCAGAATAAAAATTCTTCACACTTATATTATTAAATGATACCTTTCAAACTGAGGACAAGTTATTTACAAAAGTTTGAACTCAAACTTGAATTCAAATTGGAGTTGAAAATGGAGAAAAGAAAAAGAAAAAGAATAAAAACCCTAACTGGGCCGGCTACCTCCTATTCAGCCCACCTATCCCTCGCGCGCGCGGCCCATTCCACAACCAGGCGCCGACAAACCGGGCCCGCGCGTCATCCTCTCATCCCATCGCTTGCCGCGCTCACTCGCTGACATGTGGGGGCCCCCTGCCCAGTCTCTCTCGCCCGCGCTCGCTCCTCCCTCCCTCTCTCTGGTCCGCGGGGTCCGCATGTCGGGCTCGTCTTCAACAGCTTGCCGATCGCGCCGCGCGGACTCCGCAAAACTCTCCGTGGATTCTCGGCCTCCGTGCAACGGCCGCGGGTAGCTCCTTGGGTATAAAGCCGAAGCTCCGCGACCTCTCCTCCTCGTCCCATCCGAAACAGAAGCCCCATTGCCGGCGCGTGTTGAAGAACCGAGAAAGAGAGAAGAGCTGCCGCCGCCGTTGAACTGCGCCGCCGTTGCCCCTCCGCTTCGATTGCCTCGTCCTGGGCGTTCGCCGGGGACCCGTGAAGCTGTCTGGGCCATCGATTCGGACTGCGTGGCCTCGGGAACTCCGGAATTCCTCGCCGGTGTTGCAAGAACTCCGCCGAGCCGCCCAAACACGTGTGCAACCCGTCTGCGCGCTCGATTTCCGGTAAATCCACCTCCCAACTCTCTGCGCTGCCCTCCTTTACGTGTTGCCCGGTTCAATTTTGAGTATGACGCTCCGGGACGGCCGATTGGCAGTCTCGCCGGCGTGCTCCGCCGCGCGCGCGGGGCGGCGCCGTCGTGCGAGTACGTCCTGTTGGGGCGAAGGCTGTGGCCCGTTGGATTCACCAGCGACGGCCGAGATTAGACCCTTGCATACCCCTTCGTCGTATTGAATCTTGCGCGTTGAAAGGGAATCGTGTGGCCGAGAGGGAGTAAAGGGTATCGTGCGCCGTGGACCGTGGATCTGGGATCTAACGGTTGTCAGCGTAGCAGTGTATATAACCGGGTCCGGGTTAATCTGGATCGTTCGGATCTAATCGGACGGCCCAGAGTGCACCGTACCCCTTCGCGAGTCAGTTTTGTTAAAGAACCCCCTGGAAACTAGAGAATCAACCCGCCGTCCTATTTTCACTGTGCGCTGTGTCTCGGGAAACTTACCCCGAGCCCCCTGCGGTTTTCTGAAAATGAGGCCCAGTCCAATGAATAGGAAAATCATAGAAAATGATTTAGAAAATGATTTTTAGTGTTAAAATAAATCCAGAAACTTAATTAATTCATAACTAATTCATTTTAGCTCCAAATTGAGTCATTCCAATTCCTAAAATTTTGTAATAATATTCTCTACCATTTAGAATCACTGTTTTGACATGAACTCTGTCAGAAAACTTATTTATCATTTAATCATATTATAGTCACCTTAAATCTTAGGAAATTCATAACTTGAATTCTACAACTCCAAAATTAATAATTCTTTTTCCTGTGATCTTATTTTAATATGTAGATTATTAATATGTATTTTGGCATATATGTTTGGTGTAATGTTAATTTTGCCTATACACTGTTTGTTTGTATTGCTACGACTAGTGCGAGGTCACGTGTCATCTGAAGATCATCCTGGTACCTGGAATCTCAAGGCCCAGGCAAGTTGTGCCCTTGACCACTTTTTACCCAATAATGTTCTTTAATATCACTTATCCATGCATAGGTTAATTTTGATGGGACCCAATAGGTCACCCTAGATTGTTTATCTCATTACCTTGTTTACCCCTGAATCACTTGGGTAGTTTGCTATTGCTTTATATGGTTTTGGGATAATCATTTATTACCTCTATGTTCCAATTCTTGTTGTTATTCTGTTTATGTTCATATTGTTATCATTAATGTTAATTGGAACATAGAGCTTAACTTGAGAACCACGTGCCACCGCAAGGGTGGAATGGGACGCCCTTGGCTGACTAATTAGGAAAGATAGTGGAAGACTACCTTACCCGAAAGGGGCAAGGGCAGTAGGGGAGAGGTCAGTGTAGGGAGGCCCTCGGGAGGATTTTGCTGCGATGGCGGTCCTGCAAGGGATTCCTGCACTGGATCTTCCTATAAACTGTAGCGGGTTTTCGGAAGCTAGTGGAACTTTGTAAAGGCCTCGTAGTGTTGCCCTGCCGTGCTTCCTAGGTAGAGGTATATGGGATTCATGACCCCTTGGCAGATGGGTAACATGACTTGTGGGTAAAGGGTACAACCTCTGCAGAGTGTAAAACTGGTATACTAGCCGAGCTCACGGTCATGAGCAGCTCAGGACTCTCTGATGTTTAAATTATGGAACTTAAATTCAATTTTGTCATTTGCATTGCATGGGTTTTATTACTAATTTTGTTCTATTACTTTACTTATGGTTTTGGTATTTACTTACACTTAGTAATTGCTAATAAAATTTTGACCAACTTTAAAAGCAATGCTCAACTCTAACCATCTCCTTTGGTAAGCCTTACACTTCACGTGAGCTCCCACCTTTGGCGAGTTCCTGCACATTATTCCCCACAACTTGTTGAGCGATGAACGTATGTGAGCTCACTCTTGCTGTCTCACATACACCACAGGTCAGGACCAGGTACTGCAGGATGATGCTCATGGAGGATGCTGTGATGAGTTCGTGAGAGGTCTAGGTCGTCGTCTCCCAGTCAACTTTTGGGTTGCTGGACCGTTGTCTCCTTATAATGTAATTATTTATTTTGTATAGAACTTCTGTTATATATAAAGTTGTGACATTCGATCCTGTGCCACTATACATCATATGTGTGAGACTTGGTCCCAGCATACCTGGTGTTTATGTTAACCCCGGGTTTTGGATCCCTAAAATCCGGGTGTTACATGACCTGGCCCCCAGGAGGTAGTCTCGACTGGGACCTGGACCTACACACAGCCTTGGCTAGGAAGTTTTAGTAGTGCACCCATAGGACCCACTAACTAGTATATTTTATCCTTTGATTCACGCAACAGGACCTGTAGGATTTAGACTAGGAGGCCAATCCATGTATCCGGACCCCCTGGATCACAGCTCCAAATACTAGGGCACCCGTCACAGAGTGGTGGAGCGTGTAGGCTTAGGATACGGGACCAGGCTAAGCGGCTACACAGCTCCGGACCACCCTAGGAGACGTGTGCCCATTCTCTAGAACCGGACCCCAGGTTGCCGGACCCACAGGACTATAGTTCCAAATACAAGGGTACCCGTCACAGAGTGGTGGAGCGTGCAGGCTTAGGGTACGGAACTAGGCTAAGCAGCTACATGGCTCTGGACCACCCTAGGAGACAAGTACCCGTTCTCCAGAACTGGCCCCTAGGCTGCCGGACCCCCCTGCTGAGGGGTCCCAAACTGCAAGCCTGGCTACTCAATTCGGATGTCATTATACCAGCAAAGGTGGGAACTGTATGGGTGGGTTAGATAAAAAATGATGCTCGTAAATTGAAGCAAAATAAGACCATCACAAAAACAAATCTGGGGGTGAATCTTTTCTTTATAACTTGATATTCATGATTGTAGGCCAACAGACCGGGTTTACGAGGGCAGACCTCACCGGGCTGGCGTACATATATACGCTACCTAGTTACAAAGGAGGAAAACCGGGTCCCCAGGTTTGTTTTTATTGGAAAAACTTACGGAGATGCTCTATGTTCCAAGGATTGGAAAGAGGCTCTCCTTCAGTTGTAGCAAGGCGGACACACCCGGGTCGGCATATTTCCATCACCTTGAAGGGTCCCTCCCAGCTAGGGGAGAGCTTGTGGAGTCCTTCTCGGTTCAGTACTCGCCTTAGGACCAGGTCCCTGACCCGGAGCTCCCTACTATGCACGAACTGTTGGTGGTAGCGCTGAAGTGCTTGGTTGTACCGTGCATTTCGGATCGCCGCTTGCCATCTGCGCTCGTCGATGAAGTCCACGTCCTCACGCCGTAGTTGTTCCTGCACAGACTCATCGAAGGCTTGGACCCGTGGGGAGCCCATAATGATTTCTGGGGGAAGGCAGGCTTCGGCCCCGTAGACCAGGAAGAACGGGGTCTCCCCGGTAGCTCGGCTGGGTGTGGTCCGGTTCCCCCAAAGCATGGACGGAAGCTCACTGACCCAACTTGCACCATGCTTTTCAAGTAGTCATAGGTGTGTGTCTTGAGTCCCCTGAGGATCTCTGTGTTTGCCCTCTCCACTTGGCCGTTGCTCCTGGGATGAGCCACAGACGCAAAGCAGAGCTGGGTGCCGATGCCCTCGCAATACTCCTAGAAAAGCCGACTTGTAAACTGGGTCCTATTGTCCGTAATGATACGGCTTGGGACCCCAAATCTACAAACAATCGACTTGAGGAACGCAACATCAGCACCTTGGGTGATGTTGACCACAGGGGTGGCCTCTGGCCACTTGGTGAACTTGTCGATGGCGACGAAGAGGTATCGGTACCCGCCGACAGCCCTAGGAAATGGTCCTAGGATATCCACCCCCCATACGACGAATGGCCAGGAGGGCAAAATCATCTGCAGAGCCTGAGCTGGTGTGTGTATCTGCTTTGCGTGGAATTGGCACGCCTTGCAAGACTTTACCATCTCAGTTGCATCCTGGAGGGCGGTTGGCCAGTAAAAGCCATGCCGGAAGGCTTTACCGACCAGCGTGCGGGATGAGGAATGACTTCCGCACTCTCCTCCATGGATCTCTGTGAGCAACTCACGGCCCTCCTCCTAGGTGACGCACCGCATGAGAATGCTGTTGGCGCCACAACGGTAGAGATCCCCTTCCACTACCGTGTGTCGTTTAGCTAACCGCCCTATGCGCTCCGCGGACACATGATCTTCAGGAAGGATGTTTTCCTTCAGGTAGTCCCGGATCTCGGAGATCCATGCATTAGGACCACTCTGAGAAACTGGCTGTGGTTCTAAGGGATAGGCAGGGCCCCCTATAGCACACACAGTCTTCAGTGGGTTTTGCAGATGGTATGTGAAAGGGAATTAGGCTTACACCTAGTCCCTAATTAATTTTGGTGATTGAATTGCCCAACACAAATAATTGGACTAACTAGTTTGCCCAAGTGTATAGATTATACAGGTGTAAGAGGTTCACACTCAGCCAATAAAAAGATCAAGTTTTGGATTCAACAAAGGAGCAAAGAGGCAACCGAAAGCACCTCTGGTCTGGAGGCACCGGACTGTCCGGTGTACACCGGACAGTGTCCGGTGCGCCACCGGACATGTCCGGTGCACCAGAGGACTCCGAACTCAAACTCATCACCTTCGGGAATTTCCAGAGGCGACTCCGCTATAATTCACCGGACTGTCCGGTGTACACCGGACATGTCCGGTGCTCCAAGGAAGAGCGGCCTCAGGAACTCGCCAGCCTCGGGTTTTCACTTCGGCTGCTCCGCTAAAATTCACCGGACTGTCCGGTGTACACTGGATTGTCCGGTGTAACAGCGGGGCAACGGCTATTTCGGCGCCAACGGCTACCTGCGGTGCATTTAATGCGCGCTCTGCGCGCGCAGTAGTCAGGCGCGCCCATACCGGCGCACCGGACAATGAACAGGAGATGTCCGGTGTGCACCGGACATCAAGGCGGGCCCAGAAGTCAGAAGCTCCAACGGTCAGAATCCAACGGCATTGATGACGTGGCGGGGGCACCGGACATGTCCGGTGTGCACCGGACTGTCCGGTGCACCATCGACAGACAGCCTCCACCAACGGTCAAGTTTGGTGGTTGGGGCTATAAATACCCCAACCACCCCCACATTCATTGCATCCAAGTTTTCCACTTCTCAACCACTTACAAGAGCTAGGCATTCAATTCTAGACACACCAAAGAGATCAAATCCTCTCCAATTCCACTCAAGCCCTAGTGACTAGAGAGAGTGATTTGTTGTGTTCATTTGAGCTCTTGCGCTTGGATCGCTTCTTTTTCTTTGGTATTCTTTCTTGTGATCAAACACTCACTTGTAATTGAGGCAAGAGACACCAATTGTGTGGTGGTCCTTGCGGGAAGTTTGTTTCCCAAGTGATTTGAGAAAGAGAAGCTCACTCGGTCCGAGGGACCGTTTGAGAGAGGGAAGGGTTGAAAGAGACCCGACCTTTGTGGCCTCCTCAACGGGGAGTAGGTTTGAGAGAACCGAACCTCGGTAAAACAAATCCGCGTGTCTCACTTCATTATTCGCTTGCGATTTGTTTTGCGCCCTCTCTCGCGGACTCTATTATATTTCTAACGCTAACCCGGCTTGTAGTTGTGATTATTTTTGAGATTTTCAGTTTCGCCCTATTCACCCCCCCTCTAGGCGACTTTCAATTGGTATCAGAGCCCGGTGCTTCATTAGAGCCTAACCGCTCGAAGTAATGTCGGGAGATCACACCAAGAGGGAGATGGAGACCGGCGACAAGCCCACTACAAGCCACGGGAGCACTTCATCGGAAGAGTCCCGCACCAAGAGGAAGGAGAAGAAGAAGGTCTCCTCCAAAGGGAAGGAGAAAAGATCTTCTTCACACCACAAAGAGAAGAAGGAAAAATTCTCTTCCCACAAGCCGCATCGGAGTGGGGACAAGAAGAAGAGGATGAGGAAGGTGGTCTACTACGAGACCGATTCTTCATCGACATCCACCTCCGGCTCCGACGCGGCGTCCGTCACTTCTAAGCGCCAAGAGCGTAAGAAGTATAGTAAGATCCCCCTACGCTACCCTCGCATTCCTAAACATACACCTTTACTTTCCGTCCCATTAGGCAAACCACCAACGTTTAATGGTGAAGATTATGCTATGTGGAGTGATTTAATGCGATTTCATCTAACCTCACTCCACAAAAGTATATGGGATGTTGT
The DNA here is from genome assembly GCA_029449295.1 of Zea luxurians. NCBI lineage: Eukaryota > Viridiplantae > Streptophyta > Magnoliopsida > Poales > Poaceae > Zea > Zea luxurians. The sequence goes on along the minus strand of JAOPSE010000122.1, from coordinate 6,020,023 downwards.
CGAGTATGGTGTACAGGTACCATCTGTAGGGGATGAAGACTATGATGAGGACGAGGTGGCCCAAATCGAGCACTTCAACTCTCAAGCTACAACCATACTCCTTGCTTCTCTAAATAAGGAGGAATATAACAAGGTGCAAGGGTTGAAGAGCGCGAAGGAGATTTGGGACCTACTCAAGACCGCACACGAGGGTGATGAACTCACCAAAATCACCAAGCGGGAAACGATCAAGGGGGAGCTCGGTCGCTTCCGTCTTCGCCAAGGGGAAGAGCCTCAAGATATGTACAACTGGCTCAAGACCTTGGTGAACCAAGTGCGCAACCTTGGGAGCAAGAAGTGGGACGACCACGAGGTGGTTAAGGTTATTCTAAGATCTCTCATTTTCCTTAACCCCACTCAAGTTCAATTAATTCGTGGCAACCCAAGATATACTCAAATGACCCCCGAGGAAGTTATCGGGAATTTTGTGAGCTTTGAATGTATGATCAAGGGCTCAAGGAAGATCAACGAGCTTGATGATCCCTCCACGTCCGAAGCACAACCGGTGGCATTTAAGGCGACGGAGGAGAAGAAGGAGGAGTCTACACCAAGTAGACAACCAATTGACGCCTCCAAGCTCGACAATGAGGAGATGGCTTTAATCATCAAAAGCTTTCGCCAAATCCTCAAGCAACGGAAAGGGAAGGATTACAAATCCCGTTCCAAGAAGGTTTGCTACAAGTGTGGTAAGCCCGGTCACTTTATAGCTAAATGTCCATTATCAAGTGACAGTGACAGAGACAACGACAAGAAAGGCAAGAGAAGAGAAAAGAAGAGATACCACAAGAAGAGAGGCGGCGATGCCCACGTGTGCCGCGAGTGGGACTCCGACGAGAGCTCCACCGAGTCCTCCTCCGACGAGGACGTCGCCAACATCGCCGTCACCAAGGGACTTCTCTTCCCCAACGTCGGCCACAAGTGCCTCATGGCAAAAGACGGCAAAAAGAAGAAGGTTAAATCTAAATCCTCCACAAAATATGAATCCTCTAGTGATGATAATGCTAGTGATGAGGAGGATAACTTGCTTACCCTTTTTGCCAACCTTAACATGGAACAAAAATAAAAATTAAATGAGCTAATTAGTGCCATCCATGAAAAGGACGATCTCTTGGACTCCCAAGAGGACTTCCTAATCAAGGAAAATAAGAAACATGTTAAGGTTAAAAATGCTTATACTCTAGAAGTAGAAAAATGTCAAAAACTATCTAGCGAGCTAAGCACATGCCATGACACTATTGCCAACCTTAGAAATGAAAATGCTAAATTAATTGCTAAGGTTGATTCTCATGTTTGTATTGATTCAACTTCCTATCCTAGAAATGATAATGTTGATTTGCTTGCTAGGATTGATGAGTTGAATGTTTCTATTGCTAGCCTTAGAAATGAGAATGAGAAATTAATTGCTAAGGCTAAAGAATTAGATGTTTGCAATGTTACAATTTCCGACCTTAGAACTAAGAATGATATGTTGCATGCTAAGGTTGTAGAATTAAAATCTTGCAAACCATCTACATCTACCGTTGAGCACACTTCCATTTGCACTAGATGTAGAGATGTTGATATCAATGCTATTCATGATCACATGGCTTTAATTAAACAACAAAATGATCATATAGCATTATTAGATGCTAAAATTGCCGAGCATAACTTAGAAAATGAAAAGTTTAAATTTGCTAGAAGTATGCTCTATAATGGGAGACGCCCTGGCATCAAGGATGTCATTGGCTTCCAAAGGGGAGACAATGTCAAACTTAATGCCCCTCCAAAGAATTTATCTAACTTTGTTAAGGGCAAGGCTCCCATGCCTCAGGATAACGAGGGTTACATTTTGTATCCTGCCAGTTATCTCGAGAGCAAAATTAGGAGAACTCATTCTAGGAAGTCTCACTCTGGCCCTAACCATGCTTTTATGTATAAGGGTGGGACATCTAGCTCTAGGCAACCAACCCGTGCCAAGTTGCCTAGAAAGAAAACTCCTAATGCATCAAATAATCATGCTATTTCATTCAAAACTTTTGATGCATCATATGTTTTAACTAACAAATCCGGCAAGGTGGTTGCCAAGATTGTTGGGGGCAAACACAAGGGCTCCAAAACTTGTGTTTGGGTACCCAAAGTTCTTGTTTCTAATGCTAAAGGACCCAAAACCGTTTGGGTACCTAAAGTCAAGAACTAAAATGGTTTTGTAGGTTTATGCATCCGGGGGCTCAAGTTGGATACTCGACAGCGGGTGCACAAACCACATGACAGGGGAGAAAAAGATGTTCTCCTCATATGAGAAAAACCAAGATCCCCAACGAGCTATCACATTCGGGGATGGAAATTAAGGTTTGGTCAAAGGATTGGGTAAAATTGCTATATCACCTGACCATTCTATTTCCAATGTTTTTCTTGTAGATTCTTTAGATTACAATTTGCTTTCCGTATCCCAATTATGTCAAATGGGCTACAACTGTCTATTTACTGATATAGGTGTTACTGTCTTTAGAAGAAGTGATGATTCAATAGCATTTAAGGGAGTGTTAGAGGGTCAGCTATACTTGGTAGATTTTGATAGAGCTGAACTCAACACTTGCCTGGTTGCTAAGACTAACTTGGGTTGGCTCTGGCACCGCCGACTAGCCCATGTTGGAATGAAGAATCTTCATAAGCTTCTAAAGGGAGAGCACATTTTAGGACTAACAAATGTTCATTTTGAGAAAGACAGGATTTGTAGCGCATGCCAAGCAGGAAAGCAAGTTGGCACTCATCATCCACACAAGAACATCATGACTAGTGACAGGCCACTGGAGCTCCTACACATGGACCTATTCGGCCCGATCGCTTACATAAGCATCGGCGGGAGTAAGTACTGTCTAGTTATTGTGGATGATTATTCTCGCTTCACTTGGGTGTTCTTTTTGCAGGACAAATCTCATACCCAAGAGACCTTAAAGGGATTCTTGAGATGGGCTCAAAATGAGTTCGGCTTAAGGATCAAGAAAATTAGAAGTGACAATGGGACGGAGTTCAAAAACTCTCAAATTGAAGACTTCCTTGAGGAGGAGGGCATCAAGCATGAGTTCTCTTCTCCCTACACTCCACAACAAAATGGTGTAGTGGAGAGGAAGAATCGAACTCTATTGGACATGGCAAGAACCATGCTTGATGAGTACAAGACACCGGATCGGTTTTGGGCCGAGGCGGTCAACACCGCTTGCTACGCCATCAACCGGTTATATCTACACCGAATCCTCAAGAAGACATCCTATGAACTCCTAACCGGTAAAAAGCCAAATATTTCATATTTTAGAGTTTTTGGTAGCAAATGTTTTATACTTGTTAAAAGAGGTAGAAAATCTAAATTTGCTCCTAAAACTGTAGAAGGCTTTTTACTAGGATATGACTCAAACACAAGGGCATATAGAGTCTTTAACAAGTCCTCAGGACTTGTTGAAGTTTCTTGTGACGTTGTGTTTGATGAGACTAACGGCTCTCAAGTAGAGCAAGTTGATCTTGATGAGATAGGTGAAGAACAGGCTCCATGCATAGCGCTAAGGAACATGTCCATTGGGGATGTGTGTCCTAAGGAATCCGAAGAGCCTCCACATGCACAAGATCAACCATCCTCCTCCATGCAAGCATCTCCACCAACTCAAATTGAGGATGAGGCTCAAGATGTTGAACAAGAAGATGAGCCACCTCAAAATGACGGCAACGATCAAGGGGGAGATGCAAATGATGAAGACAAGGAGGATGAACAACCAAGGCCGCCACACCCAAGAGTCCACCAAGCAATACAACGAGATCACCCCGTCGACACCATCCTCGGCGACATTCATAAGGGGGTAACTACTCGATCTCGTGTTGCACATTTTTGTGAACATTACTCTTTTGTTTCCTCTATTGAGCCACACAGGGTAGAGGAAGCACTTCAAGATTCGGATTGGGTGATGGCGATGCAAGAGGAGCTCAACAATTTCACAAGGAACGAGGTCTGGCATTTGGTTCCACGTCCTAACCAAAATGTTGTAGGAACCAAGTGGGTCTTCCGCAACAAGCAAGATGAGCATGGTGTGGTGACTAGGAACAAAGCTCGACTCGTGGCCAAGGGGTATTCACAAGTCGAAGGTTTGGATTTTGGTGAAACCTATGCACCCGTAGCTAGGCTTGAGTCAATTCGCATATTATTGGCCTATGCTACTTACCATGGCTTCAAGCTTTATCAAATGGACGTGAAGAGTGCCTTCCTCAATGGACCAATCAAGGAGGAGGTCTATGTTGAGCAACCTCCCGGCTTTGAAGACAGTGAGTACCCTAACCATGTTTATAGGCTCTCTAAGGCGCTTTATGGGCTCAAGCAAGCCCCAAGAGCATGGTATGAATGCCTTAGAGATTTCCTTATTGCAAATGGCTTCAAAGTCGGCAAAGCCGATCCTACTTTATTCACCAAAACACTTGATAATGATTTGTTTGTATGCCAGATTTATGTTGATGATATTATATTTGGGTCTACTAACAAATCTACATGTGAAGAATTTAGTAGGATCATGACACAGAAATTCGAGATGTCTATGATGGGGGAGTTGAAGTATTTTCTAGGATTTCAAGTCAAACAACTCCAAGAGGGCACATTCATTTGCCAAACAAAATATACTCAAGACATTCTAAGCAAGTTTGGAATGAAGGATGCCAAGCCCATCAAGACTCCCATGGGAACAAATGGGCATCTCGACCTCGACACGGGAGGTAAGTCCGTGGATCAAAAGGTATACCGGTCGATGATTGGTTCATTGCTTTATTTATGTGCATCTCGACCGGACATTATGCTTTCCGTATGCATGTGTGCAAGATTCCAAGCCGACCCTAAGGAATCACACCTTACGGCCGTAAAACGAAACTTGAGATATTTGGTTTATACTCCTAAGTTTGGGCTTTGGTACCCTCGGGGATCCACTTTTGATTTGATTGGTTATTCGGATGCCGATTGGGCGGGGTGTAAGATTAATAGGAAGAGCACATCGGGGACTTGCCAGTTCTTGGGAAGATCCTTGGTGTCATGGGCTTCAAAGAAGCAAAATTCGGTCGCTCTTTCTACCGCCGAAGCCGAGTATATTGCCGCAGGCCATTGTTGCGCGCAATTGCTTTGGATGAGGCAAACCCTGCGGGACTACGGTTACAAATTAACCAAAGTTCCTCTTCTATGTGATAATGAGAGTGCAATCCGCATGGCGGATAATCCCGTTGAGCATAGCCGCACTAAGCACATAGCCATTCGGTATCATTTTCTTCGGGATCACCAACAAAAGGGGGATATCGAGATTTCATACATTAACACTAAAGATCAATTAGCCGATATCTTTACCAAGCCACTTGATGAACAATCTTTTACCAGACTTAGGCATGAGCTAATATTCTTGATTCCAGGAATTTCTTTTGCTAATTTGCACACATAGCACACAAGTATACCTTTGATCATATCTCTTTTATATATGCTATGACTAATGTGTTTTCAAGTGTATTTCAAACCAAGTCATAGGTATATTGAAAGGGAATTGGAGTCTTCGGCGAAGACAAAGGCTTCCACTCCACTCTACTACTCATCCTTCGCCGTCACTCCGAGCATCTCTCCAACTTTGGTATAATCTTCACTCATTCATTTTATGACCAAAGGGCGAGAAAGTACTTCATTGGGCTCTAATGATTCCGTTTTTGGCGATTCATGCCAAAGGGGGAGAAAATATGAGCCCAAAGCAAAAGGACCGCACCACCACCCAAATTTTAAAATTGATGATTTTCAATTGGTAAATTTCAAAATTGGTATCTCTTTGTGTTCTAAAGGGGGAGCAAGTAGTATTTTCAAAATTGATGTCTTAAAACCCTCTTGAACACTAAGAGGAGACTTTATTTGAAGGGGAGTTTTGTTTAGTCAAAGGAAAAGCATTTGGAACAAAGGAAGAAAATTTCAAAACCTGAAAATGCTTTGCAAAATCTTATTCATTTACCTTTGACTATCTTGCAAAAGGACTTTGAAAAGAATTTACAAAAGAGTTTGCAAAAACAAAACTTTTGGTGCAAATATGGTCCAATATGTCAAAAAAAAAACAAAGAAAACAATCCATGCGCATCATGTAAGTATTTATATTGGCTCAATTCCAAGCAACCTTACACTTACATTATGCAAACTAGTTCAATTTTGCACTTCTATATTTGCTTTGGTTTGTGTTGGCATCAATCACCAAAAAGGGGGAGATTGAAAGGGAATTAGGCTTACACCTAGTCCCTAATTAATTTTGGTGATTGAATTGCCCAACACAAATAATTGGACTAACTAGTTTGCCCAAGTGTATAGATTATACAGGTGTAAGAGGTTCACACTCAGCCAATAAAAAGATCAAGTTTTGGATTCAACAAAGGAGCAAAGAGGCAACCGAAAGCACCTCTGGTCTGGAGGCACCGAACTGTCCGGTGTACACCAGACAGTGTCCGGTGCGCCACCGGACATGTCCGGTGCACCAGAGGACTCCGAACTCAAACTCATCACCTTCGGGAATTTCCAGAGGCGACTCCGCTATAATTCACCGGACTGTCCGGTGTACACCGGACATGTCCGGTGCTCCAAGGAAGAGCGGCCTCAGGAACTCGCCAGCCTCGGGTTTTCACTTCGGCTGCTCCGCTAAAATTCACCGGACTGTCCGGTGTACACCGGACTGTCCGGTGTAACAGCGGGGCAACGACTATTTCGGCACCAACGGCTACCTGCGGTGCATTTAATGTGCGCTCTGCGCGCGCAGTAGTCAGGCACGCCCATACCGGCGCACCGGACAATGAACAGGAGATGTCCGGTGTGCACCGGACATCAAGGCGGGCCCAGAAGTCAGAAGCTCCAACGGTCAGAATCCAACGACATTGATGACGTGGCGGGGGCACCGGACATGTCCGGTGTGCACCGGACTGTCCGGTGCACCATCGACAGACAGCCTCCACCAATGGTCAAGTTTGGTGGTTGGGGCTATAAATACCCCAACCACCCCCACATTCATTGCATCCAAGTTTTCCACTTCTCAACCACTTACAAGAGCTAGGCATTCAATTCTAGACACACCAAAGAGATCAAATCCTCTCCAATTCCACTCAAGCCCTAGTGACTAGAGAGAGTGATTTGTTGTGTTCATTTGAGCTCTTGCGCTTGGATCGCTTCTTTTTCTTTGGCATTCTTTCTTGTGATCAAACACTCACTTGTAATTGAGGCAAGAGACACCAATTGTGTGGTGGTCCTTGCGGGAAGTTTGTTTCCCAAGTGATTTGAGAAAGAGAAGCTCACTCGGTCCGAGGGACCGTTTGAGAGAGGGAAGGGTTGAAAGAGACCCGGCCTTTGTGGCCTCCTCAACGGGGAGTAGGTTTGAGAGAACCGAACCTCGGTAAAACAAATCCGCGTGTCTCACTTCATTATTCGCTTGCGATTTGTTTTGCGCCCTCTCTCGCGGACTCTATTATATTTCTAACGCTAACCCGGCTTGTAGTTGTGATTATTTTTGAGATTTTCAGTTTCGCCCTATTCACCCCCCCTCTAGGCGACTTTCAGTATGCCACCGGGACCGCTAGCTTCGAGGTGCTAGACTCGCCCCCTTCGCCTAGCTCGGTAGGCTAGGCGGTGGGTCTCAGCAGCCGTCTTTGGAAGACGCCCTCGGGCATGGGTGCCTGAGTTGATGCCCTCTAGGAGAGTTCATCTGTCGCCGAGTTGTCAGCCTGAGGAACATATTGCAGTTCCAGGGCCATGAAGTCCTTCTCTAGCTTCCTTACGTGGAGGAGGTAAGCCGCGAGCCTAGGCTCGTTGCAGCTACATTCCCCATGGACTTGCTTGATGATCAGCTGGGAGTCCCCCTTCACGAGGAGCTGGCGGATCCCTAGGGATAGGGCCGCCGGTAAGCCAAAGTTCAGTGCCTCGTACTCCGCCATGTTGTTGGTGGCCTTGAACTCTAGGCGCACCATGTACTTCACTTGATCTCCGCTTGGGTCGATAAGGACCACTCCAGCACCGCCACCTTGCTGATGAGCGGACCCATCGAAGAAGAGCGTCCAGTGGGGCTCGGTGAAGACCGGACCCCTGGGCTCTGCAGGTGTGGGGTCCGAATCAGGATCCGGACCCCCAGGGGCGCTTGGGGGAGGCGTCCACTCCATGATGAAGTCAGCCAGGACCTGGCTCTTGATGGCGTGGCGAGGTTGGAAGTCCAGCTGGAACTCAGCGACCTCCGCGGCCCACTTGGTGATGTTGCCTGTGGCATGAGTTGTGGAGGATGGCCCTCAACGGAAAGGAGGTCACCACCACAACCCTGTGTGCCTGGAAATAATGGCACAGCTTCCTGGACGCAACAAGTACAACATAGAGGAGCTTATGCATCTCAAGGTACCTAGTTTTTGTCTCATGGAGGACCTCGCTGACATAGTAGACCGGCCTCTGAACGGTCCGAACCCCTATAGCTGGTCTCGAGTCCTCAGGCTCCATGGTGGTCGGACCACCACCTTCTCCTGGGGTAACCTCCTGACTCCCCTGGGAATGCTGCTCCGTCCTTTCGACGACCAGCACCATGCTCACCGCCTCCACAACCGCTGCAATGTACAAGTACAACGGCTCCCCTGGCTCTGGAGCTACCAGTATCGGCAGGGACACAAGGTGCTGCTTCAACTCTTGGAAGGCACGTTCTGCCTCTTCGGTCCAAAAGAATGGGCCGGATTTTCACAGGAGCTTGAAGAAGGGTAGCGCCCTCTCAGCCAGTCTCGAAATGAAGCAGCTAATGACCCCGTAAGCTTCTGGACGTTCTTGATTCGGGCTGGAGGCCTCATCGCCTCAATCGCCCTGATTTTCTCTGGGTTTGCTTCAATGCCCCGGTGTGAAATCAGGAATCCCAGCAACTTCCCAGCGGAGACACCAAAGACGCACTTGTCCGGTTTCAGCTTCGTGCGCGTCGCCCGCAGCTTGTCAAAGACCAGGGTCAGGTCTTCCACCAGAGTCAACCCCCTCCTAGTCTTGACCATGATGTCATCGACATATATCTCAACCTTGTCCCTAATCAGGTCCCCAAAGGTCTTACTCATCGCCCGTACAAATGTTGGCAAGGCGTTCTTCAGACCATAGGGCATTACAACATAGCAGTAGAGCCCATCCACTGTTACAAAAGCGGTATGCTTCCTATCCTCCCTAGCCATCCGGATCTGATGGAAACCCTAGTAGGCATCTAAGAAGGACAAGAGGTCGCACCTGGAGGTAGAGTCCACGATTTGGTCTATGCGTGGAAGTGGATACGGGTCCTTGGGACAAGCCTTATTCAGGCTGGTGTAGTCGATGCACATCCGAAGCTTCCCATTCGCCTTTGGAACGATGACTGGGTTGGCCAGCCACACAGGGTGATGGACCTCTTTGATAAAGCCGGCGTCAAGCAGCTTCCAAACCTCCTGGCGAATGAAGTCCTGCCGCTCAAAGGACTATCTCTGAGGCTTCTGACTCACCGGCTTGGCGTCAGGGTGGATCTTCAGATAGTGCTCAATCACCTCCCTAGGGATCCCAGGCATCTGTGATGGTTCCCAAGAGAAAATGTCGACATTTGCCCGGAGGAAGGCGATGAGCGCGAGTTCCTATTTCTCTCCTAGATTGCCCGCGATGCGGGTGGTTTGGGAAGAGTCCATGCCGGCCTGGATGGTCTTCATGGGTCTGCTGTCTGCTTCGGACGGCTGCACCCTTGGCACCTTGGCAGGCGCCTTGGTACCGGAGGTCGAGGGATCCTTCCCTCCGTCGTTCGGGCGAGCAGCTTCTGCCGCCAGGGCGTGCAGCTTCTCGGCCGCCGACACCACAGCGGCGCGGTCGCCCCGCACGGTGAGGACCCCAGCTGGGGACGACATCTTGAGGACCAAATACCTGCAATGGGCAATGGCCATGAACCGATATAGGGTCGGCCTGCCAATGATGGCGTTGAAGGGGAGGTTAACCTCCGCGACGTCGAACTGGACGTTCTCCGTGCGGAAGTTTTCCTCGGTCCCGAATGTGACTGGGAGTGCGATGCTCCCAAGGGGATACACCGGCTGTGGGCCCACTCCAGAGAATGGACGTGAGGGTCCCAGACGGGACCCCGGGATCTGCAACTGCTTGAATGCAGCATGGCTGATGACGTTGAGGCCGGCCCCACCGTCGATCAGCACATGGTGTAGCCGCATGTTGGTGATGACAAGGGCGGTGATGAGCGGTAGTATACCGGCCCCTGCCATGTTGTCGGGGCAGTCGGATGCCCCAAAGGAGATGGTGGTGCTCCTCCACCGCTGATGTGGAGCAGCCTTCAGGACCCCTGGGGTCGCCGACAGGACCTCTCGGCGTATGGACTTGACGTTCCTACGGGAGGTGAGCTCCCAGCTTCCATCGTACATGACGTACAACTTCTTTCAGCGGTCACTCTCGCCACCGGAGTCGGAGTCCCCGGTGAAGACGTCCTTTAGGACCCCCCTCGGGTGACTGATACCCGAGGTGCCGTTCTCCGGCGGCCACATCACCGTCGTCTGCCCTCTCCTTGCCAGGCCAGTGACGGGGTGGGGAGCCATCCTTGGAGGTCTGGTCGCACCGTTCGCTGATGCGCTTCGCAAGCTTGATAATCTCGTGGCACTCCGCGGCGTTGTGGCGACTGTTCGGGTGCACAGGGCATGAGCCGCTGTTGCCCCCCTGCGGCCGTGGGTGCTTGTTGCGCTCGCTCCGGCCCCCAGCCGCAGCCACGACGACCGGAGCTGCAGCCTGCGCCCTCTCGTGGCCGCGGTTCTTCTTTTTTTGCCGTCCTAGGCGACGGCACTAGAGCCACCCGTCTGGGCAACCCCGGTCTATGGTGTCGAGTGCCATGCGCGGCCCTCGGCGGCACTGGCACACTTGTCGGCCAGAGTGAAGAGTGTGGTAACAGTCTCCACGTCATGCGTGGCTAACTTCTCCAGCATCTTTTCATCACACACCCCCTGGCAGAAAGCGGTGATGATGGAAGCATCAGAGATACGAGGTATGGTGCCCCGTACCTTAGTGAAGCGGGAGATGAAAGCCCGAAGGGTTTCCCTGGGTTCCTGTCTCACTGCATGGAGGTGAGCCTCCACGCCATGTTGCTGATAAGTGCTGGCGAAGTTCGCTGTGAACCACGCACAGAGCTCTTCCCAGGAGTAGATCGATCCTGGGGCAAGGTTCATGAGCCAGGTTCGGGCTGGACCAGACAAGGCTACATGGAAGTATGTTGCCATTACGGCGGTGTCTCCACCTGCTGCCGTAATAGCGGTGATGTATACCTGCAAAAATTCCGACGGGTTTAACGTACCGTCGTACTTCTCTGGCAGGTGTGGCCGAAACTTGGACGGCCACGTTGCCGCGCGGAGATGATCTGCCAGAGCGGCGCAGCTGACGCCGGCCAATGGGACACCCGCCTAAATCCGGACGCCCCTTGGAGTCTACGGTACGACCGCAGTGAAGTCTTGGTCGAGGTTGCGACCCTTGATGTTCTACCGGCGCTCATGCGCCCTCTCTAGAGAGACCCGAGCATCCTCACCCGCACGCCTGCGTTGAGTTCTACCCGTAGGTCATCTGGCCTCTCCAGAGAGGCCGAAGCGTCCTCTACCGCACGCCTGCGGTTGAGCTCCGCCCGCAGGTCATCAGTCGGTGCAGCCCTCACTGAAGGCGAGCACACCGATGCCGACGCCTTATGTTGATGCCGGGATGACCAAGGCCTGGGCCTGGCTGAGCCAAAATGCGCCATGCCGAGCAGACGGTCGACGTCGTCACGCCACTGCTTCATGGCCCCCAGTGAGGCCATGGAGCTAGGAGGGTGGCGCAAGAACTCCCTGGCTGCTGACAAGGCCCTAGGCGTAGCCCTTGATGCCCTAGATGTCTGCGCAGGAGTGTGCTGCCGCGCAAAGCGCACAGCAGCTGCACCGGGCGCAGGGCGGCTAGAGGCCCGTGCTTCCTCCATCAGAAAGTCCTTGGGAATGAAGTCGTGGTGCTCGACAATGTGGACCATGGTGTCGAGCAGGAAAACAAGCAAAAACCTAATGTCAAGGCCCCTACCTGACATGACAAATGTCGGAGAGGAAATTCTCCGGCCGGGTGGCGGAATGCACCCGCCCTAAATCCTAAGATGAAAGAGGGGCCTAAGCGTTTTGCCTGTCTGCTAGATGGTCGAAGAACACTAGTGAACACGAGGATTTAGAGTGGTTCAGGCCGCCGGAGCGTAAAACCCTACTCCACTGTGTGTTGTATTGAGCACTTGAGAACTTGAGAGCTTGAGTGTCTAAGTTGGCTTGAGTTGGGTCTAAGTGAGCCTGTGTGACTTCTAAGTGAGACTGCCTTGTAATGTCGTGTGCCCTCCCTTTTATAGCTCAAGGGAGGCACTTACAAGGGTGCTGAGCCCGACATATGGGCCCAGGAACATAATGGGTGGAATACCTAGAGCAACTAATGCAGTTGACGTCTGTGCAATCTCTAGGCCCATGTTGTCCGTAGCACGCGCATCGTTGACATGCGGCGACAGCTTCCTTGGTAACGTACGAGTAATGATGGGCGTAGTGCACGCGGCAGTATGGGCGTGCAGTCTGCCAGTGGAATGGATAGACATGCCGCCTGTGGGATGGATAGGTCGCTGCCTATCAGCGGAATGGATAGGTCTCATTTAATGCAGAGGCGGCACATCGCCTGCCAGTGGAATGGACAGGCACACCGCTTGCGGAATGGATAGGTCTCATTAAATGCTGAGGCGACACATCGCCTGTCAGCAGGATGGACAGGCGGCGCGCCTTATCCGCAATAAATGCAGGGGCCGCGTAGCCCGGAGGTCTTACGTCAGACTCCGCCCGTTGGCTTACGTCACGTGCGGTAGGCCACGTGGCAGCATCGAGTCTCCACCTGGGCGAGGAGCAGTAGCGCATGCGGACAGGTTCGCACCAGACTGGGTCTAGACACGTGTCGACACCGGACCCCCGCCTGGGTCCTGTTCAGGGCCAGGGTATGTTCTGTCCTAGGACCCTGGGACCCCCCTATGGGTGGCTCGGACCCCATACAGGAGGGTCCGGATCCCATCCCAGGGGTCCGGCTTGCACAAGTGGAGGTCCGGGGCCAACCTTGGAGGTCCGAACTGTATATTCGGGGGTCCGGGACCAACCTTGGGGGTCCGAACTGTATATCCAAGGGGTCCGGCGCTCTCCTGTGGGGGTACAAACTCACTATTGATGCTTTGGAGCATGCCGCCTTCTCTGGACACGTGGTGGCTTCGGACCCGCCCATCTGGTGGAGTCGGGCACTACTGTGGGCCCAGAGTAGCCGCTCGCGACTGGGGCGAGGCGCAGCCAGGTCCCATACAGCACTTCTGCCACGCGACTAAGGGATAGCCACGTGGGTTCTGCGTCTTTGTACAGTAGCAGGGGGTACCCTAGTTTCAGGGTACCGACAAAAATCTATAGTAAAAACTTAGGAATATGCATAGGTTAAATAGTATCAAGTGAACTCCTCAATGCATAAGTTAAATAGTATCACATGCGTATTTAATGCGAGGATCGCCTGACACCTTATCCTGACACACGCGCCTCAGTTGGCAAAGTCGAAATGACCGCAGTCACTTCACCCTTTTACTGATCGTTCTGACAGGATGACAACACTATTCGCCCTGTTCCCACCATTGTGCCAACCACCAAGGTAAGACTAACAACAGTAAGTCACCGCCTCTCCTGAGTTCAGCCTCGGGTGCCATAGGGAGCTTCGCCTTGCCCTACCCCAGCCTCGGTCTCGGGAGGAGTCGCCGCCTCGTCCGACCCAGGCCTCGGCCTCAGCTTTGGCCCTAGGAGGATGTCTCCGCCTCGCCCGACCTAGGCCTCGGTCTCAGCCTCGGTCTTGGGAGGAGTCATCGCCTCGCCTGACCTCAGCCTCGGCCTCGGGAGAGGTCACCGCTTCGCTCGAGACGGCCTCGGACCGACTACGTGAGCAGGGAAAACGACATTATCCTACCCCTAGCTAGCCACCTCAGGCTACGAAGGAACAAGACCGGTGTCACATCAAATTACTCCAGTAACAGGTAATGATGATCCCCGGCATGCGCTCATGACATCGACTGTCCTCAAGCTCTCTATGAAATCAAAAGAACGTCAGCAGGACCTAGGGCTGCATCGCCAGCCACGCTTCTACAGGGCTCAAGCACTTCTCCGCCATCCACGTTAGCGCATAGCTACACCCCCATATGTACAGCTGGGTCACCTCCTTGCACCTATAAAAGGAGATGCCCAAGGCCTTCCCAAAGGGAGGAAAAAAGGGGACGGACGGAGATGGCTCGCTCAACATCAAACTCCTCTTCACAACACTAGACCTCTTAAGAGACCTGGGACCCGTTCCCTCTCTCGCGAAGCTTGTAACCCCTACTACAAGCACCCCGGTGCAACATAATATAAGCCTCATCCCCCTCTACTGGAAGTAGGGCCTTCTTAGCCCGAACCAGGATAAACCTTGTGTTTCATCTTGCATCAATCCATTCGGGCAGGGACACGCGACATAAAATTCACTAGTCGGTTCGGTTGAGGGTCCCCCGGGTCTGAAACACCGACAGTTGGCACGCCAGGTAGGGGCTCGCTACGTGTTGACAATACTTTCCCGTGAAGTTCCAGAAGGACAATCTTCAGTAGCCTCTTCAGCCCGGGACGGTGCTCTGCTTTAGGAGTCTCGAGTTCATGTACCCTGACGGCAGCTATGACATGATACTCCTCCCACCGCAGCACGATAGCAATGACGGTCATCTGCTTGCCCACGGAGGCAAAACCGACGATGATCCCTCCCCAGGGCGGAAGAAGAACACTCGGGTCAACCCTGCCACCCTCCTCGCTGAAGGAGACGGAGACGGGGCAACCATGGCCAGGCAAGAGGCAGCACCTCGTCGGCTGTCGGGCCAGAGCAAGTTGACAGCGCCAGCACCCCGACGGGGGACATGTCGGGCGTTAGCCTCACACCTGGACAATGACGGGCGACGCTTCCCGACAAAATGCCAACCCCAGGCGGACTGATGACGCCAGCACCCTTGCGAGGGACTTGTCGAGCATCAGTCTCGCGCCCGAGACAGCGATACGTTTCGTCTCCACTGCAACTTCACCACCGTCCACCAACCAGGAGGTACCATCGGTTATCCATCCTGTTCTTTTTAGATTCAGCTTCGATCCGCCTGGGGACCCCGCTTTGGCGTACGCTTCCGCAAGGGCATATCCTGACCTCCCAGGGTACCATATGTGGTCAACTTAGGATCGACTGACGGTCGCCTCTACCTCCGAACCCGCGGGTCCCAAGGAAGAGGATGACTTCGACTTCGGTATGGATTTCATCGAACTCCGTGATCCTGGAGCCATGCAAGACTTCATGTCCGCATGTGACCACTGCCTCTCTGTGGCAGAACCTCCCAAGTTATCGGGCCCACATGCACCTGTCCTTGTCTCAAAGACCTCAGACTTCTATGCAGGTGCACCAGATAACTCAACAGGATCTGTCCGAGTGCCCCAAGGACCTCGGATAAACCACTTACAACCAGAACCGCGGGATTAAGTAACACAAATCACACACACAACATTTTTGCAGCGGAAATCTTAGTACCAAATTTTACAGGTTACAAAAATTTTACATTATTTTATCGGAGTGATTACAAAAGTATAAGTTTGAAATAAATGCTAGCTCAAGTGACCATCCTCAGTAAGAAGTATAGAAGGGTTACTTAGACTTATAAGAAGGCCGAGCCCACCGGCACTCAAACACCATCATCAGCAGCACAAAACTAAACCTGAAAAACAACAGGGAATAAAACCCTGAGTATGGAATTACTCAGCAAGACTTACCCGACTAAATAAAAGACTCTCAAGGGTATGCTGGATTTGGGGAATCAAGGAGAGGCTTTAGCAAGAATCAACTTAGATACTTTTGCAGAAAGAGCTTACTAAAGTGAGTCCTTACTTTCAATATTTTAACGCCAGATTAAATATTAATAGACTCTGTTTGCATCTAGTCTAATTTTACCATCTCATCAATACAACATCATTTTTATTCATGCGGTTCACATCCTGACTTAGGTTGTAGGTCGGAGATCAAGTCTCCACTCTCCGGGGATATAACGGCGATCCGAATCGATTTACTCAGCTGAGGATCTCTAACCACACAACATATGTTTCTCGTAAACCTTGCATGTCTACCATTCCCACAGATCCTCCACTGCATGAACAGGTCCGCGCCACCCGAGAGCACACCACCCCTTTTAGGCGGTCCTTTGCCAGGAGGGTACGTGCCACTCTCGCCATCTCTCCACTCCCAGTGCGCGATTGTCTTTTCATGTATGGAATAGCCGGGTTCAGGCTTACCCTGTCCCATTTCCAGGGCATGTGGCTAGTTAAGATAGTCCTTGATCAACAGGCCTACATATGCATCCAATCCTTAATTAACCTGGACGGAACATCACCTGTTCCTAGCCCAAGTTCCGATTTAAGTACTTCCATCCTTAGGATTTGTTTATGTTCCTAGGATGAAAAGAGCATCACAGGAAACTTTGCAGTAAGATCCCACCATGCTCTCAATGAAAATATTCTTGCAGGTAGAAGCCATCTTTCCTCAGGATAACCCCTGAGCTAGGCTTTAAAGCAAAAGACAACCTCTATCCACAAGATCTGAGCAGGGCTAAGCATTTTTGTAAATCAGATTTTGATACTTCATCAGAAGTATCTATAAAGGTATGGATATCAAGGAAGGCAATGCATCAAAGGGTTCCAAGCAACTCCTATAAACCTAATGCACATTTCACTAGACTTAAAGTGTATAAAAATTATTTAAAAACACAAGGAAGGGGTTGCATGCACCGGGGCTTGCCTGGAATAAACACTACGTTAGTGTTGTTAGACGACGACCACTTGACGATCATCCTTGTCCTAGCACTTGATCAGGCAGGTTCGTCCATCAGCATCACCAGGCGGAGTAGCCCGCGCTTGGGGTCGACTTGGGTCGTCTTCCGCATCGCGCGATTAATTAACGTACCTAAATGAAATGCATTATGCACATGAATGCATATAAACAAGAATAGCAAATCTAAATAGTGCTATACGATAGCGTATTAAACACCTAAGGGCGAGGCGTTGTACAATCTTACACGAAAACACTAGTTATTAATATACGACTACACGCAATAATTACGCTTTTCTAAATTAAATGAAGCTAACACAAACATTGCAAACAAATTATACACTTGAAACATAATTAGCCTAAACACAACTCATCAGCTAGTTAATTAAATGCTAAACTTATCTCTCGCTTTATAAATTATATCACTTTGCTTACCAAGAACTAATTTAATTTTTATTTCGCATCACACCTATTTATTTAATCTACCTAACAATTCGGCTAACAACTTGCGCGCCAATAATAAATTTAGCTTAGATTTACTACTTTGATTAATGAATATGAATCCAAGTTTTTCGTCAATTACATGTTAAATACCGTACTAACATTAATTTATTCGAAACTAATAACCCAAGCAAACTACCTAGAACGTAATAACTATTATAACACAAGGGATCGACAACATGTATGACTACCGATCAAATCACCGTAAACGACTCAGGCAATCTAATAAATATTATACCTAGTCGACAGGAATAATGAATCAACTTACCACGGGATAACCATCGCGATAATATATTTAATCGAACCATTCATCAGTTCTAATAGCAGCAAAAACGACACAGCTCATTGCGACCATATTTGACTCGAGACCCGATAACAGCAACGATTTCTAATTTCAGACATTTTCTCTAACACCTAACAAGTTTACGTATCGGACGGGATTAAATAAGCGAAACACAATATCCTATCTTGTAGAGAAATAACCTAACAGCAAACATATACAATGAAATACAGATAATTACTACAACACATCACAAGTATCTGATTCGAACATCACGATTAATATTTATCCAATCTATTCATCGAATTAATTAGTAGGAGTAGCGAGCCAGAGTACTATTACCAATTTGATTAGAAATCTGTGGAAGCAGCAACAACACATGGCTCAGGCCCTTCACCGAACACTTGTCGAGCAGAGGTTGACGAGATCGCGGATGAGAAACGACGACGAACTTCGGGTTCAAGCCATTTGTCGAGCACGCAGAGGAGCCGGAGTGAGGTAAGCTTGCTGGGCACAGAGTCGATGTAGCCCATGGTCGTGGAGGAGAACGACGGCCAGATTCGACGACGCTGCAGCCAGGATGACGACGCTACAGAGGCCGACGAACTGGAGTAGGTGAAGGCGAGGACAGCCCATGCTGCTAGCAAAAGAAGGTTGTAGCAAGCACGTGCTGGAAGCTAGGGGCACCATGGCCAGCAGCTCGCGAGGCCGAACAGAAACGGCAACACGGCACAGGGCGAGCTGGGGCCGAGCAGCACACACAGCCGAAGGCCGAGTAGGAGGGCACGCTGAAGGGAACTCAACCAGGCCGACGTCGAGCTGCAGAAAATAAACAGGGTTGTGTCCGTGGGAGGAGCACAACAGAACACGACGCATGCCGGGGCTACGGAAAGCAGGGGCATCGAGCGGCTGTAGAGGAGCTCGCGCGCGGCCAGTGAGATGGCTGGAGAGGCACGCTAGGAGCTGGCCGCAAGGTGAGTACGCTCGGTGACTTCTCTACGCGGTGGAGATGAGAGATATGGCTGAGGCAGCCATGTATGGAGATAGCTGTGACCTGTGGATGAGGAGGAGGCCTGCTAAGCGGTGGAAAAAAATCACAGGTCAGGGAGCCAACGTGCCATGGGATGAGGACCAGAGATAAGCGTGAGAGATTTCTAGAGTCAAGGTTGGGCATGTGCTTGGAGAAATATCCGAGGGAGATGACGTGCGGGCTCTAAAGAAAAAGAAGAGATGAGAATAGCTGAGTATGAGCACATCTGATATTTTTCTAGAATTTGAGCATGCACACGATAAGGAGCAAAGGTAGCATGGATTAGGATGGGAGGGAGGGCGGTGGGGGAAATAAATATCAGAAGAAGATATTTCATTTGGCGAAAGGAATTTCAGAATATTAGAATTTAAGTCTGGATAAGATGTAAACAGATTGAATTAAAACCACACTTAGGTTACATATATTATTTATTTGACTTTGAAGTAGGAAACATGATCGGCTAATAATTTGTTCTGGTTTTGGTTTATTTAAACAGTCTGCTCCTAGTAGCGTATTTACCGAATTTATAGAGATTGTTCGAACCGAGCGAAATACTTAAGTGACAATTTTAGTTCGTCTTAATTAATTTTAAATTGGCACTAGGCTCGACACTTTTAGAATTGAATAAATTTTAAACTGTGCGAGCCGAATGCGGCATCGCAATCGGAATTCCTCCGAGGATGATGTCAGTATCATCACGGGAGCTAGATGTAGACGGATTAAACCAGACGATATCCGATTCGATATTTAAGACAACACTGGTTTGGTCGAACTCAGACAAAAATTTATCCGTCACCAAAACACAGCTGAGTTGATTATTCTACAGTATGGGCTGAAGAACAAATAAGATCATAACCTCGCGCAAGGTTTTGCGCGATTCAAATTATTTTACCCCGAACATTTTAGTCGTCAAGTTCAAATTAATTTGCCCGGGATAAAATCATCCGAGTGAGTCAGGCTTCCGAAGTCGTATTTGCGCAAGCGATGAATTTTAAATAATCATCAGACGCACCGATTTTCAGAATAAATATGTTCCAAACAGCCCGAAAATTTCGGAAGAGCCTGGATAGAAAAAAATAAAAACGATGTCGCACTCACGACAGACGGAACACATGCGATATTAAAATCGCGATAAGCGAGGAGGATTAAAAGTTAAAATCTGTTTTATCCACTGATATTGCGTGCTTAAGTCTGTACTCGTTATCGAGAGGAATATAAACACCTGGGGTGTTACAGCCCTCCCCCCTTAAAAGAATCTCGTCCCGAGATTTGGAGCGAAAGACTTCTATGAGTAGAGAAGCATGTAACCCATGTCCATATCAGCGATAATCATGAGACAGTCCTGAGCGAAGGCGAGTGCCTCAGAACGTCGTTTCTCCAGTGGACATAACATGTATCGCCTTAGGCTAATTTAGAAATGTCCACCAATAGAGACGTTGTCTGCCACAAGAACACATAAGGTTCCATGTGTGCAGTTTGCTTTTTCTTATGACACTGTACTATCTGAGTCTGTTGGGCGAGCGGTGAATACGCGATTTTGCCCAAACAGAACCAGATGCACCATCTTGGGTAAAACACACAGAAAGAGGTTTACCAACAAGTGGTCACAGTGAGTTCGTAGCACACGAGACGAGTGGATGTCGAATACTGTTGCGGTTAACATGTGGTTAACCTGAGAATTCAAGTCCACAAAAGATGGTATAGATTTGAGAAAATCACCCGTGAAGGGATCCGTAGATACAGTCTTTGCAACTAGTCTATTTTAGCAAGCACTAGCCATGGCTCGACCCAATCACTCATGCTGGAAAAGCATATGTGCGGCGATCGAGGCACGACTAGAGTGATGATTAGGTGGTTATCCGTCGAATGAATCTCGATTCTTATAAGTGCTTTCTTCAGGGTGGGTTAAACCAAAGTGAGTTCAGGCAAATCGATAAAACGATCTCTAAACTCAACCTTTGTTCACAAGGCAATTACAAGTCAGTAAAACCAACTTGTTGAACTACTTTTAACATTGAGCAAGTCCTCTCAATACCATCGGTAAGCCAATGGTTGAGAGTTTACTCATACTAACAGTTGATCATGCACTTGGGCAGAAATCCATTTGGTCAGGTTGTTCATCCGTTTCTTCATGCGAGATGAACGGACTTGGTTCGGGAATACATGGATTAAATAGGAGAGAGAATGAACAAACTCCTGCATTTTAGCAGCAGGGGAAACAGATCCCCAATTTGAGAGCTAATCAGTTGTCTCTCGACACTAAAGAACTCCAAGGCTTTACCTTTACACAAAGGATGTAAAGGGAACTTGTATAAGTAGTCACTACCAAGATCAAAAGAAAAGAGACCACATATGGAAGTGGTATGCCCGTTTGATCCAACAGAGATGATAGATGTTGCTTGGTCACTCGACAAACAACACAGAAATTGTTTCAAGGAAGGTGTCCACGGAAGATCACACATCAGTGTAGTTCCATAATGGATCATAACTAGATACCTTGATACCAGCATCCGACGAGTAGCACAGTCCTGTGTGCGCATTCACAGGAGGCTCTCAGTTTCGCAGCGGCACCATAAGTCCTTAACCATGACACCATTACAAAACTGGCACCAATAATAAATCTCACATAGCAAAAATAGATTGTGCCAAGATAACGCATTGACATAGTCTCATAATGGATTACAACTACTAGCCATGATACCAGCGCGTGCCGAGCAGCACAACCGTGTGTGCGCACACATAGAAGGCCCTCGGTTTCGTCACGGCACCACAGGTTTTAGCCATAATGCCATTACCAGACGTAACCAATAAGAAATCTCGCGCGATACAAATGAATTGAACAAGGGTGACAATATACAAGGAGATACTCCACCTGTAAAAATGGTTACAAGTAGAGAGCCAAATAGATTATGTCCCGATGAAATGAACAAGGCGTGGCCATAACCTAAAATTAATGAAAGGAGTACGATGGGAGACTGTTAATTCAGCCTCAAGCATATTTCTATGCCCATCGTAGAGATTACAAGGTCAAGAATTAGTATCCGATTAGATACGGAGGGGAAACAATCACAAGGTTAAGTTGGTATGCCTTCGATAGATATGATGAAACCAAAGGCAACAAACTTCAAGAAAGGGATAGGACATGTCTATCCTAGGTTCGGTTGATAAGGCAACATGGCGATCCTTAAGAACAGGCAACTGGGTAAGGGACATCAACTTGTGCCAATCGAAGAAGGGCATGATCTAAGATGGAAATATGACTTAAGATTCTTGTTTGAAGTCCGAGTACATCATAGGTCCAATAAAGAGATTATCTAAACCTTCATTTGCATGAGTTTAGCTATGGAGGGATAATGGTAAATTCAAATTTGGGTCTCGGTTCACCAAATAAGAACATGGCCTAATTTTCGATTTAGGCAAACAAGTCACTAACCTTCTATTGGCACATCAAGTACAAGAGCAAACATAAAGTACCCTAAAAGGTCACCTAAAGAATGGAGGACACCTATTTCATCGAAGTTCATAATTCAGCATTACACCATATTATCTACAATCAATGGTTACTGGAATAAAGATGAGAGAAGCATTTTGGGTGTATAGGTAACAAACATAATGCAACAATCAGGATGCATGCTCGTCCTACACGTCCTCACGAGTTTTTGCCAATCTAATGTGGCAATAACGTTCTATACCGGTGGCATACTTACGACTCTCACGATAATTGGCTAGACGTCAGCTACACATACGTTTTCGAGGTTAGTGTACCTGCAGAAAATTTCATCACAGCCCATTTTCCCAATGATGCAGTTCACACATGACAGTTTATCACAGTTTATACTCCATATATTGCTATATGGAGGCCAGCTCATCATTAAGCGCCGAGCCACGCATAGGCGCCGTTGCCACACTTTAACCATAGGGCAACTCATTATGGTAACTCACCTTCTTACCTGAGCGTAGGTGCGTCGTTACAAGTACATTACACTTCTCAGTATTCCCATGTCTGTATACCCATACACATCCATGGGGTACTGAATCCCAAAAAAAATAAATACTCCACATCGCAGTCTTCATATATACATATGTAGAACATGTATATAATCGGACGCCACATTTAAACACTCCCCTAGACCGACGATTGTTCGGTCATGCTCTCACATCTCACCTTACCTTGAGCGACAATCCATTCAAGACTGAATGGCTTTCAAAATAACAGTACACATGTATGCAATACCCCCGGTTGTGGGTTATGGTTTTCAACTAAGCCACCTGATAGTCCTTAGTTTAGGGCTTAACAGAGGATGTCGCTAGCATTATAGTTTTTCAAAGCTGTTTTTCAAAACCAAACAAAGTGTTTAGTTGAAAATACGTTTTCTAAAACCAAAACTTTGTTTTTAAAATACGTATGTGACCGTATTATACTTAATCTCGCTCCGATACCAGTTGTGGCAGAACCTCCCAAGTTATCGGGCCCACATGCACCTGTCCTTGTCTCAAAGACCTCAGACTTCTATGCAGGTGCACCAGATAACTCAACAGGATCTGTCCGAGTGCCCCAAGGACCTCGGATAAACCACTTACAACCAGAACCGCGAGATTAAGTAACACAAATCACACACACAACATTTTTGCAGCGGAAATCTTAGTACCAAATTTTACAGGTTACAAAAATTTTACATTATTTTATCGGAGTGATTACAAAAGTATAAGTTTGAAATAAATGCTAGCTCAAGTGACCATCCTCAGTAAGAAGTATAGAAGGGTTACTTAGACTTATAAGAAGGCCGAGCCCACCGGCACTCAAACACCATCATCAGCAGCACAAAACTAAACCTGAAAAACAACAGGGAATAAAACCCTGAGTATGGAATTACTCAGCAAGACTTACCCGACTAAAGAAAAGACTCTCAAGGGTATGCTGGATTTGGGGAATCAAGGAGAGGCTTTAGCAAGAATCAACTTAGATACTTTTGCAGAAAGAGCTTACTAAAGTGAGTCCTTACTTTCAATATTTTAACGCCAGATTAAATATTAATAGACTCTGTTTGCATCTAGTCTAATTTTACCATCTCATCAATACAACATCATTTTTATTCATGCGGTTCACATCCTGACTTAGGTTGTAGGTCGGAGATCAAGTCTCCACTCTCCGGGGATATAACGGCGATCCGAATCGATTTACTCAGCTGAGGATCTCTAACCACACGACATATGTTTCTCGTAAACCTTGCATGTCTACCATTCCCACGGATCCTCCACTGCATGAACAGGTCCGCGCCACCCGAGAGCACACCACCCCTTTTAGGCGGTCCTTTGCCAGGAGGGTACGTGCCACTCTCGCCATCTCTCCACTCCCAGTGCGCGATTGTCTTTTCATGTATGGAATAGCCGGGTTCAGGCTTACCCTGTCCCATTTCCAGGGCATGTGGCTAGTTAAGATAGTCCTTGATCAACAGGCCTACATACGCATCCAATCCTTAATTAACCTGGACGGAACATCACCTGTTCCTAGCCCAAGTTCCGATTTAAATACTTCCATCCTTAGGATTTGTTTATGTTCCTAGGATGAAAAGAGCATCACAGGAAACTTTGCAGTAAGATCCCACCATGCTCTCAATGAAAATATTCTTGCAGGTAGAAGCCATCTTTCCTCAGGATAACCCCTGAGCTAGGCTTTAAAGCAAAAGACAACCTCTATCCACAAGATCTGAGCAGGGCTAAGCATTTTTGTAAATCAGATTTTGATACTTCATCAGAAGTATCTATAAAGGTATGGATATCAAGGAAGGCAATGCATCAAAGGGTTCCAAGCAACTCCTATAAACCTAATGCACATTTCACTAGACTTAAAGTGTATAAAAATTATTTAAAAACACAAGGAAGGGGTTGCATGCACCGGGGCTTGCCTGGAATAAACACTACGTTAGTGTTGTTAGACGACGACCACTTGACGATCATCCTTGTCCTAGCACTTGATCAGGCAGGTTCGTCCATCAGCATCACCAGGCGGAGTAGCCCGCGCTTGGGGTCGACTTGGGTCGTCTTCCGCATCGCGCGATTAATTAACGTACCTAAATGAAATGCATTATGCACATGAATGCATATAAACAAGAATAGCAAATCTAAATAGTGCTATACGATAGCGTATTAAACACCTAAGGGCGAGGCGTTGTACAATCTTACACGAAAACACTAGTTATTAATATACGACTACACGCAATAATTACGCTTTTCTAAATTAAATGAAGCTAACACAAACATTGCAAACAAATTATACACTTGAAACATAATTAGCCTAAACACAACTCATCAGCTAGTTAATTAAATGCTAAACTTATCTCTCGCTTTATAAATTATATCACTTTGCTTACCAAGAACTAATTTAATTTTTATTTCGCATCACACCTATTTATTTAATCTACCTAACAATTCGGCTAACAACTTGCGCGCCAATAATAAATTTAGCTTAGATTTACTACTTTGATTAATGAATATGAATCCAAGTTTTTCGTCAATTACATGTTAAATACCGTACTAACATTAATTTATTCGAAACTAATAACCCAAGCAAACTACCTAGAACGTAATAACTATTATAACACAAGGGATCGACAACATGTATGACTACCGATCAAATCACCATAAACGACTCAGGCAATCTAATAAATATTATACCTAGTCGACAGGAATAATGAATCAACTTACCACGGGATAACCATCGCGATAATATATTTAATCGAACCATTCATCAGTTCTAATAGCAGCAAAAACGACACAGCTCATTGCGACCATATTTGACTCGATACCCGATAACAGCAACGATTTCTAATTTCAGACATTTTCTCTAACACCTAACAAGTTTACGTATCGGACGGGATTAAATAAGCGAAACACAATATCCTATCTTGTAGAGAAATAACCTAACAGCAAACATATACAATGAAATACAGATAATTACTACAACACATCACAAGTATCTGATTCGAACATCACGATTAATATTTATCCAATCTATTCATCGAATTAATTAGTAGGAGTAGCGAGCCAGAGTACTATTACCAATTTGATTAGAAATCTGTGGAAGCAGCAACAACACATGGCTCAGGCCCTTCACCGAACACTTGTCGAGCAGAGGTTGACGAGATCGCGGATGAGAAACGACGACGAACTTCGGGTTCAAGCCATTTGTCGAGCACGCAGAGGAGCCGGAGTGAGGTAAGCTTGCTGGGCACAGAGTCGATGTAGCCCATGGTCGTGGAGGAGAACGACGGCCAGATTCGACGACGCTGCAGCCAGGATGACGACGCTACAGAGGCCGACGAACTGGAGTAGGTGAAGGCGAGGACAGCCCATGCTGCTAGCAAAAGAAGGTTGTAGCAAGCACGTGCTGGAAGCTAGGGGCACCATGGCCAGCAGCTCGCGAGGCCGAACAGAAACGGCAACACGGCACAGGGCGAGCTGGGGCCGAGCAGCACACACAGCCGAAGGCCGAGTAGGAGGGCACGCTGAAGGGAACTCAACCAGGCCGACGTCGAGCTGCAGAAAATAAACAGGGTTGTGTCCGTGGGAGGAGCACAACAGAACACGACGCATGCCGGGGCTACGGAAAGCAGGGGCATCGAGCGGCTGTAGAGGAGCTCGCGCGCGGCCAGTGAGATGGCTGGAGAGGCACGCTAGGAGCTGGCCGCAAGGTGAGTACGCTCGGTGACTTCTCTACGCGGTGGAGATGAGAGATATGGCTGAGGCAGCCATGTATGGAGATAGCTGTGACCTGTGGATGAGGAGGAGGCCTGCTAAGCGGTGGAAAAAAATCACAGGTCAGGGAGCCAACGTGCCATGGGATGAGGACCAGAGATAAGCGTGAGAGATTTCTAGAGTCAAGGTTGGGCATGTGCTTGGAGAAATATCCAAGGGAGATGACGTGCGGGCTCTAAAGAAAAAGAAGAGATGAGAATAGCTGAGTATGAGCACATCTGATATTTTTCTAGAATTTGAGCATGCACACGATAAGGAGCAAAGGTAGCATGGATTAGGATGGGAGGGAGGGCGGTGGGGGAAATAAATACCAGAAGAAGATATTTCATTTGGCGAAAGGAATTTCAGAATATTAGAATTTAAGTCTGGATAAGATGTAAACAGATTGAATTAAAACCACACTTAGGTTACATATATTATTTATTTGACTTTGAAGTAGGAAACATGATCGGCTAATAATTTGTTCTGGTTTTGGTTTATTTAAACAGTCTGCTCCTAGTAGCGTATTTACCGAATTTATAGAGATTGTTCGAACCGAGCGAAATACTTAAGTGACAATTTTAGTTCGTCTTAATTAATTTTAAATTGGCACTAGGCTCGACACTTTTAGAATTGAATAAATTTTAAACTGTGCGAGCCGAATGCGGCATCGCAATCGGAATTCCTCCGAGGATGATGTCAGTATCATCACGGGAGCTAGATGTAGACGGATTAAACCAGACGATATCCGATTCGATATTTAAGACAACACTGGTTTGGTCGAACTCAGACAAAAATTTATCCGTCACCAAAACACAGCTGAGTTGATTATTCTACAGTATGGGTTGAAGAACAAATAAGATCATAACCTCGCGCAAGGTTTTGCGCGATTCAAATTATTTTACCCCGAACATTTTAGTCGTCGAGTTCAAATTAATTTGCCCGGGATAAAATCATCCGAGTGAGTCAGGCTTCCGAAGTCGTATTTGCGCAAGCGATGAATTTTAAATAATCATCAGACGCACCGATTTTCAGAATAAATATGTTCCAAACAGCCCGAAAATTTCGGAAGAGCCTGGATAGAAAAAAATAAAAACGATGTCGCACTCGCGACAGACGGAACACATGCGATATTAAAATCGCGATAAGCGAGGAGGATTAAAAGTTAAAATCTGTTTTATCCACTGATATTGCGTGCTTAAGTCCGTACTCGTTATCGAGAGGAATATAAACACCTGGGGTGTTACACTCTCCGGCGACTCTGACGATGGCCATAGCCTCGACGACGAGGGTTACGACCCGACTCGTGAGTGCTTCCACATCGATCAGGAGGATCACAACGGAGACAACCACCTCGGCATGCCAAGAAACAACGACGCCCCTGCACCTGCGTCTCGCGTTAAGATCCCACGGGAGCTAGCAGAGGCCCGGACCCCAGCGGGGGGGGGGGTCAGGGCACGCTGCTTGAGCAACTCCGCGAGATGCAGGCCAAGCTCGACGAAGAAACAGAGCGACTTGTGCAGCTCCGACAAAACCTCGAACAAGAATGGGCAGGCCGAGCCCCCGCCGGAGGAGCACGTCATCGAGCCCAGGACGTCTAGCGCCGTATTATTGATGACGCCAGAGCGGGGCTGCCCCTGACCTTCAACGGGGCCAGCCAGAACCTAGCCGCAGCGGCAATGTTACTCCGAACAATGCCTGAGCCATCCACCACCGAGGGGCGACGTGTCCAGGGCGAACTCAAGGACCTCCTGGAAAACACTATAGTCCAATGAGCTGAGAGCTCTGCCTCCCAAAGGTGGGGATGCCCCACGGAGCATCACAACGAGCCCTCCCGACACGTGCGAGAAGCCTCGATCCATACCGAGCCCATAGGAAACAGGACCCCTGCGGTCCTGGACCGCCTCGACAACGAGCAACACCGCCGCGAATGTCGAGCCCGCCTCGAGGAAAGGGTACGCCGAGGCTATCACCCAAGACGCGGAGGACGCTACGACAGTGGGGAATATCGGAGCCCCTCACCAGAACCACCAGGCCCGCAGGTCCTCAGCCGAGCCATACGACGGGCACTGTTCCCGGCCCGGTTCCAAGCTCCGACTACCATCACCAAATATTCAGGGGAGACGAAGCCGGAGTTGTGGCTTGCGGATTACTGGCTGGCGTGCCAGTTGGGAGGGATGGACGACGACAACCTCATCATCCGCAACCTCCCCCTCTTCCTCTCCGATGCTGCCCGAGCCTGGCTAGAGCATCTGCCTCCTGCGCAGATCTTTGACTAGGACGACCTAGTCAGGGCCTTCGACGGTAATTTCCAAGGTACATACGTGCGCCCTAGGAACTCATGGGATCTCTAGAGCTGCCAATAGCAGCCAGGGGAATCCCTGCGAGAATACATCCGACGGTTCTCAAAGCAGCGCACCGAGTTGCCTAACATCACCGACTCGGATATCATCGAGGCATTCCTTGCCGGCACCACTTGCCGGGATCTGGTAAGCAAACTGGGACGCAAAACTCCCACCAAGGCAAGCGAATTGATGGACATAGCCACCAAGTTTGCCTCTGGTCAGGAGGCGGTCGAAGCCATCTTCCGGGAAGACAAGCAACCTCAGGGAAGGCAGAAGGAAGGCGTCCCCGAGGCGTCCGTCCAGCGCGGCGCAAAGAAGAAAAGCAAGAAGAAGGCGCAAGCAAAATGCAACACCGTTGAAGCAGATCTCGTCGCTACTGCCGAGCGCAGGAACCCTCGGAGACCCCCCGGAGGGGCCAACGTGTTCGACAAGATGCTCAAGGAGTCGTGCCCCTATCACAAGGGTGCCGTCAAGCACACCCTTGAAGAGTGTGACATGCTCCAGTGCTACTTCAACAAGGCTGGGCCCTCGGCGGAAGATGGCAAGGACCAAGGCAACGACAATAAGGGGGGCAACAAGGAAGAAGAGTTCCCGGAGGTCCACAACTGCTTCATGATCTACGGTGGGCAAGTGGCGAACACCTTGGCTCGATGCTGCAAGCAAGAGCGCCGGGAGGTCTGCTTGGTGAAGGTAGCCACGCCAGTCTACCTAGATTGGTCCGACAAGCCCATTACCTTCGACCAAGACGACCACCCCGACTATGTACCAAACCCAGGAAGGTACCCGCTCGTCGTCGACCCTGTCATCGGCAATGCTAGGCTCTCCAAGGTCCTCATGGATGGAGGCAGCAGCCTCAACATCATCTATGCCGAGACCCTAGGGCTCTTGGGGATCAATCGGTCCGAGATCCGAGCCGGTGCAGCACCTTTTCACGAGATTGCACCCGGAAAGCGTATCCTGCCCCTTGGGCAGATTGACTTGCCCATCTGCTTCGGAACTCCCTCCAACTTCCAAAAGGAAACCCTCACTTTCGAGGTAGTCGGGTTCCGAGGGACCTATCACGCGGTGTTGGGAAGACCATGCTATGCCAAGTTCATGGCCGTCCCCAACTACACTTACCTCAAACTCAAGATGCCAGGCCCCAAGGGAGTCATCACCGTCGGATCCACGTACTACCACACTTACGAGTGTGACGTGGAATGCGTTGAGTACGCCGAAGCCCTCGTCGAGTCGGAGGCCCTCATCGCCGACCTGGATAGCCTCTCCAAAGAGGCGCCCGACCCGAAGTGGCATGCCAGCAACTTTGAGCCAGCTGAGGCAGTTAAGTCTGTCTCCCTCGACCCCAGC
Organism: Zea luxurians; assembly: GCA_029449295.1. NCBI lineage: Eukaryota > Viridiplantae > Streptophyta > Magnoliopsida > Poales > Poaceae > Zea > Zea luxurians. The sequence goes on along the minus strand of JAOPSE010000122.1, from coordinate 5,989,856 downwards.
GACGACGCCGACAAAAAAGTCAGGATCGGCTCCGAGCTTGACCCCAAATAGGAAGCAGTGCTCGTCGACTTTCTCCGCGCAAATGCCGAGATTTTTGCGTGGAGTCCCTCGGACATGCCAGGCATACCGAGGGATGTCGCCGAGCACTCACTGGACATCCGAGCCGGTGCCCGACCCGTGAAACAGCACCTATGTCGTTTTGATGAAGAAAAACGCAGGGCCATAGGCAAGGAGATCCACAAGCTAATGGCAGCAGGGTTCATCAAAGAGGTATTCCATCCAGAATGGTTAGCTAATCCTGTACTTGTAAAGAAAAAAGGGGGGAAATGGAGGATGTGTGTAGATTACACTGGACTGAATAAAGCATGTCCAAAAGTTCCCTACCCTCTGCCTCGCATTGATCAAATTGTGGACTCCACTGTTGGGTGTGAAATCCTATCTTTCCTTGATGCCTATTCAGGCTATCACCAAATCAAGATGAAAGAATCCGACCAGCTCGTGACTTCTTTTATCACACCTTTCGACATGTATTGTTATACTACTATGCCATTTGGCTTGAGGAATGCAGGTGCTACATACCAAAGATGCATGAACCACGTGTTCGGAGAGCACATCGGCAGAACGGTCGAGGCTTATGTCGATGACATCGTTGTCAAAACAAGGAAAGCCTCTGACCTTCTCTCTGACCTTGAAGTAACATTCAGGTGCCTGCGAGCAAAGGGCGTAAAACTCAATCCCGAGAAGTGTGTCTTCGGAGTCCCCCAAGGCATGCTCCTAGGATTCATCGTCTCCGAACGAGGCATCGAGGCCAACCCGGAGAAAATCGCGGCCATCACCAACATGGGGCCCATCAAAGATTTAAAGGGAGTATAAAGGGTTATGGGATGCCTTGCGGCTCTGAGCCGCTTCATCTCACGCCTTGGCGAGAAAGGATTGCCCTTGTACCGCCTCTTAAGGTAGACCGAACGCTTCACTTGGACTCCCGAGGCCGAAGAAGCCCTCGGAAACCTTAAGGCACTCCTCACTAATGCACCCATCTTGGTGCCCCCCGCTGCGGGAGAAGCCCTCTTGATTTACGTAGCCGCAACCACTCAGGTGGTCAGCGCTGCAGTCGTAGTCGAGAGACAAGAAGAAGGGCATACGCTGCCCATCTAGAGACCAGTCTACTTCATCAGCGAGGTGCTATCCGAGACCAAAATCTGCTATCCGCAAATCCAGAAGCTACTGTATGCAGTGATTCTGACACGGCGAAAGCTGCGACACTACTTCGAGTCTCATCCGGTGACTGTGCTGTCATCCTTCCCCTTGGGGGAGATCATCCAGTGCCGAGAGGCTTCGGGTAGGATAGCGAAATGGACAGTGGAACTCATGGGAGAAACACTTTCATTTGCCCCTCGGAAGGCCATAAAATCCAAGTCTTGGCCGACTTCCTAGCTGAATGGATCGACACCCAATTGCCAACAGCTCCAATCCAGGCCAAACTTTGGACCATGTACTTCGATGGGTCGCTAATGAAAACCGGAGTAGGCGCAGGCTTGCTCTTCATCTCACCCCTCGGAGAACATGTGTGTTATGTAATATGCCTCCATTTTCTGGCGTCAAACAACGTAGCCGAATACGAGGCCTTGGTGAATGGGTTGCACATCGCCATCGAGCTAGGGGTTCGGTGCCTCGACGCTCGTGGCGACTCGCAGCTCGTTTTTGACCAAGTCATGATGAACTCTCACTGCCGTGACCAAAAAATGGAGGCTTACTGTGATGAAGTTCAGCGCTTGGAAGATAGGATCTATGGGTTGGAACTCAACCACGTTGCTCGACGGTACAACGAGACTGCAGATGAGCTGGCTAAGATAACCTCGAGACGGGCAATGGTTCCCCTGAATGTCTTCTCCAGAGACGTATATCAACCATCCGTAAAACTCAATGATGCACCCGAACCCGAAGGGACCTCGGCCCAGCTCGAGGTACCTTTGGCTGCCGAGGGAGAGGCCCTGCACGTTGAGGTAGAGCGGAATGGGGTCACACCAGTCCTAAACTGGCAGACCCCGTACCTATAATATCTCCTCCGAGAAGAGCTGCCCCTCGACAAGGCCGAAGCCCGGCGGCTGGCTCGACGCGCCAAATCGTTCGTTTTACTAGGCGATGAAAAAGAGTTGTACCACCACAGCCCCTTAGGCATTCTCCAACGATGCATATCCATCACCTAAGGACAAGAGCTGTTACGTGAAATACACTCGGGGGCTAGCGGTAACCATGAAGCGCCTCGGACCCTTGTAGGAAACGCTTTCCGACAAGGCTTCTACTGGCCGACCGCGGTGGCCAATGCCACTAGGATTGTACGCTCCTGCCAAGGATGTCAATTCTACGCGAGACGGACACACCTGCCTGCTCAGGCTCTACAGGCAATACCTATCACTTGGTTGTTTGCTATGTGGGGTCTGGACCTTGTCAGTCCCCTACAGAAGGCACCTGGGGGCTTCTCGCACCTGCTGGTCGCCATCGACAAATTCTCTAAGTGGATCGAAGTCCAACCCTTAACCAGCATCAGGTCCGAGTAGGCGGTGGCGTTCTTTACAAATATCATCCACCGCTTTGAGATCCCAAACTCTATCATCACCGACAACGGCACGTAGTTCATGAGGAAAAAGTTCCTAGACTTCTACGCGGACCACCACATCCGTGTGGACTGGGCCGCCGTAGCTCACCCAATGACAAATGGACAGGTGGAGCGCGCCAATGGCATGATTTTGCAGGGACTAAAACCAAGGATCTACAACGACCTCAACAAGTTTGGCAAGCGGTGGATAAAAGAGCTACCCTCAGTGGTTTGGAGTCTGAGGACAACACCGAGCCGAGCCACGGGTTTCTTGCCGTTTTTTCTCGTCTATGGGACCGAGGCCATCCTACCCACGAACTTAGAATACGGTTCCCCGAGGGCAAAGGCATACGACGACCAAAACAACCAAACCGGCCGAGAGGATTCATTGGACCAACTGGAAGAGGCTTGGGACGTAGCCTTACTGCACTCAGCGCGTTATTAGCAGTCTCTGCGACGCTACCACGCCTGAAGGATTCAGCCCCGAGGCTTCCAAGTTGGAGACTTGGTGCTTCGGCTACAACAAGACACCCGAGGGCGCCACAAGCTTACTCCTCCTTGGGAAGGGTCATTCATCATCGCCAAAGTATTGAAGCTCGGGACATACAAGCTGGCCAATGATCAAGGCGAGGTCTACAACAACACTTGGAACATCGAACAGCTACGTCGCTTTTACCCTTAAATGTTTCAAGTCGTTCATGTATCTTGGTTCCTTTACATGTATAAATAAAGTCTAACCATCAAGTGAGGACCAGCCTTGCCTCAGCAAAGACCGACCCTCCCTCGGGGGCTAGAAGGGGGAACCCCCTCTGCGTCAAAATTTTCCTCGGAAAAGTTTTCTACCAAAATGACTTTCGTGCCTTTCGACTATATCGATAACGAAATCCTAAAAACGAACGAGAGAGACCTCGAACGGCAAGGCTGACCGAGCCAAGGGACTCCTGTCACACCCGGCTTTAAGGAACAAAGCCAGGTGCATCTCATACATGCGCCAAGAAGACAACATATATAATAACAGAGTGTATAGAGATAAATGTCGCAATATAATCAGAGTAATTATTACATAGCGGAAGACTTACAAAAATAAAATATAAATATAACAGGATCTAAAAATACATCCTTGGCGCGAGAAAGTCAACTGGGAGACGACGACCTAGACCTCTCACGAACACAGCGCAAAATCCACCATGCGCCATCCAGTGGTACCTATTCTTGACCTGTGGGGGGGTGTGAGACAGCAAGGGTGAGCTCACACATGTTCATCGCTCAACAAGTTGTGGGGAATAATGTGACATGAACTCACCAAAAGTGGGAGATCATGTAAAGTGTAAGGCTTACCAAAGAGAATGGTTCAAGCTGAGCATTGCTTTTAATTAGTTGGCCAAAATTTTATTAACAGTTACTAAGTGTAAGTAAATACCAAACCATAATAAAATAATAGAACAAAATTAATAACAAATCCCATGCAAATGCAAATGACAAATTGAGTTTAGGTTCCATAAATTAATCATCGGAGAGTCCTGAGCCGCTCATGACCGTGAGCTCGGCTAGTATACCAGTTTTACACTCTGCAGAGGTTGTACCCTTTACCCACAAGTCGTGTTTCCCATGTCGCCAGGGTTAGCTAGGCCCTTAGACACTACCAAGGTGAATGGCTAGGGATCCACTACGAGGCCTTTACAAAGTTCCACTAGCTTCCGAAAACCCGTTACAGTTTATGGGAAGAGCACTTGCAAGAATCCCCCGTCTGACTGCCATCGCAGCAAAATCAACCCGAGAACCTCCTTGCATGCAACTCCCCTACTGCCCTTGCCCCTTTCGGGTAAGGTAGTCTTCCACTAGCTTTCCTAATTAGTTAGCCAAGGGGTCCCATTCCTCCCTTGTGGTGGCACGTGTTTCTCAAGTTAAGCTCCATGTTCCAATTAACAATAATATAATGATCTTGACATGAACATAAATAGAATAACAAAATAACTGGAACATGGATATAATGAAATATTAACCCAAAACCATATAAAGCAATAGCATAACTACCCATGTGATTCAGGGGTAAACAAGGTAAAATGGATAAACAGTCTAGGGTGACCTATCGGGTCCCATCAAAATTAAACCTATGCATGGTAAATGATTATAAATAACATTATTGAGTAGCAAAAGTGAATCAAGGGCACAACTTGCCTGGCACTTGAGATTCCAGGTACCAACTTGCTTTTCAGATGACACGCGTCCTCGCGCTAGTCGTAGCAATACAAACAAACATGGTATAGATAAAATTACCATCACACTAAACATAAGAACAAACTGAATAATAATAATCTACGCGAAGCGACAAGATCGTAGGAACAAGAAATACTAAATTCGGAGTTACAGTGATAAAGTTATGATTTTTCTGAAGTTATTAAGTGCATGGCACGGGATAAATTAAGTAGACAAATTTAATCTATGTTTCATGTATAAACAGAGTTACTAGGTGATAAACAATAATATTATAGAATTATAGAAATTGGAATGAACTCATTTGGACTTAATATGAATTTTCTATGGATTTAACAAGATGATGAATTGTTTTTATATAAGAAATTCAGTTTATAAATCAAATTCTCTGATTTTCTATTTCCCAGGACTGGGCGCGTGAATCTAGAAAATAGTAGGGGCCTCTGCACAATATTCCAGAGCCTGGAAAGGATGGCGGGTTGAGTTTATAAAACTGTAGGGACCCATTTGAAAAGTTGTTGCTGCGAAGGGGTAACTTCACATGACAGCCGTCCGATCCTAAGTGGGTGGCTCAGATTAGATCTCAGATGCTGTGAACCAGAACGCACGAGATCCACAGGATCCCAGATAAAGGGCTGAGATTTAATGCGTGCGTGATCTACTCCCCGCCCTACATCTGCGATCAAACGACCATCCATTGCTCACCCTAAAACGATGACATTGACCAGATCTAAAACGTTGTACACCGATCCAATGGTCATGGTTTAACCCTGAACCGGTACAAACCCATCCAATCTAGGCCGTACGCTCGAGATCAAGCGGCCACAGCATCATCTACTTCCCCACGAGGCCGAGCAGAGCCGCGGCGTCCACGACACCCTGCAATGGACCATCGCCGGCGCGGCCTGTTCTAGCCCTCTGGTGCCCGCACGAAGGTGTAATAAGGTGCAAAATGATCCTATACGCATAGATAACTAGTAGGGAGGATCCATACCGGTATCAACGCGATGACGGGTGCTGGCCACGGTGAATTGCGGCTTGGCGGCGATAGCCAAAGTCCGGCGAGGAATTGGTCATCAATGAGACCGGCCTGGTGTTCCCAAGTGTGACCGATAGAATCCTCGGCCCTCGAGGACGTCCCCAGGTGACCCCACTGTTGATGATGGCTCGACGGTCGCTTGACTTTGCGGCGGCGGCACTACCCTCTATCTCTCCCTCGGCTCCGTTCACTCGGTTTCTCTCGGCGACATGCCCGCTCGGCTCTTCTTCTCTGATACATCCAAAGATCCTAGCAATCGCTAAATCCTACACGTGCGACGACCCTAGCTTCACCTGGCTCGTAATAATACTAACCCAGGGACCCCGATTTATATTGTCTACAGGGAGGGAGACGACCAAGCATCAAGGCCACGTGCGGCTAGGGATCACGACAGTTTGGTTACGCCAGATGCGGAGGGAGGATGGACTGGGGCGGGGGAGTCAAGTTTCCCCCCTAGATCTGCGCTACAGCATTGGAGCCGAGAACCTCAGGCGTCAGTTGTGCTGGACGAGATAAGAATGAAGGTGGAGGATCTGGCAGGTGGGGCCCGCGTGACATTGACTAAACGCGCGCGCAACGCGGAGAGAAGGGCAGCGACCCACGCGACAGTGAGAGCAACCCAACGCTCGCGGTATGGGAGAACTGGGCAGTGGGTCCCGCCTAGCGGTGAGCCCATTAGCTGGCTGGGCTGCGCAGTGGTGTTGGGGGGTGGGCCAGTTCCAATGAATTGGGCCCAATGCGCGGGATATCCCCTTTTTATTATTTCTTCTATGTTTCCCCTTTTTTCTCTTTATCTTTTGAATTTCAATTTGAATTCAACTATGAATGTGAATTTTGTACTCAAATTAAAGGTAGATCTTGATCTTACTAGTATGGTTAAAGTTTACATTTTTATAAATTTTGTTTTGTATTCTATAGTATTTCTTTTCTTCCTCTCTCTCTCCATATTTTAATTTCCACATTTAGGTCTAAATTCCCACTTTGAGTATCAATGTCTTTTCTATAGATTTTTTATTATTATATGCACACACAAAATAAAATTCTCAGCATGATGCACATATTGTCTTAGGGTCATTAGTTAATTAATTACTTTTATGGTAATTGTTCACATGTATTAATGAATAAAGGTAACATATACAGGGGAAATAACCTCATTTCTTATGTTCTTACAAATTTGGGTATTACAACTCCTACACCTCTGGGATACAGATACCTCACTCATCACCTTCCACGAGAGGTAACTCACGCTCGGATAAATGATTCTGCTACCGAACAAGTCCTAACGCTCGAAACGAGAGGAAAAAACGTGGCTTTATACTCAAACACCCAAATGTCCAGGCCTCAAGCAGCCGCAGAAAACATACACATACTTAAAATAATTATTCTACACAGGCTCAGGCGTCGGCAGGGGGAGGAGCAGCACCCTCGGTGGTGTTCCCACCCATGGCAGACGAAGCAGCCTCGGACAGCGACACAGGTGGAAGGATCTCCACCTCAAAAAAGGAAGCCAGCGCCGTGCCTGGACCCTCGACAACCGCATTAAGTCTTTCGGCTTCGGCCAGGGCGGCATCCTCGTCATCAGGTAGGGAGTAGCCCTCGCTGACTCGCTCCAAATCCACGTCGTAGTGGGAAGCGAGGACGACGAAGGCCCGCCTAACACCGTGATGTAGCGCCCCGCGGAGTCTGCTGCGCACATGGCCGCCCAAGGCCCGCAGACGACTCTGGGGGGAGCTGCCCGAGGGGACGTCGTCAAGGCCAAAGGTCTAGCAAAAGGCCGAAATGGCCTCGGACATGGCCGTGCGGTCAGCCTCCTTCTGCTCGGCCACCTGGGCAAGCGCCTTACAGTTCTTAACGGACTCATTAAGAGCCGTTTCGAACCCTGAAGACAGCCAGACAATATTCAGACATGAGGAGAAGAGTTCAGCTAAAACAAAATCACAAAGCAGGAAAAACATACCTTTGGCCCGGGCACTCTGTTGTGAAGCCATAGCTTGGGCGGACCAGGCTGACCCGACGGCTACGGTCAGACCCTCCGAAAGGATCCCGGCCCGAGCAGTCGCCTCAGCTAGTCGCTCCGTGACCTCAGCCAGCTATCCTTAAGGGTCTCAGCCTGGCTCGCGGCCTCGGCAACTTGGCCCCGGAGTTGGTCCCGCTCGCTGGTGACCTGGCCAAGCTCCAGCTGCCGCTGCTGCATCTCCTCGGCCTGGGAAGCCACCTGCTCCCGAGTCGACGAAGCCTCCGTCCGCGCCGACTCCTCCTCTGTCCGCGCCGTCGCTGCCTCCGACTTCAGCTCCTCATAGAGCAGCCAAAGGTCCACCACCTCAGCACTCTGTTGGGCGAGGCGCTCGTTGGCCTCGGCAAGCACGACCCCCTGCTGCCGCAGTGATTCCCAAACGCTGCTCTCATGGCGGAGAAACAATGACTTAGCAGTGCTCATGTCCGCGAGCTCCTGAAAAGAAAAATAGAATATCACAAAGAATGCTCTGACCACACGAGGTATGCGTCTAAATCCTTACCTGGAAGACCCTGGGAACGTCTTGCGAAAGGACTTCCGTGGCCATCCGAAGCAATCTCATCGCCGCCTCTCTATAGTCACGGAAAGCTTTCCGCAACCATTCCTCTCCCTCATCATTAAGGGCAAGGAGAGGCTCTGAGGTATCATGGCCCCAGAACACGAGCGGCTGTTCTCCCCACTCATTGGGATTGAGCTGCGTGGGGATGAGGCCGCTGCTCCCCACGACGGGCCAGTGATCTACGCGCCCCACGAGCGAGGCTTCGGGTCCCTCTGCAGCCGACGCAACGGGCCTCTCCTCGATCAAGGCGACAGGCCTCTGCTCACCAACCACAGCAACAACGGTCGGCCCCTCCCCATGGTCGAAAACGGAGGAGTCGGGGATGACCAGGACCGAAGAAGCCGAGGGCGGAGGCACCTCAGCCACCTCGACATCGGCAGCGGCGGGTGGCTCCATGAGCGCACCAGTGGCGGCCCCAGCAGGAATCGACGTCGGCGTCGGCGACGAGGAAGGCGGGCTCGAGGCCGCAACCGCGACAACGACCTCCTCTAGCATGATGGCCGCTCCAACAGGGGGGTCAACCTAGGAGGCTAGCCCCATGATGGCCCGTGCCTCCTAGGCCCCCAGCCGAAGGGCGTCTTGCGCGGAGGCCAACCAACCAGCATGGCGCGCCGCAGCTCCGGCTGAAGAGGTTGGCCCCGTCTTAAGGGCCTTCGTGGGGGCCAGACCAGCCGAGCCCTGCCTCCGCTTGCTGAAAAGAAGAAAAATCAAAATCAAGGCATACAGAAAAATGACTGAAACAAGGGCGCCCTCAGATACTTACCCGCTCCGGGGCAAGACCAATCGTGCCTGCGGGGAGATCTATTGGACCCTAGTCTTCGCAGACGCTGCCGAGGGTGGGCCAGCGGCCGGCTTCGACGCCACCTCCGCCTCGGACGCCCGAGGCGCAGAGAGGGCGGCCTACCCAGGCGATGTCACGACAGCCGAGCGAACGACTTCCCGCACGGCTGGCATGGGCACTTGCTCTTGGGGGGGCATGCGGGTCGGCCTGGCCCCCGGAGTCACCCCAATTATCTCGGCCAAGGGGTCAGGTACCCCTCGGCCCGCCTCCGCTCCTCAGACCGGGACCCTAGCGTCCCGGCCCCGAACACTGGTGGTGCCAGCCCACCTGGAGACTGGCTTAACAACCCCTGGCCCAGCCTCGGATCCGGGATAAGGCCAAGTCGGGCCGCCATGTCGTCGTCCTCATCGTCATCATCATCATCGTCATCGTCAGGCGCGTCCGGCAACGGCTCCAACAGGAGCCCGTCCCTTTCTTGCCTCCGACGACGCTTCTCCAGGGCTTCCCGAGCCCGCATCCTCTCGCTAGCTCGAGCCTTTTCCACGTCCTTTTTCTGCTTATCCCTCTCCGTGGCGAGCCTACGCGTGGTTCGGCCCGCCGCGTCCTCCAGGACCGGTGGCCTGGAGGTTTTAAAGTTCCTCAACCCCTAGGGATGAACAAAAATCCCAAGGGTAAGGGCTAAAAATGTAAGAAACATGGCACAAAATAGAAGAAGGACCGGACACTTACCAGGGACACATACCCGTGATCGGGACGCATCGGGGGCTGGTTCAGGGCCCCAGCGTCCAGCCTCCCTACCGTGCCCGCTACCCGTCTAAGGAGGTTGTCGGTGGAGAGGGGGGTCGGGGACATCCGTGAACCCTCCAAATTGACCCTGGCTTCATTTCCAAAAGCCGCAACCGCCGCTCTGCCAATGGGAGCACCCTCCGACGGTGGATAGCGGCGACGACCCCCACGGCGGTAAGGCCTTTGGCTTGGAGCTTCTGCAAGGCACAGAGAATGGGCTAGAGCTTCTCCTGGTTCTTGCGTGTGGCCCCCCAACACCAATTATCGCCGGCGGCGGTTACCACTCGTTGAGGAAATGGCGGTAGCACCCTGTCGTCGTTCCAGAGATAAAACCATTGGTTCTGCCACCCCTTGTTCAAAGACACAAGGGAGGCCGGGATGTACTACTGAGCG